>CAMRHE010000559.1:0-600000 GCA_947044405.1 Leptodactylus fallax | reverse complement strand
GCAGTGGCACTGGCACTGTCAGAGGAAGTGAGCAAGATTGTTCTACTTGTACAGTCGCTGCAGTACCATTTAGTGGATTTCACTGCGTTTCAACAACTGATGGCATGCGCTCAACCTTGATGGAGAATACCTAGTCATCATTATTTCTCTAGGAAAGCTGTCCCTGCTTAATATCGCCATGTGTCAGATAATGCAGGCCTTTCCTTGGATACGTCAGTCTGGGGAAAGGTGCACGCCACCGTCAAAAAAGTGGAGCAACAATTATGGACAAGGACATGGCTTTCACGACCCACTGGGTCAATGTTTTGAGCAGCAGTGGCCACAGTCCAGAAACGCAACAAGACAAGATGCTAGTTCCACCCCAGTTCCAACACCATGCTAGGCCCATCCGCTTTGTCTGCATCCTCCTCTCTGGACTGTTTCCCACCACTCCTCCTCCTATCCTCTCAATTCATGGGTGTAAGGTGAAGTGTTGCCATGCAGTTTTAGAATTAATGAGCCTGGATCAGAAGAGCCACACAGCGGAGGAGCTGCTTCACTGTATCCTGCAACAAGTATCCTGCTGGACAGCTCCTTGTCAGCTCCAACTGTGCAGTGTTGCCATCGACGATGGCACCAATATTGTTGCCTCGCTGCAGTTATAGTGGTTTAAAAGAGGTGCTCCTCATGGCCTCATGCGCATTTCAACTGTACTTATGTTACGAAAAAACACCATGTTCGATTTGAAGCAACAAAAAGGTGTGCCTTTGCACTGTCTTATCTGCAACGTTATACCTCGGTGGAACTCCACCTTAAACATGCTGGAGTAATCAGCAGAAGGTGGTGAATAAACGATTATTGCATGCAGTAGACCACAGGGACAATATGTTACTTCAAGATTATTGGAGGCTCATGAGGAACGTGTGCTGGCTTCTCAAGAACTCCTAGACTGGAAGAGGAGGAAAGGGGGCCCTTGATATGTCACAGGCACAGCCAGGAGAGGAGGATGACCCTTATTTATTCCAGGATGTTGATGATGATGACAATGCTGGCCAAAAACACCAATCATGGCAGTCCCGTGGATCCGAGCATACGCTGGCAAACATGGCAGGCTATATGCTCTGCTGCTTACACAGCAAAAAGTGTACAAATAGCAACAGAGGGATGAGTACTGGATGGCACGGCTCCTAGACCGTCACCATAAAAACAAAATGGAGGAATTCTTCCCCAAAGTGAAGAAAAATTTGAATATTATTAGGATAAGCTATATACCCACCTTTCCACTGCCTTTAGGGAGACCACTGCAACTAGCAGCCGCATGTGTCCCCAGGTGGCCTCTGCCCACTCCCAGTCCACCTCACTTTCTCCACCTCCTCTGCCAGTGCCAAAGCACCAAGGGTCAGGAGGAATAAAAGCAGCAGCATAAGTAGCCAGGCCCAGTACAGTATCAGGAAGATGAAACTTCGCCTTCACCTCGCAACCGGAACCACAACAATTGAACCTAGAAGGCACCTACATTCTAGCAGATAACTCTGACCCCATGGAATTCTGGGCCAATAGGCTAGATCAGTGGAAGGAGCTAGCCTAATTTTCCATGGGAGTTTTATTTTGTCCGGCCTCACGTGTAGTGGCCATGAATCAGGCATGGATCCATGAGGATTTTCAAACACCTCCGTATGATAACTCCAAATAGTGGTGTCACCGTCTCCCTTTAACATCATGTTCCATATACTGTACTGCTGCTGTTGCTGCCTGCTTCTCCTAAACAGCTACCACCACTGCCACCACTCATCCAGACATGTCCTGTGGCCCAATTCATCATATTATGCTCTGCCACACTGTCACACGTTTTGCTATAGCTACCACCACTGCCACAACTCAGCCAGGGAAGGGAATCTCTCTCCTTGGGGAGAGCACCAGTGAAGGTGTGTAGAGTTTTGAATTGCCTTTTGCCCTCTACTAAGCATCTACATATCACAAGGCATTATGGGAAAAGCTGGGAAGCTCATGCGCCCTCTGTTGGATGTAACAGATCCTCAATTTGCTTTTGACCCACTGAGTCTTGAGACAGCAAAAGAGCAGAGTGCAGAGCAGAGTGAATTGCAAATAAATTCTTAAAAAATCAGACAATGTGATTTTCTAGATATGTTTTCTCATTTTGTCTCTCATAGTTGAGGTCTACCTATGATGTCAATTACAGGCCGGCCTCATCTTTTTAAGTAGGAGAACTTGAACAATTGGTGGCTGACTAAATACTTTTTCCCCCACTGTATATGTTCTGAGTGCCATCAGCTCTGTATAGCAGGGTACTGTTAGTTTCATTAGATTGTACTACAGTCACCCGAAACACTCACAAATGACTGAATAAACACCTTGAAAAGAATGGGCACATATGGTTCCTGGAAAAATGCAGACACCACACCTATGTGTTGGCAGGTCCAATACTCTATTTACCAAAAAATACAACTGCAAAAAATGGCAAATAAGAAGATGAAATTTAGCATTGAAAGGATGACCGGACTGGTGACTATTTCAATAAAACACACTGTGTCACAGTCAGATTGGATTTTTGGAGTGACAATAGTAGTTTTTTTTCTTTTTCACAAAGAAACACTATTGCAAAACAATGTTTAATAAGAAGAAGAGTTTTAGCACTGAAAGGATGATCTGGCCAGTGAAAATTAGAGCAACATATGGCATTAAAGCAGATTGGATTTTAGGGGGAAAATGGCAGTTTTTCTGTATTTTTTTTTTTTATTGCTACTACTACTGATGATAATAATAATTATAGTCATTATCAAGTTTCTAAAGTACAAATAAAATATTAGCTCTGTGCTATTCACTTGCAGGTTAAATAGTACATTTCTTTAAATAAAGACTAGACTATAAATAGTAATGCAGTCTTTTACTTTCTCCCTGCTGAAAGGGTAACTAGATATAGCTAAAATACCTTACCCAAAGAGAGAATTACAAGCTGTTGTGTCCGTATAACAACCTTTCTGATTATCAACCCTGTGATCACAGCAGCCTTGGCACTGAATTAGGCAGCAAGCCTCTCTCTTTGCTGTATGAGATTCGTGTGACTGGGTAGGAAAGTGAGGAGTGTCAAGAAAAAGTAACTGGTGACGAAGCAGTAACTGCACTGTATCTGGGTACACATACAGCACTGTATCTGGGCCGATAAAGATACCTTCTTGACACTAAATTAGAAAGGAGAGGAAAATGCTTCTCTAAGATATAATATTTGTCAATGGTTGGTTAAATATGCAGCTTTCTTTGTAGTAGATTTGATTATGATGTTGTTTCACAGTATAGCGTTATTATATATAACATTAGTATCACAGCTGTATAATTTATTTGTTGTAATTTACATTTGCAGTATCTCACTATCATAAAATAGATGCCTCCTTAGTAATGCTGCATACCTTACAGTCATGTTGATTTATAAGCTCCAGATATTTTATCATACACAAGGCCTTGGCACTTGGGCTTTCAGAGATCATGTTATCAGTTTACAAATATAGAATATTAGTACATCTAAAAGGCTAGTCACGCTGTGAGGTTTGACCTGGCTGACTGTGAGTTATGCTTCAGCTATTGCATCTGCTGCTGTAAACAAGAGAGCCGGCTATCTGCACTGTGCAGTGTATGGAGAAGGACCCATCCTCTCGACTTGTGGCCTCTATTGTGTATTGTAAGTGAGCAGTTTGTGTGGAGTATGTTATTAAAAGCCAGTTGTTTGGAAAGGTTAAATTCACTTAAAATGGAATGTGTACCCAATGCTTAAAGCAAATGTTGTTGTGTCTGTCAGATGGGGGATCATATTATACTGTTCTGGCAGTTATTCAGTTGATAGTGCTAGTCATAGACAGTTCATTTATACATTATATGGATGTATCAGGGCTGAATTTGTCATTTAACTCGTTGTCAACTCTTTGTTAACAGTGTAATGTGTGCATTATGGCACCTCAGATAATAAAGTAGATTTATCTAAAGTCAGATGTAAAGACAAAGGTTTCCAAATGATTTGTGCTAAGCTATAGAGTCTTCTGTGCTGCACTTGACATACTCAACTTTGCTAAATCTACATTTTCTTCAACAGCCGATTATATTTTTTTGTTTTTGTTCCGGATCTTAAAACATCTGCTCTTGCACAAAAAGTGAAATGTTACGCTGATACTCTTGCAGAACTATATCCAAATAACAATCCCCTCTGTTCAGCTGATCTGTATAGCAGGTTTAGTCATGGTTATGCTTCGTTCACACCTGCGCTTGCTGTCCGTCCGTTGCCAATCCAGTGAAAATCTCGGCGAACTGGATTGGCATCAGATACAGACCGGTCAGCGGCGCATTGGTTAAAAACCCATTCATTTGAATGGGTTTTTAAAAGCAATGCGTGCGGGTGTGCGCTTACACCCTCTGCGCTGCGAATCCTTTTTTTTTTCGTCGGAAACAAAGTCGGACATGCAGGACTTCGTGTCCGACGAAAAAAAAAAGGATTCGCAGCGCAGAGTGTGTAAGCGCACACCCGCGCACTGCTTTAAAAATCCATTCAAATGAATGGGTTTTTAACCAATGCGCCGCTGACCGGTCTGTATCTGACGCCAATCCAGTTCGCCGAGATTTTCACTGGATTGGCAACGGACAGACAGCAAGCGCAGGTGTGAACCCACCCTTAGAATGACAGCTGTCTAATCAGACACCGTGTAGGAACAAGGCTGACTCATATACCATAACAAACAATTCTGCTCCTTTCTGTGTTTTATTGTCTTGAATGTGTATACAAGAAATTTATGTCAGTATTACAAATAAGTGTTATCTAATATACTCATAGTAGTTCTTAGCATGGTATACATGGAAAGCACCATATGTATACATGTGCTCACAAAGACTGGAATACATTTTGAACCTTTTTCAGTAAGTGCATCGTGGATGTCTAACACTGTTCAACTGGTGGGTGCACTGACAATACAGCCCTCTGAAGTTCCAAATAGGGAGGAGTGGGGGTAGATGAGAAAAGCATACCGCAAGTGCATCACACCTACCCGTCAGGTGAAGATATTGAAGCTTGTCATGTGATCATGCTCTGTTCTTCCTATTGGTTGATGTGGACACTAAAGGCGACAAGTTGTCCCACATACTACTTCAAGCCCATTTTACGCACAAATGGAGTCTGTTTAGTTGACTGAATAACTCCTTACCCCTTATGTGTCTATTTTAGTAAATACCTGAATTCCACTTTGGGTTTTGGGCCTTGTTCTGTTACTCCTCCTTAAAGTGAATAATTGACAATTAAATGTTACCATTTGTTAATAGTGTGGCTCCCTATTTAGCCAGATATTACTAGCACTTATTGAACAGTACCACCAGGGGCGTAACTATCGGGGTAGCAGCGGTAGCAGCTGCCACAGGGCCCGGGACTTTACGGGGCCCCGCGGGCCCCCGATGCTTTTTTTTTTTATTAATAGGCCGTTACCTGCTGGGGTTATTACAGCAGGTAACAGGCCCTATATGCTTACCGTTCCCTGGGTCCCACTCACGGCCGCCTGTGCTTCCGATTCTGCGGAGGCGGCTGTGAGCAGGAGCGGGGATCGGTATGTGAGGCCACGGGCCAAACACCACAATCTCTGCTATCATTATACTCCGGGGTCTTTTCAGACCCCGGAGTATAATAATCAGAGGCCCAGGGGAGGTGAGGGAACATAAAAAACAATGTACTTACCTCTCCTGCGCTTCTCCAGGCTTCGGGCCTGTTTGGTGACGTCCCAGACGTCAGCGGACGTCATTTTGCGTCGCGACGCCGGCCCGCGTCATGTGACGCCGGCCTGGTCCAAGATTGAAGAAGGCCGAAGTAGCAGCGACTGGACCGGAGCGAGGAACAGGTAAGCAACGTTGTTTTTTTTTATGTTTCTATCCTCCCCTGGGTCTCCGATCATTATACTCTGGGGTCTGAAAAGACTCCAGAGTATAATAATTGTTCATGGGTGGTCCACAATGGGACATATAATACTGTGTGCAGGGGCCACTATGGGGCATATAATAGTGTATGCAGGGGCCACTATGGGGCAAAATGCTCAGTGCAGGGGCCAATATGGGGAATAATAGTGTGTGCAGGGGCCACTATGGGATGTAATACTGTGTGCAGGGGCCACTATGGGGAATGATACTGTGTGCAGGGACCACTATGGGGCATGATACTGTGTGCAGGGGCCACTATGGGGCATGATACTGTGTGCAGGGGCCACTATGGGGCATGATACTGTGTGCAGGAGCCACTATGGCACATAATAGTGTGCGCAGGAATGCGTTTTTTTTGGGGGGTGGTTGGAGGGGGGCGGTCCGGGGGGCGGCGATTGGGGGTAGCGGTTCGGGGGGGGGGGCCCCATGTCAAATGTTCGCCTTGGGGCCCAGCCATTCCTAGTTACGCCACTGAGTACCACATTAACAAGGGGAATGGTAGCAGCCAGTTTAGTCACATATTCCTAGGGACAATAACAAAGGATAAGCCATGAAATACTTACTAAAACAAATGTGTTAGCATTTGGTCACCATAAAATATAACTGTTGTGGGATCTGCTATACCCTATCCATGATGACTTATACTCTCCTCCAGAACCTTCCTGACCATCCTCCTCCCAAACATAATTGCAGTGAGAAGCTGGCTTGGGTCCTATGCTCAATCTGTGTGTCGAGGCACTAATGGGCCCTTTTGCCTTCGGTAGACCTGGCAGAGAACAATGTTACTAAATGAGAAAGGAGCTTGACAGAAAATGACAGGGGATGCCCAATAAGGGATCATAAATTTATACGGGAGGATAGCTGTTAAATGTAATTCTGATGTTTTGCATTTGCTAGCATACTACCTTTCCCAGCAGACCTAGCCACCTGCTTGCCTATGCACGTGCTCCTATTTCTTTAAGGATTTGTGTGCTCACCTGTAAACTTCCTTCTGCCAATCTGTGCCTCTCTTATCGTGTGCTGCCTGTGCAGTGTCTTAGTTTCAGTTTGTATTCTTCTGGGTCATGAACTCCTGTTTGGTTGCTCTCCTGTCAGTCTGAGGTAGCATGGTGGCCAGGGCCGGAGATAGGGGGATGCAAACTGGGCAATTGCCCAGGGCACCGTCCCCAAGGGGGCCCCCGGGATTCGGAGCATCAGGTCTTTAGCCTGATGGCTTCAATCTTGGGAGCTCCACAGCTGTATCGGCGTGCTGTGCACGCCAATACAGCTTAATCCTATGACAGAGTGGGGAGCTGAAAAGTCCCTGCACTGTCATAGACGACCGCCGGGAACGCACAGGATGTAGAACGCAGGTGGCGTGATGATGTCACTGCATCGCGCTACCTGTGCCACTACTACAGGGAAAGACTATGGCTGCTCCGCTCTTCGTAGGAGTGCGGTAAGGTGAGTACAAGATTTATTGTTTTCTGGTAAGGGAAAGGGATCTGCTAAGGGGACTATTAAATATAAGGGGGGATATTGTAAGGGTGAAGTATTATTAATAAGGGGAAACTGTTATATATAAAGGGTTATTATAAGAGATGATAAGATGATATATATATGAGCTATTGTATATAATTGTTCTCCTCTTATATTAGTCCCCTTATATATTATACTTCCTCCCTTATAACAGCACCTTTATAAATAATAGTTCCCTCTTATAATAGCCCCCCTTTAAAAGGGGAGAACTATTACAAATAAGTGGGGCTATTACAAGGTTGAAACTATTATAAATAAGGGGGTTATTATAAGAGAGGAACTATTATATACAGTAGTGCTAAAAAGTTTACATACCCTGGCAGATTTTTCAGAGAATATGAATAATAACACAAAAACTTTTTCTTCACTTATGGTTAGTGGTTGGTTAAAGCCATTTATTGTCAAACTTCTGTGTTTTCTCTTTTTAAATCATAATGACAACCAAAAACATCAAAATGACCCTGTTCAAAAGTTCACATACCCTGGTGATTTTGGCCTGATTACATGCCCAGAAGTTGATACAAAGGGCTTTGAATGGCTACTAAAGGTAACATCCTCACCTGTGACCTGTTTGCTTGCAATGAGTGTGTATGCATAAAAGCTGAGTGAGTTTCTGGGATCCAGACAGACTGTTGCATCTTTCCTCCAGCCACTGACGTTTCTGGATTGGAGTCATGGGGAAAGCAAAAGAATTGTCCACGGATGTACGGGAAAAGGTAGTTGAACTTTATAAAACAGGAAAGGGATACAAAAACATATCCAAGGAATTGATAATGCCAGTCAGCAGTGTTCAAACTGTGATTAACAAATGGAAACTCAGGGGCTCTGTAAAAACCAAACCAGGGTCAGGTAGACCAATCAAAATTTCAGCCACAACTGCCTGGAAAATTGTTCGGGATGCCAAGAAAAACCCACACATAACATCAGCTGAAATACAGGACTCTCTGAAAACTATCGGCGTGGCTGCACAATAAGGAGACACTTGAAAAAAAAATGGGCTGCATGGTCGAGTTGCCAGAAGAAAGCCATTACTGCGCAAATGCCACAAAGAATATCGCCTTCAATACGCCAAACAGCACAGAGACAAGCCTCAAAACTTCCGGAACAAGATCATTTGGAGTGATGAGACAAAAATTGAACTTTTTGACCACAACCATAAACGTTAGAGGTGTCAACAAGGCCTATGGTGAAAAGAACACCATTCCTATTGTAAAGCACAGAGGTGGATCAGTGATGATGTAGGGGTGTGTGAGCTTCAAAGGTACAGGAAACTTGGTCAAAGTTGAAGGAAATATGAATGCAGCATGTTATCAGCAAATACTGGAGGCAAATTTGCACTCATCTGCCAGGAAGCTGCGCATGAGACGTACTTGGACGTTCCAACATGACAACGATGCGAAACTCAAGGCCAAGTCGACCTGTCATTGGCTACGGCAGAAGTAAGTGAAGGTTCTGGAGTGGCCATCTCAGTCTCCTGACCTCAATATCATTGAGCCACTCTGGGGAGATCTCAAGCGCGCAGTGCATGCAAGACAGCCCAAGAATTTACAGGAACTGTAAATTTTTTGCCAATAAGGATGGGCAGTTTTACCATCTGAGAAAATAAAGAGCCTCATCCACAACTACCACAAAAGACTTCAAGCTGTCATTGATGTTAGAGGGGGAAATACACGGTATTAACAACTGGGGTATGTGAACTTTTGAACAGGGTCATTTTGATGTTTTTGGTTGTCATTATGATTTAAAAAGAGAAAACACAGAAGTTTGACAATAAATGGCTTCAACCAACCACTAACCATGAGTGGAGAAAAAGTTTTTGTGTTATCATTCATATTCTCTGAAAAAAGGCCAAAAAAAGCAAAAAAATTTGCCGGGGTATGTAAACTTTTTAGCACAACTGTATAAGGGGCTATTATGTGAAAGGGAGGAACTATTATATATAAGGAAGAGTCTGTAAACTGTAATGTAGTTCTCCCACTTCAAAAGATGAGAGAGGCCTGTAATTGTCATCATAGGTAGACCTCAACTATGAGAGACAAAATGAGAAAACAAATCCAGAAAATCACATTGTCTGATTTTTAAAGAATTTATTTGCTAATTATGGTGGAAAATAAGTATTTGGTCAATAACAAAAGTTCATCTCAATACTTTGTTATATATCCTTTGTTGGCAATGACAGAGGTCAAACATTTTCTGAAAGTCTTCACAAGGTTGGCACACACTGTTGCTGGTATATTGGCCCATTCCTCCATGCAGATCTCCTCTAGAGCAGTGATGTTTGGGGACTGTCGTTGGGCAACACGGACTTTCAACTCCCTCCAAAGGTTTTCTATGGGGTTGAAATCTGGAGACTGGCTAGGCCACTCCAGGACCTTGAAATGCTTCCTACGAAGCCACTCCTTGGCGGTGTGCTTGGGATCACTGTCCTGCTGAAATACCCAGCCACGTTTCATCTTCAATGCCTTTTGCTGATGGAAGGAGGTTTGCACTCAAAATCTCACGATACATGGCCCCATTCATTCCTTGATGTACACCGATCAGTCGTCCTGGTCCCTTTGCAGAGAAACAGCCCCAAAGCATGATGTTGCCACCCCCATGCTTTACAGTAGGTATGGTGCTCTTTGGATGCAACTCAGCATTCACTCTCCTCCAAACACGACGAGTTGTGTTTCTACCAAACAGTTCTACTTTGCTTTCATCTGACAATATGACATTCTCCCAATACTCTTCACGAACATCCAAATACTCTCTAGCAAACTTCAGACAGGCCCGGAAATGTACTGGCTTAAGCAAGGGGACACGTCTGGCAGTGCAGGATCTTAGTCCCTGGCAGCGTAGTGTGTTACTGACGGTAGCCTTTGTTACGTTAGTCCCAGCTTTCTGCAGGTCATTCACTAGGTCTCACACCAAGCTATTGCAGATTCAGTTTTCCCAGCCTGGTGCAGGTCTACAATTTTGTTTCTGGTGTCCTTCCACAGCTCTTTGGTCTTCACCATAGTGGAGTTTGGAGTGTGACTGTTTGAGGTTGTGGACAGGTGTCTTTTATACTGATAACAATGTCAAACAGGTGCCATTACTACAGGTAATGAGTGGAGGACAGAGGAGCCTCTTAAAGAAAAAGTTACAAGTCTGTGAGAGCCACAAATCTTGCTTGTTTGTAGGTGACCAAATACTTATTTTCCACCATAATTTGCAAATAAATTCTTAAAAAATCAGACAATGTGATTTTCTAGATATGTTTTCTCATTTTGTCTCTCATAGTTGAGGTCTACCTATGATGTCAATAACAGGCCTCTCTCATCTTTTTAAGTGGGAGAACTTGCACAATTGGTGGCTGACTAAATACTTTTTTCCCCCACTGTATATACTGTATATATGGAAGTGGCTATTATAATGTGGTCGCTTTTATTTATAAGAGGGAAACTTTATAAGGAGGGTATTGTTAAAGGGGCTATTATTTATAAGGGGTAACTATTATTTATAAGAGGGCTAATATTGATAATGTGGACTATTTATAAGGTGAACTATTATTCATGAGAGGGCCATTAGTAAGGGGGACTATGTATAAGAGAACAATATTTATGAGGGGGGCAACTATTACTGATATGGGGCACTGTTTATAAGCAGGGACTATTATTTATAAGGAGGCGCTATAATGACTAAAAAAAAAAAACTAACAAACATCCTATCTAGGATGATACTACAGCCATGTAAAAATTGAAATCACAAAAATTAATGAAGCATAAATAATTTAATTTCATGAGCACACAAAACATGATTAAAACCACATGTGGTTAGAAAACAATCATGCAAAAAAGTGAAGGCTGGGGCACGTCACAGCACAAAAGTCAATAAATGTACATAATAAACTGCAGCCATAGGTGGATAATTACAAGCGGATATCACAATATATAGCTGGGACAAGGGCAAGTTATACCCAAAGCAAATTTGTTATTAAAATAAAAGTGTCTAGTGCATAAATAAGGAATTCATGAGTAGTAATGATTATAATAAACTTTTACACAGTGTATGTTACTTAATGCACAAGAGGGGACCAAAGTCAAATAATAAATAGAAAATAATAGGGTAGTATATTTAATATATAAATACTGTATCTCAATTTAAATATAATATCAATTCAAATAGCTGGGAAAATAAATTGCATAGCAGTATATCTATCAACGTCACAAAAAATCCTACAGAGCCACAGCTCCACCAATGGTTAATACTGTTGCCTTGCAACAGTAACAGGGCAACATCTGCATGGAATTTGTATGTTCTCCCAGTGTTTGCGTGGGTTTCCTCCGAGTAGTCCGGTTTCTTCCCACATATCAGAAATATTCTGATAGGTAAATTTGCAGCATCCCAGAGTGTTCCTTCTCATAATGTGTTTGTCTTTGTGCCTCTGGGTTATGCTTGTATGTCCTGTCTATATGTTATGTGTTACATGTATTGTTTATGCAGCTCTTCCTTGTATATTTCCCTGTGGTTCCTCCCTTGTTCAAACCCTTACAGTTGGTACAGCCCTGGCCTATCACAGGCCATTGGGCTGGGTCTGGGAGACTTAAGTCTCCAGAGGGACTGTTACAGCCTCAGTGCAGTTTAGTGCAGGGCAGTGTGAGAGTGTAGTTGGAGAAAGATTCAAGCCCAAGGCTCTACTAAAGACAGCCCTGAGACAGGGAATTCCAACTGTCTACACCAGAGGTAGGCAACCCTCGGCACTCCAGCTGTTGCAAAACTACAACTCCCAGCATGCATACTTGCTCTGCTGTTCTTGGAACTGCCATGGAAGTGAATGGAGCATGTTGGGAGTTGTAGTTGCACAGCAGCTGGAGTGCCAAAGGTTGCTGACCCCTGGTCTACACTTTGGGCATTGTGCCAGGAGGAGTAGAAGGCCCCTATCGTCAGTGTCCGGTCTAGGATTTGAACTGGGGAGAGTGGTTGAGGTGGTATCTGGTGGAACATCATCCACCACTACTACTCCCATCCTACAGTTCCTTCCATCTGGGCTGCGGCAAATTGACTTCCTATAAAACAATTGACACTTGTGGGTGTTAGAGATGAGCACTTGTATGGCAACCATTAACTGCACAATGCTTATTGCGCTTGGTCCCTTGGTGAGAAAAGCACATTAGAAATATTTGTCATTGTATGCTGGATCAATGTTTTAGTTTCTGGCTGGATTCCTGTTTCTCATGAACTTTGGCTTCTATGCCTGATCCTTCAATCAGTATGTCTAAATAATGCTCTAGTTTATTTCTGTATACTAGTGAGTTTCTACAGAGGTCTCTCTGTTTGTGTGCTGGAGCTATTCTTTCTTTCTCTCTGTATGTGTTAGCCTGGGATGCTTGGAGTCCCGGACTAAAGCCTGAATTCCATCCCCTGATTCTGAGCCATGTACACTTTGAGGCCTGACCTATATTTTGAACTTTTTCTGTATCTTGAACCTTGGATCCCTTACCTTTGATCTTGTGTCTATTGTCCTCATTTCCACTGTAATCTTGGCTCACTTGTAACTCCTCTTACCTCTGCTATCTGTCCAGGTCTTCTGGCATTCTGCTATGAACTTGTGTTATCAGAAACATAGCTAAAGGTTCATGGGCCCTGGTGTAACAGTTCATCCTCAATCAGTCATTGTTGGGCTCATGTACAGTCATGGCCAAAAGTTTTGAGAATGACACAAATATTATATTTTCACATGATCTGCTGCCCTCTGGTTTTTATGTGTGTTTGTCAGATGTTTTTATCACATACAGAAATATAATTGCATTCATATTATGAGTAACAGAAGCTTATATTGACAGAATGAGTTAATGCAGCAAGTCAATATTTGCAGTGTTGACCCTTCTTCTTCAGGACCTCTGCAATTCTCCCTGGCATGCTCTCAATCAACTTCTGGACCAAATCCTGACTGATAGCAGTCCATTCTTGCAGAATCAATGCTTTCATTTTGTCTGAATTTGTTGGTTTTTGTTTGTCCACCTGTCTCTTGATGATTGACCACAAGTTCTCAATGGGATTAAGATCTGGGGAGTTTCCAGGCCATGGACCCAAAATCTCTATGTTTTGTTACCTGAGCCATTTAGTTATCACCTTTGCTTTATGGCAAGGTGCTCCATCATGCTGGAAAAGGCATTGTTGAGCGCCAAACTGCTCTTGGACGGTTGGGAGAAGTTGCTCTTGGAGGACATTCTGGTACCATTCTTTATTCATGGCTGTGTTTTTAGGCAAGACTGTGAGAGAGCCGATTCCCTTGGCTGAGAAGCAACCCCACACATGAATAGTTTCAGGATGCTTTACAGTTGGCATGAGACAAGACTGGTGGTAGCGCTCACCTCTTCTTCTCCGAATAAGCTGTTTTCCAGATGTTCCAAACAATCGAAAAGGGGATTCATCAGAGAAAATGACTTTACCCCAGTCCTCAGCAGTCCACTCCCTGTACCTTTTGCAGAATATCAGTCTGTCCCTGATGATTTTCTGGAGAGAAGTGGCTTCTTTGCTGCCCTCCTTGAGACCAGGCCTTGCTCCAAGAGTCTCCGCCTCACAGTGCGTGCAGATGCACTCACACCTGCCTGCTGCCATTCCTCAGCAAGCTCTGCACTGCTGGTAGCCCGATCCCGCAGCTGAAACACTTTTAAGAGACGGTCCTGCCGCTTGCTGGTCTTTCTTGGGCGCCCTGGAGCCTTTTTGACACCAATGGAACCTCTCTCCTTGAAGTTCTTGATGATGCGATAGATTGTTGACTGATGTGCAATCTTTCTAGCTGCAATACTCTTCCCAGTTAGGCCATTTTTATGCAGTGCAATGATGACTGCACGTGTTTCTTTAGAGATAACCATGGTTAACAGAAGAGAAACAATGATGGCAAGCACCAGCCTCCTTTTAAAGTGTCCAGTGGTGTCATTCTTACTTAATCATGACAGATTGATCTCCAGCCCTGTCCTCATCAACACCCACACCTGTGTTAATGGAGCAATCACTGAAACGATGTTAGGTGGTCCTTTTAAGGCAGGGCTGCAATGATGTTGAAATGTGTTTTGGGGGATAAAGTTCATTTTCTAGGCAAATATTGACTTTGCAAGTAATTGCTGTTAAGCTGATCACTCTTTATAACATTCTGGAGTATATGCAAATTGCCATTAGAAAAACTGAAGCAGTAGACTTTGTAAAAATTAATATTTGTATCATTCTCAAAACTTTTGGCCATGACTGTAGTATAAGGTTGGATTAGAGTAGAGCACATCATTTGGCAATGCCATTTACACCATTACTAATGTGCTAGCTGATTAAATGTTTTGTGGGAGTGTGTTTTTATGGGAAGGCCACACATGGTGGCATTGCAACCAGCATGAGGCTTCAAATCAAATGGCCAGGTAAGCTGCCTCCAAGTTCTATTAGATCATGAAAAATGATTGTTTAATAATGTGAGTTTAACAATGTGATCTTTCCCATGATGAGAACTCTGGAATGGAGCAGTTGATAGCTCACGTGCTTCACCTATAAATTTTTCATATATACTCCTATGCTGTGACCATTGCAATCACTATAGCTATGGTACTGTCTGTTATATTATGTACATCTGCTACCTGTCCTGACCTCTTGGCCTTCTACTATGGACTCCTGTGTATTTTGTATGTATCTCTTTTACATGACCTGATGTCCTGCCCTAGACTTCTACTTCTGTGTTTCCTTCCCCCCTGTTCCTGATTTAGTACTTCTGTTACCAGTCCTATACACCTATTTGCTTATTCTTTGTACATATATACTTTCTGCTCTGATTTTAGTCTGTACTCTCACTCTGCTAAATTTGCCTGAATCATTGGTGTGCTGCACTATAGTCCCTGACCTGCCTGGACAGTTGTCACCAACTCAGGGATTCCTCCAATAAGTAGTGACTTGGTGGTCTCCCTGTAGTAAAGTCCAGATTCCAACAAAGGGGTTAAAGGATAAATACCAGGGAGACTACTTAGACAACATGCTTACTAGTGACCGTAATCTAAAGAGTCTGTAAATGTCTGGGAAGTGAGGAGATTGCTGTAGTTTTGGTCTGGACTGTAGGCAGGATAGTTCAGCACCTGGACTCTTCTTCTGCCAACCCACAATATTGTCACGGATGCAGTATGTGATTTAGCATTGTCTTGATGATATATGCAAGGACTTCCCTGAAAGAGACGTGGTCTGGATAGGAGCATGTGTTCTTTTAAAACCTTTCTATACTGTGTAAGCTGCCTATGCCATAGACACTAATGCAACCACATACCGTCAGAGATGCAGGCTGTTGAACTGTGTGCAGGTAACAAATTGGATGGATCCTCTCCTCTTGAGTCATGGCTTTCATGGTTTCCATAAAAAAAATTCAAATTTTGATGGTGGCATTTCTGGATTGTGCTGATATACGGCTTCTTCTTTGCATGATACAACTTTAACTTGCACCTGTGAATTGCACTGAGTTATGTGCAGTGAATTACAATACCGATTCTTGTCTGTTGTTAATGCAGTGATGTCTGAGGGTTGTAGATTACAAGCATCCAATACTTAACATCAGCCTTTTCCCTGATGATATTATGTAATGTAGATAGTAGGATATTCAATGTCTTTGCAATTTTACATCAAGGAACATTTTGCCCAGGTGAGGAAGGAGATGAAAAAGATCAAGGCAGGGAAAGCCGCAGGGCCAGATGACATCAGTGCAAGGGTAATTAAGACTTGTGGGGAGCAGCTATGTAGTATAATTACATACTTGATTAATATGAGCCTGAAGCTGCAAATAGTCCCTGAGTTATGGAAATCTTCTTGTGTGGTACCGGTTCCAAAGAAACCTCACCCTATGGACCTCAACGACTACAGACCTGTAGCACTGATGTCCCACTTGATGAAAATCTTAGAGAGACTGGTTCTCACACATCTCTGCCCTCTAGTGAGCCCTGCTATGGACCCTCTCCAGTTTGCTTATCGGCCGGGCATTGGGGTAGATGATGCCATCATCCACCTTCTGTACAGGGCTCTTTCTCACCTGGAAAAACCAGGGAACACGGTGAGAATAATGTTCTTTGATTTCTCCAGTGCTTTTAACACCATACAGCCGGGGCTACTGAGAGACAAGCTGGCCCTTGCTGGAGTGGACCACCACCACTCCAATTGGATCCTAGACTACCTCACAAACCGACCTCAGTATGTGAGAGCCTGGGACTGTGTGTCAGATACCGTGATCTATAATACGGGGGCACCTCAGGGTACAGTTCTTGCCCCTTTCCTCTTCCCACTGTACACTGCAGATTTTAGGTGCAACTCATCCAGCTGCTACTTACAGAAGTATTCTAATGACTCTGCAATAGAAGGCCTCATAACAGATGACGATGACAGGGAGTACAGAGAACTGAACTGGGATTTTGTGGACTGGTGCCAGCAGAACCACCAGAAGATTAATGCTGGGAAGACAAAGGAGATGGTGGTGGACTTCCGTAAATGCAGATGCCCTCCTAAACCAGTGGACATCCAGGGGACGGGCATCAAGATTGTCAACACCTATAAGTACGTGGGTGTTCACCTTAATAATAAGCTGGACTGGGCAGATCACATGGAGGTCCTGTACAGGAAGGGCCACAGCAGGCTCTACCTGCTTAGGAGGCTGAGAGCCTTTGGAGTCCAGGGGGAACTTCTAAGGACTTTTTTCAACCCAGTAGTGGCATCAGCCATCTTCTTCGGAGTGGTCTGCTGGGGGAGCAGTATATCAACCAGGGATAGAAATAAACTTGACAAGCTGATTAGAAGGGCCAGCTCTGTCCTGGGGAGCCCCCTGGACCCAGTGCAGGAGGTAGGTGACAGAAGGATATTGTCCATGGGAGAATAAGTCCCATCCCATGCATGAGACCGTGATAGCGCTGTGTAGTACTGTCAGTGACCGACTACTTCACCCTAAGTGTGAGAAGGAGCGCTACAGGAAGTCTTTCCTCCCCACTGAAGTTAGGCTGTTAAACCAACACCAACCTAAGTGGAGATCATTGCACACAGAGAATTGAAATATCTTTCTGTTTGTAATAGCCCCCCCCCCCCTCACCCCCCACTCTGCTACTTCTTTATCTGTCTGTCTACTATGAAAGAAATGCCTCTAACCTTGGAACATTCTTGTATATGTTGTATTTGTATTGCTTCTCTTTGCTGCTGTAACACACCGAATTTCCCCATGGTGGGACTATTAAAGGATTATTATTATTATTATTTTTATGAGATTGTTACAGAATTTTTAGATACCTTTGGTAAACCACAGCCCATCTTTGTTTCTGAGAGGCTCTACCTCTCTAACATGCTCTTTTTATGCACATTCATGTCAGTTGAAAGTTGACCCTCCAGCTGTCATTAGTGTAACTTATTTTTCCAACTTATTTTTTGAGATGTATTGCTGCCATCAATATTTAAAAGAGCTTATGATATGTTTTCTATGTTCTATTGTGAATAAAATATACTTATATCAGGTTTTTAAATAATTGCATTCTTATTATCGTCACTTTTCACACAGCGTCCCAACTTTTTTGGAAGTGGAGTTGTATATATTGTGAGAAGGTGCTGGAAAATCACTATATCTCCCCCAGGTTTCTCACTTATGTATGGTAATCATTAGTCCAGTTCTGGTATTCAGCATCCCTCAGCCCAGGTGTGTGGGCTTAGCGCATTACTGGGCCATAAAAGGGTACAGAGCCTGGGAGAGACAAGATGTGTCTGGGTCTGTGCAGTCCGGTGAGAAAAACTCGTTATTGTTTATGTTTTGTTTTCCTGAGTGGCTGGTAGTAATCCACTCATATAGTGTGGGAAGTTTTTGTTTAGTTAGAGATCAGCCGAGCAGGTCTATGTTGTATGTTTGCCTGAAGTTAAGGCTGTATTTTATTTCCTTATTTTTCAAAATAAAAACACAGGGGAAAAACCTGTTTTCACCAGATTCTGTATCCCTGTCTCTGACTGTTTGGGTCCGCTCTGCTGCTGCTACCAAGCCTTTTTCCACAATATATAATATACATACAGTGGCTTGCAAAAGTATTCATACCTCTTGAACTTTTTCACATTTTGTCACCTTACAACCACAAGCTTAAATGTATTTTATTGAGATTTTAAGTTATAGACCAACACAAAGTAGCACATACAAGTGCATCTTAATAAATTAGAATATCATCAAAAAGTTATTTTTTTTTTTAGTAATTCAATTGAAAAAGTGAAACACATATATCATATTGAGTCATTACAAACAGAGTGAACTTTTTCAAGTGTTTATTTATGCTAATGTTGATGATTATGGCTTATAGCCAAGGAAAACCCAAAAGTCGTTGTCTCAGAAAATTAGAATATCATATAAGACCAAATGTAAATTGGTGGACAATCCACGCTCTTTAGAGAAATGGTCCCCGGTCACAGTAGGTTGGTTGTAAGGATTTCTTTATTGTTTAAAGGCACTTGAAAAGTTCAAAAGGTGCACAGCTCGCCTGGTAATGAGCTGTACACCTGTGTGTTCATCACATGACCATGGACCTTATATTACATGACCATGGACTAATTTTTATCCACTGGAATTCTAGAAAACCACAAGGATTTGATACAGTAAGTATATTGGAATAGTGTATAACTTTTCATTGTACAAACAATAACATTTATTCGTTGAAACTGGACAACCCCTTTAACAGGAAGTGAAAAAATAAATTATTGTTTTGTTTTAATTATTTTCATTTGTAACTGTAAAATACAAACATTTGTAAAGTGTTGAAAAAAAGCTATTTTATGGAAGATGCTAATTATTGAATGCTGGGATGAATGATATAAATTGAACACTTCAGATAAAGCTGAAACTTACATCAGGTAGCACCAAACAGCACTAGTCATGATGTGGATTTTTAAGGAATTTTAACTGTATCTTTTATGCATATGAATTACACTTGTTTGTGATTATAACAAACCTCAACATTTACTGCTTTTACATCTAAAGGGTTTGTAAGCAGTATGGCTCAGATTTACTAATAATGTAATCAGACAATCTAAAAATATATCCGATTTATCATAATAGTTTCTGCTGGATAATAAATATATTGTGAATTTAGATTGAATAGTATAAGTTTATACCACCTACCATTTTAGTTAGCTTACAATTTGGTTGCATTTTGTCGTATTTAAGACTTGCATGTTTCCTGAGTAGCCATATCACATGTCTTGTAAATTTGAGAAACTTTAGCATAAAGTAGGTGCACCAAGATGTCCTGAGAAGCACCAAAGATGCGCTTGAGATGCGTCACATTTACATCAGGGTCTAGATGTAACCACAATAATAACTCTGCCCCTATGTTTCTGTTTCCTTGGATTGAAACAGGGAGATGAAATGGAAGGTCAGATGTAGCAGCTGCTTCACCTTCGAGAGATTATCATTTATGCCTCTGAAGCTACACAAGTGAATTTGGATTTTTCTTCCAGCTTGTAAGGGCCTGATCACTGGTAGAGTGTGTGGAGGAAAGTGGATTCTGTTCTTTCCTGCCCTTTCTGAACCTGGTGGTTAATTTTTTTTTTGGATGTTATACAGATGGCAAACCTGACCTCTTCCCTTCATGACTCCTATGAGAAATTCTACAAGATGTGATACAACTCAAGTTCAAGTAATGCGTAGCTCATTATAATGGACTTGCCTAGAATTCATGCAACTGCCCCTCCCAAAATACTGCTTTTACCAAGCCATAACCAAGTCTTTTCCTTTTTTTTTCTTCTTCCTATCTTCATTTTCCAAATTGTTTTTTTTAACTTTTCTTCTTGATTCCTTTTGCCTTTTTTCCCTCCTGGGATCACTGTGAGCTGGTAGTGCATTATGTTAGCTGAGACCTGAAACGCTTTCCGTTTTTTCTCTGTACCTATATCTATTTTTATGCTATGATTAGTCTGGGCACCTATATATTTTATATTGACATTATATGGTTGTGGACCTGCTTTCTTCCTCCTATTGTAAATCTTCCTATGTTTGATAAATTTATAACAATATAAAAACAAAAATGTATAACTCTTTGTATTTAATGTGACCAATTGATATAGTGTAACTTGTTCTTTGTGGATACAATACATCTATATGAATGTATAGCAACCCCTAACTGTTAACTGACAGAAGTATGGAGGGGAAAGTGGAAATATACCTAGAAAGTATTCTGGACAACTAGTCATCCACATGCAAATGTCTGTAGACAAATGGTACTCTGCTCTGCCCCACCTTCCCTCTTTCTTCTTTCCATGTCTATCAATCCAGTCTGTTGTACTCATGTATACATTGTACTGTGCCTTCTGTGTTTACTCCTGCAGTGGGGCAGGTACAGCCAAACAGCCACATGCACTCTAACAATGCAAGTCTCTGTTCAGTGAGAAAAGTAGCAAGGCAAAGAACATTTATTATAATATTGACACAATATTGATAACTAAATATTATAAATAAACATATTATAACCACTAGTCCAAAAGAACACTTCCTTGAAATAGGCCCACCTTATACCCAGACCAGATTTTTTTTTTTGTGACATATTTTTAGTTTCGCCATATACTGTGTATATGTGTAAGTGTATACACAGGCCAACTTCTCCATTGGGTGGCAATCCTCTCAAATAGGAATAAGTTTTGTAAAATACAATGAAACCTATGTCAGAAACTGACTGTTAGCCAATAATAATAATAATAATAGTCCTTTAATAGTCCCACAGTGGGGAAATTCAGTGTGTTACAGCAGCAAAGATAAGCAGATACAAATACAAATACAACATGTGCAGGAATGTTCCAAGGTGAGAGGCATTACATTAATAGCAGACAGACAGATAGGACGTAGCAGAGGAGGGAGGGGAGGGGGGGATTTAACAGGCAGAGAGATATTTCAGTTCTCTGTGTGTAATGATCTCCGCTTAGGTCGGTGTTGGTTGTACAGCCTAACCGCGGTGGGGAGGAAAGACTTCCGATAGCGCTCCTTCTCACACCTAGGGTGGAGCAGTCGGTTACTGACAGTACTGCTCAGCGCGATCACAGTCTCATGCATGGGATGGGACTTCTTCTTCTGCATGGAGCTCACCACGGACAGTATCCTTCTGTCACCCACCACCTGCACTGGGTCCAGTGGGCTCCCCAGGACAGAGCTGGCCTTTCTAATCAGCTTGTCAAGTTTATTTCTGTCCCTGGTTGATATACTGCTCCCCCAGCAGGCCACTCCAAAGAAGATGGCTGATGCCACTACCGAGTTGAAGAAAGTTCTAAGAAGTGCCCCCCGGATTCCAAAGGCTCTCAGTTTCCTAAGCAGGTAGAGCCTGCTGTGGCCCTTCCTGTACAGGGCCTCCATATGATCTGCCCAGTCCAGCTTATTATTAAGGAGCAAACCCAGGTACTTATAGGTGTTCACAATCTCGATGCCCGTCCCCAGGATGTCCACTGGTTTAGGAGGGCTTCTGCCTTTGCGGAAGTCCACCACCATCTCCTTGGTCTTCCCCGCGTTAATCTTCAGGTGGTTCCGGTGGCACCAGTCCACAAAATCCTGGTTCAGTTCTCTGTACTCCCTGTCATCATCATCTGTGATGAGACCCACTATTGCAGAGTCGTCAGAATACTTCTGTAGGTAGCAGCTGGATGAGTTGCACCTAAAATCTGCACTGTACAGTGTAAAGAGGAAAGGGGCGAGAACCGTACCCTGAGGTGCCCCCGTATTACAGATCACGGTACCTGACACACAGTCTTGGGCTCTCACGTATTGAGGTCGATTTGTGAGGTAGTCTAGGATCCAGTTGGAGAGGTGGTGGTCCACTCCAGCAAGGCCCAGCTTGTCCCTCAATAACCTGGGCTGTATGGTGTTAAAAGCACTGGAGAAGTCAAAGAACATTATTCTCACTGTGTTCCCTGGTTTCTCCAGGTGAGACAGAGCCCTGTGCAGAAGATGGATGATGGCATCATCTACCCCAATGCCCGGCCGATAAGCAAACTGGAGGGGGTCAATAGCGGGGCTCACTAGAGGGCGGAGATGTGTGAGAACCAATCTCTCCAAGATCTTCATCAGGTGGGATGTCAGTGCTACAGGTCTGTAGTCGTTGAGGTCCATAGGGTGGGGTTTCTTTGGAACTGGTACCACACAAGAAGATTTCCATAATTCAGGGACTATTTCCTGCCTCAGGCTCATATTATACATATATGTAATTATACCACACAGCTGGTCCCCGCAAGTCTTAATTAGCCTTGCACTGATGTCATCTGGCCCTGCGGCTTTCCTCGCCTTGATCTTTTTCATCTCCTTCCTCACCTGGGCCCGTGTGAAGGTCAGACTGTGGCCAGATAAAGACGGATTTCTTTATTTACTGGTCTGTTGGGAAGTAGCCGCATGGGGAGAAGTCATTGTGGTGGGGGAAGCTGAAGGACATACTGGGGTGGGAGGAGCTGGTGTGTGATCAAATCTGTTGAAGAATAGGTTTAGTTCATTAAGCCAATTAACATCTGCCTCAATCTGGCAGACAGACTGTTTATGACCCGAAATTGACTTAAGCCCCTCCCAGACCCCCCTTATGTCTTTTCTTTCCATTTGCTTTTCCATTTTTTTCTTTATAACTGGCTTTTCCCTGCCTGATTTGATGCCTCAGCTTCTTTTGTACTTCCCTCAACCCCTCCTTATCTCTTGTCCTGAATGCCATCTTTTTCTCCTTAAGTAGTGTTTTTATATCAGAGTTAATCCATGGTTTGTTATTGGAGAAGCACCTCACCACTTTTGTGGGTACTGTGTTGTCCACACAAAAATTAATGTAGTCTGTTATGCAGTGTGTGAGTCCTTCTATATCTTCTCCATAAGAATCCTGCAGCACTTCCCATGCGGTTGTGTCAAAACAATCCCTCAGAGCCTCATCACTCTCCTCGGACCATATCCTCACTGTGCGGGTGACAGCTGGTTCTCTACGTACAAAAGCCCCATGTAGCGAAACGCTGCGGAAAAAAACTTTTCCATAGATATAATTCAAATGCTGCGAGTTTCAAAAACGCGAGCTTTTTTGAAAACACAGCTTTTCCGCTGCAGATTTTTTTCTGTAATATCTGGATGGGATTAGCCAGAATCCCATCCACTTTGCAGGTACTGTAAAACAAAGAGTTTTTTTTTGCCGCAGCGTTTCTGGCACTGCCAAAATGCTACGTTATGACCTGGGGCCCCAGCTTCAATGTTCTTATCCTGTACAAATATTTTGTGCAATTTCTCTGTTTGCAATGTGTATGTGTATATATATATATATATATATATATATATATATAAAATTTTAAAACTCTGGCATTTTAAAATGATGATAGGTTCTTTCTGCAGACTTTGGATACATTTTTGGTTATCAATGCTTTTCACTGGAAAGGGATAAGGAGGTGGTCTGGAGAGAACACTGGGTGCAGTTTCGCAACATGGGGTTTCAGGCTTACACAGTCAGGGGTGCTACATAGGCATAACTTTAGCCTACTACAGAAGCAGTTTGTTATAGTAATGGATTTTGTTCTTTCTTCTGTGACAACCACTAATGGACTGACATATAATGTGTTGTATACATTTCTGTGACCTACCTCAGGAACAACCACATAGCAGACCCTCTTTCTGAATATGGAGGTGGCAGAAAGATAGCAGTTTTGGATAGGAAGCTCCACTTACACTACAAAACTCAGCTCTGCAACAAGTACGGCTGTGTGTCTGGGCCCATTAAAAAGTATGGGTCCGTACTTTGATCCGCAATTGTGGAAGCGTTTATCATAAGGTTGTACCCACTACTTTAAATTATAATATATTATTATAATATTATGACCATACATTGTTTATGGCAATCATTACTATGATCACAAAATGTTTTTCTCTTATCTAGTAAGAACATCATAAGTATTAGTTATATAAAATATGCATATCATTGTTGTATATCATATATGAGATAATATCCAGCAGAGAAGCACCACTGTCATATATAAATGCATGAGGGTGCATACATGGGATGGAATATAATAGCTTTGGAGGTCCATCCAATGTATGCACCCTCATACGTTTATACAGTGCCTTGCGAAAGTATTTGGCCCCCTTGAACTTTTCAACCTTTTGCCACATTTCAGGCTTCAAACATAAGGATATAAAATTTAAATTTTTTGGTGAAGAATCAACAACAAATGGGACACAATTGTGAAGTGGAATGAAATTTATTGGATATTTTAAACTTTTGTAAAAAATAAAAAATTGAAAAGTGGGACGTGCAATATTATTCGGCCCCTTTACTTTCAGTGCAGCAAACTCACTTCAGAAGTTCAGTGAGGATCTCTGAATGATCCAATGTTGTCCTAAATGACTGATGATGATAAATATAATCCACCTGTGTCTAATCAAGTCTCCGTATAAATGCACCTGCTCTGTGATAGTCTCAGGGTTCTGTTTAAAGCGCAGAGAGCATCATGAAGACCAAGGAACACACCAGCCAGGTCCGTGATACTGTTGTGGAGAAGTTTAAAGCCGGATTTGGATACAAAAAGATTTCCCAAACTTTAAACATCCCAAGGAGCACTGTGCAAGCAATCATATTGAAATAGAAGGAGTATCAGACCACTGCAAATCTACCAAGACCTGGCCGTCCTTCTAAACTTTCATCTCAAACAAGGAGAAGACTGATCAGAGATGCAGCCAAGAGGCCCATGATCACTCTGGATGAACTGCAGAGATCTACAGCTGAGGTGGGAGAGTCTGTCCATAGGACAACAATCAGTCGTACACTGCACAAATCTGTCCTTTATGGAATAGTGGCAAGAAGAAAGCCATTTCTCAAAGATATCGTAAAAAGTCTCGTTTAAAGTTTGCCACAAGCCACCTGGGAGACAGAACAAACATGTGGAAGAAGGTGAAACCAAAATCGAACTTTTTGGCCACAATGCAAAACGATATGTTTGGCGTAAAAGCAATACAGCTCATCACCCTGAACACACCATCCCCACTGTCAAACATGGTGGTGTCAGCATCATGGTTTGGGCCTGCTTTTCTTCAGCAGGGACAGGGAAGATGGTTAAATTTGATGGGAAGATGGATGGAGCCAAATACAGGACCATTCTGGAAGAAAACCTGTTGGAGTCTGCAAAAGACCTGAGACTGGGACGGAGATTTATCTTCCAACAACACAATGATCCCAAACATAAAGCAAAATCTACAATGGAATGGTTCACAAATAAACATATCCAGGTGTTAGAATGGCCAGGTCAAAGTCCAGACCTGAATCCAATCGAGAATCTGTGGAAAGAGCTGAAAACTGCTGTTCACAAACGCTCTCCATCCAACCTCACTGAGCTCGAGCTGTTTTCCAAGGAAGAATGGGCAAGAATTTCAGTCTCTCGATGTGCAAAACTGATAGAGACCTACCCCAAGCGACTTGCAGCTGTAATCGCAGCAAAAGGTGGCGCTACAAAGTATTAACTTAAGGGAGCCGAATAATTTGGCACGCTCCACTTTTCAGTTTTTTATTTTTTACAAAAGTTTAAAATTTCCAATAAATTTCATTCCACTTCACGATTGTGTCCCACTTGTTGATTCTTCACCAAAAAAATTAAATTTTACATCCTTATATTTGAAGTCTGAAATGTGGCAAAAGGTTGAAAAGTTTAAGGGGGCCCAATACTTTCGCAAGGCACTGTATATGACAGTGGTGCTTCTCAGCTGGATATTATCTTATATGATACACAATAACGATATGCATATTTACACACGTGGACAAAATTGTTGGTACCCCTCGTTTAATGAAAGAAAAACCCACAATGGTCACAGAAATAACTTGAATCTGACAAAAGTAATTTGCCAAACTACATGTTGACAAGCCACAAAACGTCTGGGAGAATGTCCTATGAACAGATGAGACAAAAATCTAAATTTTTGGCAAGGCACATCAGCTCTATGTTCACAGATGGAAAAATGAAGCATATCTTGAAAAGAACACTGTCCCTACTGTGAAACATGGAGGAGGCTCTGTTATGTTCTGCGGCTGCTTTGCTGCATCTGGCACAGGGTGTCTTGAATCTGTGCAGGGTACAATGAAATCTCAAGACTATCAAGGGATTCCAGAGAGAAATGTACTGCCTAGTGTCAGAAAGCTTGGTCTCAGTCGCAGGTCATGGGTCTTGCAACAGGATAATGAGCCAAAACACACAGCTAAAACCACCAAAGAATGGCTAAGAGGAAAACATTGGACTATTCTGAAGTGGCCTTCTATGAGCCCTGACCTAAATCCTATTGAGCATCTTTGGAAGGAGCAGAAACATGCAGTCTGGAAAAGGCACCCTTCAAACCCGAGACAACTGGAGCAGTTTGCTCATGAGGAGTGGCCAAAATACCTGTTGAGAGGTGCAGAAGTCTCATTGACAGTTACAGGAATCATTTGATTGCAGTGATTGCCTCAAAAGGTTGTGCAACAAAATATTAAGTTAAGGGTACCCTCATTTCTGTCCAGGCCTGTTTCATGAGTTTTCTTTTTTAAAAAATTCTGTTGAAGCATGGTTGAAAAGCAATGTCTGACGTTCATTTGTTCATTTTCATAGAATTTTTATATATTATTACTTTTATCAGATTCAAATTATTTCTGCGACCATTGTGGGTTTTTCTTTCATTAAACGAGGGGTACCAACAATTTTGTCCACGTGTATATAACTAAAGAAAGAAACATTTTGTAATCATAGTAATGATTGCCATAAACAATATAACCATCATCCACTTTACACATAGTTACCAATGGTCCATAAGTATGATTCACATGTGGCAGATCTATTGCAGAAAATTGTGCGACTGCTCCATTCATCTGCTAGTGGAGTCTAGAAATTCATGAGCCTGCAACTGAAACAACCTTATTCAGATGTATAGAACTGATATATCTGCAACAAATCTGCTGCATCCCCATAACTGATCAAAGTAATTACCATCTGCTACTACTGTACTGTGCAGCGTGTCTAGAAAGTTTACTTAGCTCAATTCCCACAGGGTATTAGGTTTTGGCATTCAAGACGTCTGCTGCTCCCTTGACATTTTCCATGCTCTTACGTAAAATCAGAATAAATACACATTTGTACAATACTTTCCAATAAATAATGTATTTAAAAATGTACCAGAGATGAAGATGTCTATGATTGTCAAGAACATTCAGTAGTTCAGGGCAATGTGACTAGCACATATACTAATTTACCATAAATATTGTTATACTTTGAGCATAGTCAAAATGTACTTCTTCAATTTCCCCAACTTGGTGTGGACAGAGTTACATTTACATGATGATGACTGATTCGGCAGTTTTGTTTACAGAAACATGCAAAAAATAAAGGATGCAAATGAATAATATTTTTTAAAAAACAGTATAACTACAGTAGATGGAAATAAAATGGGTTTTATATACAAAGCAATTATTATTTATATATACATACAATTATATTTTTTTATTTGAGTAAGTCTGGTTGGTGTTTACAGTCCATGATATAGAAATAACTACTTCTATTACAAATGACTCAGTTGTCTTTATAGTTTGATCTACTAGTCCACATTACTGACTTATTGGAGGTTTTGCAGTAAAGAAATATTGAATTAGAGTTAGCTTAATAATTTTGTTATATGAAATGATTATATATTATATACAATCTGGGTAACTGCCTGGGTCCGAGCCTGCAAGTGGGACCAGTGGTATAAAGTAACTGCCCTCATTATAATCTGACCTCATAAATCAACTGTATCGGCATCCTCTGATACAGTTGACTACCACGGCGGGATTAGGGAGTCTATTGCTCCTTCCTGCCCCGCCATATTTACTCATAAACTACAGGCCACTTTAGGTGACTGGGACCAGTGGTGCAATGTATAAATACTCCACCTCAGCCTGGCCAAGACAGTTCAAGCCAGATGTCGGAAGAGGTCTGAGGCCTGCTTGACATCGCAGAAAGCAGCTGGAACAGGAGTGAGGTGTGTATGTATTTTCTCATTCAACTAAAATGTAGCATAGGGGCCAGTATGGGACATTATACTTTGTGTGGGGCAACTGTAGCAGATTATTCAAAGGTCACTATGGGACATTATACTGTGTGTGGGGAATACTATGAGACTTTATATCAATAATATACAAAAGAAAAATATATTGAGTAGAATTATCTCATGCCTAAAAAACAGAGGTTAAGATCAGAGGTATCCCTTTAATATGGAGTTAAATGTGGTGCTCAGCAGTGAAAAACATTTAACCAGAACAACAAAATAGAAAAAAAGCACTGTGGCATAAATTGAATAAGAACAGTCCTTTATTCTGGCACTTTTAGGCCAGGGCCCCACATAGCGTTAATGCCACGATTTTGCAGCAGCAGAAACATTTTACAGTAACTGCAAAGTGGATGGGATTCTGGCTAATCCCATCCACACATTGCAGAAAAATATCAGCAGTGGATATGCTGCGATTTCCAAAACCGTTGCATTTTTCTAAATCGCAGCATGTCAATTATACCTACAGAAATGGATGCAGCTCGCTACATGGGGCCTTAGCCTTAAAGTTCTCAAAGGGATAGAGAGCAGAAGGTACCAATAAAGTTCATAACACATGGCTTCTGATATGGCAAAGTGTCCATAATTACAGTGTCCATATTAGGACATCCTCAGATATCAGAGTCAAACATCAGATTAATGGCAGTTTACAACTGTGATACCTGACTTCTGACACCTGATTTGTCTGACACCTGACCTCTGATACCTGACTCTGACACATGACTCTGAAACCTGATTACTGATACCTGACTACTGATACCTGACACCTGACTACTGATACCTGACTCTGACACCTGATACTTCATTCTTATTATTTTCCCCTTTAGTATTATTATTCAACATTTAACATATGCAGTTTCTGATTGGCCAACTCTATTTTACAGGGGCTTCAGATTCCATTCCTGACAATAGTGGCAGAAAAATCATGTCAATGCATCAATAAGCACAGACATATCTGACTTTTACTTATCCTAAATAATACTTCCTTTTTACTGCTCCCTTAGGAGGCATTCGCATTACTGCTGGATGTCTGTTCTGATAGGGTCCGTAAAAAAAAAAAAAAAATGGTCACATATCATAACAGACAGTAACTGATGTTAATTTGTCCGTTTTTAGACTGTCCGTTTTTTTTGGTTATTTTTTTGTTCTTCTTTCTGAGCATACGCAGAAAAAAAAGCAAACAGTATAACGGACGACCACACCCCTTTACTGCGAGTCCACAACCCATTTTGCACAAGTCATAAAAGTATTTAAAACACTTGATGAATGTGGCACACAAAATGTTAGAGAGTTTATTTGGTGAAAATGATACCAGAATTATGGAGCATTTTACTTGATAAATCTCCACTATTGTACTGTATGTGCTGGCTGGCTTGTATGTATATGAAAAACTCAGATGATGTGCAACTTGCATCTCTGACTGAGTCAGAAGTCAGGTATCAGACCTCTTTGTATCAGACCTCATGCAGCTTCTCAGCCTGCAGCTCTTATACAATGTATCTTCTACTCCTGAGTGTGAGGAATGAGGTCAGTCAGAGGTCAGTCATCCTGGCCAATCATTAGGAGGCACATTGTATGTGCTTCATAGCTGACTGCTGACTTCTGACTCAGTCAGAGATGAGAATCAGAAATCATCTGAGTTTTTCAACCAGCCCACAGACTGCACACTGTGAATGAGACCTGTTTAGATGCCATTCACTATCAGAAACTGCATATGTTAAATGTTTCAAATAATAAAGAAAGGGGAAAATAATAATAATCAAATATCAGGAGTCAGGTGTCAGAGTCAGGTATCAGAAGTCAGGTGTCAGAGTCAGGTATCAGTAGTCAGGTGTCAGAGGTCAGGTGTCAGACAAATCAGGTGTCAGAAGTCAGGTATAACAGTTGTAAACTGCCATTAATCTGATGTTTGACTCTGATATCTGAGGATGTCCTAATATTGACACTGTACATAATTGTGCAGTGAGATGACAAAAGTACATATGGATACTGATAGAATAGCAGTTGTTACAGCTGTTTCACACTGCTAAAGATGCCATAACATACTGTATCATACTTCACATTCTCGCTTTAAAGTTGCTCCCCTGCATCTCCTCACAACAACTTCCTGTCTTGGCATCAGAAGTGACGCCAAATGACGCAATGGATGTTCAGACACCGCAAGATCTTTGATGTCTTAAACACACCCTCACTAATGCAATCTAAGCTTCATTCTCAGGCTCTCACCTCATTGGTTAAACAGTTTTGCTGCCTAGCAACCAGAAAATGGTACCTTAAATTTCTCATGAAATTATACAATAAAGCAATCATGAAAGGGTATAGAATCTCTACCTAATTTAAAGGATATTTCCACGGCAGGTGACTACTCGTAGCATATAAGATAGATATTTCAAACACATATATACAGATAATGCAAATAGGACCTTGGAGTGAAATTAGAGAAAAACTGATGTATCATTTTTTTCATTTAGACCAACGGTCCCAGGGCATCCACACACAAAATCCATCTTGCCTCTTTTCTTAACAATAGCTTATTTTTATCACCACCTCTTAGACCATGGCTTATTTTTATCTACTGGGAGTAAACAGAATGAATGAAAGCAAGCAGAGATCTAGAAAACCATATTTGCCCCGCTGTGGTTAGCAAAGTTTAAAAGCTAGCCCCACTCATAAGATATTTATTTGCAGACCTTTGGCAGACCCAGCTAAATTTAGTGAAATCTGCAGGGAAGATGATATATGCAGTGGTCATAGGAGAAAAATATATCTTTGTACTGTATTATCCAGTAGATATACAAGATAAACATTGAGAGTAGTGATGAACTGCACAGTTCGGGTCCATGCCGAACATCATGGGTTCAGGCACCCGAACCCAAACCCAAACTTCAGCACTGAAGTTCGGGTTCAGCTTATTCCTATAGCTGAGCAGTCAATCAACCAGCTTTAAGCCCACAGTATGGGCATGGCTGTGATTGGCCAGGCGGGACATATGACCCCTCTGTATAAGAGGCAGGGTCACAGGTCCCGTAGCCATTCCAGGTAGTTAGGCTAGGTAGGGAGAGGCTGCAGCTGGAGATAGGGACCGCTGGGTGTCATCACCGACAAAAGGATCCGCCTATCCACAGCCAACATGGACATACTTACATTCATTAAGATAAACTAGCCATTGATCCCACAGGACTTGGCTGTGCAGTTTAACAAAATATCATCATTATAAAACTTTGTCAGATTGGCACAGATAGATTGTTTCTGCAGATTTTGGATACTTTTTTAGGTTACAGATGCTTTCCTCTAAGGAGGTGGTTCAGAGAGAATACTACATCACCGTGCTCCTATCTTTTCATTGCTATATATTTTGCTATCGTGTTTTTGGCTGTAAATAACAATAACAGAATAAACTGGACACATACTGTACTTTATGAGTCTGGTTCATTCATGAGTGGAGTGTTCCTCTTCACCTCCCTCCACCCTCCTTGCAGTAATCGATGGGTTACTGTGTATGCAGATACGGTCAAAAACCATGTTAAGTCTGCAAGTCACTGGCAGAGCAAATTTCTTTAAATAAAGCGCCCTGTATTGTTTTCTACATGTACAGACCTGATAACAAGTGTAAAACTGGACGTGAGATAAAAGAACATTAATGAACTGCTCGAGAATTCAGCTGGAGTACCAGAGACACAACTTCTACTATTAGTACTGCCATGCGTTCCTTTCAAGATTGCTAACGGAAAGTCAATTAAAGAGAATTCATTTGTTTGCACTTCATGGAGGCATATTGCTAGTGATTATCATTATAATGATACATTAACAAATCATTGTAGTCATGGATCCTCAATGATGACTGGATCACACAGAACCAGAGTTTAACCAAACGAAAGAAGAAAAGAATATTTCATGTTCAAAATATACAAAACCCTAATTAGTTAAGATGTAAGATAACGAATCCGGGGACTATGGGATATAATCTACCTTCTGAATAGGACATTGGATAATAGAAAGGACTCATTAATGAATGTAAGCATTATCTCTCAACACTTTTATGTTTGTTGCATATTCTGAGCGTTTAACAAGCTATAGAAAAGTTGAATGCATTCTAGCAAAAGCTTTAACACAACTGAAATCCTGCAGCGCGTGCTTTCTGAATACATTTTATTTATCCATCCTTATTTATTCAAGGCGCATTATTTTCAGAAACAGCAGTGAGATTAGTCTTTGCTTTCAGAGCATATCTTGTTAATATATGATTCCTTGGTTAATTGCAAAAGTGAATTGAATGATAATAAAAAGCCTAGATTAAAGGTCATTGGTGTCAGAATGTCCGATGGGTGTTCTTATTTATTGGCACAGTGGTAGCCATGATTTGTTTTCGAGAAATATAATCCATAATAATGTTTAAAAAATAGTGTATTGGCCATAAGTTGTGTGTTCCTCTTCGCCGTAATCCTTGGAGGCTGTATTTAATGCTGTTCTTTTTTAATAGATGAATAATAAACACTATATGCTTACACATCACTTTTTATTTGATTTTGGTATTGTTTATGATTATCAAGAACATGGAAGTGCCGTCTGGTACAAATGACCAATTATTCGGCACATTGACTTCTCTGAGGTGCCATATAACATTGATTCTTAGCATTTATTGTAAAAAAACTTCAAAAAGTTCTGTAAAATTTGAAGCATTTAAAAACTAGACTCATGTACCCAATTTCACAACTTATATAATACACTTACACTCTTATTTTACAGCTTCCTTTTGTGTGATAGCCTGGAACTTTTAGTCAACCATTTGTCAGTGGAAAATCTCCTTACACGTAGGATTTTTTGATTAAAAAACTGCAAATACATTACTATTAGTATCTATCCAGGTAGTATTTGTCAGGATTCTCAATCCAAATGCTTTACCTGTAAGGTTACCATGTCATCCTGGGAGGCGTCTGCAGTTTCAGAAGTTCCTGGGTTGGTCCAATTAGCAGCTGAAGAGGCCTATATGAGACCCCTCCCTCCTGACACAGGGGTCAACTAATTGTTCTACTTCCTAGTTTGGCTCCGCATCTTGTGTTCATGTTTGCATCATTCTGGCCCTTAGCTTGCTTTTTGGATACTCTACTGCCTACTGATTTTGCCTCTGAAACCCTCTCCTGGTTTTGACCCGTGTCTGTGCGACTAGACTCCTGTTCCAGTTTTACCCAGTAAGTCAATTGTTGGGTTCTGGTTTTGGTTTCAGTTTGCAGTGCGTTTATTATATGTGCAGTTACTGTTTGGAGACAATTCAGATTCCCAGATACAGAAAAGTCGAACTGACCTTGCGGTCAGCGCTGGTGAAGGAGTCTGGGGGTCTGTCTTGGCTCGCAGTGCTGTGCTGATTTTAAATAGTTGATTCTACTGCTCTCTGTGATCAGCCAGCTCCTGCTTTTGCTTTTGTTTTGCCTTGCATCACAATTCTAACAATAATTTTTTCATCATGTGATATTGTTTCCCTACCAGATGGTAATTAAAATAGGGGCCGAGAAGGACATGGAAACAGTTAACATTCAAAGTACAAGAAGTTATGGAAGATGTTCTCGGATAAATTGGTAGGGTGTGTTTGAACGAGGAGATGATATGCATATAAAGAGAAAATGATAGTTCTGTGCATAGCGCCAGATTGTTTGTTAGGTTGCTAAATTGTAATTTTTGTTGTAGAACAAGGCTTAAAATTGATTTTTTTTTTCCATCTTAGATATTTGTTACATAAGGATGTAGTTGAGTGGTTCTATGAGCCGCTGCCTTAATTTTCATTATGGTAGTAATGCTATATATCAATCATCCTAACATTCTTGTTTATTGTTATGTACTGATTTGTTTTTTCCCTGTGTAGTCTGATCTTTTTCTTTATCCCCTGTTGAACCAACATTTTCCAGTGCAACATGTTGAGACACTTTTCAAGAATTATTGAGTGGACACTATTACTAATCAATCTGTGAGACCAGACCAGTGCCTTATTTATTTACAGTGTTGTAGAAATGTTAGTTTTTTATTTTTGGTAGGTTTAAAAATCATAGTCTGTAAGAGTATGTTGAAAAATGATATATTTTTGGAAAGAAAAAAATTAAAACCACCTTTAACTTAGCTCTAATTTGGATTTTTTTTCACTACAATAATTCAATACAATATTGTGACATGCTAACAAAACCCTTGAAAGACTGCAATTCACAACATCCACTGGGTAGCACATATTCCTTGGTGATACGTTACTTAACAACATACCAATACAAAATGCTCATCTCATAGTTACACAGTTAGTATGGTTGAAAAAAGACATATGTCTATCAGATTCAGGCAAGGAATGGGAAAGGGCAAGAGTGAAGGGATGAGTGAAGGAAATAAGCATTTTATACATTTCCATAAGCATCAATGCTACTTTGCTGTAAAATAGTAATCTCAGCTGTTTTTTGAAGCTGTCAGCTGTGACTGCTGTGACCAGCTCCTGGGGCAGGCTATTCCACAGATTCACAGTCCTTATAATGAAAAAGACTTGTCACCTCTGAAGACTAAACTTTTCTTTCTTCAGGCAAAGGGAGTGCATTTTTGTCTTTTGAGGGGATTTTACATGAAACAGCTTTTCTCCATAATTTTGTATGAGTCATTCATATATTTATAAAGGTTTATCATATCTTCCCTTAAACCTTTTCCACCAGTGACGTTTTTCAATTTTCAATTTTTTTTACTTTTTTATTTTTCCATTCACAGAGCCTTATGAGGGTTTAGTGTTTGTGAAACAAATTGTACTTCATAATGGTACCATTTAATATTCTGTGCAATGCACTGGGAAACTGGAAATAAATTCAGAATGGGGGGGGAACTGGAGAAAATCTGTTTTTGTGACTTTCTTACGGGCTTTGTTTTAACGTCATTCACTGTGAAGCCAAAATGACATGTCACCTATATTCTATTGATCGGTATGATTCTGGGGATATCAAATTTATATAGTTTTTTATGTTTTGATCGCTTTTTACTCAAATTTTTATGGGAGGCAAAATAGCAAAAAAAAACGGTGGTTTGGCTCTTTTGATTTTTTTTTTCCACATGGGAAAAATATTTTTATATGTTTGTAGACTGGGTGTTTTTGGACACGTGGATGTATAAATAGTTTTTTTGTTTATTTACTTTTTGAACTTTTAGGTTTTTTTTTTGGTTTTTTTTATATTTTTAAAACTTTTTTAATTTTTATTTTACTATTTTATTAGCCCCCCTAGGGGCTATAAACCTGCAGTCTTTTTATTGCAGGTCCCATAAATTGCAAAACAACTGTATTTCAGTCTATGGGACTTTCTGTATGTTACTAATGAGGCTGGTCAAGGTATTCTACAGGAGCCAGACTTTTTGGTGGGTGCTGTCATCTGGCCTAAGTTCCACAAGCATGTCCTCCATGCGTCGTATGTGAAGGATCTCTTGAAGTCAGTCAGATAGGGATGTGGGCGACGTGGATTTTCATAGTCTGGGGGTGTCTGACCTGGCTGCCTCAAGTAAGAAGCCAACTAGTTTGTGGTCATGTTTCTGAATCTTGTGTGAAAATATAGAGAGGAGAAGGGGACTGGGTCATCCCTTAATGCTGCACCAGTGACTGTCTTAATGATTCTGTGGATGCTGTGCCAGAAAGGTTGTAAGCGGGGGAAATTCCACCAGACATGTAGCATCCTTCCTTTGGCAGTGGTGCACCTCCAAGTAAGGTCTGGTGTGGTAGGGAAAATCTCATGAAGGTCAGAGTGGCATGGCATTAGATGTACAGAGATGCTCGAATGGAAGCAAGAGCCTATGTAGATTTTGTGTTTTCTTTAAGGAGGTATAAAAATGGTGTAACTGGATGTACTGCCAGTGGGAGGCCAAGTTTCTAGATTCTGAAGTGACCAGGACAGAGTAAGGAAGGAGAGAGATAGGGGTCAGGACTTGTGAGAACATGAGGGGAGGTTGATTAGTAGAGCAGGCAAGGAAGGTGGATCAGAGGGCTGCGGGAAATTCTGGGTTGCCCGAGGTGCGAGTCAGCGGTCCATCATTTGTGAAAAGTCGGGAGATGGTGTGGTATGTATGGCACACGCCTAGGACTTGTCGAGCGATGTAAAGAAGAGAAGATAGAGCTTTGTCTGTCCAGTGGCGCCTATGGAGCCATGGTAGGGACATAATAGGTAGAGGGCACAGAAATCTCTCTAGGGCAACCCAGAGTTTGATGAGGGTGGAATGATGCCAATCCAGGATGCACTTAGTGACCACCACCATGTAGTAGTGGGTACAATCTGGAACCACTAGTCCTCCTCTATGTTTGAGTCTGGTCATTACGTATCTAGCTATTCTGGGGGGTTTGAAGCCCAAATAAATTTGGAGAGATATTCCCTTGGCAAAGTAATGAAAGGGGTATAGGAGTCTGGGAAGGACATTCATTTTTAGGAGGTTGATGAGACCCAGCCATGAAAGTCCTTTAGTATCCCAGTGGTGCAAGTCCGACTGAAGGGTGCACATGAGTATGAGGAAGTTTAGAGTGTATGTGTCAGAGACGGCGCTAGGGAGGTGAACCCCTAGGTATTTGATGGCCTTCGGTGAGCAGGTGAAGGTGAAGACGGAACATAGAGAGAAAACTAGGGCATCTGTCAGGGAGATGTTAAGGGCTGTGCTTTTGGAAAATTTTGTAGTTGCTGAAGAAGCTGTATTTCTCAATCTCCCGGAGGAGAGAAGGGAGTGTCATCAGGGGTTGGGTTATAAAGAACAGGACATCATCTGCGAACGCCGAAATCTTTAGGTGCAGATCTCCGATACGTAGTCCTTGTATGTCAGGGTTGTGCCAGATAGCGATTAAGAGGTGCTCTATGGTTTTGGTGGCTCTGCCACTAGATGCAGGATTGTTGTACTTCCTGAGAATAAAGATGAAGTTTTTGATTATTTAACTGACTCATCTCAGTCACAGGAGGATATTGCATCTGAAAGTGATGCGATCTTTAGTAAGGCTTCTGTGTGTGTTCCTCCTTCTCCTATATAACACATAATTTACTGCAGGGCCTTGCTGGACTGTCAACTTTGTCTCCTTCACATTCTTCACTGACACAAATCTCTGGTAGTGATGTGGCATCTGCTGAGCAATCTATTTCTCTTAGTCAGAGCAGTCTTCCTCTTCTTTTTGATGAGCTGGATTAGAACAGTCAGAGGAGGATAGCAGTTGGTGGTGGAGGTAATAGTGACAGTGGGTGTGGGACTAATACTACTGGTACTTGTTTTGGTAGGGGAGCTAGGGGGATATCTGAGGGTATGCACAGCCATGATGATGTGTTAGAAAAAAGCATGGAAGATAATGATTAAATTGCCAATGATTCTTTTGTGGATGGTACCTAGCAACTGGGTCAGGGTGACAAGGTACCATCAGATGAAGAGGGTGTTGGCAGTGGTGATTCTAACAATTCTAGACATTGTTTAGGCCCAACGTCCAAAAAGCTTGCCAGGGCAGACCTAGGGGAACCTTGCAGGTGGGGGTGGTAGCACTGGTAATGGTAGGGGCAGACATGTTTCTGCTGCTACTTAAGGCAGCAACTACACGTGGTAATCTCCCATATGGCAATTTCTTTGTACATTGCTATAGATTTATCATTTGGCAATGGGCAAGATCTGCAGGCAGAAACTTAGCTGTAGCCATGCAGGGACAAATGTAGAAGCAATAGCACTATGTACTCACATGAAAAGGCATCAATCTCTTATTTTGAAAAATAGACTTGGCAGTGGCACTGGCAAGGGAAGGGAGCAAGGATTTTCTCCTACTCTTCCCCTTAATCTGATGGTACCTTGATTTTCAGCAACAAAACAGTCTGCCTTTGCACCACCTTATCTGTGACATTCCAACTCGGTGATATACATCATTGGAGGCTCATATGGGAATTGTGTCAGTTTCTCAAGCCCTTTGAAGAAGCCACCAATCAGCAAGGATGACTGCAGCATCAGTGATGTGATCCCTCTATTGCATATCTTACAGGAAACCCTTACACTCATGCAACGAGGGATGGAAAGGGGTATAGGAGTCTGGGAAGGACATTCATTTTTAGGAGGTTGATGCGACCCAGCCATGAAAGTCCTTTAGTATCCCAGTGGTGCAAGTCCGACTGAAGGGTGCACATGAGTATGAGGAAGTTTAGAGTGTATGTGTCAGAGACGGCGCTAGGGAGGTGAACCCCTAGGTATTTGATGGCCTTCGGTGAGCAGGTGAAGGTGAAGACGGAACATAGAGAGAAAACTAGGGCGTCTGTCAGGGAGATGTTAAGGGCTGTGCTTTTGGAAAATTTTGTAGTTGATGAAGAAGCTGTATTTCTCAATCTCCCGGAGGAGAGAAGGGAGTGTCATCAGGGGTTGGGTTATAAAGAACAGGACATCATCTGCGAACGCCGAAATCTTTAGGTGCAGATCTCCGATACGTAGTCCTTGTATGTCAGGGTTGTGCCAGATAGCGATTAAGAGGTGCTCTATGACAAGGGCATACAAGATAGGTGAGAGAGGCCATCCCTGGCAAGTGCGGTTGTGTATGGTTAGGGGGGATGAGAGGGTGCTTGACCCAGATTTTGACTTGGGGAGAGGCGTATAATGCGTGGATGCATTGACGCATTATAGGTCCCAGGCCTATTTGGAGAAAAGTTGCTTCAAGAAAGCCCCAGTCCACCCTGGCGAAGGCCTTTTCCACGTCCAGTGAGAGTAACATTATCAGCGGCTGCGATTGACGAGCATGGTGGATGGCAGAGGAGATGTGATAAAACTGACCTGGTCCAGGTGAACCATGGAGGGCATGTGGGCACCAAATCTGTTGGAAGCAGTTTCGCAAATAATTTTAGAGTTGGGGATCCTGGCCCTCCTTGGGTATGACTGTAATGTGAGCGTGGAGGAAAGAGGGAGGGAAGGGTGTGTTGCTTGAGACTATAAATAAAGGTGTCTAAGAGGAAGGGGGACACTTCCGTTTTTAGGGTCTTATAGAAGCGAGCCGTGTAGCCATCAACGCCCAGACTTTTGCCTCCCGGAAGGTCTGATATGCCTAGCTCTAAATCCACTTGCAAGAATAGAGTGTCCAAGTGTGAATGTGATCTTTTAACCAGTCTTCAATCCAATTACAAACTACATTTTCCGAGACAATGGACCATTTTTTAACCATTAAACATTGATGTGGGACAGTGTCAAAAACCGTTGCAAAGTCCAGCCTCCCTCCTGTCCAGGCTTCCACTCACCTCTTCATAAGAACAAATCAGGTTAGTCTGACAACTTCTGTCCTTAGTTCAACCACGCTATCGCTAATAATATTATGTACAGTTGCATACTCCTGTATACAGTTGCTTAAGAGCCCCTCTAACATATTTCCCACAAGGGATGTTAAACCCACTGGTCTGTAATTACCTGGGAAAGATCTAGAAGCCTTTTTGAAAATAGACATCACATTTTCTTTGCGCCAGTCCCTTAGCACTGTACCAGTCACTAGAGAATCCCTAAAAATTAAGAACAGGGGTACAGCAATGACTGGACTGAGTTCTTAAAGTACTTGTGAGTATAATGCATCTGGACCCAGAGCCTTGTTCATGTTTAATTTGTTTAGCTTGGACCATTTCTACGTTTATCCAGTTTAGTATATTGATTGATGATCAACTTCTCCCTGTTCCCTATATACACAGAGCTAAAAAAAACATTTAGCAGCTCTTCTTTTTCTTGATCCCCGGTGAACATTAGCATTTTTTGGGGATCAACCTGTTCTGAGCATGTTTTTTTTTTTCATTTTTATACTTTAAGAATTTTTTGGGGTTAGTTTTACCTTCCGTAGTCACCTGCCATTCATTATGTGTTTCAGCTGAAATTTATTTCCCTTTTACAGATTTTATTAACTGCTTTCTAATTGTCATTTTTAAATGCCCATTTTTTTAAGTAGTATTATATCTAACAGCCTCTCAGCCAATAGACAGTGGTAGGTGGACCTTACAGTGCTGATGTCATATGGACTATATTTATTTCATTTATTTATTATGCTTACTTGTACAGCGCCATCATATTCCGCAGCGCTTTACAGACATTGACAGTCACTGTCCCATATAGGGCTCACAATCTACATTCCCTATCAGTATGTCTTTGGAGAGTTGGAGGAAACCGGAGTACCTGGAGGAAACCCACGCAAACAAGGGAAGAACATACAAACTCCTTGCAGATGTTGTCTCACTGCATCATAGGCTATAGCACAGTTCAGAAAATTCAATAAAAATTCCAGTAATAGAGGACTAGGAGAACTTAAAGAATCAAACAATTATACATGGTAGATTAGTGCTAGGATTCAATAGAGGTAGGTTCATAGACATAGTAGTGCTGGTGAATGACTAGGTGAATCTGTGCTGCTTCTGCTGTTTACACAGACAGTTAACCCTTTCATTGTCAATATTCTAATTTTGTCTGATACTTGTGAAATAGAGAAATTTCATCTCTATACATATTATTTAAACATACTTTTTTTAATGCAAAACAATTCTGCTAGTAAAAAATGTTTTGTTATGGATTTTGGCAAAGAGTTAACATTTTGTTCATTAAATACATATACTGCTTTTGTAACAGCAAAGTGCTGCTGATTTTGCCTGTGAAATCTTAAAGAAAAAAAAACAAAACTCTGTTGTATACAAGTGGTTTCTTGTTGTTCACGCAATATACAGTTTAGCCTGCACTAATCTTAAAAAAATATTTTGTATTATAATGGGTAATGGCAATAGTGACTGAGCATACACAATGTGATGGAGCATGGTTGGTAATCTGTAGAAAATATTTTAAGCATTTCTCTATATGTGCATATACAGCTGAATCTCAATAAATTAGAATATCTTTGAAACGTTTATTTCTTTCAGTAATTAAATAAAAAAAATGACCTCCTATATTTTCTAGATTCTTTAAATACAAAGTGTTCTATTTCAAGTGTTTTATTTCTGTAAATGTTGATTACGGATTACAGGTAATGAAAACCCAAATCTAAGACAACTTGAATATTGTAAAAAAGTTCAGTATTGTAAATTCCATGTGTCACCTGCCAAGGTTTCCTAAGCCTTTAAATGGTCCCTGAGTCTGGTTCAGTAGGACACAAAATCATGATTATGAATTATATTACTGAATTACTGAAATGAATGAACGTTTCAAAGATATTCTAATTTATTGAGATGCACCTGTATATACACATATACACAGTAGTGAACCCTCTGCTAATGTAAAAAAGGCTTTCCGTTATTTCAGCATATTTTTGGTTAATAATAAAGCACTGTCTGTGTGCATTAAAAAACATGACTGGAATAAAACAGAGACAGTCAAATGGAGGGGAAGGAGGAAACACTCGGGTAAATACTACTACTAACCATAAGCAACACTGCTTCTGGTTTTGGTGGCTCTGCCACTAGATGCAGGATTGTTGTACTTCCTGAGAATAAAGATGAAGTTTTTGATTATTTAACTGACTCATCTCAGTCACAGGAGGATATTGCATCTGAAAGTGATGCGATCTTTAGTAAGGCTTCTGTGTGTGTTCCTCCTCCTATATAACACATAATTTACTGCAGGGCCTTGCTGGACTGTCAACTTTGTCTCCTTCACATTCTTCACTGACACAAATCTCTGGTAGTGATGTGGCATCTGCTGAGCAATCTATTTCTCTTAGTCAGAGCAGTCTTCCTCTTCTTTTTGATGAGCTGGATTAGAACAGTCAGAGGAGGATAGCAGTTGGTGGTGGAGGTAATAGTGACAGTGGGTGTGGGACTAATACTACTGGTACTTGTTTTGGTAGGGGAGCTAGGGGGATATCTGAGGGTATGCACGGCCATGATGATGTGTTAGAAAAAAGCATGGAAGATAATGATTAAATTGCCAATGATTCTTTTGTGGATGGTACCTAGCAACTGGGTCAGGGTGACAAGGTACCATCAGATGAAGAGGGTGTTGGCAGTGGTGATTCTAACAATTCTAGACATTGTTTAGGCCCAACGTCCAAAAAGCTTGCCAGGGCAGACCTAGGGGAACCTTGCAGGTGGGGGTGGTAGCACTGGTAATGGTAGGGGCAGACATGTTTCTGCTGCTACTTACGGCAGCAACTACACGTGGTAATCTCCCATATGGCAATTTCTTTGTACATTGCTATAGATTTATCATTTGGCAATAGGCAAGATCTGCAGGCAGAAACTTAGCTGTAGCCATGCAGGGACAAATGTAGAAGCAATAGCACTATGTACTCACATGAAAAGGCATCAATCTCTTATTTGGAAAAATAGACTTGGCAGTGGCACTGGCAGGGGAAGGGAGCAAGGCTTTTCTCCTACTCTTCCCCTTAATCTGATGGTACCTTGATTTTCGGCAACAAAACAGTCTGCCTTTGCACCACCTTATCTGTGACATTCCAACTCGGTGATATACATCATTGGAGGCTCATATGGGAATTGTGTCAGTTTCTCAAGCCCTTTGAAGAAGCCACCAATCAGCAAGGATGACTGCAGCATCAGTGATGTGATCCCTCTATTGCATATCTTACAGGAAACCCTTACACTCATGCAACGAGGGATGGAAGAGAAGGAATAGTTTCCCTCTATTATTCAATGTCATTGCCCTGTGATGATGGAGGAGGATGAGGATCCAGGTCATTATGGTAAAGCAACTGGGACTCCTAGGTTGAAAGTAGAGGAAGACTCTCCCTAGGATGCTGAGGCGGCCCTTATATGTCACAGGCACAGGCGGGGGAGGATGCTGACTCTTTACTGTTTCAAGATAATGATGATGATGATGATGACGACGATGATGACCACACTGGCCAAGAATACCAACCATGGCAGGCCTCTGGGTCCGCGCATAAGCTGGCAAGCATGGGAGGTTGTATGTTCCACTGCTTACACAGTGACAATCATATTATTAGCATCAAGCAGAGGGATGAATACTGAATGGCAGTGTTCTTAGACCCTCACTATAAAGATATAATGTGGGAATTCTGAGAAAATGGAAAAACTAGAATATTATCAGGATGTAATTAGACTAATATCAGGCTGTATAACCAGCTTGCTGCAGCATTTAGGGAGATCACTGCAACTGTTATTCCAAATATACTCAGTTAGCCTCTAAAAGGTATCGCCTGATTTCTTCACTCTTCCACTACTTTCAATGGCTAACACAACATTATACTACTGTTTTTCCACCTAACCCAGCCAGCACTCCACCTCCTCTGGCAGTGTCACAAGTGTCAGGAGGAGTAAAAGTAGGAGCAGCAGCAGCCAGGCCCATTACAGTATCTGGAAGATCATGAACCACAATTTTTTCAGCTCACAGTGCCATCTAGAGCCACAACAGACAACTGACACCCACTGGCTGCACCAGCAGGTCAGTCGTAGCTACAGTGCACCTTTAGTCCAGTAGATAACTCTGACCCCATGGAATTCTGGGCCAATAGGTTTGAGCTGGCCCAGTTTGCCATGGGAGTTTTATCTTGTCTGGCCTCAAGTGTTATGCCCGAGATGGTGTTCTGTGCTGCTGGTAGTGTTGTAACACCTAAAAGGAGGAACTGTCCACTGCTAGCATGGAAAAACTTTCTTTTATCAAAATGAATCAGGTATCGATCCTTGAGGATTTTCAAACACCTCCGGCTGATTCCTCTGAATAGTGGTGTCACCGTCTCCCTGCATCATCATCTTCCATTTACTGAACTGCTGTTGATACTTTTAAACAGCTACCACTACTGACACCACTCAGGCAGACATGTTCTGGGGCCTGGTCCATCATATTATGCCATGTTGCACTGCCACACATCTTACCACAGCTGCCTAGTGCCTACCACCACTGCCAATAATCAGGCAGACATGTCCTGTGACCTGGTCCATTATTTTACTTCCTGCCACACTGCTACACATATTGCCACAGCTACTACCACTGCCAACACTCAGTCAGACATGTCCTGCGGCCTAGTCCATGATATTATTCACTGCTGTACTGCCATACATGTTGCCACATCTGCCTAGTGCTTACCACCAATCCCACCACTCAGGCAGACATGTCCTGTGGCCTGGTGCATCTCATTATGCCCTATCACACGTGTCCACAGCTATTACCACTGCCACCATTCTGACAGACACTATTCCATTATACTATGCCCTGCTGTGCTGCCACATGTTGCTACAGCTGATAGTGCCTTCCACCACTGCCACCACTCAGGCAGAAATTTCCAGCGGTCTGGTCCATCATATTATTCCCTGCTGCACTGCCACACATGTTGCCCCAGCTGTCTACCACCACTCAAGCAGACATGTACTGTGACCTGGTCCATCATATTATTCCCTGCTGTGCTGCCACCTGCCACACATGTTGCCACAGCTGTGTAGTCCCTATCACCACTGCCACTACTCAGGCATACATGTCCTGTGGCCTGGTCCATCATATGATGCCCTGCCGCACTGCCATACATGTTGCCACAGTTACCACCACTCAGGCAAACATGTCCTGCGGCCTGGTCCATCATATTATGCCCTTCTTCACTGACACACATGATGCCACAACTGCCTACCACCCCTGCCACCACTCAGTCAGACATGTCCTGCATCCTGGTCCCATTATATTATCTCCTGCCACACTGCCACATATGTTGCCACAGCTATAACCACTGCCACCACTCAGTCAGACATGTCCTGTGGCCTGGTCCATCACATTCCACTATTCCACACTGTTAGTGCCACAGTGTTGGTATAAAACAAAATAAAAAATTTGATTTCACATCAGCTCCCATTAAGGGATAATTTTTCCTCACTTTTCACGTGGCTCATAGCAACAAATTTATCTCCCAAATAAGCCAGTAGCACTTACAAGCTATCAAAATGGGCTAATTTTTCTACAAACCATTGATTTTTGCAATATATCCGCCACGTGTTTCAGGCACGCACCTTTCCCCCCAAAAAAGGGTAATTGTTGAAGCATTTTAAATGTTAAAATGTATAAAAAGAAAGTGGCAGCACAGTGTGTGGTTAAAGTCAGAGTTTGTATCCACTGCTTACCATTCATTTTTCCATAGACATACATGTCTCTTTCACTTTGACATAACTTTTACTATGTTTGCCTTAGAGCGCTAGAAATTGGATAGTTAGGTTCCTAGGAGCCCCAAGAGTGCGCTACACTATGTTTTCATCCAATTTAAGATGTGGTTTGTATAAAACTTGTTCAACCCGAAATGAATCTTGGGCCTGAACCACCCAAACCCGAAACAAATCTTGATCGGTTCACCTATCTCTAGTTCTAATATATATGGATCTTATTATCAACTGTTCTGTTCTCCCCACCACGATCCAGTTCTTCACCCACCAGTATAGCCTGTGCCCTCTCTAACCTATCTAACACTTTAATGTCTGCCTAACCCTCCTTCCTCATTCCTAGTTAAAATGTTCCACCATGCCTGTTATAATTCTCTTTCCCAGCACAGCAGACCCCCTTTGATTCAGATGCAAGTTATCTGTGGAAAACATCTTGTACCCCAGTGAAAAGTCAGCCCAGTGCTCTAAATCCCAGACCCTTCTTTCCTGAATCAAGACTTGAGTCATGCATTTAACTCCCTAAGCTCCAACTGCCTTTTCTGTGTAGCTCATAGCACAAGCAGTATTCCAGAGAATACAACCTTGAAGGTCGTTCCCTTCAGCTTGGAGCCTAGTTATTTAAAATTATTCTTAAGAAGCCTCCACATACCATGTATCCAGTGGTGAACCTAGCCTCTTTGCTGCCTGAGGCGGACTATAGGAATACGCCCCCCCCAAAAAAAAAAAAATTGAGTTTCCATGCTACTAGTTTAACACACTGTTATCATCGCACAATATACACAATACACAAACTTATGAAACAGTTTTTAAGAATTCTTCTTACTGCATTACTTCAGTATTAGATCAACAACATGGCATTAACAATGAAAGTAACTTCACACATCTTCTGCTTGGTGGATGGACGAGCCCACGTGGCCCCCATTCTCTATAATAGGAGCGCCGCAGATAGCTGCGTACTGGACTTCGGCTATCTTTGGCACTCCCATTGAAGTGAATGATAGCCACGCGGGTTCGTCCATCCACCAAGTGACACGTCTATATATATATTGCTGCGGTCAGGCTGAATTCCAACCCAGTGGGGGGAAAAAAACTCCATTCTCAGGTTCAGTGGGGGTCTCAGCAGACAGACCCCCATGAATCAGGTATTTATCCTCTATCATTTAGGTGAATACAGGGCAATAACATTTTGTGACTTACAGGTGACATCTCTGACTAATCCTTCACATTTCCCTTCTCTTCCCTTTGGACCGCCATGGCCATTTCTTCCAGCTGTGACTTGTCTCTGTAAAGTTTGCAACACAGACATCTTTGGCTCCTCACTTTTGCAGGCATCCAACCCACATTGTCCTCACCTACACAAAGCCCCCATCCTGCTGCTACCCCAATTATAAAATATATGATATAACCCCTCATAATGAATCATACCCCCAAGTGCATCTTTATATTAATAATGTCCATGTGTACCCTGTATAAATAGTGCCCCTTATCAATGCCCCAGGTGTTAACTAATTATAAGGCTTTCCAGGTCATTAATAAACTAATCAGTGGGGCTCAAAAACCCAGGACCCCTTCTGATCAGCTATTTGAATGGTACCTGTGTAAGCGCCATGACCGCTTCTCTGTTTACATAGTGTCATTCATCTTATAGAGGCCATGTAATGTAACTACAGCCTCGTCCTGTACATGTCTACAGTATGTGACAAGGCTGGAATTACATCACACGGTCACTATAAACAGACAGCGTATAATATAAACAGGCGCCATAGCCCCTGTTTATAGCGCCCCATTTACACACACTATAATTTTCCACAGCATCCCCATGCACACAGTATTATGCCTCGCAGAGGCCCCTGCACACGGTATTATGCTCCATAGTGGCCCCTGCACACTGTATTATGCCTCGCAGCAGCCCCTGCACACGGTATTATGCTCCATAGTGGCCCCTGCACACGGTATTATGCCCCGCAGTGGCCACTGCACACGGTATTATGCTCCATATTGGCCCCTGCACACAGTATTCTATCTGTCTTACTAAATATAATATCCCCTATAACCACTAACTGCTTTGAACTACATGTACTACTACTCCCCCCTCCCCCCGACTAATAGCTGGGATGTCCTTCCTGTGAGGGATGTTCTGACGCTGACTTCCTCTATCCTCACATCATAACCAAACCTGGCAATTTTGCTTGGATGAACAGAAACAGGAGTGTCCTTACTTTTCTTGGAGCCACTTCCACCCATTCTATGTGTATTTACCCAGCTTCTTGCCTGGTCCTCCTTATGTTTTCCAGCTCTCCAACCTTCATATCTAATCCACTAACTGCTTGATCACTGAGCAGCATGCTGCACTCAAAATTGTCAATCGCCCTCAGTCTTATGACACACATCTGGATATGTGAAGAAATCAGGCGATACCTTTTAGAGGCTAACTGAGTATATTTGATAAGTAAGCTTTTGGAAGTACTAGCTCCCTTAATCAGACATGGTGTAATACTAGAAACTGAAACTTTACGCTATTTATACATGCACAAATCACAAGGCATTATGGGAAAGGAGCTGGGAGCTCATGCGCCCTCTGTTGGATGTAACAGATCCTCAATTTGCTTTTGACTCACCGAGTCTTGAGACAGCAAAAGGGATTTTAGCCAAGCCAATTCCATTTATCTGCATACAGCGCTGTTTCGGGATTTTTGTCCCTCGTCAGTGCAGAGCAAAATGAACTGGCTGGCTTTGTGGGAGGCAATGAGTGGGTTATGGTTATGAGTGGGTCATTTTGCTCTGCACTGACGAGGGACAAAAATCCCGAAACAGCGCTGTATGCAGATAAATGAAATTGGCTTGGCTAAAATCCCTTTTGCTGTCTCAAGACTCGGTGAGTCAAAAGCAAATTGAGGATCTGTTACATCCAACAGAGGGCGCATGAGCTCCCAGCTCCTTTCCCATAATGCCTTGTGATATGTAGATGCTTAGTAGAGGGCGAAAGGCAATTTAAAACTCTACACACCTTCACTGGTGCTCTCCTCAAGGAGAGATGTCTCTGTCCATATACATGCACAAGACATGGATCTTCAAAAAGATCTTGGAATGACAAAATGTAATATACGTAGAGAAGTTATTTACAACAGCTCAGGAAATAAACAGTCTAAAATTTGTGGTGCGTGACAGAGGGATCTGTTATCTATCTGTAATCAGGTGGTGACTTGTGACCCTCACAGGTCATACATAGTGTGACATGAAGCTGGCATGAATATTAAGTCCAAATCACAGGTCATACATAGTGTGACATGAAGCTGGCATGAATATTAAGTCCAAATTGCAGAGTTTGAAATTTTTGCAAAAATTCTTTAAAAATCAGACAATGTGATTTTTCTGGATTTGTTTTCTCATTTTGTCACTCATAGTTGCGGTCTACCTATGATGTCAATTACAGGCCTCTCTCATCTTTTTAAGTGGGAGAACTTGCACAATTGGTGGCTGACTAAATACTTTTTTTTTCCCCACTGTATGTGTACCATTGAGGACATTTCACTGTGGGATTGGAAATCCTCTTCTAATAGGACGTTAATATTAGGTTGCTTTTCTCAAATTTCTCTTCTACCCCTACTGAAGACTGTTTTCAAATTTTGAAGAATAAATCCATAAGTGAATATGGTATGTAATACACTTGTACATGATGCTCAGCAATTCTCTTTGAGACAGGAGGGCATGGCAATAAATGTTACCCACTAGCCTTTTCTATTATTATTTTTAAAGCACAAGTAAAGGATATCTACTTTGATCGAAATCAACACATGAATCCGTGCATATTGCTTGCAGCTACCTGGAAAAAAAAATATTATTTTGCAATTTCCCAATTTATGAGCACCTTTTAACCACAGGATACAACAAGAAGGATGTAAGTCAACGCTGATATGTGAAAAGAAATAAGAAACATATCGATGAGAATATTTTCAAGCCGTTTCATTTAACCTTAAGGAAAAACATGTTTAAGTGATAAAGCGCTTACTCTGAGTGTCATCTAGCTCGATAAGATGCAATTAGAGGGTCATTTTATATGTGGTTTTCATTTCTAAAGCTAACGTGTTCAAAATGTTTGGCTTATGTTTTGCTTTGCTAAAAAAAAAAAAAATACTAAATTCTATACATGGCAGGGAGTCTGCCCCCACCAAAATCTTTTTAAAACTGGGCCCACATGATGGGAGTTCACAGTGAGTTAGCCACCAATGGAATTGCAGCTAATTGCAGCTAACCTGCTGCAAATTACAGTAGTAGTGTAGTGGATGGTATTTTAAGGGTAACTGAGTTTTCATGAAAAGTTGAAATATCTGCAGGGTCTTGCTGGGAAGTCTGTTCAATGACTGTATAAGCCTTCATACATGGTGTCTTATCAGTTTTTCTGCTGTTAATAATCCCATTATGTCTGCAGCACATTTTAAATTTATCTCTGCAGCTGTGAGCATGTGCAATGAGCAGTCTGCCCCTCCCCTGTCCTTTACTACTGGTTTATTTAAATGTAATTCTGCCATGCGTAACTGTACAATAGCAAAGAAATAGCTGAGAAAAGCTTAAGTGAGCATAATATAGGAGATTAGAGAACAAATACATGCAGGACTGATGCTGCCTATAAGATCCCTGACACAGGAAAAGAGCAATCTATGAGCACTGTCAGGAAAGCTGCTTGCTGTCTGTTTATAATATCTCATTTGTAACCATACAAGCAGCCAGAAGTAGATAGACGTGCAAAAGTAGATTTTTCTTTCATTGTAAGTTGTGAGATATGCAGAATGTTTCAGCAGTTGGCAGACGTATGTGGAAGCTGTGAGGAAAGTCAACCCCTCCCATCTGCATTCACTTTTTGAAGAGACCAGACCCTCCTTCTATGTACCATGAAGACTTCTTGGTTGTCTAATGTATCTATGGACAGATTTCCCTAGTATCAAGGAGTGAACTTAGGAGTGAAATTAGCTAGAAGGGAGACACCTAGTGGCAGGAACTTTTAACAAGTTTTTTTTTAGGCAAAAGCAGCAACATTTCTTATTAAAGTGTACTACATTTTTATCCAGAATCACATGCTCTTTTAAATGATTTTCTTTCAGAAAATCTGGATCAGCCTGAAATAATGTCTCTCCTAATTTTCTGATATAAATATTTACTAAAAATATTATAAAATGTAACATTAACAATATAGCAAGTAAAAGCTCTTATTGTCCTCCCTATATATAGTTTGATTAGGGCCCTCACAACTCAACCCACACTATATCATATAACTGCTAATATACATATTGTCAGGATCTGGGGTGCTGGGTGGGCTGACATGGACACAGACTCCAAGGTATTAATCCAAGTATTGGGTTTTATTCACTCAAAACACTCCTTGGTACATGCAACATAACAGAAACCAAAAAAATAAATACCTGCCCGTCTGGGCTCTAACTAAACAGAAATAGGTTACCTCACCTAGAAGAGGAACAAGTTCAAACAGTCAGCTTGTCTTCCAGCAGTAGTAACTTTCTTTGTGGCTTTCCAAGCAAGCTCTGCCACAGTCTGCTCTCCTATCAGACTTCTTATATCCCCTTAACGAGGACATCCCAGTCAGCTGGGTTTCTCCAGGATTGTCCTCAAGGTGTGGACTGGAGGGGATGGGAATGGCAGGTCCCACTACCAGCCTACCCGCCATTCCATAAAAAAATCCAGCCCAGTGCACAGCACTTAAATAATGCTCAGCAAACATAGTTGTCTGCTGAGAAACAAACTTTCTGGATTTCCATCATCTCACCCATTTGAGCAACCTGGGTGAGATGTACATCCTTTCCAATATTTTTCCAGTTATTGGCTTACAATATATAAACATTACTGAATCCTTACAGTATCATTAATATTACCCATAAAGACACCAAAAATGAATTTTAAATGCAACTGCAGTATAAGTTGATAAATGTAACTTTAGGAATGTTGGAGAACTATAGCAGTGTCCACTAATAACAACATGTAAAAACATGTTGTAGATATATACTAATTGATTCCATCCAATGTGGAATATTTGGCAAAGTCAATATTTCCAATATATTATCTAGTTTTATATTGATGACCACATATGGCAAGACCAAACTCAGTAATAATTATTCCACACTAAACACACCCAACCAGGCCTTTATGAACCTTTTGTTGTGCACTAGAGTCATGATTGAACAGAAAGAGGTATTATGGATAGTCAGGTAAAGTCATGATGGACCAGAAAATGTCCTCACCCAAAGAGTCCCCACAAAGTTGGAAGCATACAATTATTGAAAATGTCTTGGTATGCTGAAGCATTTAGATTTCCCTTCACTGGAAGTAAGGGGCCTAAGTCAACTCCTGAATAACATTATCCTTCCTCCACCAAACTTTACAGTTTCCACAATGAAGTCAGGCAGATAAAGTTCTACTGGCATGCATTTGCCAAATGCATGTGGTCTTTTTCTGCCATCAACCTTTTGTGTTATTAATTTTCTATTCAGTGAGCTCTGTAAAACTAATCATTATTTCACATTGTAAAGGCAGACTCCATGGCTAGGTGCTGGAATTTATACACCTGCAGCAATGGGACTGAGTGGAACATCTGAATTCAATGATTAAGAGCTGGGAATCGGGATCAATACTTTTCTCCATATAAAGTATTTTAAAATACTGGCAATAATGAAGTTCCATAGACTGGATTGAACATTGTGATTCAATCTACAGTAGTTTGTCAACAGATAAAATATATATTTTTTTAAAATAATACCATTTAACAGTTTAATTGGTTGCCATAAGAATCTTGTGTTTCAACACAAAGTCAACATCGATCTAATTTTAGACAATATAAGACTTTTTTCCTTACTTTTATTGAGTTTACATCAATTATATAATTTGTTATAATTTGCTGATGCTATCCCTGCCTCTGTCCTGTTGCAAACTAAATACTTTCTGCGATTTTAATAAATATATTTAGCATCATGTTTTAATCAGAAAAATTAGCAGAAAGAAAATGTAATTATATCCACCTTTAGAAATATTTATTTATAGAATTGTTGTTTTCTTATAAAAATAAAGCATAACAAATTCTTATTTTAAAATACTGAACGTGCGAACTGAAATGATGCACTTTTTTCTTGATACAACATTGTTAAGCTATTTTAAGGAGCCTGATAGTGTTTTTCCAGTAGCCCTTGATTGTGAGTAATAAATCAGAATCGTTTTACATATTTAGTGTTGTGACATTGAAAGTACAAATTATCCATACTCTGTGCTGATTGCAGGTTTTAAAAGTCTCCTATGTATAGAAACCATCCACAATAGTACACTTATGAATCAAGTAATAGCCCTAATAAAATATGCTCCTCATATAAATATAAGTAGATTAGCTGCAGCTTTCTCATTTTAACATCTAATTAAGATACTAAGAGCTAAAATGTTTCATTTTGCTAAGAAATTAGCTGGTTCCCTCATGAACTAGATGATGTATAATTTAGTCAATGGCACAATAATTATAATACTGGCACTTCTATCAGCTGGTAAATAATCCTATCGGGGCAAATGTGACAACATTTTGGACAAAGTCTATCTATCTATCTATCTATCTATCTCTGACACTCTCTCTCTCTGTCTATCTCTCTAGCTATCCCACACATCGTTCTATAACACATCATTCATACGGCTCTACTGTACCTTTTTATGCTTCCGATTTCATGTAGAGGCATATCAAATATTTTTTCTGCTGGCTTTCATAAAGCTACAATAGAATAAGAATGGCATATTAAATAGCCTATTACATTACATCAATAATTCTCCACATCCTTTTGAGAACTAATATTGAATATTTTTGGTTGCTTTTCTTCATAATCAGGACCCAAAGGGCCCTCATCGATCTGAAGAATGGTATCCTGCCTCAAATGGGAATAGCTTAATAGAGAGGTGGTTGCACTGATGCATGACTCTCTCCATTGAAGTCTAGGTGAAGTACAAAGTTTCAAGCAAGCACTTGACTCCATAGCTGATATGACACAAGCTCACCTCCTCTACAGAAGTGAATGGCTATTACCAAAATATTCTAAAAAATTATTGGAGAAATTTTTATTTTTGTAAATGACATATTTATCTATGTAAGATAAGGGAATTGGTTATATATTGTAGCTCTTTTGCAAGAGTTACAGAAACATTTCTCTGGAATCATATTTTAGACTTGTAATGTTTATCCCTTAATTGTATACCTCTTCTAAATACATTGAATTACAGACATGGAAAACAATGTTTCCAAGCATAAACAAAGTGAGAGATGATAAAGTAGTTTGTCTTACACTCTAAACACTTCTAAAAACATCCATAGAGAGGCCTGAAAATAAATTACACCTTTGTGAGAGGCAAAAGCTGCATCAATGCCCTCATTTTATATCATAAGCAGCCTATAACTAATACAAGTTAACTATAAGAGCCATTTATCAATGTCGCACAAGCAAGGGCACAGATAAAGAAATGACTTTGGTTTTTTAAGTATGTACATTTTCATCCAATAAGTAACATTAATCATTGTATATGTCCCATTATCGCCAAATTACATGTAAATGCCACCAGATGAGTATCATGTTATCTCATAAAGAATGGTATACTGAGAGATAATAATACCAATTATAACACAATAGAATAAAAACAAAGACAAACAGCAGCTATGGTAAATATGGGAATAAATAGACAGTGCTCAGAGTGCAGATAAATAAAAGGGGTTACAAGTACTATCTGCACTACAGGGGCATAGCCATAGGATTTGCAGAAATAGCAATCACTACCGGAACCAGGAGTCATCAGGGAGCTCAAAGGTATCTCTACAACATAATAAGTCATCAGTATTATAGATAACACATGGTAGGTGGGGGTCCCATTAAAATATTTTGCATTGGGGTCCAAGAGCTTCAGGTTACGGCCTCCCCTGCTGTTCAGTCTCATGGTGGCCGAAATTTCTCACACATCTCTAGGCCTGACAACAGGCAGGGTGGTGGGGTAGGCATACTTCTGTTGCCACAGTGCACTTTTCAGGTCATTCCACCTGTACCCTCACTCACATTTCCCTCATTTGAAGTCCATGCTATCAGACTTTTCCACAAACTCTCCTTACACGTAGCTGTGATCTACCATCCACCTGGCTCACCCTACCAATTTCTGGATCACTTTGCTTCTTGGCTACCCCTCTTTTTATCCAGTGAAATTCCTACCCTCATCATGGGTTACTTTAACATCCCCACTGACACCCTGTCTCCCCAGCTTCCTCATAGTTTCTCTCAATAACCACTTCTTTTGGTCTTTCACAACTTTCCTCTTCTGTCACACATATACAGTAAACACAGTGGATGTTGGGAAAGGGTTAAAAACAGCAAGAAATCTGTCACAATTATTCCATATGGGTCAATGTGTGATCACCCAGTGGTCAAGGATTCAACTGTGCCACTGCCCCCTCTCCCCTACACTTCCTGGTTTTAGTGCCAGGTTGGTGGGCAGGCTTAGACTAAGCCTCACAGTTACTTTTGGATTTACATATAATATAAGAGAGGCAGTGATAAAGCATTGTTCTAGTCTAGTCTAGTACTTTGCTTTTAGTACTTTGCATTTAGTTGTGTAAATAACAGTGACTAGAATAGAGGTGGATGGACCAGCTTGGCCATGGTGTTAGATACAGCTGAGGTAGTCTGAAACCTAGGCAACAAGCTGTAAACACTGAGACCACATAATGGACAGTATCTGTTACATGGAACAAAATAGATAAAGCTATTGTGGGGGAGGTAGCTTGGTAGCAGCAATGGTGCAGACCCAACCAGCGAGAGACAGGGATGCAAAGTCTGGTGCAGCACAGGTTTATTTGGAAAAATCAGCAAAAATAAATAAACCTTCACTTCAGGCACAGAATAAGCACTAACTAAACAAAAGCTACTAACTGTACGTGTGGCTTACTACCATCAGGGTCGGACTGGCCCACCGGGGAACCGGTGAATCCACCAGTGGGCCCCGAGCCCCGACTATTAGTCCTCATGTCATGGGGGCCCGACATCCGGATCGGGCCCCTGACCAGAGGCGTAATGACCGGGCTCAGCGGGGTATGGGACCCGCGGCCAGCTGGAGATGGCCGGGCCCCGGACCATTATGATAGCGGTCGGGGAAAGCCTGGTTTCCCGACCGCTATACATACTGTTATTGGAAAGGGGCCCTGGCATATTGTAGGCCCCTTTCCAATAGATGGCAGCCTGGGGGAGGTGACTCAAAATAATAAATACATATTCTCACCTCTCCTGGGCGCTGCGTTCTCTTTGGCGCTCCTCCGTCATGACTGAGGCCTGTGATTAGGCCCCAGCGGTTACATGTGGCGCGGCCGTGTAATGACGTCAGTGCGCCTCCACGTGACCGCTGAGGCCCAATCACAGGCCTCAGCAGCGACGTCGGAAAAGGGGCTGAAGACGCTGAAGACAGCAGGATGGAGCGAGGATGCCAAGGAAAGGTAAGTCAAGGTGAGTATGAGAGTTTGTTATTTTTAATCACTTCCCCTGGGCCTCCGATTATTATACTCTGGGGTCTGAGGAGACCCCACAGTATAATAATAGCACCGAAGCGGAGGGGGGCTGTTGGGCGCATATAATACTGGATGGGGGTCAATGTGGAGCTTATAATACTGGATGGGGGCCCCTGTAGAGAGCATATAATACTGGGTGGGGGCCACTGTAGAGAGCATATAATACTGGGTGGGGGCCACTGTGGAGCTTATAATACTGGGTGGGAGCCACTGTAGAGCTTATAATACTGTGTGGGAGCCACTGTGGAGCTTATAATACTGGGTGGGGGCCACTGTGGAGCTTATAATACTGGGTGGGGGCCACTGTGGAGCTTATAATACTGTGTGGGGGCCACTGTGGAGCTTATAATACTGTGTGGGGGCCACTGTGGAGCTTATAATACTGGGTGGGGGCCACTGTGGAGCTTATAATACTGGGTGGGGGCCACTGTGGAGCTTATAATACTGGGTGGGGGCCACTGTGGAGCTTATAATACTGGGTGGGGGCCACTGTGGAGCTTATACTCCATACAGTGGCTCCTTCAATTTTTTTTTAAATTACGCCGGGGCAGGTGAAAAAAACAAAACAAAAAAACCCCCAAACTTTCTCTCCTGTCCCCAGTGTCTCCCAGAGCGGTTCGGCCTGCAGTTCTGTTGTTTTCTTCCAGCTGAAGTTCCCTCTGCACATGACTACCTGTGATGTAACCTCTGAGGCCAATCAGCGGCCTCAGGGAAGGGACCTGGGATGTCACAGCCAGTGAGGAATTCCGGCAAAAAGAAGACAGTGGAGCTGCAGGACTGGACCGTGCTGGGAGGACACCGGAGCACCTGAGACAGGTGAATATGTTTAGTGTGTTTTTTTTTTTTTTTTTTTTTTGTTTTTTTGCAGGGGGGGTAGGGGGGGATTCACCTCCCCCCGGACTAATTGTTAAAAAAGAAAAAAAATTATACTGGACAACCTCTTTAAAGTGTGGCGCATTAGGGGGGCCCTGGGGGGTATATTAAAGGGGTTGTCCAGGCATAATTTGTTATGGTTTATCCTCAGGATAGGCCACAGATACCTAATCTGTAGGGGGCTGACCACGGACCGATCAGCTGTATGGAGCCACTTCTGATGCCCATCCTGTACACAATACAGGGCCAGAAGCAGAAAGCTCTGTCCACTGTATATTAGCCGGGCACCTTCACTGTATCTCAGCACTTATTGAAGTCAGTAGGAGCTGAGCTGTAGTGAAGGTGCCGGGCTGCTATACAGCAGACGGAGCTTTCTGCTTCCGGCCCTGTGTTGTGTACAGAACGGACTCCGGAAGTGGCTCTGAACAGCTCATGGAGCCGTGTGTCAGCCCCCTACCGATCAGGTATTTATGGCCTATCCTGAGCATAGGCCATAAAAAAGATTAACCCTGGACAACCCCTTTAATATGCCCCACACAGTTTAATGTCCCCCCCACAGGATGTCAGCCCCCATCACTGCTCCCACACAATATAATGACCACATCACTGTTCCCCATACAGTATGGGGGACCAGTGAAGAGGCCACTATGTGGGGGGACCAGTGAAGTGACCATAGAAATATTTGGCCCAGACAACCCCTTAAAATAGGTTGTCCATAAACTGGAGCGACCACTGTGTCGGTCGCCAGGGAGGTGTAAAAATAAGAAAATTTTTTTAAAAAAAGCATACTCACCTGTCCTCAGCACCCCGATGTCCCCTGCCTGTGTCTGTTCGGTCTCATGGCGGCGCCTCATTTCTGGAAATCCTGTACCTAATTGGTCTTAGCGATCACATGAGTTGCAGGACTCCCAGCAAGGAGTCGCCGGCACGAGACTGAATGGACACTGACAGCGGACAACGGAGCGCCGGGGACAGGTGAGTATGCTTTTTAAATTACTTATTTTTTACTTTACACCTCCCGCCAGCTACATTGGTTGCTCCAATGCCTGGACAACCTCTTTAAAGGATTTATCCATCTTTCTAATATTGATGGCCTGTCCTTAGGATAGGCCATCAATATTACATCTGCGATGATACAACAGCCAGGACCTCTGCAGATCAGCTATTCCAGGACAGTGCGGCTACAGGTAAAGGTAACAATTCTTGGAGCCACGCTGCTTACTTGCCATACAAGGTGTAGCAGTAGGTTTAGGTAGTGCAGTGGTGCACATGGTATAGTGGTTGAGCAGCGTGGCACCCAACATGTTATTACCTTTAGCCGCCCTGTCTCGGTACCGCTGATCTGCAGGGGTCCTGATGGTGGGCCCCTAGAAACAATTCCACTGGTGGGCCCTAGACATCCCAGTCCGACACTGACTACCATCCACATGAGTAAACAACAGTAGTGCAATCCAGTCTCACCAGACTCTCAGGATGTCAGGACAGACCCAGGCGCCTCCTCTCACTCCCAGGATCTGCCCTGAAGTGTAGGCTCTGTAGCCTTTTATGGCCCCGTAATGAGGCCAGGACTCACACCTGGGCTGAGGCCTACTCAAGACCCGCCCTGGACCAGACGTATATCAAAAACCAGGGGGAGATATATTGTGATTCCAGCACTTGTCCTGTCACCTTCTCACACTATGTATTGGGTAAAACACTGCGACAATTTTGGAAATCCCAGCATGTTCGCTGTGCATATTTTTCTGCAAAGTGGGGATGGGACTGTAAAATGCCGCATTTAATGCTCCGGCATTAAGGCTTTGCTAAATCTTTAAACCTAAGGTTCCAAACTTTCACATATTTTATTCAAGCATAGTTTTTTAAGAAAAGCTAACTTATAGTACAATAAGAAAAAAATATTGAGCATAATTATGTTGATAGTTAGGTCCAAGCACACAGAAAAGACATATACACTTTCTATGGTGGTATAATGCCTCCACTATGCTTCGAGGGCGGAATACCATCATAATACAGCATGTGCTGGAGAATGCCCTAATGATTTTCTCATTAATTTCATATGTGGAAAAAGAACCTTCTGTGTACATATAAAGTCAGAGGCACTATTGGTTAATAGCAGGCGATGTGAACTGTATTATTGATCTATACAACACTGATTAGTATTGGCAGCATATGTGAGACTTTATGAGACTAGCATGTGTGAGAAGAAAATTAAAGATGTCTGTAACAGTGAAAGCGCTAGAAAAGACTGCATTGCAGCCCATTGTGATTTAAGTTGATAACCATAATATTTTTTTTCCACATTACTACTTTAGGCCAGGGCCCCATGTTGCAGAAACATAGCTTTTTGGCAGTGGCTGAAACGCTGCTGCAAAAAAACGCTTCTTTTTACATTACCTGCAAAGTGAATGGGATTATGGCTAATTCCATCCACACATTGGAGAAAAAAAAAATCTGCAGAGGAAATGCTGCGATTTCAAAAACGCAAGTGTTTTTGCAAATCGAAACAAGTCAATTATACCTATGGAAACACTGGTGTTTTCCATAAAGGTATAATAGAAGCAGAAAGTCTGCAGGGGAAAACTCTGAGAACTTTCCGTGAAAACCACGATATGTTTCCGATGCGGTCTTTTCCGCAGCATTTTTTTTTCCAGCAATACACTGCATGGAGCCTTAGCCTGAGGCCGCACATTGCAGAAATGCAGCTTTTTTTGTTGCATATTTTCCTGCGCGTTTTTTGAGCCAATGCCAAGAATGGCTACAAAAAGACTGGGAAATATATAGGAAGTACTTACTGTATACTTCTACCTGCTGTTCAATCCACTCCTGGCTTTGTCTCTAGAAAATGAATGTGCAACAAAAAAATACTGCATGTGGACACACGCAGCAAATCACTGGAAAAAATGTTGTGGAAATACAGTGGAACATACACTGCATTTTAAAGTCCCAGCAAAGTGAATTTAATTTCATTTGAACATTGCAGAAAAAAAGAAATACTGCATGTTAATTTTACCTGCTGAAACACTGCTTTTTCCCTCATTGACTTATATAGGGGAAGGCAAAAAAGAAAAACACACTGGAAAAGCTGTTGCATTTTGTGACATGTAGCCTTAGCCTAAACCTCCACCAACATGTGCAGGACCTTTAAATATTATGGGGATATTTACTAATGCCTCTACGCTAGTTTCCTAGTGTAGAAAAGTCACACATTTTTTTGCAGCATCCTTTTTGCAAAACAATTTGCAACTTTATACCTGTTTGCACTAAGCTTGCCTCCTTTGTTAATATGGAGCAGGGCATAGGCAGGTAGAGGGCCTTCACTGCCCACCAAATTTTCCATTTTGTTTGGCCTGGCAAAGATTTCAGATTTTGGTGCATAGACATTGACTATGAATAATTTTGGTGCATCTCACTCTGGTGCTGCCAATGATTAAAAATGGTATACTACACAACAGTCTTAATTAATTGACCCAATCGTGGTACATAATCTATACAATGTATCATTTTTTTCCATATTACTCCCTACTTTATGGCAAGTTCATAGGTGGCATTTTATAGGTTTATATTAGGTCTATATTATTCCTGTCATTCCTGTCATGTCCTGATTTTTTGGATTGCAGAAAACAATCTATTTCAGTAGTAAGGTATTAATATATATAGTTCAGGAACTTTGTCGCCTCTTTTGTTCTCATTTTGGTGCCTCTGTGTCATGCATGATCGCATAATTATGAAAGTGTATATGCAATTGTCACTTTCTCTTTATCTATGTAACACATACATCAAAAAAATGATGCTCTTACCACATTTGTATGTCAATGTCGTATATCAAAGTTGCAAATGAAGACAATGATGTATAGTGCAATACCCAGAATGCTACTGAAAAGATGAAAATATCAATGAGATAAGCTGGTATAATAAATATTCTTCTTGTCTGCATATAAGTGTTTGTAATAACTATTAGCAATTCCTCTATAATTGCTCAATAAGAATATGCCAAAAAATGTATAAAGAAAAATGACAGCTTGCATAGGTTTCTAAATGCATTCAATCAAAATAAACCAAGTTTGTGCCCTGGTTTTATTCATGTTATAAGGAAATAACAGAATAAACCTCTCTAACACCTTAATTCCCCATGACTTAATAGTAGGTCATGGGTGGGAGCCTGTTAAAATGATGTGCTATTACTATCATAAAGATGGTGCCATTGGGAGAGGATGTTAGCTGTGACATTTAGTTAATGACTGGAGGCAATATACAATACTAACAATCACACCTGGTACAAATTAAAAATCAAAAAATTAAAATAAAATGCTGTAAAGTATTAAATAAAAACTAAAATAATAACAGCCATTTTCCCAATATTTTTTTGCAACAGAAAATTATGGATGATAATAATAATAATACTAATAATGATGATACACCTTTGGTAAAATATTTGGCATTAATGTGTCCATAACAACCCATACTATAAAATAGAACTTTATTTATTCTGCACAGTGAAAACCGTAAAAAAATAAAATAAAAAATTATAAAAATTATCAAAAAGTAACATACTGTATAACCCAAAATGGTAGCAATAGAATCCACAGCTGATCGCACACAAAAAAAAACAAGCCCCCCCCCCAACAGTTCTGATGATGGAGAAGTAAAAAATGAACGGATTCTCAGAATATGGTGGTACTAAATAATAAAAATGAATCATTTTTGGCAAATAAGTGATTTTTTTTCATACAAAAGTAGTACAGCGTAAACAAAACAATATAAACTCGGTATCACTGTAATTGTACTAACCATCAGAATAAAGTTAACATGTGATTTGTGATGACCAGTGCACCATGCAAAATTTAAAACAAATTAAAAACTGAGGCTACTGGAAAACACACATAGATAACTGCTGCTGTTACTCTACTTACTCTGTGCATCAGGTAACTCTTTTAACTCTGCTATGCTTCAAGATAATAGGCACCAATGCACAGAATGAGGAAATTAGTCAATAATAATCCTCCTCCTTCCCCTTCCCATCTCTATAGAGTTCTGTGTCTGAGTTAGGTAGGGGGATAGGATTCTCTGTAAACAAACAGACTAATAAGGAGATAAGAAGGAGGAAGGCAGCTTAAGAAGTAGAAAAGGAACCACAAACTTCTTTAATAAGATATACTACAAAGTTTCCAGGGTTTACATATTATGGGCTGGCTATGATATAAACGTACCAGCTTGCTGCATTTGGGATTCTATAGCATCAGATAGCCACTCCTATCTGCTGCTATAAAATCCCAAACGGGCATATAACTCTGTGAACTAGAGCATGGAGCAATGAAAGAAAGTAGTCTGGTTTAATGAGTCACATTTTCATATGTCACCGGAAAGTACTACACAGTGTTGGATTGAAGTGCCTAGTGTCCACCAGAGGAACTTGTTCTAGGGGCCTACCCAACAGCTTTCTGGCAATAGCCTATATCCTAGCTCCTTCACTCCAATCTTCCAACCAGCGCTGCACATAACTGAGTATTTTCCCTCTATCTGCATCTCCTATGGTACTGTGCATGCATCAATAGGTCCATGGCCAATTCATGCACAGTACTGTATGGGGAATGACATGGCCATGGAGCACTCCACGTGCAAGATTTTATTGAGGGAGCTGTGATGCAGGCATAGCACACAGGGCAACCATCGCAAATTTTGGGGCAAAATTTGTGGGCCCCCCTCCTCCCTGCAGTATCTTACAGTTTTCTGTCCTGTGGACCCCACACAGTATATATTATGTTCCCCAGTGCTCCCTACACTGTTTAAAGCTCCCTAGCCCCCCACAGTATAATGCTTCATATGGCATATAATGCTCCACAGTGGCCTATATGATATAAAATGCTCCCCTGAGCCCCCACAGTATAATGCTCAACAGAGGCCCCACACAGTGTAATATGCTCTCAAGAGCCCCCCCAGTATAGTATGCTCAGGAAGCATCAAACCGCTTCAAATGAACCCCATGAAATTTGTTTTGATGAATATTTGTGAGGTTCAGCCCCCCAGATTGTTTCAGTGTTGTTATTGTACTCTAGGGTCTCCTCTGACCCCAGAATATTAGGGTCTTTTCCCCTTGTGAAACAATGCCTCCACTGCCATGTTTTTGTCAATACGCAAATGAGCTATTTGGCACAATGAGGGTGTTGCCGCCTTTCTCTTTGAAGCAATAACAAATCTCTTGCTGCCCCAAAGAGCTCATTTGCATATTGCCAAAAGTGTCAATATCTCAGCAACAGAGGCAACCATTCATAAAGGGAAAGAATTTTTTTCATTTAAAAGAAACCTATCCAGCTGTGGGTGTGGCTTGATATGCTGGGGTCTGGTGAAAGACTTCCTTTAAAGATAAAGAGTAACTGTCAATTCAACGTTTTTTTTCTAAATGAATAGTTCAGGTGAATATAAAACTTTGCAACATATCACGCTTAAACATGCTTCTATCCTCCCTTATAAGCTCCCCCTTATCTGCTCAATTCACTGAGATCCATCTACACTGAAGACTCATAGACAGATGATTATACAACGCGGTATGTGTTTAGCACTTATATAGCAGATCTCTCAGTGGCATACCGTAGCAGCGGTAGTGACTGACACAGGGCCCGGGACATTAGGCACCTGATGTTTTTTTTTTTTAATGGGCCGTTACCTGTTGGAGTAACACCAGCAGTTAATGGGCCCTACTTACTTACCGATCCCCGCTCCTGCTCACGGCAGCCTGCGCTTCCCATTCTGCAGAAGCGGAGGTGGCTGTGAGCAGGAGCGGGGATTGGTAAGTGAGGCCGCAGGTCCGCAAACCCCACAAACACTGCTATCAGTATACTCTAGGGTCTTTTCAGACCCCAGAGTAAAATGATCGGAGATCCAGGTCAGGCGAGGGAACATAAAAAACAATGTTACTTACTTCTCCTGTGCTCCAACAGTCTTTGCCTCCTTGGTGACGTCCCGGACATCTCGTGGGCCAGGCCGATGTCATTATGCATTGTGACGCCGGCCTTGCTCATGTGACGTCTGGTCCAACATTGAAGAAGGCCGAAAGTAGCGGGGAGTGCACTGGATCCAGAGAGAGGTAAGTAACATTGTTTTTATGTTTGTATCCTCCCCTGGGTCTCCAATCATTATACTCTGGGGTCTGAAAAGACCCCAGAGTATAATAATTGTTCATGGGTGGTCCACAATGGGGCATAATACTATGTAAAGGGGCCACTATGGGGCATAATACTGTGTTCAGGGGCCACTATGGGGCATAAAACTGTGTTCAGGGGCCACTATGGGGCATAATACTGTGTTCAGGGGCCACTATGGGGCATAATAGTGTGTGCAGGAATGCGGGGAATGTGGTTTGGGGCCCTGCCATTCCTAGTCACGCCACTGAGATCTCTATCAATTTTTCAGCAGGTTTTAGCAGTACTGAGCAGTATAAATGTGAATAAAGCTCTCTTGAGATAGAAATCCTACTGCGGCTGCTCCAAGAGGTCTGTGTTTGTGTCTTTTATTCACTTTTAATTCAACTCCTCCCCTTCCCTTCTCCATAGACTTCTATGCACTGCAGTCTGTCCTTAGTGAAGATGGGACTGAACAGTGAATTAAGCCGTCCAGCAGGTGGTAGAGAGAGGCTGGTAACAGGGAATGGAAGTATATCCCTCTGATATATTAATGTTATTATATTATAGTTACTTTGCGATATAACAAGTTTTATTTTTTTTTTTATTCCACAGCTCATAATTAACCAAGATTGGATGTAAGGCCATGACGTTTGAAGTCATTGTTGTTGACTTCTCCCATATAAGAACACTTTGGGAAACACGTGTTAAGAAGCATAAAGAGCGATGCAAAAAGGAGAAGGAAAGGCTAGAAACTAGTGCCTTACAAAAGTAAGTATAGACACATAGTTCATGCTAGAGATAAGCAAAATTTTCAAAATTTGTTTTGGATTTGCAGTTTGAACCAAAAGTTGAATTTGATGCTAAAACAGTTAGTTCTGAACCAAAAGTGCAAATTATCTTTTGCCTGTCACTCTCAACTCCTCAAACACTATTCTAGCTCTTTAATGCAAAGAGACAGCAACATATATGACTATGGGTAAATAGATGGTAACCGGTGGTAACAAGTAACCAGTTTAGAAACATACCGCACTTCACTTTTATACTTTTTATAATTAAAAAGAAGCAATAACTGTTACAATGGCAGAGAAAGTATTCCTTTTTGGGGAGCAGCACAAGGAGTGGTGTTTGGAAAACAAAGAAGTAGCAGTGATGGGATAGTATTGAACAGAATAGACAAGACAATAGAGAATATTCCACTGTGGTTGTGGCAGTATTGCGGGCAGCAGTAGCAAGAGAGTATGGAACAAGACAAGGCAGGAGAAGATGGCTGGCTTTGCAGTGATAGCAGTAGTGACAGTAGCACTAAAATTTGGAACTTGTCGGACAGGTTGACAGTAGCAGAAGCATCATTGGGCTGGTCATAAAAAATCTAGACACCCTTCCCCCCACTACAAACAATACAGACATAATCAGTGGCATCAGCCAGAGGTGTTTGTAAATCCTCCTGGATCCATGCCAGATTCATTTTCACAAATTAAAGTTTTTCCACACTTTACACTGGAAGCTGGACAAGATAGTACATCCACAGCAGACTAGGCCAGTTTCTCCCAATGGTACAGTCTGCTGCCGCAGAACTCAATGGGATCAGCGCTCAGTGTTACTGCCAGAATAAGGGCACAGTTCAGGTATGACTGTTGTGCAGACAATGTCTATACATTTGGTCACCTGCATCAGTTTGGTACTGTGGATGAAAATTCAACTGGTTTCATTATGTTGTAGAAACTGTATTGGATATAGCTACTTGTAGCAGTAGGACTGGTAAAGTTGTTGGAGTGGCGATAAAGCAAGAAGCAGAGAGGGCCTTCCCTGTAAGGCATGTGGCTGACCAGCATCTGCTCGCCGAAATCTGTGATGATCCTTGTTAAATACCAATTGTGACTCCCTTTTGCTAGCAGGAAAACAATTTGCCTTTATAGCAAGGATCTAAAAGCATGGCTATCCAATAGTCATTCCTTTACTTGATGATAATGACCTGCTTGTCAGCACGTAAGCAACAGTGCATACATCTTGCCATGCTCACCACCATGTCCTATAATCCAGTCGTTTGGCTCTCTGCTCCACACTGTCATGGATGATCTTAGTCAGTGAGTTCCAGCAAGTTGGAAAGTCGCACATTAAACAGTCCAAAAGCCAAGTTGGAAAATCATGCATTAAGTGGTGTAAAGGCCAATCATTCTGTCTCTACAAGTCTAGATACCTGCACAGAGTCACCACCAGAAACTCTGATCATGTTGTCTACTAGCACTACCACTACCACAACCACCTAAGCTTGCCCTAGGAGTTCTTTCACTGGATGGTTATGATGTTTTGGTTGTAAAACTACAACTGCCAGCATGCTTCACATCTATGGGAGTTCTGAGAACAGCGGAGTAAGTGTGTATGCTGGGAAGTGTAGTTTTAAAACACCTGGAGTATCAAAGGTTGCTGATCCATTCTCTACATTTTTATCTGCTTCCTCCATGATATTTTGCCTACTAGACGCACTGGCCAACTGTGGTCTGCTTCTATTGCTACTTGCCCGACTGCTGCCACCCTCAATCTTATTGGTGGTGGCAGATGACGTGGCACAAGTGTTTCCTTCAGTGGTATAATTAAAGTGGCCCAGTGTAAAGTCTTTTCGGCCCCCTAACCCATCCCTTCTTCTTTTTAAAGGGGGCTATTCCGTTTAATAAAAAGATCTTGGACAGATATTTTTAAGTAAAAATTCACATACCAGCCACATTTCTCTGTGAAGGCTTTCAAATTGCTTTTGGATCAGTTGGGCTTCACTAACCATTCCATCTTCATTACCCTGCCTAATATAAGACGAGTTGTTTATTCGATATATCTGTGACTTAATCCAATTCATCAAAACTGCTTTCTTAGCTGTTTATTTCTGAGTATTGATAGGTATAACCAATCATTAATCGCCACTTTACCTCCATGAAAATTACATTTTCAAGCTCTTTTAAGAATGGTTGAATAGCCGGACATGTCTAAAAACAGAAATAAAGTGTGGGACCTTTCAAGGTACATTATGGACTTTGCGGTTTGTTTCCCTGAATACATTTTTCTTAGGGAGCATTGAAATTATAATACAAAAGGTTAACTATATAAAAATGCATTTCTCTCTACTTTTCTGATATTATTGTTTTTTAACAGCTGTATTGCCGATTTGTATTCGGTACCAAACATCTGCCACTGAAGAATGAATTTCCATTTCCTTTTTCCATTCTTCAGTAGCCTCATGTTTTTCTTTTAGCAATTGATTCCATTTAAGGTTATGGTAAATTTTAACAACTGAGACTGATCCTTATAACAAAGATACAAACATCGGTATTTCCCTAAATCGATTAATTTTCCTAACATTCCTAGCTCCTAAAAACTCTTGGAATTGCCTGTACACAAAATACTGTTTCATACTAATCCCAAATATTACACAATGTTCTTTGAATTCTCTAATTTAACTTGTTGAGCAAAATAGATTTTTTTTACCCACCTAATACCTTTGTCTTTCCAATCTTTGAGAATTTATTGAGATACTTTAAATACAACACCCAGGTGATCATCAATCTTCAAATTGCCAGAAATGTTCATACACCATTTCCTGATTTCCCTCCAGGCCATTCTAATATCTGCCGTTGTCGTCAAACGACTTATTGGTTTAATATCTTTAAGGTCAGGATATAAACTGCCTATCAATGAATATGAATAAACCAATTGTTTTTTTAAGGATTGATTTACATATTTGTCATGTCCCTGTATCAAATTCAAGAAATATCCTAGAACCCCTCTCGCTTTATTCATCATAAGCCTTTTCCGGGCAATGCACACTCTTTTACCATTCGAAATAAACTTATTAAATAACCCTTGTAAATAAAGAGCATCTTTAATACTCAACAGAAAAAGAAGAGTCTGCAACAGAAATGAAAGACGAAGCTTATCATTTTGATCAGTTGAATCCTACCATATAAAGAGATAGGAAGATTTTTCCATCTGGTCAACTCTATCTTAATTTTATCAGTCATTTGAAGAATGTTATATTTATATATTTAATCTCTGGACCGAGCAACCATAATACCCAAATACATAAATTTATAATCTGTAATTTTAATTCCAAATGTATCTATCCACTGTCTTTTTCCTGCCCTAGCCAAAAAATATTCATCTTTTGGATCTATTTATCAGATATCCTGAGTACAAACCAAATCCCTCCAAGATCTCCAACAATGGACCTAAAGAATACTCGGGTTCCAAAGAAAATAATAAAAGAACATTGGCAAACAGACTAATTTTTACCTCTGATTTGCTGATGGCTTGCAATTAACATAACTAGATGTTCTATTGAGATGCTAAACAAAAGAGGAGACAAGGAACATCCTTGTCTTTTCCCCTACCTAGGCTAATAGCCTCTGAAACCACCCCTTCACTTACCACTTGTGTCTTTATAGCATATAGTGGGTACGGAAAGTATTCATAAGTGTTTAACTAAACTGATTGGACTTGATTAGGAAAGGCACACACCTGTCTATATAAGACCTCACAGCTCACAGTGCATGTCAGAGCAAATGAGAATCATGAGGTCAAAGGAACTGCCCAAGGAGCTCAGAGACAGAATTGTGGCAAGGCACAGATCTGGCCAAGGTTACAAAAGAATTTCTGCAGCACTCAAGGTTCCTAAGAGCACAGTGGCCTCCATAATCCTTAAATGGAAGAAGTTTGGGATGACCAGAATTCTTCCTAGACCTGGCCGTCCAGTCAAACTGAGCAATCGTGGGAGAAGAGCCTTGGTGAGAGAGGTAAAGAAGAATCCAAAGATCACTGTGGCTGAGCTCCAGATATGCAGTAGGGAGATGGGAGAAAGTTCCACAAAGTCAACTATCACTGCAGCCCTACACCAGTCGGGGCTTTATGGCAGAGTGGCGCAAAGGAAGCCTCTCCTCAGTGCAAGACATATGAAAGCCCACGTAGAGTTTGCCAAAAAACACATGAAGGACTCCCAGACTATGAGAAATAAGATTCTCTGGTCTGATTAGACGAAGATTGAACTTTTTGGCGTTAATGCTAAGTAGTATGTGTGGAGAAATCCAGGCACTGCTCATCACCTGCCCAATACAATCCCAAGAGTGAAACATGGCGGTGGCAGCATCATGCTATGGGGGTGTTTTTCAGCTGCAGGGACAGGACGACTGGTTGCAATTAAAGAAAAGATGAATGAGGCCAAGTACAGAGATATCCTGGAAGAAAACCTCTTCCAGAGTGCTCTGGACCTCAGACTGGGCCGAAGGTTCACCTTCCAACAAGACAATGACCCTAAGCACACAGCTAAAATAACAAAGGAGTGGCTTTGGAACAACTCTGTAACCATTCTTGACTGGCCCAGCCAGAGCCCTGACCTCAACCCAATTGAGCATCTCTGGAGAGACCTGAAAATAGCTGTCCACCAACGTTCACCATCCAGGGAAGAATGGCAGAGGATCCCCAAATCCAGATGTGAAAAACTTGTTGCATCATTCCCAAGAAGACTCATGGCTGTACTAGCTCAAAAGGGTGCTTCTACTCAATACTAAGCAAAGGGTCTGAATAGTTATGACCATGTGATATTTCAGGTTTTCTTTTTTAATAAATTTGCAAAAATATCTACACCCCACAAACGATGAGAGTCCATTTATTTATTTAAAAAAATAAACAAGAAAGTTTTTAAAAATGTAAAAAAACAATAAAAAACCAAAAGTTAAAATCACCCCCTTCCCTAGATTTAAAATAAAAATAAATAAATAAAAACAAACAAATTATACATCCCCACATCCTAAAACAGCCATTCTACAAACATTTAAAACTATTTTTACGATACAGTGCATGCCATAACTGGAAAAGAAATGAAAAGAACCAAACCGCTGTATTTTTGCCATTTCGCTTCCCATAAAAACTTGAATGAATAGCGATCAAAACATCAGACATTCCACTAAAAAGTACATTTAGCCACGAAAACGATTTATGAATCCCCCTACATGGAAATAACAAAAAGTTACCAATGTCAGAATATGGCAACTTCAAGAATTTTTTTTTTTTTTTTAAGGGGCTAAAACGTAAAATAAACTATATAAATTTGGTATCCCCGGAATCATAACGACCCATAAAATACAGTTGACATGTCATTTTAGCTTCGCAGTAAACGCCGTAAAAATAAAGCCCGTAAGAAAGTCGCACAAATGCAGTTTTTCTCCAATTGCACCTCATTCTGAATTTTTTTTTCCAGTACATCATATAGAATATTAAATGGCGGGGTGTGGCCTGAACCGTACTATGTGACAGATGTATCCTACAGTAGCTCCTGGACCCCGCGTGCTTTCTACACTTTATCTATTGTTTGGAACCGATCCACTCACCTCATCTGGCCATGGTCTGACGTGTGGGGGAAAAAGGCACCCTCTTCTAGGGTGTCAGAGCTGTGGATCTCTCAGTTCTTCCTTTCTGTGGCTCCTGCATCACTGCTTGCCTGCTCGGTGCTACTGGTTCTCCCGCTCTCTCCTCTGGAGCCTCGTCCGCTCCTCCAGCTGACTCCAGGTCCACAGCTGCTGTTCTCCACCTCCATGCAGGCCTCCTCGGGTCCCGCTCTCACAGTGCTGCAGACTCTGGGCCTCCCGCGGTGGTCGACTCCTTCACGTAGGCACACACAAAATGGCGGCCCCGACAACTCGCAGATCTCCATACCGGCACCCCTGAGGTCAGTTCCTGCTGTCCACTCTCTGCCTGGCTCCTCCTTGCTGTGGCCCACCCTGGATGACCAGTATCTTTAGGGCCCCCTCCAGACTACGCTGCCCACATGCTGCAGCCCCTCCAGCCCTGCTCTGCTCATCAAGGCTCACCTGTGATGCACTCCACTGCTGAGCCTGTGCAGTCCATGGCCCCTCAGTCCTCTCTGCATGCCTCTGCTGTCCCACTCCAGGACAATACAGGCCTTTTCATTCCAGTGCAGTTGCCGGTTTCCTCTGCCTTCACCCTGCCCGCTGATCCTGCTGCAGCTGTTCCTGAAGAGAATTCCATTCTGCACATGGGATTCCACTCTGTCTCCCCACAGAACACAAATATAACCCCAGGGTCATCAGGTTGTGACATACTCTCCACGCCAGCTGCCCTCCGCACGGCACCATCCTCTTATTCCTCTGACTCTTCCATGCGAGACTCAGCCTCGTTGACAAGTAAGCCAAAATGGCCAAAGTTGTCGGACATTTGGAATCTTCTTACCTCCCTCCCCACCAAAGTGGACTTGGAAACTATTGTGTGCAAAGCGGAGTCTAAACAGGAGCGCATCATCTCTGAATTCAAGTCTGAAATTAACTCCCTATTAGAGCAGATTGATACTCAACAACAGTCTGCTCTATTTGATCAGCGACTTATTTCGGTGGAGCAGTTTGTGACTACTCAGAGGGAGCCAAGGTCCCTACTTTTGCAAGTCGACGACCAAGAGAATAGAGGTCAATGTATCAATGTCAAACTATGGGGTATTCCTAACAGCCTTCATCCGGCCGAGTTATGCTCTGCGGTCACATCTATCTTCAACACTGTTCTCTCTTGTCTAGCTGATACTGATATTAACATCGACAGAGTGCACAGGGTTCTAGGACCTGGACGTACTGGCTCTTATGAGCCGCGAGATGTTCTTTGTTGGGTTCACTTCTTCAGAGAGAAAGAAGATATCCTTCAAGCGGCCTCGCGGTAAGGCCCGATCTCTTTCCTTGGCACCCGCGTCCAACTCCTTCCTGATGATTCCCGACGCACCCTGGTGATGCGGAGAGTTCTCAAGCTGGTCCTCCTGCTCATCATGAATGCTGGGGCTACGTACAGATGGAGTCATCCCTTTTACCTCCAGGTTTGCCACAACGGGGCGATGTTTGCTCTTCACTCTCCTGACCAGGCGGCCTCATTGGCTAAGTTCCTTGATCTGCCGAACTTGTCTGTCCCGGATTGGCTGGCTTTTCCTCTTGTGTCCACCTCCTCTGACAGGCGTCCTTCCTATTGTACCTTGCCTCGTCGGCAACATCCGATGGAAGATTCTGCGCTGCGGTCACCCTAATGGCTGGCTCCTTGAGAATCTCTCCATCCCGCTGCCTGCTGTGATGTCTCTTCAGTCCTCCCCCACAGTGTTGGACTGTCCCTAATTTGCTTTGCTTGGTCCTGGGTCGTTTTGGCGGGGTGGTCCTGTCCGGTTTCTCTGCACTGAAACCCTGTCCTGTGCCCCGGTGCAGACCCTCGTAGATTTCGGTCTGCACTTGTCTTCCCCGGCGAGACTTCCCACCCTTCTGAGTCTGTAATTACACCACCTCTAGGCCTGTTCTGATTTTCCGTTCCCCGCCCTCAGCCCCCTTTTTTTGCTGTAAGTATAATACGCTTGCAGTTGTTTAGGGCACTACTTAGCCCCCCCCCCCAGTCCATGGTCTCGACCCTTACCATTTAAGTGTTTCCCTCTCTACACTCTGTCATTGTTACATTTTGGAAGCACTCAGGGACTGGGTAGCACCTCATTGTGGTTCTGCCTCTCCCCCTGTAGTTATTTGGCAGCTCTCTGGTCACACACTGCGGTGTGCTTCTGAGACCTGCTTTAGTGAGTTGACTCACTGTTAGTGTTTCTCTGCTCTTAGACTTAGCTTTAATTGGGGTTTATTGTTGTATTTTGTTTAATTGTCCTTTCACCCTTTTGTTCACTTTCCTCCTTCTCTGCTATTCCTTTTTTTCTTACCACTCTTTAGCTTTCTTCCTGCTTTCCCCTCCCCCCCCCTTTTTTTTCCTTTCTTTCTTTCCCCCTTCTCTCTTCTTCTCTCCTCACAGAGTTCTGGTTCCCCATCATAGATGCTCAGGTGCTCTCGTTCAACAATTACAGTGGCCTCGGCATTCCGGAAGAGAGGCCCTCTATACCTCGCCTGATGTGGTGTGAGACATCCTACATTGCGCTTTCAGCTCACACACCCTTCTCTTCCTGACGCCTGCTCCGCCTCTCTGACTTCTTCCTCCAAGCTTATCGTCACTCTTCTTGAACTGTCTGGTTACCGTGGCTAGCGACTGCCTTTGTGCTTTGGAGCTCCTCCGCTTCTCCTTTGCTAATGCATTGGGCATGTGAGGTGGGGGATATACGGGGTGTGGAGGTGTTCTTGTGAGCGGAGCTAGACCTTGCAACCGCTGCTTTTGGTGATGGGCTGCTGGAACCACTAGTCCTTCCTCCCCCCTCCTCCCCCCCCCCTTTTTTTTTTTCTCTCTCTCTCTTTCATCTGGTTTTCCCCTTCTCCCGTCCTCTTCCTGTCTTTATCAATATATGTCTTTAAGAGATATCACATTTGTTGTTTCCCTGTTGTCTGTTACTGCACCATTACAAAGTACAATTTGTCACCCAAACATTAAGACCTTATTTGGCTCTGAAAAATAACAAAGTTATGGGGTTTGGAAGATAGGGAGTCAAAAATGAAAACTGAAAAATGCCTGTGGCAGGAAGTGGTTAATATATATATTTTTTTTTTTTTATTATTGAGTTGGAAGGGACCTCAAAGGCCATCAAGTCCAACCCCCTGCAAAAGCAGGATTCCCTAAATCATCCCAGCCATATATCTATCCAGTTTCCACTTGAAAATTTCAATTGATGAAGAACTCACCACCTCCCGTGGCAGCCTATTCCACTTCCTCACTACCCTAACTGTTAAAAAGTTTTTCCTAATATCTAATCTGAATCTCCTTCCCCTTAGTTTCATCCCATTACTTCTCGTGCTTCCTTCTGCTAATGAGAAAAGGTTAGATCCCTCTGCACTGTGACAACCTTTCAGATATTTAAAAACTGCTATTAAGTCTCCCCTTAACCTTCTCTTCTGCAAACTAAACAATCCCAATTCTTTTAGCCTTTCCTCATAGGACATGGTTTGTAGACCTTCCACCATTTTGGTTGCTCTTCTCTGGACCTGCTCCAATAAATCGATGTCTTTCTTAAATTGGGGTGCCCAGAACTGTACACAGTATTCCAGGTGGGGTCTGACCAGGGCAGAGTACAGCGGAATAATTACCTCTCTTGATCTAGCTTCAATGCTCGTTTTGATACATCCTAGAATTTGGTTAGCCTTTTTTGCCACCGCACCGCACTGTTGACTCATGTTGAATTTATGATCTATTATAATGCCCAAATCCTTTTCCCCTGTACTCTCACTTAGTTCTATTCCTCCATACTATATATGCCTCTTGCATTTCTGTTACCTAGATGTAGGACCTTGCATTTGTCCCTGTTAAATACCATTTTGTTCACCTCAGCCCATTGTTCCAGTGTGTCTAAGTCCTTTTGAATACACTCTCTCTCCTCTCTAGTGTTGGCTATTCCTCCTATCTTTGTATCATCTGCAAATTTTATTAGTTCCCCAATAATCCCATCATCCAGATCATTTATAAAAATATTAAAAAGTACTGGGCCCAGGACAGAGCCCTGCGGCACCCCACTCTTTACTTTCTTCCAGTTTGATGTATAGCCATTTAGAATTACTCGTTGCGCCCGATCTTTAAGCCAATTGTGAACCCACCTCACTGATTTTTTATCAAAGCCGTACTTGATCATTTTTTCAATAAGAATATTATGTGATACTTTATCAAAGGCCTTACTAAAGTCAAGATATACTATGTCCACTGCATTCCCCTGGTCCAACCATTCAGTGATTTTATTGTAGAAGGAAATCAGGCTAGTCTGACAAGATTTATTGGGCATAAAGCTGTGCTGGCTCTGATTAATTAAAGCCTTCCCATCCAGGTACCTAATTAAATGTTCTTTAACAATTTGCTCAAAGATTTTTCCTACTATCGAGGTCAGACTTACCGGCCTATAATTTCCTGGGTCGTCCCTATTCCCCTTTTTGTAGATGGGGACCACATTTGCCCTTTTCCAATCTAGAGGGACCACTCCTGTTTCCCATGACTTATTAAAGATTATTGCAAGGGGTTCTGTTATTTCCTCTGCTAATTCTTTTAAAACTCTAGGGTGTAAATCATCCGGTCCTGGGGACTTGGTTTCCTTAATCTTAGCTAAGTGCTCTCTTACCAAACCTTCACTTATAATCAGCTTGGAGTCCTCTTTCCCCTCATCACTATCACCATTAATGTTGATATTTCCATCCATTTCTTGGGAGAAGACGGATACAAAATATGAATTTAGTAACTCCACTTGCTGATCCACCATGTTAACTTTTTCACCCTTATCGTTCTTCAGGACTCCAATGGTTTCCTTCACTTTTCTTTTGCTCTTAACATATCCCCAAAAACCTTTTGCCTTACTCTTAACCTCTTTTGCAAGCTTCACTTCATATTCAGCCTTAGCTTTTTTAATGCTTATCTTGCAGAGCCTACAAACTGCTGTATACTCTCCCTTAGATATAGCTCCCATCTTCCACTTGTGGTATGTTTCCTTTTTCTTTTTTAGCAGGTTATGTAATTTTTTGGTCATCCATCCTGGTGTTTTTAGGTGATTCCCATTTTTCTTCCTTTTAGGTATTGTTAGTTCCTGTGCATTAATGATTTCCCTACGGAAAATTTACCACCCTTCATGTGCATTTTTGTGCTTAAGAATTTTTCACTATGGAATTCTACTAACCCTTACCTTTAGGCCCCTAAAATCTGCCCTACTAAAATCAAACCTTCTAGTCTTTGTCTTCTCAGGTCTTCTTCTTCTTACAACCCCAAACTCAAGTATAGCATGGTCGCTGAATCCCAATGTCCCTGCTACCCTTAATTCCTTAACCATGTCCTCCTTGTCAGTTAAAACTAGGTCCAAAATGGATGTTCCTCTCGTGTTGTCTTCTACTAGCTGGGCAATGAAGTTGTCTGCTAGAGAGGATAAAAATTTGATAGAGCCTTTACTCGTAGCTGTGTGAGTTTCCCAAAGAATATCTGGGTAATTAAAGTCTCCCATGATAACAATTTCATATTTCTTCGAAAACGTGGTCATTTGCTGTGAAAAAATCTCATCCATGTCTTCTGTCTGTCCTGGTGGTCTATAATAAACACCTATTATGATGTCCTTATCATTGTTTTTCCCCTGAATTGCTACCCAAATATTTTCCAATAAATTATCATTTTGTAAAACTGTAATTTCTGTGGAAATGTGTTCTTTTTTAACACACATGTTTTTTAACATACATATATGTCTTGTTTAAGTCTATTTTATTATTTTCTTGTTTATACAAGGCAGAGTAATATTCAAAAAATATTTTGTTAATGTTCCTTAAGTCAGTACAAATACTTCCTTTTTTATCTCTAATTGAACATGAACATTTTGATCCATATTTCTAATTAAATTTACCAACTTTTTCCCTGATTTATTACCAAATTTAAACATTCTAGCTTTCCAAAGATCCCAAAGACTGATAATAGTGGGGCGAGCCCTGAGTCTGTTTGGTGGAGTGCACCTGCCTTTTGTGGGGTAATGCATTCCAATAGGGATGTTCTCCATCACATTGTCTGGTTGACCTGCCATTATGGTAAGCATTTCATGGCCATAGGACATGGTCTGAGTATGCCTTCATATCTAAATAGACCCTTATCATTTGTTTCACTGACAAGCATTTCATGGCCATGGGATGTGGTCTGAGTATGCTTGTATATTTGAATATTTATTTATTAATTATTTTATGCTTTAATCCTGAGCCTATTTTGTTATAATTTTTTTTATTTATTTTTTTCTTAATATTTTCGCACTGTTTTTTTTTTTTTCTCATTTATTATATAGCTTTTCAGACTAGGTGTGCTGACGTTTGCCAACACTTAAGATGTCTGCCGGCAGCTGTATTTTCTATTGCGCACTATGGGCATTTGCCAATATTGTATATGACACATGATGCGTGGACATGCGCAATCTGTGCACTCTGATCACATTAGTGCTTTACAGCTGTATGGTCATGCGTAATGAACGTTTCCCCACGCTGGAATAGCGTGGGTTAGCGTTCATGCATGCTGACTTTTATTAGGTGAGTGGGATGTCCTGCCTTCAATATTTTTACATTTGCACTATGTTTATTATCATTATATATTGATTAGATCGTTTAACCACTTCCGTACCATCCATAGACTATACATGTCCAAGCAGTTTTCATAAATAAATAATAAGCAGTTGCACGAAATCGTGCAACTGCTGAAACATGGAGCCGGCTGTAACTTCAGCCGGAGCTCCCAGAGAGAAGGCAGGGAAGGTTTATTACGGTAAATAAAATTTACCATAATGGAGAGTAAAAACTATTTTAAAAAGTTTTTTAGTAGCACTTTGTGTTATTAAATAAAAAAAAAAGAAAAGTGAAATGGACACGTTTTCCCTCCTCTTTTGTTTAGATTTTCCCGGATATAAAAAAAATTAAAACACATGCAAAAATAAAAACAACATAAAAATAAAGCCCTATGTGTCACCGAAAAAAAGACACAGAAATTAGTTAATAACACATATGATAAAAATGTTACAGCCCTCAAAACCGCACATACAAAAAAACCAAAAATGTGTCTGGTCTGGAAGGAGTTAATGTGTCACTTTATTTATATTGATCCTGTGTATATCATTGTGATCATCTTACACTTTTAGCACTCTATTTTGCATAGGGGTCAGTTTGATAATTTTTTGTATTTATTACTGGTTGTATATATAAATACAGTGGGGGAAAAAAAGTATTTAGTCAGCCACCAATTGTGCAAGTTCTCCCACTTAAAAAGATGAGAGGCCTGTAATTGTCATCATAGGTAGATCTCAACTATGAGAGACAAAATGAGAAAACATATCTAGAAAATCACATTGTCTGATTTTTTTAAGGATTTATTTGCAAATAATGGTGCAACATAAGTATTTGGTCACCTACAAACAAGCAAGATTTCTGGCTCTCACAGACCTGTAACTTCTTCTTTAAGAGACTCCTCTGTCCTCCACTCATTACCTGTAGAAATGGCACCTGTTTGAAATTGTTATCAGTATAAAAGACACCTGTCCACAACCTCAAACAGTCACACTCCAAACTCGACTATGGTGAATACCAAAGAGCTTTGGAAGGACACCAGAAACAAAATTGTAGACCTGCACCAGGCTGGGAAGACTGAATCTGCAATAGGCAAGCAGCTTGGTGTGAAGAAATCAACTGTGGGAGCAATAATTATAAAAAGGAAGACATACAAGACCACTGATAATCTCCCTCAATCAGGGGCTCCACGCAAGATCTCACCCTGTGGGGTCAAAATGATCACAAGAACGTTGAGCAGAAATCCCAGAACCACACAGGGGGACCTAGTGAATGACCTGCAGAAAGCTTGGACTAACGTAACAAAGGCTACCGTCAGTAACACACTACGCCGCCAGGGACTCAGATCCTGCAGTGCCAGACGTGTCCCCCTGCTTAAGCCAGTACATATCTGGGCCCGTCTGACATTTGCTAGAGAGCATTTGGATGTTCCAGAGTATTGGGAGAATGTAATATGGTCAGATGAAACCAAAGTAGAACTGTTTGGTAGAAACACAATTCGTCGTGTTTGGAGGAGAGTGAATACTGAGTTGCATCCAAAGAACATCATACCTATTGTGAAGCATGGGGGTGGCAACATCATGCTTTGGGTCTGTTTATCTGCAAAGGGACCAGGACGTGTACATGAAAGAATGAATGGGGCTATGTATGGTGAGATTTTGAGTGCAAACCTCCTTCCATCAGCAAGGGCATTGAAGATGAAACGTGACTGGGTATTTCAGCATGACAATGATCCCAAGCACACCGCCAGGACAAAGAAGGACTGACTTTGTAAGAAGCATTTCAAGGTCCTGGAGTGGCCTAGCCAGTCTCCAGATCTCAACCCCATAGAAAACTTTTGGAGGGAGTTGAAAGTCCTTGCTGCCCAGTGACAACCCCAAAACATCATTGCTTTAGAGGAGATCTGCATGGAGGAATGGGCCAACATGCCAGCAACAGTGTGTGCCAACCTTGTGAAGACTTACAGAAAACGTTTGACCTCTGTCATTGCCAACAAAGGATATATAACAAAGTATTGAGATGAACTTTTGTTATTGACCAAATACATATTTTCCACCATAATTTGCAAATAAATTCTTTAAAAATCAGACAATGTGATTTTCTGGATTTGTTTTCTCATTTTGTCTCTCATAGTTGAGGTCTACCTATGATGTCAATTACAGGCCGGCCTCATCTTTTTAAGTGGGAGAACTTGCACAATTGGTGGCTGACTAAATACTTTTTTTCCCCACTGTATATATAACTTAATTGATTGATATTGCCATTATTTCACTGTATTGCTGTGTTTCCTATATAAAGTAGCTGTAGTCCTCACATTATTGCTTGAGAAAGGTTCCTGTGAGGACCGAAATGTCGCCTGTCTTGGATTAAAGTCACTAGCTATTGAATTTATTTGCAGTGCTGCCATTTTTTCCTTCCTATATACAAATGGAGGAGTTGCCGTCCTCTTTTTTGGATTTGCACCTGACTTTTTTGTTTTCTATGCTGCTTTAAAAATTTCCTTTGTCTACTGAAGTGGATGGGGAGCAGAAGCAGTCCGCTCCTATTGAAGTAATAGGAGAGGAGTTGAAGTTCACCAGCGCCACTACTATACAGTAGATGAGGCTACAACTTGCTCCTATTACTTGAATAGTAATTGACTGTATCAGCTCTTTGTCAATTGCAGTAGCACCAGAGACTGCAGGAACAGCTGATCTGTGCGGGGTTTACGTGTTGGACTCCCACAGATCAGATACTGATGACCTATCCTGTGGATAGGTAATGAGTATGAAATTCATTTGAGGCCAGAAAACCCCTTTAAGGATAAGGCCCCATGTAGCGAATTGCTGCTAAAAAAAACACTGCAGAAAAGTGCAGAATTTTTTTTTTACTGCAGATGTAAAACGCAGTGTTTTTTGCCATGGTGTTTCTGCCGCAGCAAAAACGCTGCGTTTTCACAGGCTGAAAACCTATCATGACATGCAAGGTTCATTACATTACTGCTAACATACAGAATATAATAATTTAGCAAAAGAAAAGCAGTATGACTAAGGAATCGGACTGCAAATAATTTGTAATCTGTTATGAAAAAATATATAGGTCTGTGTAAGAGCTGTAGACACAACTTAATAGATACTATTTGAATATGGCTATCTGTCATATTATATATTTGGGCAATAGATATAGATATGTTAAATAGATATAACAGTTATATTTGAGCAATAAAAAGCAAAGGTTCGTTTTACATAGCTGTGTTCCTTGCATGATGCAGAATAGGTGATGAGGCATTTGCCAATCTCCAATGGGAGGAAAAAAAATCCCACTTGCAGTAGCATTAAAGGCTAAACCTAGAGATCAGGAGTCAGTGTTGACCTGGTTTTACTATACTTTACTATATAGCAGGTACATATTATCTCTAGTTCTGTTATTTTATAAAGCTTCCATGTATAACTGTGATTTTAACCAATTCTTCATACTTTTGGATTAGTAGCCCTTTAAAACATATCTTCCATGCACTACCAATTTCTTGAGTTTGTGCGGGTTAAGTGGTTTGACAACAAAGATCAGATTCATAGTATCATGGTGCACACTGACTTGAAGATAAGGAACAATATGGCACATCAACAGAGATTTATGAGAATAAACTCATTTTTACATATTATGAAACATACTGTTCAACGCTGTAAAAGGAACTGTAAAGATCAATGATTTGCCAGCAGCAAACAACTGGTTAGATTTCAATTGAAAGTTTCTTTTTTGGGCAGCACATCAGAGAGCTTGTACTCTGGGGAGGGATTTTGCTTCAGGCAATAAATGTTTTTAAGGAAAGCTAAAATTAAAATAAAATTATCCGCACTTCTAAATAGTCGAGGTGCCCTAGTTGCCAGCCTATCATGTTACTTTTTGCTTCTTTTTTTTTCGTTAGATCTTTATGCGGCTTCTGCTGTGACACTAAAAATTGCATTAACGCTATATAAATTATACAAACTTTGCCACTGTATTTGCCATGCAATATTTCTCAGACAGATTAATATCTGCTCTTGAGAATGACAAGTCCCTCAGGGTCAACATGAAAGATTGCCCTAAAATACCATAAAATATTCTATCTGGAAGTTTTCTCACTGACATATTGCTTAAAGAAGATTAGATGTAAAAATCAAATATTCCTAAACTTATTAGTTTTTTAATAGGAGCTTTCCTATTCCCCTTACACACATGGATGATATACTGTACAAAGACATAAATAATATTAGGAATGATAAATTGAAATTCTATATATAAAACAACATTGATCTAGAAAGTAATCTTTATTTTACATCTTACATACGGAATGACAGCTAATGTATAGCCAGGATTTAGAAGTTTTTTTCTAATATACTGACCAAAATGATTGCAGCAATATTTTTTGTTAGAGAGAAATAGTAGCTATGAAAATGGTGCTCATACAACTCGCTGTACCAAACAAATACCGGTTGTGACAGGTACACCAATTTTAACACTTGAACACCAAAAAAACAAGCTGAGATAGAAATCAGCATTCAAAGTATATGGCCAAAAGATGAAAGCTCCTTCTCTTACATTAAAGGGAATTCATTATGAAAAGCCTGATTCCTAAATATTCCACTACTTAAGGAACTATAGTGAAAATCCAGTTTATACATTCACTCAATTCACTGCAGCACTGGCACAATACATGCAAAGTTGTTTTGTACCATTTTTTTATTTTTTTATTTTTACAGCTTAGAGGCTCCAGTCACAGCTGGAAATGTATTAGATACTACAGGTCATTATTGCTATAGACCAGAAGTCCTTAACCATTTATTCATCACAATGCCCTTTTCTGTTTCAATTATTTTATTTGGTATTATAAGAAGAAGATAAAATAAAAGTACAGTGAAGTACAACAACATAACACAAAAAAGTAAAGACTTCTCAGAGGGCTGATCCAGCCTTTACCATAGATGTTTGCATGGACATTCTGTAGCTATAGGGGATGCAGAGGTAGCAATCGCTACTGGGCCCAGGACTCTCTTTCTACAACATAAGAAGATGGCAGTTTTATACATATGATAAATGGGGCCCCTATTACATATTTTGCATTGGGGCAGAGGAGGTTCAAGTTACACCTCTGAATGTTTGTTCACAAATACATTGCAATTATATAAAGGAATCAGAAAAAAAGGATAACTATAGCACAGTGCAGGTGGGCAACTTGGGATGGGGTGGGGGGGGGGAACGTCCAAAAGTATTGTTAATTGCTTATACAAACTGACATCCATTTTCCTTCAATAGAATTACATATAACGGAGTATCCTTAGAGATCCTTTAGCAGACGCATAGGCTGACTTCCTCTATAGACTGCAATGCACGTGTATTGCAGTCTATAGTGCTGAACCAGTGATCAGTGCATCACTGGTTCAGGTCCCCTAGTGGGAAATCACTAAAAACCACTCCAAGGCACAGTGTTCTACACCACTAAACAGGCTCTCTGCAGCCAGGAAATAGCTGTTTTTTAACATGATTCGCCACAAATTAATTCGGATTGTATCGTATCGTAAAATTCGAGAAGCTGCCGAATCGAATTTTTGAAAAATTTGCTCATGTCTAATATCCACCTGATTATCTAGTCAGGCATTTTTAATTGAGTAGACTATTCCTCAGGTATAGTTGCTGGGGCAGGATTATCCTACTCTGTAAAGTTGCTTGAAGTTGTCAGGTCCCACTTTTTAAGAAGATTAATTTCATCATTCTGGTTAATAAAGGTGGTGCATTTTCTACTGACTATTTATTTAGTGGTACAGCTGCAATAAAGCCTCACTTGTATACTCCTGAAGAAGTGATGTAATTTGCAGAGTTTGCATTTTACAAGAAGTGGAAATGAGGTTTTCTTCAACGTGGAAAAAAATGTAAATGGGCTAATATATAACGGTATTTATTGCCTGGGAAGTCTTTCTGTTTTGGCAATCTGTGTGCCCTGTCAATTTTAAAGTCGAGTGGAGTCATCTCTGGTGATAATTTTCTCAATGAAGGAGAGTAATTCTGTAATGGAGAGTGATTCTGGAATGCCTCTAAACTTAACATTTTTGTATCTAGATCTGTCTTCGATATCAGTGATTTTCAATTTTATAGCTGCAATATCATGCCCTAAATTGTTGTGCATGCCTACTAAGGAGTTATGAGCTGAGTCATACTCTCCCATTTTCTCTTCAATATGGTGCACTCTATCCCCCAGGTCGTCAATGTGGGATGAATTCATTTGCACCACTTCAGTTATGTCATATTGCTAAAAAAAAGCTAACAGAGACAGCCCCCTCCTGATAAAGGAATGTGAGCAAATGCAGCAGTGGAAGGGGTTAATGGACCTGAAAATATCTCTTTAATTTCATCCACCAATTCTTCTACAGAAAACTTCATTTTTTGTTTAGCTGGGCTTCTTATTGTGGGGGAATCATGTCAGGTAGATTTGGCTAGTTAGATTTGGGTATTGAAGCTGAAAGCTTCCTAGGGGTCATGAATGGGTTGCATAGCTTTTGCTCATTGGGGCATGCTCCCAGAGGCAAATTGAGGCCTCTCTGTATTATATTGATACTACAGAGTGGGGCTTTTATCAGAGGTGGGGGAATTTCTTATACGCCACCCCATGCTGGGAGCTCATGGAGGTGGGGCTGTTGCTCCCATTCTGTGAAGAAATTAGTTATCTATATCTGACCTTTCTCGGCATGGTGACAGGACATCTGGTAGGTAAGGAACTTTGTCACTGCCAAATGAAAGGGAAAAAGGCTGCTGTAACTAAGACACAAGTGAACTTCCAAAATCTGTTTTGGGTTCGAATTCATCATTTATTCAATCTGAAAGTGTACCAGTGTCTTAAAAGTCGTTCATTACACTCTGAGGGCTCCTAGAACTTAATAACTTAACACCTTTTTAGCTCTTTAAAGCAAACACAGACTTCATGATGTCAAAGTGACAGCAACATATATGGCATACATCAACATATATGTCATATAAATAGAAGGTAGCTTGTGGTAACAAACAGACTGTTTAAAAACACACTGCTCTGGGGCAAGACTTGCCTATGGCTGTGTGAAGATGCATGTCTGTTGCGTTCTCTGGCCATCCTACTCTACTGACAGCCCAACTACCTCATAGCTGCTTCCCTCCTGCTGGTATGGTATAGAGGAAAAGACAGGATCTCCTCACTGCCTATGATAATTCTGAATCGGACTTCATTATAGGGAACTTATCAGGGCAACACTAAACCACCTACAGATGTAGTGTTCTAAATCTTCCTGTTATAACACAATCCACAGACACATTGAAAAAAAAAAAAAAATGTATACTAACCTATTGACTCTACTCCCTGTGAAGCCAGAGGAGTACATCCTGGCTTCTATAGGGACCTGTGGGTGGTTTAGTGTCCTAAATTGGCCTCAGAGATTCATTTAAAGCAGTTTTTCTGTGCCATTCCTTCCTAGCAAGACAGCCATGTGGGCTCCTAGAAGGGTCCAGACCCACACTCATTTCTACATTTTGTTTCTTGTTTCATGTCTACATGTCTATTTTAATTCAGTGAATAAAGTAGGTCTTAGATTTTAATTCAGTTGGGCTTAATGGGGGGAGTCACAAGGCTCTTTGACAGACCTGCAATCCACCTCTATAGATTTCCACTTTCCACATGTAGGGTGGATTGTGAGCTGAATTGCTATTGCAGTTGTGAATTTGCAATTAGGGCCTTAATGACCATACTTGTTTGTTTCTTTGTTCTTCATTCCCAACTCCTCTTTCCTACTCATTTCCTCTTCCATTTTCTTGTTTCTTACCCAGGGCGCTTTTACCAGTCACACCTACTATCTGCTCTTTATGACTGATAACTCAGTTTGCTCTTTTAACCTTTTAAGGACGCAGGGTAGTTTGTATGTTAATGCTCAACGACTTTTTTCATATTTGCCTTCCCCGCCTTCCAAAATTCATAACCTTTTTATTACTCTGTCTACATAGCTAAGTGAGAGCTTATTCTCTGTGTGACGAGTTGTACTTGGCACCATTTTGGGGTACATATAATGTTTTGATTAACTTTTATTCATTTTTTTTTGGGGTCCGTGCATTAAAAATGACATGGCAACTTTCTCCGGCAGGTCATTACAATTATGGTGATGCCATATTTATATTGGTTTTATTATGTTTTACTGCTTTTAAAAATAAAACGTCACTTTTTGAAAATGATTTCCTCAGGTCACCATATTCTGATGCCTATAACTTTTACTGTTTAGTTGACGGAGATATGTACAGTGCTGGCCAAAAGTATTGGCACCCCTGCAATTCTGTCAGATAATACTCAATTTCTTCCAGAAAATGATTGCAATCACAAATGCTTTGGTAATAATATCTTCATTTATTTTGCTTGCAATGAAAAAACACAAAAGAGAATGAAAAAAAAAGTCAAATCATTGATCATTTTACACAAAACTCCAAAAATGGGCCAGACAAAAGTATTGGCACCCTCAGCCTAATACTTGGTAGCACAACCTTTACACAAAATAACTGCGAACAACCGCTTCCAGTAACCATCAATGAGTTTCTTACAATGCTCTGCTGGAATTTTAGACCATTCTTCTTTGGCAAATTTCTCCAGGTCCCTGAGATTTGAAGGGTGCCTTCTCCAAACTGCCATTTTGAGATCTCTCCACAGGTGTTCTATGGGATTCAGGTCTGGACTCATTGCTGGCCACTTTAGAAGTCTCCAGTGCTTTCTCTCAAACCATTTTCTAGTGCTTTTTGAAGTGTGTTTTGGGTCATTGTCCTGCTGGAAGACCTATGACCTCTGAGGGAGACCCAGCTTTCTCACACTGGGCCCTACATTATGCTGCAAAATTTGTTGGTAGTCTTCAGACTTCATAATGCCATGTACACGGTCAAGCAGTCCAGTGCCAGAGGCAGCAAAGCAACCCCAAAACATCAGGGAACCTCCGCCATGTTTGACTGTAGGGACCGTGTTCTTTTCTTTGAAGGCCTCTTTTTTTTTTTTCCTGTAAACTCTATGTTGATGCCTTTTCCCAAAAAGCTCTACTTTTGTCTCATCTGACCAGAGAACATTCTTCCAAAAAGTTTTTGGCTTTCTCAGGTAAGTTTTGGCAAACTCCAGCCTGGCTTTTTTATGTCTCTGGGTCAGAAGTGGGGTCTTCCTGGGTATCCTACCATAGAGTCCCTTTTCATTCAGACGCCGACAGATAGTACGGGTTGACACTGTTGTACCCTCGGACTGCAGGGCAGCTAGAACTTGTTTGGATGTTAGTCGAGGTTCTTTAGCCACCATCTGCACAATCTTTCGTTGAAATCTCTCGTCAATTTTTCTTTTCCGTCCACATCTAGGGAGGTTAGCCACAGTGGGATGGGCTTTAAACTTCTTGATGACACTGCGCACGGTAGACACAGGAACATTTAGGTCTTTGGAGATGGACTTGTAGCCTTGAGATTGCTCATGCTTCCTCACAATTTTGCTTCTCAAGTCCTCAGACAGTTCTTTGGTCTTCTTTCTTTTCTCCATGCTCAATGTGGTACACACAAGGACACAGGACAGAGGTTGAGTCAACTTTAATCCATTTCAACTGGCTGCAAGTGTGATTTAGTTATTGCCACCACCTGTTATGTGCCACAGGTAAGTAACAGGTGCTGTTAATTACACAAATTAGAGAAGCATCACCTGATTTTTCAAAGGGTGCCAATACTTTTGTCCACCCCTTTTTTATGTTTGGTGTGGAATTATATCCAATTTGGCTTTTTGACAATTATTTTTGTGGTTTTCCATTGAAGACAAATTAAATGAAGATATTATTACCAAAGCATTTGTGATTGCAATCATTTTCTGGAAGAAATTGAGTATTATCTGACAGAATTGCAGGGGTGCTAATACTTTTGGCCAGCACTGTAAGGGCTCTTTATCTGCAGGGCAAGTTGTACTTTTTATGGGTACCAATGTTTGGGATGTACGACTTTTTGACTTTTTATTGCTATTTTTTGGGGAAAGCGAGGTGACCAAAATATGTTATTTTGCGCATTATGGTATTCTTTTTATGAAATTCACTGTACAGTATAAATAATTCTATTTTTGGATAGTAGGGTCTTATATGCACATGGGGACACCTAACATGTTTGTTTACTTTTTTTTTTTATGTTGTGTTTTTGAAATGTAAAGGTGGGTTTTTTAACTTTTTCCCTGTCCCACAAGAGGACTTGAACCCAGCACATCGAACATAGACTTCCTATGTGTGATGTGAATAGGCATTCAGGAGGGTGTTGATCTTATCACAAGGGATCCGAGGGGTAGAGGCAGTGTTGGACTGGGATGTCTAGGGCCCACCAGTGGAATTGCTTCTAGAGGCCCACCATCAGGACCCCTGCAGATCAGCGGTACCAAGACAGGGAGGCTAAAGGTAATAACATGTCAGGAGCCATGCTGCTCACCTGCCATAACATGTGCACCACTGCACTACCTAAACCTACTGCTACACCCTGTATGGCAAGTAAACAGCGAAGCTCCTAGAATTGTTACCATTACCTGTAGATCATCATTACATCGCAGATGTAATATTGCTGGCCTATCCTAAGCACAGGCCATCAATATTAGAAAGATGGATAAATACTTTGAAGAAGATGTCCAGGAATTGGCGCAACCGAAGTCCCGGGTGGGAGGTGTAAAATAAAAAATAAATAAAAAAGCATACTCACATGTCCCCGGCATTCCGTAGTCTGCTGCCAGTGTCCATTCAGTCTCGTGTCGGCGCCTTCCTGCTGGGAGTCCTGCACCTCATGAGACCACTAAGACCAATTAGGTACAGGATTTCCAGAAATGATGCGCCGCCATGAGACCAAACAGACACAGGCAGGGGACAACGGGGTGCTAAGGACAGGTGAGTATAGTGAGTATAATTTTTTTAATTTTTATTATTTTTACACCTCCCTGGCGGCCGCCACAGTGGTTGCTCCAGTTAATAGACAACCTTTTTTAAGGGGTTGTCTGGGGCAAAATTTTTTATGGCCACTTCACTGGTCCCCCCCATACAGTGGCCTCTTCACTGGTCCCCCATACTGTATGGGGAACAGTGATGGTGCCATTATATTGTGTGAGAGAAGTGATGAGGGCTAACATCCTGTGTGATGCATATTAAAGGGATTGTCCAGGGTTAATCTTTTTTATGGCCTATGGATGTCCATAAATACCTGATTGGTAGGGGGCTGACACATGGTACCATCAGCTGTACAGCGTCACTTCCGGCGCCCCGTTCTGTACACAACACAGGACCGGAAGCAGAAAGCTCCATCCACTGTATAGTTGCCCGGTGCCATCACTGCAGCTCAGTTCCCACTGACTTCAATAAATGCTGAGATGCAGTGAAGGTGCCCAGCTAATATAAAGTGGACAGAGTTTTCTGCTTCTGGCCCCATATTGTGTACAGGACAGGTGCCAGAAGTGGCTCCGTACAGCTGATTGGTCTGGGGTCGGCCCCCAACAAATCAGGTATCTATGGCCTATCCTGAGGATAAACCATAACAAATTATGCCTGGACAACCCCTTTAATATACCCCCCTAATGCACCACACTTTAAAGAGGTTGTCCAGTATAATTTTTTTTTTTTTTTTATAATTAGTCTGGGGTAGGTGAACCCCTCCACAAAAAAAACAAAAACATACTAAACATACTCACCTATCCCTGATCCTCCGGTGTCAGCAGGTCCCAGCATAGTCCGGTCCTGCAGCTCCGCTGTCTTCTTTTGCCGGAAGTCCTCGCTGGCTATGACGTCCCAGGTCCCTTCCTTTACGCCGCTGATTGGGGTCATGTGACATCACAGGTAGTCACGTGCAGGGGGTACTTGCGCTGGAAGAAAACAGAGCTGCAGGCTAAACCACGCTGGGAGGCACTGGGGACAGAACAGAAAGTTTTTTTTGTTTTTTCACCTGTGTAATTAAAAAAAAAAAAAAATGTTATCCTGCACAACCCCTTTAATGTCCCCCAGGCTAGAGGTGTAACTAAGGTCTTGTGGGCCCGATGCAAATTTTTGTCCGGGACCCCCTACCCCCCTCCCTAGAGAGAATTCTTGATAGTGGCAGTTATGGGTGCTGCAGCGTTATCTCAGATACTTCAAAGGGATACAGCTTTAGTACCCACAACTGCAGCTATCAAGAATACGGTAAGTGAGCAGCGCAGCGCCCGGCATATAAACAATACTGGTACAGTATAATATGCTCCGCAGTGGCCCCCACACAGAATTATATGCTCACAGTGCCCCCAGACAGTGTTATATACCAACAGTGGCCCCCATACAGTATTATATGCCCACAGACGCCCAGGAGAAGTGATTAAAAATAACAAACACTTATACTCTTATACCTTGTCTTACCTCTCCGGGGCATCCTTGCTCTGTCCTGCTGTCTTTCCCATCGTCCTTGGTCCCTTGGTCACCACGTCCCGTGCCCCAGATGTCACCGCTGGGGCCTTTCATTGGACCTCTGCGGTCACGTTGGGCGTGATGATGTCATTACGCCTGCGCGCCCATGTCACCGCTGGGGCCTAATCACAGGCCCCTGCAGTGAGGCCGGAAAAGCGCCGGAGACGATGCTGCGACCAGGACAGCCAGCTGAATATTTTTTTTTTTTTTTTTTTGTCACTTTCCCTGGGCTGGCATACCCTTTCCAATAAAAATAGGTATAGCGGTCGGGGAACCAGGCTTTCCCCGACCTCTTCCACCTGGCCGCAGGCCCCGTTCCCCCTCCGATCACCACTGTTCATTGGTCAGGGGCCTGATCGGGATGGTCATGGGCCTGATCGGGCCCATGACCGTCCCGATCGGACCCCTGACCTTTGCATTAGAAAAATGAGTACTAAATATAGTCAGGGCTCGGGGCCCACTGGGGGATTCACCGGTTCCGCGGTGGGCCAGTCCGACCCTGGGTAGAGAGCAATTTTGCCCCCGGATCCCCTGGATGTCATGATCATTATTGATCACGACATCCAGGCAGTTAATCCACTGGACTCGGAGTATCTTCCGACTAGTCCCTGCCCTTCCGACTAGTCCCTGTTCTTGGCTGTGTAACAGGTGTGTTAACTATATGCTGAGTGCAACATAATAGTACGATGCTGAGCGGGAAGGGGTTAATGCTTCAATAAAACTGGAGAAAATGAGTCAGAAGTTGAACTACCTCCATAAGAACAGAGTACTCATAGAACTCCTCAGGAGACCCATACTTCAGCATTTTCAACTATTAAAAATCCTTTCTATACCACCTAGTTCCACTCTACCAATGCTAAGTCTAAGGCTAAGGCCTTTGAGGAGACACAGCAGTTTTTGTTGTAGATTTTGCTGCAGTTTTTTTTAGCCAAAAACAGGAGTGTGCTTAAAAAGGAATGTAAAATATAAAGGAAACTCTTAGATGTTTCCCTTCTGTTAAATCCGCTCCTGACTTTGGCTCAAAAAATCACAGCAAAATCTGCAACAAAAAGTGCTGCATTTCTGCAATGTGCGACCTTAGCTTAAAGGTGTCTACATTGCATTTCATAAAAAGCTTATCCCAACTGTTTTGAAATCCAAAACTGACATCTTAGGCAGAGCTCTGCAAATGCGACATGGCACCTGAAAACCATTCCAGCAAAATCTGCCCTTATAAAACCAAATGACACTTTCCCTTCTGAGCCCCAATGTGTGCTTAAATAGCAGTTGACAAGCACTAATGGTTTACTGATGTACTCATGAGAAGTTTCCAGGAAAGGTAGAGTGCTTTTACTACTTTTAACCCTTATGACCGTGAAAATTTGAGGGTAAAACAACATTTTATTGGATGAAATAAATTTTAAAATTTTCATGGCCAAGTGTTAATACATTCTATGAAATACCTGTGGGATCAAAATGATCTCTACATCTCTACATAAATTCCTTTATTGGTATAATTTCCAATGTATTGTGGAAAAATGTGATATGGCACCCAAAAACCATTCCAACAAAATCTGTGCTCAAAAAGCCAAATGGCTCACCTTCTTTTCTGAGCCGTGCGTGATAAATTGTGGGTTGCTTTTTCTCCTATTAAGCACTGTCAAAATAAAAACAATTGGCTAAAGCAACATATTTTTGGAAAAAATAAAATTGTTATATTTTACAACCCAATGTTTATGACTTCTTCATAACACCTGTGGGAACAAAATAGTCACATCAGCCCTCAATGACTTCCTTGAGGGGTGTACCTTTGAAATGTGGTCTTATGAGGTGTGTTCTATGTTTTGACACCTCAAGTCCTCTGCAATCCTGACATGATGCTGAAAAACCTTCGGACCCCAATATCCATAACTTGTGCCTTCATTTCTGAGAACTGTGATTGAGTCAAATGGAATACATATAATATTCTTGTACAAACTGCAGAATCAGGTCAATTCATATTGCGTTATATTTGGCTGTTAACCTTGAAGCATGAAATATATAAATACATTCACTCTACTAATTTTAGAAATGTAGGACAACACTAAACAGGAGATAAACGTTTACCAGACAAGTGGAAGCCTAACTTCCACAAGACTAATGAGGTAACAAAACACAAAAACTTTTTTTACATTAAAGGAATTTCATTGTGCAAGGAGTCATTCACAGGCCTAGATTTACTATTGCGGTTTACGACTATACTTATCTTTGTGCAACTAGTTTAGCTAAAATGTGGGTCTGGCTTCTCAATTGTGGCCAAAATTGTGTCATAAAATTCTGGCTCAAAGCAAGCCAATTAAAAGGTGGTACAGACTTAAACTAGATTGTCTAAAGCTGTTTGCACACGACCATGTGCTAACCTGCTGCCGCGAATGAACGTCACGGGCAGCGCATGGAGGACACACATATGTCATCCATGTGCCGCCCCTGCACTGGCCGTGCTTCCGCAGCCCATTTCATTCAATGAATAGGAGCCGCGGAAGCAGGGCTGCAAAATCGGACAGGAACAGGACCTGTTCCATATTTTGCGGCCCGGACTGTCAGCCTGCATACGGGACTGTGTAATTCACGGTCATGTGTACGGGCCCATATAAATGAATGGGTCAGTGTGCTATACGGGAAAAACCCGGATAGCACACTAACCATTCATACGGTCGTCTGCAAGAGGGCTAAAGATGTGCCAGTTGTATCATCCAGTATTAGTCACTGTAGTACATCTTCTTAAGCTTACACTGTCTAAGGTCCCATGTACACGAACATGAAAAACAGACGTGTAATGAACATTTTTTTAATGTTCATTCCATGTCCTTTTTCGAAACAATGGGAGACATACCCATGTTTTTTTAAGGGATCATTTAAATGGACCATAAAAAATAGGACATGTGCTATTTTTATTTGTTTTCACAGATGGATGGAACAATACAATTTAATATATCCATTTTTAACGTCCATCAAAATGGATTTGCATCTATTTTATGGCCATTAAAAACAGATGAGTGGATTGAGTAAAAAAGAAGATAGACCAAGATAGTTAAAAATGGATGACAAACTGATGCAAAATGAACACTAAGGCTGGGGCCCCACGTGGCGTAAACGCCACAGAAAAAAACGCGGAATTTTATAGTCACAGCAAAGTGGATGCTAGCGAATCCCATCCCAACTTTGTAGAAAAATACATGCAGTAGACACGCTGCAATTTCCAAAACTATAGCGTTTTTGGAAATCGTCACATGTCAATTATACCTACGGAAACACCAGCGGTTTCCTATAGGTATAATTGAAGCAGAAAGTCCACATAGATTTCCTGAGACTTTCTGTGAAAAGCTCTGTGGGAAAAACTGTGATGCGTTGCCGCCACGGTTTTTCCCGCAGAGCTTTTTTGCTGCGGGACACTACGTGGGGCTTTAGCCTAAATCAGACAAGCGGACAGAAAACACTGAAAAATAAGTGACACACTGATGAAAACGGACATTAAAAACTGACAATTTTAGCCATGTCGTGTGCATGTAGCCTGAGTATTAGTAAATCTGGACCTCTGAAGGAATGTAACACGCTGTATGTGCCACATTATAAACAGCCTTAAAAAATTGCGGAATTGTTTTTTTCACACCCCAAGGATAATACAAAATAATAATAATAATAATAATAATAATAATAATAATAATAATAATACTTAAAAATTGTTTTTTTGAAAAAAAATTAACAAGAAACAATGAGGGAATTTATTGACTGGTGTTTTGTGCAGTATACCAGTCCTACTTCCTCAGCTATTGCAAGATGAGCCTCAAATATTAAAAGGCTCTGCATGCTTATAATTTACACACGTGGACAAAATTGTTGGAACCCCTTGTTTAATGAAAGAAAAACCCACAATGGTCACAGAAATAACTTGAATCTGACAAAAGTAATAATATATAAAAATTCTATTACAAACCACAAAGCTTCTGGGAGAATGTCCTATGGACAGATGAGACAAAAATCTAAATTTTTGGCAAGGCACATCAGCTCTATGTTCACATACGGAAAAATGAAGAATATCTTGAAAAGAACACTGTCCCTACTGTGAAACATGGAGTAGGCTCTGTTATGTTTTGGGGCTACTTTGCTGCATGTGGCACAGGGTGTCTTGAATCTGTGCAGGGTACAATGAAATCTCAAGACTATCAAGGGATTCTAGAGAGAAATGTGCTGCCCAGTGTCAGAAAGCTTTGTCTCAGTCGCAGGTCATGGGTCTTGCAACAGGATAATGACCCAAAACACACAGCTAAAACACCCAAGAATGGCTAAGAGGAAAACATTGGACTATTCTGAAGTAGCCTTCTATGAGCCCTGACCTAAATCCTATTGAGCATCTTTGGAAGGAGCTGAAATATGCCGTCTGGAAAAGGCACCCTTCAAACCCGAGACAACTAGAGCAGTTTGCTCATGAGTAGTGGGCCAAAATACCTGTTGAGAGGAGCAGAAGTCTCATTGACAGTTACAGGAATCGTTTGATTGCAGTGATTGCCTCAAAAGGTTGTGCAACAAAATATTAAGTTAAGGGAACCATCATTTCTGTCTAGGCCTGTTTCATGAGTTTTCTTTTTTTAAAAATTCTGTTGAGGCATGGTTGGAAAGCAATGTCTGACTTTCATTTGTTCATTTTCATATAATTTTTATATATTATTACTTTTGTCAGATTCAAGTTATTTCTGTGACCATTGTGGGTTTTTCTTTCATTAAACGAAGGGGTACCAACAATTTTGTCCACGTGTGTATACACACCATAAGAGGTCTATGCGCAAGAAATTAAAACTAAGCCAGCCAGGAACTGGCATAGATATCAGTTATAACTCACACCAGTTTTCTACCCTGAGTTCGAAAATTTGTCAAGTTGAAGTATAACCACCCTGACTCACCTTGGTCTCTGCCACCCTCCACAGACTTTTGTAAGAACTGGCAAGCGAGGCACAGAGCCAAGCAGGGAGCATCTCTGGTGCAAAAAATGGGCATGCATTACATCTACATCTATCTATGTAAAATAACTAGTGTACTGTAGATGGGTAGGTAAATACCTCTATTATATCTTTTTGGCTTGCTTTCTTATGAAGCTGACTATGGAAAAGAACCATCAAATATACTCAGCCTCTAAAAGGTATCGCCTGATTTCTTCACTCTTCCACTACTTTCTAAGTCTAACACAGTACAACATTATACTACTATGGAAAAGAACAACAAAGTGAGATCACATACATAACACATTTTATTCTCCTCTTGGTTTGAAAAACTTTCCATGCTGTATATATTTGGAACAGTAAAAAATGTCTACTTAACACTTTGGATTAACATGCATTTAATGTTTAACAGTCTAAAATCCTTTAAAGTGTAGAGTATAATTCATCGATAGAAATTATTCTGATAAGCGTACCACACTGTCAACCATTGCAAGCTTCAAAGTAAAAATCACTATTTTATTTTACTAGCTACTACTTTCATTACATTTCAACTTATAATTTTCTCTGACAAGCAAGACAGCTTTGCAAACGTATCTTTATAGTGATGTGTCATAATGTTTTTCTGGAAAATGAGTAAGACACGCAAACAAATAATAAAGACACAGTAATAGAGTTACAAAAGTATGGAAACAGTTAGTATAGCAATATATTTTAGTTCTCTTATAAATGTGTTTAATATTCTGAGCACATGATCACATGAAGGCAATACATGGTTTTGCTCCTCTTATGGTTTTGTTCCTCTTTTCTGGGAGAAATACTTACGACCATGACTGTATATTCTATTGTGAATAAAATATGGTTAATTGAGCTTTTTAAATCATTGCATTCTTGTTTTCTTGACATTGTATACAGTGTCCCAACTTTTTTTGGAATTGGGATTGTATACACCATATACAGATCAAACAGTTATATCTCTTATCTCTTATATATATATAAATGAGTTTCTGTCTGTCTGTCTGTTCTTTATGTGCGACCAAACGACTGGACCGATCCTCACCAAATTTGGCACACATGTACATCAGGTGTCCGGGAATATTTTAGACTGGGTCTCAGCTCTCTTGGATGTACCGTACCTGAGATACAGTATTCCCAAAAAATGACCAACATTAGCTAATACAAGCCTGCAAGTCTTTCACTCATATTCCAACTGCCATACACACAGTCACATGTCCCTTATCAGCCAATAAGAGCTCGCAGACGCTTACTCTCCTCAGGCACACAGGTTTCCATAGCAACCACGCTATTTATGGCCTGTATTAGTCAATAGCAGTTCACAGGTCCTTAAATATTTAGTCATATCACATGTATCAGCCAATATAAGTTCACATTTAATTTACCAGGTTTCCATAACAACACAGCCATAAATAGACTGTACCTATACTGGACTCAGTGGCATAACTAGGAATGGCTGGGCCCCAAAGCGAACATTTGACATGGAACCCCCCCCCCCCCCGGCCCCCCCCCACACAAACTGCATTCCTGCACACACTATTATGCCCCATAGTGGCCCTTGCACACAGTATTCTGCCCCATAGTGGCGCCTGCACACAGTATCATAGTGGCCCCTTCATATAGTATTATGCCGGATAAAAAACCTCTTTATTTGAATAGGTTACAGGCAGGTTTTAGCTGTGGACTCACAAGCAACGGGCCGTTTCGTGCTGCTGCACTTCTACAGTCTTGACACGTAGTACCCGGGTATCCTCTGCTGCACCAGCGATTCAGCTAAGTGACAAAGCAATATCATTCAATTCATATGTTCTCGTAGTGCCTGCTGTGCTTTTGTTTTTTTGTATTTGCCATGATATAGTATTATGCGCACTCCCCGCTACCTCTTCAATGTTGGACCAGATGAAACAACCCAGCAGACCCAAGCCCATCTCCAATCTGACAAGGCATTGTCAGCCACATGCACACAGCTGCACTACATGTTTCCATAACAACCCAGCCATTTTTCATCACTGCTGTAGGTCAGTTTTAAAGGGGCAGGGCGCTGTGGATGACACTGTTACACAAGGTCACATACACACAGCTTTACTCCAGGTTTTCCATAACAACTGATCGCAAGTCTTTCACTGATATCCAAACTGAGATACACATGATCACATGAGGCTTATGGACCAATGGAAAATCGCAGGTTCTTCAGTCTTGACATACACACAGCTTTACACCAGGTTTCCATAGCAACCAAGCTATTTATGACCTGTATGAGGCAACATCATTTCGCAGGTCCTTAAATATTCAGTCAGATTTCCATAGCAACACAGCCATAAATAGACTGTACCTATACTGGACTGCCATACTGGATGTCAAGTGCAAAACTGGCCAATTCTTATTGGGTCACTACACAAACAAAAAATGAAGGGGTCTCTAAACTGGTATCACAATGGCCTGGGGTTACGAGTGTGGATCTGCGGGATGCCAGCACTCAGCACGAGGTCCCAGTGCAGGCTGGGGGTAGCCAGGTGGGCGGAGACTGCCGGGATGGGGTCTCAGCACCGGTACCACAAGGGCCTGGGGTTGTGAGTGTGGGTCTGAGGGACGCCAGCACTCGGGGGAGGGACCCAGAGCAAGCAGGAGGTAGCCAGGTCTACTTAATTCCGAGCCTGAACCTTAGAAGAGTCTCCATTCAGACAGGAGAGGAAGAGGGTATCAGTACGCCAGGAATATGGTCAGGGACCAGCGCAGGTCCCGGCGGGGTTAGGCCTCCAAGGTGTCCGCGGAAGGCGATCTTAGTATCGTCCTTCCTCCTGACACGCTCTAAAAGGGGGAGGTGTGATGAACCGACCCTCAGTTTTATATCTTTCTTGGAAGTGTGTTTTACTTGCTTAGGTCAGTCCTTCCCCCACTTGGAATGCGGTGCTTTAGTTGAGTCCACATTGCTGGACGATACGCTTCACTGGTTTTATGTGTGTTCATTGGAGATGGCTAAGACCAAGGCTCGCCTCAGCCACTTATTCTACTGGCCTAAGATGGGGACAGATGTAGCTAAATACTGCCGTTCAGACCCTCAGTTTTATATCTTTCTTGGAAGTGTGTTTTACTTGCTTAGGTCAGTCTTTCCCCCACTTGGAATGCGGTGCTTTAGTTGAGTCCACATTGCTGGACGATACGCTTCACTGGTTTTATGTGTGTTCATTGGAGATGGCTTGCTATAGCCAGGCACTTTTATTATCCCTGGCCAGATGGGATGGGGGATAGCAAGCCTTAACTTCACCCTTCTCTCCGAGGGTTCTGCAAAGGTGGGAGAAGGGGGGGCTGCCTGGGTGCAAGGGGTGGGTGGAACACTAGCCATATACTGTGGGCAGACCTGGATTCTGGGGTCATTCAGCAAAGAGGCAGTAAGGAGCTCTGATCTGGGAGAAGATGAGAGGGCCTGCCCTACTGAGGAATGCTTTGAGGGCCTAGTTCTGGACAGCATGTAGAAGGATTGTTTTATGCAACTTGCTTAAGCTTGCGCCCTAGGCCCAAAACTCTGCTGTGGCCTAGAGAAACGGACTACGAGCCTATGCCGGTATTTTCTCTATCTTTTAATTCCCCTGTTTATTTTTGTGTATTGTATCATCGCTCTTTTGCTTGTATGTTTATGCTTGATCATATTAATATTGTATATTTCTGTATATGCTATTAATCCATACCGACCCACTTGGGTTATTAAATATATAAAATTTATATCGCTCGTTTCGTTTTTATCCTATGACCCGGTCTACTCACGGTGTGTGAGTGGGAGGTTAAGAAAGAAGTTTGATCGCAGGCGTGCCAGGCGGCTGGGCGAGGCGATATTCTTCACAGTGGTGGCAGCGTTGTGGGATATTAGGGTAACAGTGTGTGGGTGTGTTATCACGCAGACACTGGGGATTGCGGCAATCCTATGGAACGAGCGCGGTATGAGATCAAGCTTAAAATACGGTGAAAGTTTGGTACAGTACTGTTCCCTCCCTTCTTCTTTTTTCTGTCCTATCTTTTATTTGGCAACGACTTCCAGTGGATGTCTCGGACTCTGAGAAGTGGAGTCAGGGGACGGCAGCAACTGACTGATACAAACGCTGCGCAGATGGCTGATATGGAAGGTGCTGCAGCCGGGCAGGACGAGGAGCAAAGTCCTGAGGGGCTGGCACAAGAAAACATCACCATGCCAGACGGTTCAGCAGGTGCCCGAACCCCAGAGGTAACTGTGCCTGGAGGGACCAGTAACCCCAGTTCTGTGGGGGTAACGGACTTATACTTGCAAATGGCCTTACAGCAGATAGACGCCAGTGACTATAGCGCCCATCTGCAGGTGATTCACCAGTACCGAGAAGCTGCAGAGCGCCGGGCGGAGAGAGAGGCCGCTGCTGCAGAGCGTCGGGCGGAGAGAGAAGCTGCAGAGCGCCGGGCGGAGAGAGAGGCCGCTGCTGCAGAGCGACGGGTGGAGTTGGAGCATCAGCTTGAGCTAAAAAAGCTGGAACTTTGCCAGCAGGCGCAACCTTCCCCTGCACCAACTCCAGGAGCCCGAGCACTAAAGATCCGATCCGAGGACTTTCCAATCTTGGAAGATAACGGGGACTTGGACTCGTTCTTGCGGGGATTTGAGAGGGTGTGTAAGCAGCATCATATTCCCCAGGCAGAATGGGCCTGTTACCTGTCTCCCCGGCTGAAGGGAAAAGGCCTGGATGTTTCCACGAGCTTACCAGTGGACGCGGACTATGAGACCATCAAAGCGGCGCTGATCCGGAGATACCAGCTCACGCCAGAGGTGTACCGCAAAAAGTTCAGGAATATCCAGCGGGGTCCCACAGAGAGCTATGCGGATGTTCTGCACCACTTACAGGTTACATTCTGGCAGTGGATCAAAGGACTTACTGTCACCACGTTTGAGGGAATTGGGGATCTTATGATAAAGGAACAATTTCTCCAGGTGTGCCCTCTGGAGGTCCGCCAGTTCGTGTGTGACTGGAAACCCAAAACAGCAGACAAGGCTGCAGAGATTGCTGACGACTATGTGTCCACCAGGGAGCAAGAGATCAAGAGAGGAGCCACACTGCAGAGACCCCCAAGCGGGAAGGAGGGGAAAAGCTGGAGTTCACCACAGCCTGCGGTCTCCAAGTGGGGTAAGACAAACTCTGTCCCGGGTGACCCCTCTACTTCCCCTGTCCCAAGAACTCTGGGCGCCCCGGGTATCCCCTCCAAATCCCAAGGAGAGGCCCGGCGGTGTCATGCTTGTAACCAGCCAGGACATTTCAAGGCAGAGTGCCCCAACCACTCTAAGAATCCCCCTGTTTCCCCAGCCACGGCAGCTGGCCCATCTGTATACTTGGTGGGGAGGGAGGGGGTTGCAATCCAATGCCAACAGTCAACAGGTCATTGTGGGGGGTAAGGTGGTCATGGGATTTCGGGACACTGGGGCGCAGATTACTCTGGTGCAACCTGACTTGGTCCCTGCGGACAGTATTATCCCTGGAAAAACTCTGACCCTGAAGGGTATTGGACAAGAACGCGTAACTGTGCCCATGGCTTGCGTCCATTTGGACTGGGGTGCGGGAAAAGGGATGCGTGATGTGGGGCTAGTGTCTGATCTGCCTGCCAATGTACTATTGGGAAGAGATTTGGGGCCCTTGGTGTCCCAATATGGGGTGGGAGCAACCCCACCTCGCTGTGACAAAATGTCTGTACTGAAGGATGATTTTAATGAGGGGTTGAAGCCTGTCACACAGGCAGAGGGAGAGGTTAGCCTTTTGTCTCCCCTTGCTGTGCGTCCAGCTAAAGTAATCAGTAAGCATGTGAATGAGACATTGTGGAATGCTGACCTGGATGTAGCCCCACCCACATCTGCGGGTGATGAGAGCCCCCTCAGTGTGACCCTGGCTCAGCCATTCCCCCATGCAGTTCCCTGTGAATCAATGAATGAATGCAATGTCAATGTAATTGCTAATTCTTGCCTTGCAGGTTTACAGGGTAGCTCTTCTGAGATGCTGGGGGCAACCCCAACTGAGGACAATGTGCCAGGTGGTCAGGTGGGTCACGGGGATCTCGGGGCCGATCCGGATGAGGGACGGACTGCTGGTGTTGCGGTGGTAACCCGCAGCCAGAGTGCTAGAGGGGTGGAAGGCGCTCCGACCCCTGAGCCGTTCCCTCTGTCACCCGGAGATGGCACTGAGGCCGCCGTGACTAACCTCCCCACACTGGAGCCGGAGGAGCCCGGCGGGTATGTGACATGCACATCTCTTCTGTCTGGTTCCAGTCAGGAGTTCAGGGACGCTGTCCAAGCTGACCGCAGTCTGGATGCATTGAAGGAGCGTGCTGGTTAACCTCCCTTGGAGTCGGACAAGGACCGCGTGTACTGGGAGCAAGGGAGGTTGTACCGGGAAACGATCCCCACAAAGGGAAAAGAAAGTCAGCTCAGGGAGAAACATTTAGTGGCACCCCAACCCTATCGGGTGGAGTTGTTGCGGATTGCTCATGATATTCCACTGGCAGGCCACCTGTGGATCGCTAAGACCAAGGCTCGCCTCAGCCACTTATTCTACTGGCCTAAGATGGGGACAGATGTAGCTAAATACTGCCGTTCATGTGACACTTGTCAGAGGATGGGCAAGGCGGGGCAAGGCTCCAAAGCACCCATGATACCTATGCCCATCATAACCGAACCTTTCCAGCGGGTGGCTGTGGATCTCATTGGACCCCTGTCCATTCCCAGTCGCACCGGGAAACGTTTCATATTAACGGTAGTAGACTACGCTACTAGGTACCCGGAAGCTGTCGCGCTGTCTTCCACCCGGGCTGATGTAGTGGCCAAGGCTCTGGTAGGCATCTTCTCCCGTGTTGGATTCCCCAGAGAGATGCTCACAGACCAAGGTACCCAGTTCATGTCTGCCTTGATGCAAGGCCTGTGTAAGGTAACAGAGGTGCAACATCTGGTGTCCAGCCCGTATCACCCACAGACCAATGGCCTGTGTGAACGGTTCAATGGCACCCTGGAGCAGATGCTCAGGATATTAGTCGAGTCCCACGGGCGCGACTGGGAGCCTTATCTCCCGCACCTGCTGTTCGCTTACCGGGAGGTGCCGCAAGCCTCAACGGGGTTCTCCCCCTTTGAGCTCTTGTACGGGAGATGTGTACGTGGGCCCCTAACTCTTGTGAAAGAGTCCTGGGAAGGAGAAACAGCCATCCAAGGTGTGCCAGTCATGCCCATGGCCCAAGTGCAGACAGCATGGGGTGCTGGAGGTGGGACCCAAGAAGGGGGTGTGTCAAATGTATTACCTGTCAATGTATTGTGGAGGGATGGTTTGGGGAAGCATAATCTCAGTCATTTGCCCAAGGTATCACCATCACCCACCCAAGTACAGGAGGAACAGGATGTAGGCCCAAAGGGGCAAGGCGTCTGGGAGGGAGGACAGGGTCCAAACATACCTGTGCCAGAACCAGAGGTGCCCCTAGGTTTGGAAGCAAAGGGGGAGGTGCAGAATCCCCTAGAACTCTCCCAACTAGTGGCTAGTGTGGGCGAGACCCTGAGAGACTGCCGGGAAGGGGTCTCTAAACTGGTATCACAAGGGCCTGGGGTTGCGAGTGTGGATCTGCAGGATGCCAGCACTCAGCACGAGGTCCCAGTGCAGGCCGGGGGTAGCCAGGTGGGCGGAGACTGCCATGATGGGGTCTCAGCACCGGTACCACAAGGGCCTGGGGTTGCGAGTGTGGATCTGCGGGATACCAGCACTCAGAACGAGGTCCCAGTGCAGGCCGGGGGTAGCCAGGTGGGCGGAGACTGCCAGGATGGGGTCTCAGCACCGGTACCACAAGGGCCTGGGGTTGTAAGTGTGGGTCTGAGGGACGCCAGTACTCGGGGGAGGGACCCAGAGCAAGCAGGAGGTAGCCAGGTCTACTTAATTCAGAGCCTGAACCTTAGAAGAGTCTCCATTCAGACAGGAGAGGAAGAGGGTATCAGTACGCCAGGAATATGGTCAGGGACCAGCGCAGGTCCCGGCAGGGTGAGGCCGCCAAGGTGTCCGCGGAAGGCGATCTTAGGATCGTCCTTCCTCCCGACACGCTCTAAAAGGTGGAGGTGTGATGAACCGACCCTCAGTTTTATATCTTTCTTGGAAGTGTGTTTTACTTCCTTAGGTCAGTCCTTCCCCCACTTGGAATGTGGTGCTTTAGTTGAGTCCACATTGCTGGACGATACGCTTCACTGGTTTTATGTGTGTTCATTGGAGATGGCTTGCTATAGCCAGGCACTTTTATTATCCCTGGCCAGATGGGATGGGGGATAGCAAGCCTTAACTTCACCCTTCTCTCCGAGGGTTCTGCAAAGGTGGGAGAAGGGGGGCTGCCTGGGTGCAAGGGGTGGGTGGAACACTAGCCATATACTGTGGGCAGACCTGGATTCTGGGGTCATTCAGCAAAGAGGCAGTAAGGAGCTCTGATCTGGGAGAAGATGAGAGGGCCTGCCCTACTGAGGAATGCTTTGAGGGCCTAGTTCTGGACAGCATGTAGAAGGATTGTTTTATGCAACTTGCTTAAGCTTGCGCCCTAGGCCCAAAACTCTGCTGTGGCCTAGAGAAACGGACTACGAGCCTATGCCGGTATTTTCTCTTATCTTTTAATTCCCCTGTTTATTTTTGTGTATTGTATCATCGCTCTTTTGCTTGTATGTTTATGCTTGATCATATTAATATTGTATATTTCTGTATATGCTATTAATCCATACCGACCCACTTGGGTTATTAAATATATAAAATTTATATCGCTCGTTTCGTTTTTATCCTATGACCCGGTCTACTCACGGTGTGTGAGTGGGAGGTTAAGAAAGAAGTTTGATCGCAGGCGTGCCAGGCGGCTGGGCGAGGTGATATTCTTCACAGATCACTACACAAACAAAAAATGAAATATACCCGTGCGAAGCCGGGTCCATCTGCTAGTCTTTTATATATACAAAAATGAGTTTGTCTGTATGTCTGTCTGTTCTTTATGCGCGACCAAACGACTGGACCAATCCTCACCAAATTCGGCACACAGGTACATCAGGTGTCTGGGAAGATTTTAGACTGGGTCTCAGCTCTCTAGGATATACCGTTCCTGAGATACAATATTCCCAAAAAATGACCTGCATCAGCCAATACAAGCCTACAAGTCTTTCACTCATATTCCAACTGCCATACACACGGTCACATGTCCCTTATCAGCTAATAGAAGGTCGCAGGAGCTTACTCCCCACAGGCACACATATTTACACCAGGTTTCCATAGCAACCAAGCTATGACCTGTATTAGTCAGTAGCAGTTCGCAGGTCCTTAGATATTCAGTCATATCACATGTATCAGCCAATATAAGTTCACATTTAATTTACCAGGTTTCCATAACAACACAGCCATAAATAGACTGTACCTATACTGGACTCAGTGCTGTAACTAGGAATGGCAGGGCCTCAAGGCGAACATTTGACGTGGGCCCCATCCCTCCCCCCGGCAATCGCTCCACCCCGCACAAACCGCATTCCTGCACACACTATTATGCCCCATAGTGGCCCCTGCATATAGCATTATGCACCATAGTGGCCCCTGCACACAGTATTATGCCCCATAGTGGCCCCTGCACACAGTATTATGCCCCATAGTAGCCCCTGCACACAGTATTATGCCCCATAGTGGCCCCTTCTCATAGTATTATGCCCCATTGTGGACCACCCATGAACAATTATTATACTTTGGGGTCTTTTCAGACCCCAGAGTCTAATGATCAGAGACCCAGGGGAGGATACAAACATAAAAACAATGTTACTTACCTCTCCCTTACCTCCGGTGCACTCCCTGCTACCTCTTCAATGTTAGACCAGATCTCGCGTGAGCCAGGCATGCGTTGCGACGCACAATGATGTCGGACTGGCCCACCGACGTCTGGAACGTCACCAAGGAGTGTTACACCAGCAGATAACGGCCTATTAAAAAAAAAAAACATCAGGGGCCCGCCAGACCCCTAATGTCCCAGGTCCTGTGGCAGCCACTACCACTGCTACCCCGGTATTTACACCACTGACTGGACTGCCATACTGGATGTTAGCATTCTTATAAATTGAAACGTTTTTAAACTACTCATGCCTCCTGCAGAAAAATGCATGGCTGCTGCTCGAGCTAATGAAAACTCTCAGCAGACCCAAACCTGTCTCCAATCTGACAAGGTATGTCACAGACAACAGCGAGCTGCTGAAACTCCCGAGCAGACCCAAGCCCATCTCCAATCTGACAAGGCATTGTCAGCCACATGCACACAGCTGCACTCCATGTTTCCATAACAGCCCAGCCATTTTTCTTCACTGCTGTAGGTCAGCTTTAAAGGGGTAGGGTGCGCTGGACGACACTGTTACACAAAGTCACAAATACACAGTTTTTGACTGATTTCCAAACTGAGATACACATGAACATATGACACTTATGGACCAATGGAAAATCGCAGGTTCTTCAGTCTTGGCATACAGACAGCTTTACACCAGGTTTCCATAGTAACCAAGCTATTTACAACCTGTATGAGTCAATAGCAGTTCACAGGTCCTTAAATATTCAGTCATATGATGTATATCATCCAATATAACTTCACATTTAATTTACCAGGTTTCCATAACAACACAGCCATAAATAGACTGTACCTATACTGGACTGCCATACTGGATGTCAAGTGTAAAACTGGCCAATTCTTATGGGGCCACTACACAAACAAAAAATGAAATATACTCGTGCAAAGCCGGGTCCTTCTGCTAGTAATTTATATAAAGGAAAATTACCTGACAACTCAAACAAAGTGTCAATAGAGTTCATTACTTGAAAAGAAAATGACGGGACAACGTTACAATAAAAGGAAAAACTTCAGAGAGCGCACCTTCACCAGGTCACTGAGTGTGTTCTTAACCATCTCATCTACTGGAAGGATTTTGTGTCAATACTAAGCATGATGTGTAATACCCAACTACAAGGCTAACTAAGAATAAATGCTGCATAGGCCCAGTGCTCATAACACAGACTGGCTACCCTGAAATACTCAACCTGTTGTACACCTGTGCATTAAAGAGACAATGAAGCGGAAAGTGCCCTATGCTTTCCAGCATGCTGCCTCAAGTTGTAATATCCTGCATGGCCACTCTATACTATGTACAGTTAGACAGACTGAGGTTAACTATAGTAGTGTAAAAAAGCTACAGTGCTTGCATGGCCTCTTCAAATCAAACAGCTAGTTGGCGGGGGTGCAGAGAGTTGGACATCCACCAATCTAAGGATTGGTCATTAATATGTTTATCCCACAAAACTTGTTTATGCAAGGTAAGTTAATATTTATATTTATGTTCCATTAGTGATTGTCAACCAACTGTTCAGAAAAGACAAAGGAAAACTCAGGGATATATATTTCCAGGTTGTTTTTTTAAAATATATTTTTTGGAGAAATGGTCTTTAAAATTGATGATAATTTTTTTAAAATTAATTTAGATTATAATAAAATTTTACGACCCCTTCTAGTTACTGTTTACATTTTTTAAACTGGCAACATTTTGAAAGGTTTAATGATTCCTAAAATAAATGTAACCGAGCTAATGGCTTTACCTATGTGCATTTAACTGCGCAACACGTAATTAATCATTACTACAGGCCCTTACTTTGCATCTAACAAATCAACAAACATATTAAGGAGTCATTTGCTATACACAAATGTTCATGTCAATCATTTTGATGGCAGCACATGCCATAGTAAATGGCTGTTATGAAATATTATTAATGGTAATGATAGGACAAACTCTAAAAATCACAAGTTCAAGTGAAAGTTTAAAGACGTGTGTTATTTGAATGGTTATATCAATTCTAGTAATTGCAACCTTAACAGTAAACAGTTCATATCCAGCATTTTTTCTAGTTACTCTACCTCTTTAACAGTGGGTTTATCCGCATTCATTGCCAAGCCTATTTTGGTGGAGTAATTTCATTTTTGGCTTGCCACATTCAGGGAGCTAGTGTTTTTTTAATTTTACATAAACATAACAGGAAATGTTTTTGTATTTGAGTTGTATTTTTATATGCCACTATTTTTGGGTTTATTTTAACATAAACTTTTCTAACTTTGTTTTAGGGGATTGGGGAAAAAAACAGCAATTTGGACTACTTCTTTTTTATATCAATAGTTTTTTATTAAATTTTACGTAAGTACAATGCAAAGGTAAAGCAAAAACATAGGGTACAGTCATGGCAACACAATCTACATGTATACAGAGTACAAAATGATTATGAAGGACAAAGTGTTTAACCCTGCTGTTCTGTTCGGTTCTACTATACACATATAATGTTCCGGCCTATTAAAGTCTGGATTTTTAACTAATTTAAGTGTTTTATTTGAATTTCTTTTGCATTATTATACTGTATGTGAACATGGTTGTTCATAAACAAATGAAAAATGAAATCAAAAACTTAATTTTTATTTTTTTGTGTCAAAAAATGTTACATGGCCTTATTGCATTATTCATGCATATTGCACATTTGCACAAGAAAAAAAAAATCGTTACAAAACTGTAAACTATAACTAATAACATCAAACTGTATGTAAATATATTTAAAAAAAAAAAAAAACAAACAAAAAAATAAAAAGTCTAGTTTTTTCTATATAAAATGTGAAATAAGGTTCAAGGTGCTAAATTTACTGTTTGCATTCGTCACAAGTATAATTTACATGTCTTTTGCATAAGTACTTTGCACATTTGCAACATATCACATTTGATTGGTGATTATTTGATGTTGGACAGAAGGCGCATCGTTTCCGTTTTAGGCTGGTTCCACTGCTGGTGGAGGCCGTAGGTATCGTCGCAGTGCTAGTGGAAGCCCTTGGTTCACTTTCTTCAGCATGCTGTTGGATCCTGTGGACAATGGCTGCAGCTCCATCATCTCTGGGTGTTACTTTTCTTTGTTCAATATATGGGCTAACCAGGGATTTTCCCAACTCCTCTAAAAAAATTCTTCTTTTATATAGTTTATTTTTGTTCCAATTTGGGTCTATTTCACGCCATAACACAAATGCATTGTACGCCGACACATCAAGAATGTTGTAAAAAACAACCATTGGCCACCGATTAGTTTTGCGTTTACAGGTGTAAGTGCCTATGAGTTGATGTGAAAAAATTGTCACATGTAACATTTCGTCCTTTGACTCCATGTGTCAAATCCAAAATTACTCGCATACCTTGATTTTTTTCAGCTCTTTCTCCAGGGTTTTTTCCTATGTATACCTGAGCGTTTACAGCATATGAACATTTGCTGTCGCACAGAGTCCATATTTTGATGCCATACTTTGCAGGCTTACTTGGAATATACTGTCTGAATGGGCACCTACCTCTGAATGACACCAGTTGTTCATCTACAGTCACATTTTCACCAGCATTATATAATGTTGGTAGAATGTCCACACATTTATTCCACAAATCCCTAATAGGGGCAAGTTTGTCTGTGGCTCTTCTTTCAATTCGATTGGTTTTATTATCAAACCGAAGGACTCTTGAAATCTCATGAAATCTTTCAAGAGACATTGTGCCCCTAAATATGTGGCGACCAGTTTCGGAATTCCATAAACTTTTGGTTGATTCACCATACGATTTGTACAGTCCTGCTAACAATAGTAAACCTATGAAAGCATTTAGAGCTGTCAAATCTAAATTCTTCCATTTCTCGCCATAAACTTGTTGTCCCTCGATGTTTGTCATTTGTATTATGATGTTTTGTATGGCTATATTTATGAACAATTTGAATGCAGATTGTATGTCATCAATTCTTGATATAGCATACCTTGTAGGACCTGGAGTATCTTTTATGACATTTGAAGAAGACTTTCTACCAGCCTGAGCAGAAGGCTGCAAGTTCCAAACTACATCTTTGTTTTTTGAATGGATTTCTTGCATCTGACTAGTTGTCGGGGTTTCCTCATCAGATTCCACTTCAGAATCAGATTTTTCTGCATCGGTTTCCCCATCACTTATGTGGTCCTCCTCTTCAGACACATTTTCAAGCGGGATATCATCATCTGAATCGGAGGCGTTTGCAAGCTCCTCCAAATCAGCTTCAGTCAATATCCGTTTTCTCATCATGCAAAAAATCAATACTGTGGAATGAAAAAATAAAATGTATTCAGTAACAATAATACATACACAATACATTCACACACTGACATATACATATATACTCACAGATACATACATACATACATACATACACACACTGACATATACATATGAGATACTGACATACATAGAAATAAACACTTACAGCTCTAAGTCTTTCCCCCTCCTTCTCCTCCTGTAGTCAGGTAGATCTCCACACAATGGTATAGTATTGAGGACCTGCAGGTTATGTGGTCAGGTCCTTCATCCCTCTCCTATGTTTGCAGGAAGCTGCTGGCAAGTCCTTCTCCTCTGTTCCTCTTCTGCTATATATATGTAAAGATGAGTTTTCAGAGCTGTCTCATGTGTGCTCTCTCTCTATGTTCTCTCAAGTTGTATTGAAAGTGAAGTAACTGTATAGAATAGTATTGTACTTGTCTACTGATAAGCTAAAACACCCCCTTTAGCAGCCCAAAGTAAAATACATTTTGTCAGGCAGAATTTATTAGTGCTCTTTTCAGGTCATCATTAGATAATAGAACCAGCTAATACAAGGAACCAGCTAAGACAAATAATTCACATTTACCATGTGAAAGGTTGACAACTGAATTGAACCATTTCTATAAGAACAGCACATAACTATACTGGAAAGGAATCCATCTACAATATCATAATTTGAAAATGTATGTATGTGTAACTCTGCATGGACCAAAAGGACCTAGATAAATTGATAAATAGTAGTAGATGAACTATATAGACCAAAATGAGATTATAACTCCTTTATTTTTTTTTAAAAATGGCTGGAGATTAGTATAAAAGGCTACAAGTGTAAAAAAAGACGTGGAGCAAAAAGTAAACAAAGAATAAATAAATAAAAACTGCTATTAGTAAGAACCCCTCAAATGAGGAAAAGTCAATGAACCACAAGTTTCAGAACCGCATAATGAATATTTTAAAAAATATCAAATTTCAAATTCAGTCATTTTTGACCGAACAGAAGAGCAGGGTTAACAGAATACACATTAAGATGCGCTCCAGTAACATTTAATTCTAGAGGTATTCTACAGTTGCAAAGTAGGATAAATGCAGTCTTCAAGTTGAGGCTATGAGGGAAGGGAAGAGTTCACAACGAGCAAGGAAGGTAAAACAGGAAAGAACCAACGGACATATAAATAGGCCTAAAGAACATAGGAGAGTCAGGCCACTCTATGACGTCTAATAGGACTGATTGGTCTGCCACTTGGGTGAGTGCTCAGATTCTCCTGCTACCAGTGATAAACAACAATATATACAGTACAGTACAGACCAAAAGTTTGGTCACACCTTCTCATTCCAAGAGTTTTCTGTATTTTCATGACTATAAAAATTGTAGATTCACACTGAAGGCATCAAAACTATGAATTAACACATGTGGAATTATATACTTACCAAAAAAGTGTGAAACAACTGAAAATATGTCTTATATTCTAGGTTCTTCAAAGTAGCCACCTTTTGCTTTGATTACTGCGTTGCACACTCTTGGCATTCTCTTGGTGAGCTTCAAGAAAAGTAATGATGGCCACTCATTTTTCTTTACTTAGCTGCTTTTTTCTTGCCATAATACAAATTCTAATACTCCATTCAGTAGGACTATCAGCTGTGTATCCAACTGACTTCTGAACAACACAACTGATGGTCCCAACCCCATTTATAAGGCAAGAAATCCCACTGATTAAACCTGACAGGGCACACCTGTGAAGTGAAAACCATTTCAGGTGACTACCTCTTGAAGTCTGTACTGTATACACACAGTAAACCCCATAAATGAACAAAGAGGGTGGGCATCAGAAAGTCGAGGTATAATAAGAGGTGAGTATCAATAAGAATTTAGAGAGGGGAACGATGTTAACCAAATCTCCCAGTTATCCTGGAACTTGTGCGGATTGCCACCCCTACAGGCATAAATTTGTTCAAATTGGAAATTCAAGGAGACCATGGAAATGAGTTCTGACAATGCTGGGCAGGAGGTAGATTTCCATCTGCGCGCAATAAGTAGGCGAGCAGCCCCAAGTACCTGGCATATGATAGTTCTATGCCTAACTGGTAATGTGTGGACGCCCAACAGGAGCAGAACCATCTCAGGTGTAAAACCCACCCCCCCACCACATAGTTTATTAATTAAGGAAAAAAACGACACCCAGAAGGGTTGAATGAGTGAGCAATGCCAAAAAATATGAAATAAAGAGCCAACTCCCCCACACCCTCTCTAACAGACAGAAGGACACGTGGGAAAAAACTTAGCTAAGCGAAGGGGATATAGTACCAGTGCAGGAGTAACTTACTATATTGCTCCCAATGTGAAGCACACACCGTAGACTTCTTTGCCCTCCTGATCGCCTCCCGCCACCAGTCGGCTTCAAATCTACAGTCCAGGTCATCCTCCCAAAGACACATGTGCTTGGTTTTCTGAAAAGTACAATCTAAGTTTAAAGCACGGTACAAAGTTTTAGTATGATATGCAGCTAAAGAAGTTAGCAAGTGCAACAGGTCCGCAGCCAACTGCAGCATCTGAACCTGCATCAAGGGAGATTCCGACAAGTACAAAACCAACCTAGTACAAGTAAACTTCTCATGAATAGGTAGACTATACTTCTCCTCCAACTTAGAGAAGGGTACAATACTGCTGCCACTATAAAGGTCAGATATATTCCTAACCTCACAGCCGCTCCAAACATCTAAGGACAGAAGTGAGGCCATGTGTGGGAGGGTAGTAAGAGGCAAGTTGGCAAGTTCAGGGTGACCCTAGGGATAGTACTGTCTGAAACAGCGCAAAGGGCGCACCAGGCCTCGGCAGTAGTCTGTACAGAGGGGGGCAAATGCATGGAGGGTCCTAACGCCAACAGGAAACCCTCCCAGCTCTTAACCTAGGCCATTTGAGCCTCCATAGCCAGCCATAGTTTATCATGGTTTGGTGTAAACCAGAATTTAATCTGGCCCAAGGCGGTTGCCAAGTGCTAGTGATACAAATTTGGTAATCCCATACCGCCTTTGTCCCTATCCTTGAATAGCGTGTGCAGGGCTACCCTAGGCTTACAGCCATTCCATACAAAAGACATCATCTGCTTTTGGAAATCTCGGAAAACACTCCTGGGTATCGGGATTACCAGTGTCCTCAAATAGTAAAGTATTCTAGGAAGAATCAACATTTTGTTTAGCACTATTCTCCCCATCCAACTATGCTCAGATTTAGTAAGGGCATCAAGCTCCTTCTGTAGGGAAGGCAGTTGACCCGTAAAGTTGGCCTTAACTAGGTCTTTTGGATTCGATGTCAGCTGAATTACCAGATAGGTCATTGACTATGGGCACCATTGATAGGGTGAGGAGTCTTTAATATGGCGAAAATAGGTTGGTGTCAGGCTAATCCCTAAGATCTGGGATTTGGATTCGTTGACCTTATAGTATGATAATTCACCAAAATCAGACAAGGTCTGGGACACCGCATGTAGAGTGGAGTCAGTATAAGAGAGGGACAATATCACATCATCTGCGAACAGATTAATTGATCCGTTTGCCCCAACCTGACACCAGTGATATCAGGGTGTGATCTAATTTTTTCAGCTAAGGGCTCCATCACTAGGGAAAATATTAAAAGGGACAATGGGCACCCCTGTCTCGTACCATTTGAAATTGAAAAGGGACAGGACAGCACTCCACTCACCAGGACTCGTGCGGACGGACCGGAATAAAGTGCGGAAATAGCAGTTGCAATGGGGCCTAGGAAACCAAACTTGGTATCACCAATGTACCCTATTGAACGCCTTCTCCGCATCCAGGGACAGGAGCAGGGAAGGCACCTGCCGGGCCCGGGCCGCCACTACCAGCATGACCACACGCCTTGTACCGTCTGCAGCCTGCCTCCCCTTGGTGAATCCCACCTGGTCGCGCCCTATCAGGGTAGGCATAATGTCAAGGAGGAGCCTATTTGCAATAACCTTGGCAAATAGCTTGACATCAGCGTTCAATAAGGATATGGGCTGGTAGTTAGAAGGGAGAGAGGGATCTTTCCCTGGTTTAGGTATCGTCACTATCATAGCAGATAACATTTCTTTTGGAAATTTACCAGTTAACATGGCTAAATTGAAGACCTCTGTAAGATGAGTAAGGGTAAGTGGTTTAAACAATTTGTAATATTCCCCTGAAAACCCGTCTGGGCCAGGGGATTTGTTAAGCTTCAGTCCATCAATGGCCATAGCTACCTCTTGGGTGGATATAGAGTCATTTAGAGAGTGGAGCTGGCTTTGAGAAACAGAAGGAAGTTGCAGGGAGTTTAGGAAGTGGTGAATATCCAGAATAGAAGGCTGCGTGGTGTCCGGGTCATCCTTCAAATTATAATGGTCCTGGTAATATTTGCTAAACTAATCAGCAATAAGCTGTGGATGGTATACTTTTGCATTTGCCGCTTTAGAAAGGATAAACGGGATTTTAGACTTAAAGGAGTATTCCCATGAACCTAACCATATCTATATTTCAAAATAATTAAAAGTTAAACCTTTTTGCAAATATAAGTAGCTCGACTAAGCTGCGGCCATCCGTTCGGCGTCAAGCCACGCCCCCCAAATTTGGACTACTTCTATTGCACCTGAAATTCATGCCATCCAGCATAAGTAACATGTTACCGGTACTTTTAGGTACAATCTCTTTCTATTGAAAGTTTGAATACGATCAAATAGTACAGCTCATATAACCAAGTGTACATAATTGTCACATAGTATATAGCAGGAGTGATCTGGTTGAAAGGTGCTACAAGTAGTATAGTCAAATAAAAAGTGCAAGCAATTGTACCGGGGGTGAAAATAGGGCAAACATAACATAAAAAAGAAAAGGATGAGACATACAGTAGATAACAAAACAAAGAAAGGAAGAGTAATAGTGAAATGCTTACACAGTTCCATGATTTCCTGAATACAATTGACCCTACAGTTAAAATTACTCTTGTCCAGTCTACTGAAGACATACAGTTTCTGGATATACAAAACCTACAGATGTAAATAATTTGCTCCTCTTCAATAGTAGTCATCCCAGGAATATGGTAAGGAGTTTAGCGGCTGGATAATTGAGGAGGGTAAAGAGGATTGTTAATAACCCTCAAACAGTTGATCTTGCTTTGGATAGAATTGTTAACAAATTTAAAGCCAGGGGTTATCCCTAAAATATTCTAGAGGGACACAGTCGGACTATTGATATTCTAAATAGAAAGACGTTACTCAGACAGACAGTAAAATTGGAAAAACCTAAACACATTCTGTTTATTTCCACATTTTGTGAACAGAGTACACATTGGGTCGATGCTTACCCAATATACCGGAATTTCTACAACCTCCCTTATTCTCTTATTGGAGATCTCCTAGTCTGCGAGACAGACTGGTTAGGTCAGATGTAGGCCCAATTAAGAAACTTAAACAAACATATTTATGCACACCCAAGTTGGGATGTTTCCCATGCTTCAGTTACATTAACTGTACCTATATGCAAAAAAGTTCTTCCTTTGTGTATCCACGACAAATGAAAATTTTCAGATATGACATTTTCTAACTTGCACCACTGAATACGTGATATTTGTTCTCCAATGTCCCTGCCATCTCCTTTATGTGAGAGAAACAACTCGACTTAACCAACATCGCTACTCTATTAGAAAGAAAAATTTTTTATCTTAAGCCTGGACGCAGAGAAGGCCTTTGATCACCTTGACTGGTCCTTTATGTTGGCCACTCTTGAGTGTTTCGGCTTTTCTGGGGCTTTCCTAACGGCAATTCGAGCTTTGTATTCCACTCCCTCAGCAGTTGTCAAACTTCCTAATGCTACCTCTCCCCTTTTCCCGATCCGTAATGGGACACGTCAGGGATGTCCCCTCTCCCCTTTAATTTTCGCCCTCTGTATTGAACCCCTGGCGTCCCGGATCAGGTCCAATCCAGATATTAAGGGCATCGCGGTTCGTAACAGGGAATTCAAGATATCCCTATTTGCAGATGATGTCCTTTTAACCCTTTCCAACCTCCACATCACCCTCCCGAACCTCTTTAGTACACTCAAAGATTACAGTAACATGTCAGGCTTTAAGGTCAACCCTGCAAAGACTGAGGCCCTCCCCTATTAACATTTCGGATCCTATCCTACAGACACTTAAAACCAATTATAATTTCCATTGGAGGGACCACTCGCTCCGCTACCTGGGTGTTCAGCTCTCTACGGACTACTCCTCCATGTACTCTGCCAACTATCCTCACTTATTCAAAGAGCTCCGCTCCCTCCTGGATAAATGGCGTCCCCTTCACATCTCCCTGCTTGGGCGGATTACAGCAGTCAAGATGACCCTCCTCCCTAAACTCCTTTATTATTTCGAAACACTCCCAGTGGCGGTCCCAAGGTGCGAATTAAGATCCCTTCAAAAGGCAATTTTCCAGTTTATATGGCACACTAAGCGCCATCATATCCCTCATTCGGTGATGTTGACCAGTAGGGCTGAGGGGGGTTTGGTGGTGCCACATATTTTGCATTATTACTGGGCAACCCATCTTAGGGCACTCCCGTTTTGGGCAGCACCATGGGCATATACCAGGTGGGTTGAAATAGAGAAGCTTTGGTTGGCCCCAGTGCATTCGAATGCCTTCCTGTGGTCACGCTTCCCCCCCTCGCCTGCTACTCCCCTATTGGGACCCATTAAATTTACAAGGACAGTCTGGAATACATGCTCTAAGCAATTTGCCTTAGCTTCTCGCTCCTCATCCATGATCTCGTTTCTTTATAACCCACTCCTCCCGGAGGGACTTTCTTCCGCTATGGTGCACCATTGGAGCAGGCTAGGTTTGTTCCATATCGCGGATCTGGTCAATCCTTTGACCTTGGAGCTTAGGCCCTTTGATTATTTTACTTCGACCCTACACTTGCCAGCTACGGAGTGGTTTCATTATCAACAAATAACACACTTTGCTCGGGCTCAACTTAGATCCAAGCAGGTCTCACCACCCACAGCTTTTGAAAGGCTGTGTCGTGCTGGCACCTCTACAAAGGGACTTATATCTAATATATATGGGATTCTGTCCTCCCCTAAGGGGCGACCTCCCCCAGCACACAGATATATGACTAGGTGGGAGGAGGCTCTGCATAGGCGGGTCTCACCTGGACAGTGGCAGACCATATGGTCCCGAGCTGCCCAGTCCTCATCCTGCATTACATTCCGTGAGACCCAATATAAAATTCTCATGCATTGGTATCACACGCCTGCACTGCTTCATACCCTTAATCCTAATATTCCCTCCTTGTGTTGGCGTTGTCAGACCTTGCTGGGTACAGTGTGTCATATTTTTTGGGATTGCCCCATCATTTGTACTTTTTGGACAGAGGTGCAACTCCTTACTGAGGCCCTCTTTACACAGGGGGTCCCCTTGGACCCCATGATTTACTTACTTAATCTTCCTCCCAGACATTTGGGCAAGGGGGCGTCTAGGCTTTTTTTTATATTTATGTACTGCAGCAAAGACTCTAATAGCCCGTCACTGGAGGGAGACGCTCCCTCCCACGGAGACTGAACTGTGTTCCCGCATGAAGGACACCCGCAATCTTGAATTTTTGACGGCTACTTTGAACCACATTGTGGAGGCTTTTAATTCCATATGGTCGTATTGGGACTCCTACTCTAGCTCACATGGCCTTCGACTCCAACCGAACTGTCCTCCCCCCCCACCCCCCTCCCGTTCTCCGTTTCCCTTCTCTCCTTTTTTTTCCTCTTGTCTGATGTCTGATATTGTTTTTATTATCTTAGTAATTTTTTGTATGCAGAGGATTTAGCTACCATGTTGCTTCATCTGTTGTGATTTTTCCTCTTTAAATGTATACTCTATTGTAAAACACTTTAATAAAAACTACAGTTTAAAAAAAAAAAAAAAAAAGAAAGAAAAAAATTTGATCTACCAATGTCTAAACACTTCACAGAAGCCAGAGAAATATCTCAAATTCTGGATAATTGACCACATACGACGTCTAAGATTAGGAGGGGATAGGACTAGACTACTTAAACTTAGGCAATTACAATGGATTCACTGGGGCATATTTATTAAATTAAGCTACTTGCGCCTTTTTTTGGCGTAAATTGTGCTTTTTTGAGGTCTTTTTCTGCGCTACACATAATTTATGAAGCATTTGTGCCTTTTTTTACGCTGTAATGCTGCTCTCACAACTTTTGCTTTTTGGTGCGAAAAGGGGGCATGGCCTAAATGGAAATCTTTTTCATTCTGTATTTATGACTTGCAAATTTTTTAAAAAGGCGCAAATGCACTCAAATAAGACGCAAATGCACTCCAGTCCATGGGCAGCGTAAAAAAACCCATCAGGTTAGAATGCATTAGAAAGGGGCAATTGCACCTTTTGTGCGCCTTTTGACCAAAAAGGGGCAAAGAGCACATGGCCTAAAAAGGTGCATCTACACTAAGTAACATGTGTACAACATTTAACAAGGAGATGTACTGACATCATAAATAAGCACCATAGTAAAACTAGTCTAAAAAAAGGCGCACCTGTGAAAACCATGGCCAAAAAAGGGGTAGACAATAAATAACCCCCACTGTCTTGACACATTATGGCAAAAGGGCCTTAAAGGGGTATTCCCATGAACATAATCATATCTATATTTTGTAGATAATTAAAAGTTAAACATTTTTGCAAATATAAGTAATAAAAAATTCTGCAGAGTTTTAAAGATTTTCTCTAACCATCTTAGTGGTGACAGTCTGTTGTCTTGATCGGTTGCCAATGGATACGACCACAAATGCAGAAACCTTCTGTGGTCTGGGACTTATCAGGAACCCAGCCATGATTCTCTTATTGTAGCTGGGTTATCAGGCAGAGACACTACATGTATGAGAAGATATCCCGGCCACAATCAGGAAATTAAGGTTCTGCATTTATGGTCATATCCAATGGCAACCGTTCACAAGATATTTAGAGAAAATCTTTAAAACTCTGCAAAATGTTTAATTACTTATATTTGCAAAAATGTTTAACTTTTAATTATCTACAAACTTAAAAATGGTTATGTTCATGGGAATACCCCTTTAATGTAGAATTTATGACCACTTTGGTAGTGTAGGTGCCTTATAGAGAAATTGGTTTGCTCTGCTGGCGCTCTTGGTTTGTAGTTACGTCCTCATTAATATACTGGGAATGATTATTATTTTTGTTTTGTGGATTAATATAATCTATAACTAATATGCTGTCTCTGCTTTGCAGATATACACGATTGAACAAGTCACCAAAATATATGAATTGCCGTAAGGAATCCAGATGCTTTAATCTATATATAATTTTTCTTTATATTTTTATTAATAAATGTTTTATGTTGATTTTGTAACTCCCGAGTCTTTTTTTTTACAATTTGTTGATGTTCCATGCTTCTACTGTGAGCGACATATTCACTATTATATATGCTAACATTAAAATGGGTTACACATTTATGTTTAAAGTTAGTCGAAACTTTAGAGTTATGATGTTTATATTGTCTCTATTATAGGGTCTCCCACTAGTGCACTGATGTAACCAACAAAATGGAGGTTTTTGCACGTAAAGGGCACGTTGGTCTGGATTCCAGATCAACGATGCTAGTGCCCTCTTTTCTGACTGAAAGTTTTGCTCTGTTCTCATTCACTGTACATACAATATGCTCTTGTGATACATGAGAGGTGTTAGTAGACTTTCTTAATGCCAAGATGGATTTTGGGTGTTAGGTCCCTATTCAGACTATAATACAGATGAGAGGATTTAATAGAATTTCTTAATGCCCAGGTGAATCTTGGATGTTAGATCCCTATTCACACTATGATACTGATGTGTTCTATGCAGTAACCTAATAGAAATAGTGGTATACTATCCTTTAAGTGATCTATATACTTTAAAAGCCCAGTGCTTATTTAAATATGTTTAAACTGATGCCCAGAATACAGTCTATTAAGTATTGCACTGTTATTTAATAAATAGTACATAGTTTCTATGATCTCGCATGTGTTTCCTATGCCCCTTTTGACTTCATTTGCGCTAGTGTGTATACACTAGTTGTCACATGACAGGCATGGTAAGCATCTTTTTATGCGATCTCTGTGTAATTGCGGTTTGATCGTGGAGACGTCGGGTAACACATGGAAGTGTTTTTTAACATTTCTCTGGATTCCTTTAGGTAATTTGCTCTGTACACATGCTTTGAACATTTTACAGTCGTCTCTACAGTAATTACCTATTATGATTACTTATATGATATTTACATGTTTTTATGTGGATATTGATATATTTGCACAATTTTTTGCACTTTATATACAGTATTTCAATGGATCCTATGTTTTAATACCTGGATCCTCATATTGCACTATGATTGCTGTAGTAGACAATTTTGCATTTTATTATATGATTGCTGACTAATCACTTACTTGGTTTGTATGCTATATAAACTTGCATTTCACATCATTCATTGCTTGAAAAAGGCTCAAGAGTCTTGAGCTGAAATGTTGCATTTTTGTTTGGGGCAATAAACCTACAAATTTCACTACATTATACGTAGTGATGCCTATTTTTGTTTTTTTGAACATTGGGACTTGCTTGTACCTTGAGACTGTCTTGCTGGTGCTGTCTTTGGACATTTGTATGTTGATGTAGATTTTTTTCCAGAACAAGTCATATTTTTCATAAAATCAATTTGGGTTATATATACATTTCTATTAGCTTTTAGTATTTTTTTTATAGGAGGAAACAAAAAAAGGCTATTTTACATTGCTTTTTGCATTTTTTATTACTCTTTTTAGCGTGCTGTTTAAAAATTGTGTTAAATTTATTATACTTGGTGTTAAATGTCAGCAATACCATATACAGTCATATGAAAAAGTTTGGGCACCCCTATTAATCTTAATCATTTTTAGTTCTAAATATTTGGGTGTTTGCAACAGCCATTTCAATTTGATATATCTAATAACTGATGGACACAGTAATATTTCAGGATTGAAATGAGGTTTATTGTACTAACAGAAAATGTGCAATATGCATTAAACCAAAATTTGACCGGTGCAAAAATTTGGGTACCCTTATCATTTTATTGATTTGAATACTCCTAACTACTTTTTACTGACTTACTGAAGCACAAAATTGGTTTTGTAACCTCACTGAGCTTTGAACTTCATAGCCAGGTGTATCCAATCATGAGAAAAGGTATTTAAGGTGGCCAATTGCAAGTTGTTCTCCTATTTGAATCTCCTCTGAAGAGTGGCATCATGGGCTCCTCAAAACAACTCACAAATGATCTGAAAACAAAGATTGTTCAACATAGTTGTTCAGGGGGAAGGATACAAAAAGTTGTCTCAGAGATTTAACCTGTCAGTTTCCACTGTGAGGAACATAGTAAGGAAATGGAAGACCACAGGGACAGTTCTTGTTAAGCCCAGAAGTGGCAGGCCAAGAAAAATATCAGAAAGGCAGAGAAGAAGAATGGTGAGAACAGTCAAGGACAATCCACAGACCACCTTCAAAGAGCTGCAGCATCATCTTGCTGCAGATGGTGTCACTGTGCATCGGTCAACAATACAGCACACTTTGCACAAGGAGAAGCTGTATGGGAGAGTGATGCGAAAGAAGCCGTTTCTGAAAGCACGCCACAAACAGAGTCGCCTGAGGTATGCAAAAGCACATTTGGACAAGCCAGCTTCATTTTGGAAGAAGGTCCTGTGGACTGATGAAACAAAGATTGAGTTGTTTGGTCATACAAAAAGGCGTTATGCATGGCGTCAAAAAAACACAGCATTCCAAGAAAAACACTCGCTACCCACTGTAAATTTTGGTGGAGGTTCCATCATGCTTTGGGGCTGTGTGGCCAATGCCGGCACCGGGAATCTTGTTAAAGTTGAGGGTCGCATGGATTCAACTCAGTATCAGCAGATTCTTGAGAATAATGTACAAGAATCAGTGACGAATTTGAAGTTATGCTGGGGATGGATATTTCAGCAAGACAATGATCCAAAACACAGCTCCAAATCTACTCAGGCATTCATGCAGAGGAACAATTACAATGTTCTGGAATGGCCATCCCAGTCCCCAGACCTGAATATCATTGAACATCTGTGGGATCATTTGAAGCGGGCTGTCCATGCTCGGCGACCATCAAACTTAACTGAACTGGAATTGTTTTGTAAAGAGGAATGGTCAAAAATACCTTCATCCAGGATCCAGGAACTGATTAAAAGCTACAGGAAGCGACTAGAGGCTGTTATTTTTGCAAAAGGAGGATCTACTAAATATTAATGTCACTTTTCTGTTGAGGTGCCCATACTTTTGCATCGGTCAAATTTTGGTTTAATGCATATTGCACATTTTCTGTTAGTACAATAAACCTCATTTCAATCCTGAAATATTACTGTGTCCATCAGTTATTAGATATATCAAATTGAAATGGCTGTTGCAAACACCCAAATATTTAGAACTAAAAATGATTAAGATTAATAGGGGTGCCCAAACTTTTTCATATGACTGTATATGTATCGCTTAAAAAAACATGGGGAGAACATACAAACTCCTTGCAGATGTTGTCCTTGGATGGATTCAAACTTAGGACTCTAGTACTACAGGCATGGGTCCTTTGTTAAACCTCCAACTGACAAGACAACTCATCGATGCCCTGTGATGATGTTGCAGGGTGCCAATTGGGTGAAAGAGGGTGACCCTCTCACTATGTAACTACCTAGATGCTGAAGTCACCATTGTCTATGGTTAAACAATGTGGCAGTGCTAAACACTTTGTTTCATGATTATTATGATTGTGTTTTAATAGTTAATTTAATTTTGACTTCTATGATGCTATAATGCATTGCAGTTGAAGGATAAAGGCGCAAACTGCTTTGACTATGTATGCATAGCCATTATTTGTAAATCTTTATATCTTTACACTGGATCCACATTATAGACCATTTTAATATCTTTCATCTTTTCATGCAATGACTTAATAAAGATGATAACATATCTTTCCAATTGGTTTTGTGTATTTTGTTGCATGTATGGTATTCTTCATTTTCCCATGCCACATAGAAAAAAGGGTATGAAGAGAATGTAAGCCCTATTTTCTACACTTTAGAATAGCTCAAATACAGATGTAGCAGAGTTAACCCAAACTTTTTCAATTTGTAAAACTGCTGCAGGGTGATATCACAACAAAAAACAATGAAAAGTTATTAAAAAAAATGTGTTTTCCAATTAAAATGTGTGATAAGATATCATGCTGCAGCAGTTTAAACAATTACAGAAATTTGGGTTAACTCTGTTACATCTGTATATCTCAGGCTAGGTTCAGACCTGTGCCCGGATTTCATTCGTGGATTCTGTCCCCCATTCCGCTTGAAAAATGCAGAGCGAAAAGTCTTTTCTCTCCGCATTTTTCGGGCAGAAACTGACCCCATTATAGCAGGTAACCACTTTTTAAGCAGTTTGGGTTTCCGTTTTTCGGGTCACCAAGTCACACCCAACGCAGGTGTGAACCTAGAGTCAGTCATATAAAAAAAAAAAAATTACAACAACTTATTGTAATATTAAAATTATTTGTTTAAATAATTAGTTCTGCTGCATCTTGACCTGTTAAACAATCAATATGTGTCATGAAATGTGATTTCACATAAAAGAAAGAGAGCCGGAATACAACCGCTTATGATTGATATTATGTCTTCTGCAGAATTAAACAAGAATGGAGCTTCATGTTGGAATGCAGAAGCAAAGGAATACCACAATCTGAATACTTAAAAAATGGGTTTGTGGACACCAAGCTGGAAATATTGGATATACATCAGAGGATTTCTTCTATTTCAAAACAGACTCTTTACAAAGAAGAAAAACCTGAATCAGACAAATTTGTTTTTAACCTTTATGGGTCAGAGTGGCAGGTAGGGCCATTGATATCATTGTCTTGTGGTTATATTGTATGCTCTTAAGCACAATTTGTACTAGTGAATGGTGAATATACTTACATTTACTGTATTCTTAGGCTTATGACCCATTCTGACCTACTCCTCAAATTTGCTACAAATCATTTACACGGGGTAGTACCAGAAAAGGGGTTAATAATGTTTCTATATTACACTGGTTTTGAATAGCTTTTATTCCCTATCAACAGCCATTGGTTACACTCTTTTATATGATTATTGCTTTGGGCTATAACATTTAGGGCAGTTACTGTATGCTGTGAGATTCCCCTGTTATGTTACTGCATACTCTCAAACAGCCAGAAGTTTCCAGAATAGGGATTTGGCAAAAGTTATAAATAACATCACTCTGACAGTAAGAGACTGCTGAAAAAAAAAAGAGTTAGGCTAGGTTCACATATAGGAAAGTGTCACTGAATTTGACACTGAATTTGCAGCAGAATTTGCACAGCTGAAATTTTCCGCTTCTGGAATTTCAGGCGGATTCTGGTTGACAAAAACCGCAGCGGATTTTGACGAAGAATTTCATTGTGGAATCTAACGTGGAATTTTAATTATTTCTCACCCGGATTTAAACAAGCCCACTAGGTAAAGCAAATTCCCCCTATGTCTCTGCAGAGGCCATTTTCCACCTCACCTTAGAAGACACATGTCTTACTGCGGCAGCTCTAGGGCTCTAAGGCACACCGTACCCCCGCAGATGGGCGCATTAAAGTCAGGAAGACTGAAATGGTCCATCTTATGAAGATTATAATAAATATTATATGCCGATGAAGGATACAGCAGCAGGTATGTCAATTTTTATTTGTTGGTCAAATTACCAAGTGTTTGTTTTTTACATATTAAGTCATTTTTATAAATTTGCTTCATTAACAGGAGCAAGAAAGATGCCAGTAGAAGACCAGGCGCCGCTATTGGGTTCACCCAATAAACCTACAGCATCAAAGGGGTTACCTTGGACATTTATTTGCGGTGATTATTCACATTTTTAAATTTGTTAGTTTAGTTTTGTTGCAAAAATATTGTGTCCATGGCCACAACCATTCATGTCGTGGAACCAAAAAAAGATGGGCCACAGATTGCTCTATTTCTGTGATTTTCACTGACCCAATCACTATATTGAATGTTCATATCCACTTTCGAATGTACACACATATTTTGACTGTATTCTATATTGGCTGATCACACAGCTGCAAAACCTGTAGATGCCCATATTCAATTTGGAAGTGGCGAATGCTAATTTCATAAGAAAATGAACTTAAATATGTTTGTGTGCATGACACTCTATTGAACTGTTTTGAACTCTTCTTTGAATTGTGCATTTTTTTGACAATCACAGGTATGAAAATATGTCTTACATGTTTACTAATTTTTGTTTCTTTCTCTTTCAGGTTTTTGGCAACTGGGGAGAGTTATGCATCTCTGCACCTCCAATTTCAGGTTGATAAATCCACCATCTCTGGAATTGTGAGGAGCACATGCCACATGATCTAGCACAGAGATTTGGTTGCAGGCAGCAGCATGCTTAGAGTCTGTGGACAATTTCCCCAACTTCTTAGGTGCCGTTGACGGTAAACATGTACGTGTGCAGCAGCCACCGCATTCAGAATCACAATACTTCAATTACATTTACAATTACAAGTATTTTTCAGTGGTCCTGATCATGTATACATGTATTGCTATTGACATCGGCGCCTATGGTAGTACTGGGGGCTCCCGGGCACTACTCTTATCCACTTTAGGACAACGAGTGCTGCTAGATCAGGTGACTCTACCTCCTCCAAGGCCACTTCTGGGTACCTCGCATCCAGTCCCCTTCATTATGGTATCGTATGAGGCATTTCCACTGATGACAAACCTTCTGCACCCATACCCATGAAGGGGACTGGATGCCCAGAAGAGGACCTTCAACATGAGGCTGAGCCCTGCATGACGCTTTCTGGAGTGCACGTTTGGGATCATGGCTAGTAAGTGGAGGATCTTCACCTGTGCACTGCAGCTGAATGCCATCATGGTTGATATTGTCATCAAAGCTGCCTGTGTGCATCACAACTATGTTCATGACTATGACAGCCCGGACATGGAAGTGGAGCAACAAGTGGCTTTTGGAAAACCATCTTCCAACTGGAACTTTGGTTGTGCATCCAACTCAGCTGTACAGGTGAGAGTTGACTACACGTACTACTTCATAAGTCCCGAAGGTGCCATGCTTTGGCAATTTTCTCAGCCTCAGTGACAAGCAGCCTAACCAGGACTGATGGTCTTCCTCATGGCATGTGGCCCATCTGGCATCCTTGCACTTAGCACAGCTTGGTTGTTTGCAGTAGCCACCTGACAAACCAAGCTTTTGGTCCATCTGGCACAGCTTGGATCTTTGCAGCAGCCACCTGACACAAGAAGCCTCTAGTCAACTTGGCACAGCTATTGATACCAAGCCTCTGGAGCACCTGTCACCTTCCATATGTGCATTTATTCTTTTTTATTTCGTAACTTTATCATATTTTTTATTCTATTTGTTGTTTTAGAGCAATAAAAATTATCTATTTTTTGCCAATCACAAAGAATATATTTAAGTCACAAAATAAATGTTATTTTTTTTTAAATATTTTTTTCTTTGTACATTATTAAAAAAAAACTATTGTTATAGGCATAGGAGAACTTAGTGATCTATGGCAGACGCAATGATTTTCAGAAAACAAGATCATTGGTATATGTGAGCATTGGTTCCTTTTAGTTACAGTTAGGGCCATATATATTTGGACGCTAACACAAATTTTGTTTTTTTTTACCTGTTTACTAAAACATATTCAAGTTATAGTTATATAATGGACAAGAAAATAAAGTCCAGACTTTCAGCTTTCATTTGAGGGTATCCACATTAAAATTGGATGAAGGGTTTAGGAGTTTCAGCTCCTTAACATGTGCCACCCTGTTTTTAAAGGGACCAAAAGTAATTGGACAATTGACTCACAGGCTGTTTCATGGGCAGGTGTGGGCAATTCTTTTGTTATGTCATTCTCAATTAAGCAAATAAAAGTCCTGGAGTTGATTTGAGGTGTGGTGCTTGCATTTGGAAGATTTTGTTGTGAAGAAAACATGCGGTCAAAGGAGCTCTCCATGCAGCAAGCTCCGGGTCCGGCATCCCATTGCTATGACAGCTGGGAGCCTTGTGAAGGCTCCCAGGCCTGTCTTTCATTAACTTCTATTGCAGGCTAGTCTATGTTGCCTGCAATAGAAGTGCCGTTTTATTGCAATGCATTAGTGATCAGACCCCCTGGAGTTCAAGACCCCTAGGGGGTCTAATAAATGCAAAATAAAAACTAAAAGAAAAGTACAAAAAAAATATAAAAAAAATAAAAAATATTAAAAGTTCAAATCACCCCCCTTTCCCCAGAACACATATAAAAGTAGTTAAATACTGTGAAACAAATACATATTAGGTATCCCTGTGTCCGAAAATGCCCGGTCTACAAATCTATAAAAATATTTTTCCCGTACGGTAAACGCCATAGCGGGGAAAAAAACAATTAAAAGTGCCAAACTGCCGTGTTTTCACTGTTTTGGCTCTGATAAAAATTTGAATAAAAAGTGATCAAAGCAATAGACATTCCCCAAAATGGTATAACTAAAAAGTACACCTGGCCCCGCAAAAAAAGTTGCCCTATGCATCTCCGTACACGGAAGTATAAAAAAGTTACGGGTGTTAGAATATGGATTTTTGTTAAGGGGTTAAAATGTAAATAAAACCATATAAATTTGGTATCCCTGGAATCATGCCGAAACATAGACTACAGGTAACATGTCATTTTGGCTGTAGAGTGAACGCCGTAAAAAACAAAGCCTGTAAGAAAGTCACACAAATGCACTTTTTCTTCAAATCCACCCCATTCTGAATTTTTTTCCAGCTTTCCAGTACATTGTACAGAATAATAAATGGCAGCATCATAAAAAAAAATGTGTCCCGCAAACATTAAGACCTCATATGGCTCTGAGAACAGAAAAATAAAAAAGTTATTGGTTTTGGAAGAGGGAGAGTCAAAAACGAAAATCGAAAAATGTCACAGGCGGGAAGGGGTTAAAAAGGAGGAAACACAGCGTCTGGTAATGTCCATGAGTTCAAGACTTCAGGCAGTCATTGCCAACAAAGGGTGAACAACCAAGTATTAGAAATTAACATTTTATTTACAATTATTTAATTTGTCCAATTACTTTTGAGCTCCTGAAATGAAGGGATTGTGTGTAATAAATGCTTTAGTTCAACCCACTGAATTAAAGCTGAAAGTCTGAACTTCAACTGCATCTGAATTGTTTTGCTCAAAATTCATTGTGGTAATGTACAGAACCGAAATTAGAAAAATGTTGTCTCTGTCCAAATATTTATGGATCTAACTGTATATATGTAGGCCCACTGATCACCAAGTTACCCTTTAAATGCGATTCATTTTGTGGACATATTTCCTTCAATTGTGCCAATGGCAGAACAGCCCACAACTGCTATTTGATTTCTATAGCAGTCATGAGCTTTTCTGCCATTGACCCTTTTGAAGTTAGGAGCAATACAACCTGCTTATCTTCTTTTGACTTTACTAGTGCCTATATCACAGAAGACCCCATGAGGGCTCTTGAAATGAATAGCACTCATGGTGTCTTCTCTGCTTGGCACATTTTACAGAATAGTATAGAAATAGAATAAAAAAACAAGACACAAGTTTTTTTTTTACATAAAAATATATATATATATTTACAAAATTCCAAGAATAAAATAAGACAATTAAATCCCCCCAACCCCCATAGTGAACCCCCATATTAACCCCCCCCCCAAGTAACCACCCCAAACATATATAAATAATAATAAATAAAATTCTAGATTTTCATAATGGAAAGGGGAATCTGGGGAATCTAATGAGCCACTTGTATGTGGTGGAATATGGCTTTGTGAGGGATAAGGATAAGGTTGGTGTGGGAAAATGGAGGAATAAAATTGCGAACCAGCAGTAGGAGGAGGAGGAGGAAGAGGGGGTGGAGGGCGGTGACTCAAAATTGTGTCTTTCTATGTTGACACACAACAAAACATTGCTGGTGTTGGCAGTGGTGGTGGTGGTGGCAGGCTAAATGTTCGTATTGAATCCATAGCCTGCTGAAAATAAAAAAATGAGTTGATTCATTTCCAGCATGCTGGGAACGGACCTGAAGTCTGCTGCCACAATATGCACAACAGACATAAAGATTCCTTGGCAAACAGGGCTCATCTGACGGCAGCAGGATGAGATTGTATGACCAAAGAAGTCTATTTCGTCAACGCCATGGACTCTCCGGATAAGGGACATAGCTTCCGACTCTAGCTGCCTGTTCATTATCTGGGGGATCCTTCATGTCCATTCCCTGGTGGAAAGTGTACTGGTTGGAGAAAGAGCCTGACGTCTGCGAGGGATGACTGCCAGGGAGGAACCAGTAGTTGGACTGGATAGTGGCATCAATTCAGCCGCAGCTACTGGTGATGTAGGTGGTGGTGGTGACATGGGTTCCCCCCAGCAATCCAGACGGTCTAGGTCCAATAGACTCCTCCTCCAGTTCATGAAGGACAGCTGCAGGTGTAGAGGAAGTGGGATCACTCTCCTCCTGCTCCTGTTCCTCTTGTGTTCCTCTGTTCCTACTGTACAGGGATGTACCTGCCATGAGGTGACCTGAGGCGATAACCCCTGGAGGCACCTCTTGGCATAAACTCAGGGGCAGCATTTTTTTATCAGCCTCTACCTATTGGTTTATTCCAACAGTTAACCGCCGATATTTTACTTACCTCTCCCCGCTCCTGTTGAGTCCGGCCTCCACTTCTTCCTCCAAAGGGCACTGCAGCGGAGGCCAGGCATGAAAGGACCAGGGATCGGTGAGTAAAATCGGCTGCTACCTGTTAGAATAATCAAATAGGTAGTGGCCGAACTTGTGCAGCACCAGGGGAGGTGAATAAAAACAAATGGTTATAGTCACCTCTCCTGGATGTCCAGTGGTCCCAAAATGTCCTCTTCAGGCCTCTTCTGGCCTGCGTCTGAAGTCATGCATCTGGGGTCACCACTGAGACTGAAGATGACCTGACAGCCTCAAGATCTATGCTGCCTGAAGAAACACCAGAGTATAATAGTGGCTTGCGGGTGAAGAACTCCTATAAGTTTCAGATTAGGCCCAAGCACAAAACTTTTGGAAAATTCAGGTGGAATCTAGGCTGAATATCACTGCATGGGGGCCAAAAATGGAGCAGTATACTGTGAGGGGGGCCAAAAAGAAGGCAATATTATATGTGGGGGGGCCTCAAAAAAGACAATTTATTGTGTCGGGACCAAAAATAAGAGGGCAGTATCATAAGTGTCGGCCTAAAAAGGGACGATATACTGTGTAAGAGCCACTAAAGGGATCAATATACTGTGTATATGGGGTGTTATACTGGTGAGGGGGTCAGTAAAGGGGAAAATCTTTTTTTGATCTGCAAATGGGGGCATTATGGCCTACAATTTTAATTAGGGTGCCCCGTTGTGGAACCAAAGATCGATGGATTGGGTATTTTTTGGGGGGAGGGGGAAGGAAGCGCCTTTCTATAGGTCACCTCATGCAGCAGAGAGGCTAGCTTCACCCCTGGTACTGTTCCAAGTATGTTTCTGTAACCATTTAGGAACAACAAATAAAGTTCTTAATAATGATTGCCAAATAATATATATCATATCTGCATATCTGCATATATATCGTCTGCATAATTATTCATGGTAAACTGACTACTTCATTCATATAAGGCTTGAAAAAGGATATCCTTCTAATAAGGACTTAGACTAGGTTGACCTCTATGTGGGCTGAGACAGTATTCCTGTTATCCAGAATGTTGGATAATGTGTGTGTTGAATGCTTACAATGTTGAGCAGTTTCATCACATGAAGTTGTATAGCAGGCAAGAGAATTAGTGGAAGCACAGGGCCATCCTATCCAAAGTAACCAATGAGATTGTGCATGAAATGAGCAGTCAGGCTACCTGTGCTAGGGTTGCCTCCTAGTGAGCCACAGCAACACAGTAGGGCAAATGAAAGACTACAGTCAAATTGGGTGAAACTAAGCTCTGTTGGAATTGTTGGCACATCTCTCAGCCCACTCAGAATCTGTTCCTGTACTGAGTTTATCAGGCTATCATTAAACTTATTGTATTGTCAAGTGTGTTTTAGAAACCATCCTATGACGAGAAGAAAATTATTGACAATGTATATCATATAACTCAGAGGTGTAGTTAGTATGGGGGGCAGCAGTCCTGGGCTCATTGTTTTTGTTGGGCCCACCTCAGGGTCACCACAACCACCATCAGCGCCGTAACCACAAGCAAGATGTCTGCTTCCCGGCACAGGGGGGCACAATGACGTCACAGCATTATGTCTCCGGCGCTGGGATGAAGACGTCTTGTCACAGGCCTGAAGTGACTTGTAGCTTACGAGTCACAGCAAGAAGTATGATCACGTGGTAGTGGCGGCTCGATACATCAAGGGATGTAGTATGCACATAGGTAAGTCTTTTTTTTCTTTTTGCACATTTTGAGGGAAATTTTATAAATGGTATATTATAAATGACATATTGTAAGTGGAATATTATATTATAAATGGCATTTTATATTGTAAGTGGAATATTATATTATAAATGGCATATTATAAGTGTCATTTTATATTGTAAGTGATATAAGGGGCATAATTTACATAAGGAGCATTATTAATATACAGGGGTCAGTATTTATGTCAGAGGGCATCAGGGGCATAATATAAGAGTAATTGGGCAGTATTCATTATGGTGGTACTTGGGCTTTATTAAAGGGGTTGTCCGGATTATTTTTATTGATGATCAATACTTAAGATAGGACATCATCAATAAGAGATCAGTCGGGGTCTGACACCGGAGGCCCCCATTGATCAGCTGTTTCAAGAGGCCACAATGCACATGCAAGCACAGCAACCTCTTCATTGTTTACATTGCACACCATCTGTTTTATAGTGGTGGTGCTATGTTATTACAGCCTCAACCCATAGAAGTGAATAGGATGAGGATATAACACGGCCACTATGAAACAAACAATATAGTGTAAATAGAGAAAGGATCACAGCGATTGCCTGGGTGTTGGATCTCCATTGATCTTTTATTGATGACCTATAATGAGGTTAGACCATAAATAAAAATGAGCTGTATAACCCCTTTAATGAAAAGGACACACAAGGGCTTTACTAATGTAAGGGGGCAGAAAGGGACATTATTCATTTAAAGATATACACAGGGGGTATTGTTCATTTCCAGGGGATTTTTATATTATATATTTTATCACTGTGGGTTGCAGCAGGATGGGGATTTTATGTAGGTGAAGATAATATGGACTGAGTGACTGGAAAAGTGAGGAGCCAAAGATGTCTGTATCACAAACTTTTCGCAGACAGATCATGGCTGAAAGAAGGGGTAATAGTGGTCCAGATGTAAAAGATTGGAAATGTGAACGATTACAGTGAAAGACTTCACCTGTAAATGGAGATTCGTCTCGGATGAGCTAAAATGGCTGCCGCCACATGTACTGCACAGGAAAACTACAGAAGAGACACTTGTTTTGTGAGTTACTGTTAAGTTGTAGTGCAACCTGACATCAGTTGACAGCCTCTCAGCCAATAGACTGTGGTAGGTGGACACCTTATAGTGCTGATATACATATCCACTATATAATGTGCTGTAAGCATGATCACAAGGCATTACAGTAATGGTGGATGTACAGATGGATCTGTGAAATATCTCACTGCATGGTACAGAGCACTGAGTTTTGAAAAGCTTACAAATTGCATGCAATAGAGCTAAAGAATCTTAGGAATAGGAGAGTTTAACCAGACTTAATCAATTATAGGTTGATTAGTAATATAAATCATACATAGGAGTGCTGTTGTTGTGAACCTGACAGCAGAATCCTGCACTAATACAGACAGACAAAGGACAGTTAGGCTTGATTGACATGACCGAATTGCAAAACAGCATTGAAAAACATCCATTTTTCATGGCTATCTTGCACCTGAGGAGCACCCATTTTCATGGATCCGCCATACATTTTAGTGTATGGAGATATCTGTGAAAATGGCCAAAATAGGACATGACCTATATTCTGACAGTCAGGTCATGTGAATAGTCCCCATTCACTGACATTAAAATTAATCCTGACATGTGACATCCGTTAAAAAAACATCATTCACTGTCATGTGTATGTAGCCTTAACCCTTTCATTTCCAACAATTTAATTTTGTCTGTTGGGCAATAAAGCAGTTTCATCTGTATACAGAGTATTTAAAAATAGTTTTTACTAACAGTCAGTACTGTTAGTGAAAAATCTTTTCTTAAGAGATTTTTTTTTTTTTTTTGCAAGAGTTTAAACATTTTTAATTAAATAAGTAAATAGAAACTGCTGTTCAACCATTATAAAGTCTCACAACCTGCACTAATCTATTATTAAGGCTAATGCCCCACATAGTGAAACACAGCAAAAAATGCTGCTGAAAAAAACACATTGGAAACATATCACCAGGGGCGTAATTACCAGGTCCAACATTGAAAATGGCCGAAGTAGCACACCCGAGTGCACCGGAGCCAGGAAGAGGTAGGCAACATTGTTTTTTGTTTTTTTTTGCTTGTATCCTCCCCTGGGTCTCCGATCTGAAAAGACCCCAGAGTATAATAATAGTTCATGGGTGGTCCACAATGGGGCATAATACTGTGTGCAGGGGCCACTATGGGGCATAATACTGTGTGCAGGGGCTACTATGGGGCATAATAGTGTGTGTAGGGGTCACTATCGGGTATAATACTGTGTGCAGGGGCCACTATGAGGAATAACACTGTGTGCAGGAGCCACTATGGGGCATAATAGTGTGTGTAGGGGCCACTATGGTGCATAATAGTTTGTGCAGGAATGCGGTTTGTGCGTGGGGGGGGTTGGGGGCTGCAGTTCGGGGGGGTGGCCATGTCAAATGTTCGCCTTGGGGCCCAGCCATTCCTAGTTACGCCACTGCATATCAAGTCATATTTCCACTGCATTTTTGCAGCGTTTCCCTCTGCAGACTTTCTGCCCTCATTATACTTTTATACCTTTTTCACAGGTATAATTGACATGCTGCGATTTGCAAAAACGTAGGCGTTTTTGAAAACGCAGCTTTTCCGCTATGTATTTTTTCTGCAATGTGTGGATGGGATTAGCCAGAATCCCATTCATTTAGCAGGTACTGTAAAACGCAGCATTTTCATAACGTGGGGCTTCAGCCTAATCTAAAAAAAATCTGACTGACGCAGCTCTAGTCACTGACCAGGTCACCCTTTTAGTGCTTTGCTATTTTTCTTGAAATAGTTGTTTGTAAAAACAAATAGAATAAATCACCCACAGGACAAAGGACACTATCTCGTGTTGTTAATGAGCATAATTAGTATTGATAGGTCTCAAGAATTTGAAAAAAATAAAACTTTTATTAAGATATTTGCTAAATGTATATAATGAGTAATACATCCGAACACAAAACATTTAAAAAGATATGCGTCTTGCACTCTTAACCCACTGTATTTCTTATAGAGCAGCTTGATATATAGAATTAAGAAAAATTGGATTCATACACAGGAAGAAAAAAAGTCTCCCAGAAAATTCCTCCACTTATATTGAGGTCTTATACTGGTAAAACGCTGCAAAAATTCAGAGCAGCGCCATCATTAAAGATAAAGGAGTCTTTATATCAGAAGTAGGCAACCTTCGGCACACCAGCTGTTGTAAAACTACAACTCCCAGCATGCACACTTGTTCTGCTGTTCTTGGAACTCCCATGGAAGTGAGTGAAGCATGTTGGGAGTTGTAGTTTCACAGCAGCTGGAGCAACTCTCAATTCTCACATTAAATGCACTCAGAGGGAGAGATATCCATCATAGTTGATCACTGAACACGTACAGAGAAAGTGTCCTCTCAACATGTCATTAGATTGCATAAATTGGTGTAGGCCTCACAGACTACAAGGAATGAGGAGTAAATTACGCCCATATACATATACAGACGCACTCTTAAAAGACCGTTTTCCCCTCCTCATGCAACTAATAGTAGCCTGGGCAGACACCGATCTCCCTCTTCTGTATATGTACAGTATATGTGTGTAATTTAGTGATCAGCTATGGTGGATATATCTCCGAGTGCATTTAATGTGAGAATAGAAATTTATGAAGCATTGGTGAGAGCTGGTATCTAGTACTATACGGTTACCATACAGTATATTGGTATACCTGAGTTAGGCTAAGGGCCCACGGAAAAACCACAGCGGCAACACATCACGTTTTTGCCCACGGCACTTTTCACAGAAAGTCCGTAGAGTTTTTCTCTGAGGACTTTCTACTTCCATTATACCTATAGGGAAACCGCCGGCATTTCCATAGGTATAATTAACATGCTGTGATTTCCAAAACCACAACGGTTTTGGAAATCACAGCATGTCTGCTACACATATTTTTCCACGAATTCCATCCATTTTGCAGGGACTGTAAAACGCCACGTGGGGCCCCAGCCTTAGAGATGTATTTGCCACCCTATGCTGAACCTCTAGCTATGTCACTGATATAACATATACTGTGTTAACATAAAACTTGAGATACTGTTATCTGTACTGTTAGTGAAGAATCTGTCATCCCTCCTGACATGTCTTTTCTAGTGAATGATTGTAGTCCCCATAAATTCTAAAGAATCTTTTCACTGTGTTGTCTTGTTCCTCTGTTATTCCATCTGGATATTATTGAGTATTACCATTGAGAATATGTAGTTTGACACTGTCTAGTCAGTACTGACAGCACCAGACATTATAGGGACACATTCTTTTGACAAAGTGATTGGGAACACCCAGCTGTCAATTTATTCATACCTTTCTTGGAGAAATAATAGAGGAATGACACAGAACAAGTATTTACTATAACTGACATACAGAGATCTGACAGTTCCTCTTTAAGGCTGAGGCCCCACCTTGCGGAAACATTTGCTGCAGATTTTGCTGCATTTTTTTTTGAGCCAAAGCCAAGAGTGGCTACAAAAGGAATGGGAAATATATCTTCTACCTTCTGAACAATTAACTCATGGCTTTGGGTAAAAAAAAAATGCAGCAAAATTTGCAGCAAAAAAGCAGCTTTTCCGCAACATGGGGCCTTAGCCTTCACTTAGTGAAACACAGCTTAAAAGTAGAGTCACATAGGTCCTCAGCCTAAAAGTAACATGCTTATCAGTATGTCCTACTATTAAAATCTTTATGTGTAGTTTTCTATTGATGATTCCTTTAACAAAGTCATTTTCCTATTTATCATATTTTAGGTTTAAAATATATCTCTGCCTTTACTAACAATTATAGGACTATAAACTACAAGTGAATGTTCACATTAGTAAGAATGTTTAGTTTTGTCTTCTGTACCTTTTTATCATATTTTTACTTAATGACCGCATACAAAGCACAGACTTCAATACTTACATCTGTTGGATATTTTGACTCATGTTTTCATAAGAGTAAGTACGTCTTTGTTCACACACACAATGTGCTTGTTACTCTGAGGCCTGGGTTTACAGAGGTTCTAAGAGCGGCTTTAATTAAGAAGGCAGCGATATATTCTGTTTGGGGTTGTTTTCATACTGCTATGACACTGCCAGAATGTGCATATCATTTCAAAGTCAGCTAGAAAGGTTCTAAAGGAAGGTTTTGGCTGCGTTGGGATTCATTTTAAAGAACGTATTTTCAGACACATGGCTCAAAGCTCAGGGAATCTCAAAGTACAAAAGCCATATCTACCAGCTAACTCCAGGTCAAGAGTGTCATAGTGATCAAGGAGAGTTTGCTTCAGATCTGGCTTCATTATGTACTAACAGAAAAGCAGAAGAGAATGTAGAATGAACCATTATTGCTCTATTCAACTTGCTAGAAGGTATCTAGTGCAGTACATTTTAGAATCCAGAGAACCATAAGAAATTGCATGAAAATAGCAATTTGAAGTGAATTGATAAGATAAAAGAGCAGTTTACTCTAGAGTATCCACTCTTCGGATAAAGTCTCAAGTGGTGGTAAAATGTCAGAGTAGGTTCATGATTTACTGTATATATAATTTAATAGATGGGCAATAAGAGGGCTGTTCAATAAGTTATCTACTGTATCTGAATATAAAAACAAAATTTTCTGAGAAAATTGACCTGTCTACTTTTCAATATGATCCCCCTTGACTTAAACACTCTAATTCCACTTTGCCTCCAGTGACTAGATTCCCTCAGAATAGAAGAGACTTCCTGCTGCTGCAGGAACCCTGTTACCACCTCTTATCTGCATTATCATCAGGAAATCGCTGCCTTCGCAAACAATTTCTTAAGTTTACAAAAAAGAAAATAATTACTGGGAACCAGGTCTGGACTGTAGGGTGGATGGTTAAGCTCCACGAAGTCACATTCCCTGATATCAGCTAGTAATTTGTGAGACTTGTGAGCTACCGCATTGTTGTGAAACAGTTACACACCTGCCGACAAGTTCCCATGGCATTTCTCTTTGAATGCCTCATGTAAAGCCTTCATTGTTGTAGCATAGGTGTCTCCAGTAATTGTTGTCTTGTGTGGCATGAATTCTAGTAATAAAACACCTTCTGTATCCCAAAAAACTGTTGCCATGACCTTACCAACTGACTGCGGTACAAGAAATTTCTTTGGAGTTGGTGACCCCTTGTGCTTCCATTGCATGGACTCTTGTTTGGTCTCTGGATCATGGTAGTGGACCCATGTTTCATCACTTGTAATAACCCAAGAATAGAAGTATCCTTGATTTTCTCTAAGCATGTCTAAATTATCTTTGCTGATTTGCTGGAGACATGATTTTTGCTCAGGCTTCAACATTCATGGCACACTCCGGGAACTGACCTTTGACATCATCAAAACATTGTGAATGATACTGGAAACCGTGCCAACTGAAATGCTTAATTCATAAGCTATAACACTGACTTTGACCTGATGATCTTACAAAGTTATAGCCTCCCCTTTATTGCACATTTACTGAAGATTCATCGACAAGATGCCCTGAATGAACATCATCTCCAATTGATTCCCTAACTCGTGTAAACTGCTTGGTAGTAGGAAGGTGTATCATCACCATATACAAAAATGATCCTTTCATGGATTTTTTTAGGCTTTTTTCTTCCTTTCTAAGGAAATTAATCATGATATAATGCTCCAAATTCCTCAACTTTTTTGTAGACCCACACTGTACTGCACTTGTCATCCTGTCACTTCCAGTGCTATCATCAGACTGAACTGCTACTGTGTGTGTTGCATGCCTAAATATGTCTCGGCCTGTACAGACAAGCTTAGCTTTCTAACACTGACAGAACATACTGAGGTAGATAACTTATTGAACACCCCTTGTATTTAGTGTCTCACAATAAAGACCCTTGTTAAGATTCTATGTATAACTTTGAATGAGTAATATGAAGTTTTTTTGTTTTACCTGTAGTTTTATCTAAACTACAGTTATTTGGGTTGTCCGCTCCAGGCTACCTGGGCTCTATGAGACTCTTTCTCTGCAACATATGTTCCCTGACTCATTAGTTATACACCACCTAACCTACTCTCATACCTCACTTATCCTCACAGTTTTCTACCCTCAGTACCCTCTTGCCTCACCAACACTTGTAATGACTCATCTTTGCACCCTCCCCCCTGTTTATGCACAAGAGAATTACACTACATACGGCTGATTAATGATTTGTAAATGACATTTTCAACAGTTTTCCCCTGTGTAGGCTCCTTCTCTAGGTGCCAGTTTTCCCTGAGCCCAGTTTCAGAATTGGTGGAGACTAGCTGCTATGATTTCTCCCATACAGGAGCTCACAGAGAAAAGGAGATTCTGCTCCATTTTCCTCCTGCAGAACACCATCACATGCAGCAACATGGAGGACATTAGTAGTGCTGAGCAGTGTTTCTGTGAATTTATCCCTGGGGTGAGACTGTAGAAACAGCAGCGTCTATGTGTGGCTGTTTCCTCACCCCTCTCTCGCACTCTCTTCAAGTGCTCCTTCCTTGTCCTCACCCTTTATGAATGGCAACTGGATCCTAATTTCATTGTATGGACTCATCTCTCTCCATCTGTCTCCCTCCAGCTGCTCCCAGCTTCACCACACATGAACTATTATTATACACTGGGGTCTCTTCAGACTCCAGAGTATAATGATTGAAGGCCAAGGGGAGGTGATCAAACATAAAAAACTGTGTTACTAACCTCTCCTGGGCTCTGGCACCAGTCTTTGGGCCTCTTCAATGATGTCACAGACCACTGAGGCCTATAATTGGGCCTCAGTAGTCACGTGGGTTAGGCCGACGTCATTATGCGTTGTGGCGCAGGTGTTACCCTGTGAACGCTGAGGTCTGGACCATCATTGAAGAGGCCAGAAGACTGGAGCCGAAGCCCAGGAGAGGTGAGTAACACTGTTAGTTATGTTTAATCACCTCCCCTGGGCCTCCGCTCATTATACTCTGGGGTTTGAAGAGAGGTGACTAACACTGTAATAGTAATTGTAAGTATTTTGATTTGAATTTGTAAGTAAAGTAATGTAATGTAAGTATTTTGTATTGTAATGTAATAATAGCAGTTTCGTTTCGGATGTGTTTGGTCCAAACGAAACCGCCAGGCGAGATTCGCCCAGTAAATACTTTTGCCACATCCTTACTTATCAATCCTCGCTCGTATCCACAGTCACCATGAGTTTAGTTCTGGTTGGACAATGCATCCAAATGTTGCAAAAATTATATCAGTATCGCTACCATTAAAAGCGGCAACATTGTATTCAGGGATAAGGAACATTGTGATTTTGGCAATGATATGATTACATATTTCAATGGAATAGTCATCCAAAGAGAGCAACAAACTAAATTTATGTTATCAATTGGCATTTCAAATACGTTTTATTAAACTGTCACTTTTATGGTTTTCTTTGTAAAGTTGATTTAGGTCTGTCACGTAAAATGGTTCTCTTCCTGATATGTCTGACCCTGACACTAAACCTGCAAAAAAATACAAATGAGAAGGGAGTACATGACTCATTGGCTTTACACATGATCCGTGTCAATAAATGCCATCCTTCCTACAGATGAGGTCAGTGACATGCATAAGTAGATGTAATGATATCAAGTATGAGTAATCCCAACACATACATAGATAGGCGTACATGCTTTAACTCTTGACAAGTGACCCAAGATGTGTCTGCCAAGATTTGGAACTTGATCTGTCCAAGTGAAGTTCAAGTAGAGAACTTAACATAAAAAATGCAAGTACTTGTCAGTGAGAGGATAAACAAAAAAAGACTTGGTAATGGGTTGTTTATCTTTATTGTATACAATGAATATTCCAATATTTGGCTTATTTATATTCATACTGAGCAACAGTATAATAAGTGCTTCCATATTCTTCATACATTCACCGGGTTCTTGATTGACAACAATGTCTGTATTTGTCTCCTTTCAATTCTTCGGCTCTCTCCCTGTTCCAGATTTTACATAAACACTGTGGATAAAATCAGGCTGGTGACAGTGCTGACATCCTCAAAAGTATTTTCTACATATCACTCAAGTGAAACATAATACATTTTAATAAGTAATTTTAGTGATGTCTTGGGAGCTGGATAAAGGCTGTATTATTAAAGTCTGTTTACAGTACATTTCTTTCCAAGCTTCTCAGGGAATAGGAGTTACAAATAAAAGTCTTCATAAATTAATATCCACTACAGCGGTACCATTTTCAGGAGCCTTGAACTTTAGAAACTCAAATTTTCAGAGCTAGGGGGTGAGGGAGATACTCTCCATTCTAGATAATATTAGAGATTCCCTTTCTGATGTCCATCTGCTTTAATATGATCTACAAAATATGACCCTATACCTCCTTAACCAATTGCCATGTGCTTGCGGCATTTAACTGCAAGGACATTTTGTGGAAAAGCTGCTTTTTTTGTTGCAGATTTTGCTGTGTTTTTTTAAGCCAAAGCCAGGAATAAATGCGTTTTCAAAAATGACCTCGCCCGCATTTTTGAAAATCGCAGCATGTCTATTATACCTACGTAAACACTGGCATTTTCCCTATAGGTATAATATGGCCAGAAAGTCCGGAGAGAAAAAAATCAATGAAAACGCAATGATAAACGATGTGGAAAAAATATGATGCGTTTCTGCTGTTTTATTTTTTTTTTTTGCTGTATTTTGCTACGTGGGGCCTTAGCCTTAAAATATCTTTGCAAACTCTGCAGTTGCACTGATATCATGCAGCTGAAGTGGAGAAGAGCCAGCTGTCAGTGGCAGCTGGACTCAACATACAAAAAGCAGAGACAGTCCATGCCTTCCTAAATGCTTTATAAGGCTAAGGCCCCACGTAGCCAGCCGCAGCCAAAAAGCGCTGCGGAATCGACCGTGGTGGAAATGCATTGCCGCAGAAAAAAATGTGGCATTTTACAGTCACAGCAAAGTGGATATGGGATTCTAGCGAATCCCATCCCCACTTTGCGGGAAAATATACAGTGTGGACACGCGGCGATTTCCAAAACCATTGCGGTTTTGGAAATCGCACCATGTCAAATATATATATGGAAATGCCGGTGGTTTCCCTATAGATATAATTGAAGCAGACAGTCCGCAGAGGAAACATTTGCAAACTTTCTGTGCAAAGCGCTGCGGGAAGAACCGCGATGCGTTGACGCATCGCTTTTTTGCTGCGTGACGCTACGTGGGTCCTTAGCCTGAAAGAGACTTTCTGTCCCTATTACACCCATACAGAAACTGCTAGCATTTCCTTAGATATAATTGACATGCTGCGACAGTTTTTGAAATCACAGCATTTCTACTATAGATTTTTTTTTCTGCAATGTGTGGGGAATAAACACAGCGGAAACGCATTGTGGTTTTTCCTGCATCACTTTTCACAGAAAGTTCAAAGAGTTTTCCTCTGCAGACATTCTGCTTCAATTATACCTATAGGGAAACTGCCAGCGTTTCCGTAGATATAATTGACATGCTGCGATTTCCAAACACACAATGGTTTTTGAAATCACAGAATTTCCACTGTGGAATTTTTTCTGCAATGTGTGAATGGGATTTGCCAGAATCAAATTTAACAAATTATTTTATTGACACTTTGTGATATTAATAGAAAAATGTGCCCCCCCCCCCACAACTTTTAATGTTTAAATATTTTTTTTTAGAGATTTCAAAACTGCATGTGCTGAAAAACTCAATGGTCCTATCTTAGGCTAAGGCCTAAGGCCCAAGGCCCAATGGTTTTGGAAATCGCAGCATTTCCACTGGGGGTATTTTTCTACAATGTGTGGAATCCCATCCCTACGTTGCAAGGACTGTAAAACGCCATGGTTTACTGCTTGTGGGGTCCCGGCCTTAAACTGGTTTAAGGCTATGAACTTACTTGCAGCCATATTTTATTTCTACTGACACACATTTATTATGTGTCTAAAAATATCAATTGGATATTGTTGAAAATTATTAACCCTTGTCTTCTGTAGTCTGCGTGTCTCTTTATACATTACAGGCTGCTCAGATTCATTTGCTGTGAAATTCGTCAGACAAGTTCCTTGATGGATCAGTGTGTGTTGTCCCTCTCTCTGCTCTTCTAAACTGAAAACTAAGCTAACATCTTAAAATTTTACTAAGCTGACATCTTAACAAAATAAACGTAAATCAAAAGGGATGTCAGCAATGACATTTAAGTTCAATTAATGACAATTAAGTTCAGCAGAAAGAGGCTACAAGCAGAGCTGTCAGATAGCTTGTTTGATGGCTTTCACACTCAAGTCTGAGCAGCCTGTAATGTATGAAAATACATTCAGGCTGCAGAAGACAACCTGTTGAACATTTTAAATAAAATCCAAAAGCAAAAACAATTTTACCCCAAATACATACTTTTAAGTAAAAAATTAATGCAACAATGTATCCATAAGCTTTAAGCATTCATTTTGAAGTAGAAACCTCCACCAACTAAGCACATCGGAATTTAGAAAAACACTCTAGGATTAAGGCCCCTTGCAGACGACCATGGCCGTAGTCAGTGTGCTATCCGTGTATTTCATGGATAGCACACTGACCCATTCTTTTCTATGGGCCCGTACACATGACCGTGAATTTCACGGTCCCGTGTGCGGGCCGACAGTCCGGGTCGCAAAATATAGAACAGGTCCTATTCCTGTCCTAATGAATGGAGCCGCGGAAGCATGGCCCGTGCACGGGTGGCGCACGGGGGACATCCCCGTGTCCCCCATGTGCCGTCCGTGCTTTTAATTCACGGCTTTTAATGCACGGTCGTCTGTAACCGGCCTTAGGCGCCACAAAAGCTTCTTTTTTTGAAGATTTTCTGTGTTTTTTTTTTTAAACCCAAAGACAGGAGTGGATTGATCAGAAAGGAGAAGTACTCCTTTATATTTCCCATTCCTTTTGTAAACACCCCTGACTTTGGCTCAAAAAATCCCAGCAAAATCTGCAACCAAAAAAGCAGCTTTTCCGCAAAGTGGGGCCTTAGCCTAGGAGTTTTTTTTTTCCCGCCTGCTGTTTGAAATGTAAATCTTTAAGACTAAGGCTCCATGTAGCAACCCGCAGCAAAAAAGCGCTGTCAGAAAAATCACTGCAGCAACGCATTACAGTTTTTCCCACAGTGCTTTTCACACAGAAAGTCCACAGAGGTTTTCTCTGTGGACTTTCTGTTTCAATTATACCTATATGAAAACCGCTCGTGTTTCCATAGGTATAATTGACATGCTGAGATTTCCAAAACCGCAACGTTTTTGGACATCACAGCATGTCCGCTGTGCGTATTTTTCCGCAGTGTGTGGATGGGAGTCACTTTGCAGTGACTTTAATACGCCACTTTTTTTTTCTGCTGTGTTTCCACCATGGCAAAACCACTGTGTTTACGCCTAAAGCCTAAGGCTGAGGCCCCACATTGCGGAAATGCAGCTTTTTTTGTTGCCGATTTTGCTGCAGTTTTTTGAGCCAAAACCAAGAATGGCTACAAAAGGAATGGTAAATATCTAGGAAGTTCTTATGCTTCTACCATCTGCTCAATCCACTCCTGGCTTTAGTTAAAAAAAAAAACGCAGCAAAATCTGCAACAAAAAAAGCTGCGTTTCCACAACGTGGGTCCTCAGCCTTAAACTGTTTTTCCTGGCACTATTTTTTTCTTTTCTGGACTGATGTGATTCTCATACATGTTTGCATAGAGAGACTGACTTTCGGTCCAGACAACAGATGCTGTGGCTAGTCAGAGTAGGAGTCATGTAATAAATCAGAAAACAGTGGGCTGGAACAGAGTTCATAATTTGTTTAAAAAAAAAAAATGTATATGGACTTATAAATAAAGGAGGGATTCCCAAGGTGCTTCTTTAAAATGAGTTTATCAGCAAGAATCTTAACTTAAAGCCAGCAACACTGCATTGTATGGGACATTTAGCAAATATGCAAATGAGACTCAAGTGCAATGGGGTTGTCAAACCTGAATACAGAACTCTTGGAGACTCTTTCACTTCTCATTGCATTCAAGCCTCATTTTCATTTTTCTAAAAACATATTTTTCAAGGTAATAGTATATTTATTGGATCATCTAAAAAATATGATGGTTATCAGCATAATGTCCCCTACAATTCACTCAGTTCATTGTGGATGTTTTGATATTGAGATTCCTGGTGACAGACTCCCTTTAGGTCCTGTAGAACCCCTTAAAGGGGTTGTTCTGTTATGGACACTTATCCCCTATCCACAGGACAGGGGATAAGTGTCCGATCACTGGGAGTTTGTGATCAGGCTCCCCCAGTGATCAGGAGGATGGGTGACTGAAAGTCCCAATAAAGCCTCCTTGTGATTGGAGTGCCTGTGTGCTTGAATGACTAGCACTCCATTCACCTCTATGGGGCTACAGGCACTGGCAGAGATTACAATGTCAGCGGCCAAATAGCAGTGAATGAAGTGCCACTCATGCAAGCGCACTGGCACTGCACTCACTCAAGAGGCTCTAGGGGGATTTTCGGTCCTCTATCCTCTTAATCACTAAGGGACCCAGTAATCGGGCCCCAAACAATCGGACACTTTTCCCCTGTCCTGTCGAAATGGGATAGGTGTCCATAACATCGCAACCCCTTTAAACAATATTTCACATTTACATAACTGATTGCTGACTTATTAATCAAAAAGGAAAAATACATTTGTATCCATCAATTAACATTTATTTTAATGAGATACTGTCATTATTTTCTTCCTTTATATTCAGCACAATATTATCTATGAGATACATGGGTGCACATACACTGTACTGAGAAGATAAAAGGACAAATCATGGTTTAATCCTTAGTGTTGGCTCTCATTCTCCAGCAATGAATCTCTGTATAATATTTAACCAAAATTGACATTGTCAGTTGTCTAACATACCCATCTCAATAGTAATAATGTGTAGATCCAGCATACTATATGCACACTCTGGGGATCCATGTATGCCAGTGGCTCTGAACAATACAAACAAATGCTTTGTCTTGCGCTTGCATCGAATACACAGACAATTGAGATTTTTGGAGCATGCTTTTAGCCAATAAGACAATAAAGACAAAACCATAGCTGTTACATTGTTCTGACTCTACCACTGCTTCTGATAAAGTCACAAATGTATGTATCTGATATAGAAATAAAAAAGAAAAAAATATTGCAAAGAAATTTTAAAATAAGGAGGCAGTGGGTACATTTTATTTGCTGCAGAATAATATGTAGGAAATAAAAAAGAAAGTTAGGAGAGATTCTCATTAAAACCAGCCCTCGGGCACTTCATACTTTTATATTTTTTAAGCTGCCATCAACTGCCAAATATAGAAGATGGATTGTAACATAGCATGCACCGTGTGGGAAATGAAGCAAACATGAAATGATCCATATCAGAGTAGAGGGGAGAAAAATGTAGCGAAATGTCCACAGATTTAAAGAAACAAAGTATATGGATTTATTCATAAATTGCTTCATACTGAATTCTGCTGCCTGGTCACTGAAAAAAATATTTATTTCTATAGGTAGCATGGCAGAAAAATGATCATGTAAGTTATAATGATGAGCATCAGTCGGGTATCTGTCCTGTCTAAAATAAAACTAAGGAGCAAGTTATTTGAAGGTGAATAGAATGATAATCAAATCCACCTTGAAGATGAAAGGAATGTAAATCAGACTTCAAAGGAAATCTTTAGGAGAAAAGCTTGTAATATAGAGCCCTACTAGCAGCATTACCAGCTGATAGAAAGAGTGTGTTTAGTTTTAGAAGGCTGGGATTTTCTACTGAGCAACATTAGGCTATTCATAGATTCTGAGCGGGAGTCCTCAAGACCAGGAAGATCAATATTAAGGCATGAAACAAACTCATGCATTAATACATTTCAGGTAGGTCAAGGCAAGTTTACCACACAAATAATACTCTGATCCCTAAACAATGATGTGAATAAACTGAATTAAATAGCATGCAGCGCACTCATGAAACAGACTGGAATATTAGATGTTTACATAAAACCACTGGCAAGCACTCTCTGCAGGGGAACTAACCAGCATACTATAGAAGAAAAGCAGTCACCACTAATAAGCAGCTAGCTTATTACTTACTAGCATTAAAGCCCATTGTGTGAAAAAATACAAGAGGATCTAGGAAACTCTGCACCAGCATGGCTCGCCCTCTCACTGCTGGTTGCCAGCATGGCTCATCCACTCATTCCTGTTCCCCGTCATGGCTCCCCCTCTCATTCCTGGCTGCCAGCATGGCACCTTCATTCATTCTTGGTCTCCAGCATGTCTTATACTCTGATTTCTGGCCTCCAACATGGACCCTCCACTTAGTCTTGGACCACAGCATATCTACCCCACTCAATCCTGGTCTCCAGCATGGCTCCATCTCTCATTCCTGGTCCACAACATTATATCACTGGAAAAAGATCACATTTGCCTTATGGCAAATGAAACCATGGTTCTGTGCAGGATGCAGGCAGGCCCATGTAATATGAATAAGGTAGATGCTAGCATTTCAAATACAAACAGAAAGAACTTATATAAAGTGCCAGTCACATGATAATGTGAGTTGCACAGTTCCAAAAAAGAGGCTTTCCAGCACCTTCATACATAAACCCCACTAGCACCAGCACCCTCCAAACAAACATAGCTTTTCCACAAAATGGCTCTATATCTCATTCCTGGTCCCTAGTATGGTACCCCCTCTCATTGTTGGTCCCCAGCATGACTGCCTCTCTTATTGTTGGTCCCCAGAATGGCTTATCCACTCATTTCTGGTTTCCAATGTGGCTCCCTCTCTCATGCCTGATTCTCAGCATTACTCCTCCACTCATTTTAGTACCCAGTTTCCTTTCTTAGCAATCACATGAGCTGAAACCTCCTTGCTCCTCTGATGTTCATGATGATGAAAATGCTTCTCATCTTTCTCTCTGCTCCACTTTTCTCCCTTGAAAACAACCTATATAGAATGACTGTGCAAAATACTACCAAAATTTTATTTGATATGAGCAGAAAATTGGTCTCATTAAAAACATTTAAAATGAAAAAAGAAATAGAGATAGAGGTTGTGGCAAACTCAGGAATAAATCCATAAGCATCGCATAAAAATTAATAAATACAAGTTCATATACACACGTGGACAACATTGTTGGTACCCCTCGTTTAATGAAAGAAAAACCCATAATTGTCACAGAAATAACTTGAATCTGACAAAAGTAATAATATATAACTACATGTTGACAAGCCAAAAAGCTTCTGGGACAATGTTCTATGGACAGATGACACAAAAATTGAAATTTTTGGCAAGGCACATCAGCTCTATGTTCACAGACGGAAAAATGAAGCATATCTTGAAAAGAACACTGTCCCTACTGTGAATCATGTAGGAGGCTCTGTTATGTTCTGGGGCTGCTTTGCTGCATCTGGCACAGGGTGTCTTGAATCTGTGCAGGGTACAATGAAATTTCAAGACTATCAAGGGATTCTAGAGAGAAATGTGCTGCCCAGTGTCAGAAAGCTTGGTTTCGGTCGCAGGTCATGGGTCTAGCAACAGGATAATGACCCAAAACACACAGCTAAAAACACCAAAGAATGGCTAAGAGGAAAACATTGGACTGTTCTGAAGTGGCCTTCTATGAGCCCTGGCCTAAATCCTTTTGAGCATCTGTGGAAGGAGCTGAAACATGCCGTCTGGAAAAGGCACCCTTCAAACCCGAGACAACTGCAGCAGTTTGCTCATGAGAAGTGGGAAAAAATACCTGTTGAGAGGTGCAGAAGTCTCTTTGACAGTTACAGGAATTGTTTGATTGCAGTGATTGTCTCAAAAGGTTGTGGAACCATCATTTCTGTCCAGGCCTGTTTCATGAGTTTTCTTTTTTTTAAAAAATCGGTTGAAGCATGGTTGAAAAGCAATGTCTGACTTTCATTTGTTCATTTGCATAGAATTTGTATGTATTATTACTTTTGTCAGATTCAAGTTATTTCTGTGACCATTGTGGGTTGGGTTTTTCTTTCATTAAACGAGGGGTTTAATGAAAGAAATTTTGTCCACGTGTGTATATTACATGATTATAGAGAAATAAATTGGTTCCATGATTGTAGATACCTGATGTCTGCTGCGACCTCCACCACCAGCCACAATTTCACCCCTGCTTCTTCAGGGGGCTCCTCTTCTTGCTCTCTCTCTGCTCCACTAACATAGAATGATGATGACAACTTTTCTCCCCGGAAAAACCTTGCAAGTCTACTTCTCACTCCAATCTAGTTATATGGCATAGCAGAATGTTCAGTAGAATTAAAAATATCTACAATTGGAAAAGAAAAATACATTAAAAAATAATTACATATTAAAACAGGCCATACCATTTTTTAGAGATAGGCTGCTGCACTGATATAATAAAGATCTGTGATTTAAATGAGAAAACGGTAAGATTTTCTATACGGGTAAAGCAAGTTACAAAAATGGAATACCACTTCAAGTAGAAATATATGCACAAAGAGTAATCTAGTTCTCTATTTCATTTTAATTTTATTTACAGGACTCTAACGTGATGAATGGTGATGCTTAACCTCTTAATGCTGGCAACACTTTTCGATTTTCGTTTTTGACTCCCCGCCTCCCAAACACCATAACTTTTTATTTTTTCCTTCACAGAGCCTTATTAGGGATTAATGTTTTTGGGACAAATTATTCTTCATAATGTTACCATCTATTACTCTGTACAATGTACGGGGAAGCCGGAAAAAAAATCAGAATTGGGTGGAATTGGAGAAAAAGTGAATTTGTGCTTTGTTTTTACGGGATTCACTCTGCAGCCAAAAATACATGTCACCTGTATTATATGTTTTGGTACGATTATGGTGATACCAAATTTCTATACTTTTATTTACATTTTAACCCCTTAACAAAGATCTAAAACCTTGCAAATAAAATGTTTTTCTTAAAGTTGCAATATTCTGACACCCATAATTTTTTATATTTCTGTGTACAGGGATGCATAGGGCATCTTTTTTTTGGGGCCAGACATACTTTTTAGTTATACCATTTTGGGGAATGTCACTCATAACTTTTTTATATTTCTGTGTACAGGGATGCATAGGGCGTCTTTTTTGCGGGGCCAGGTGTACTGTTTATTTATACCATTTTGGGGAATGTCTATTACTTTGATCACTTTTTATTCAAATTTTTATTAGAGGCAAAACAGCGAAAAAACGACGGTTCGGCACTTTTGATTTTTTTTTTCCTGCTACGGTGTTCACAACAAGGGAAAAATATTTTTAGAGATTTGTAGACTGTTTTCAGATGCAGGGGTACCTAATGTGTACATTATGTGTTTCAGAGTATTTAAGTACTTTTATATGTGTTCTAGGGAAAGTGGGTTGATTTGAATTTTCTATATTTTTAATTTTTTTTGTTTTTTTAATAAAAAAAGAAAAAAAAAAATAATGTATTTATTAGGCCCCCTAGGGGTGGTGAACTCCAGGGGGTGTGATCACTAATGTAATGCATTACAATACTAATACATTGCAAAATATCGTTACTTCTATTGCAGGCTGCATGGAGCAGCAGAGACCCTCAGCTCCGCCATATTTAAATACCTGACATCCACCGTACTATTACGGTGGATGTCGGGAAGGGGTTAAAGGAAAACTATCAGGTCCAAAATGTCTCCCAAACCAATAAATGTGCATGTGTATGGGACCCATAATAGGAGCACCTTTGTAGTAACAAACCAATGAAGTAATGCAGAAATAATCATCTTTAGGCTGGGGCCCCAAATGGCATAAAAAAGGCAGCAATAAAACGCTGAATTTTACAGTCCGTGCAAAGTGGATGGAAGTCTAGCAAATCCCATCCACACATTGTACAAAAATACGCGATACTTTCTTTGCATTGCTTTATTAGTTTGTGTCCACAAAAGTAGTTTCTGCTCCTATCAAACGCACATACACAGAGCTGTTTGGGACTTGATACACTTCCTTTAATAGGTCAAAGGCTATATTAGGCTAAAAAAGCGCTGCGGGAAAAGCCGTGGCGGCAACGCATCACGGTTCTTCCTGCAGCGCTTTGCATAGAAAGTTCGTATAGGTGTTCTCTGCAGACTTTCTGCTTCAATTATATCTACAGGGAAACTACCAGCGTTTTCGTAGATATAATTGACATACTGCGATTTCCAAAACCACACCGGTTTTGGAAATCGCTGCGTGTCTGCACTGCATATTTTACCGCAAAGTGGACATGGGATTCGCTAGAATTTTTTGCTGTGTCTGCTTTCCTGTGTCTGTAAAATAGCGTGTTTTTTTCCGCGGCATTTTCGCCACAGGGGGAACCATGGTGTTTGCGCCATGTGGGGCCCCGGCCTTAGAGATTATAATAAATTAAACTAATATATAACAAAAAGGAGCTTTTGGAATAATAATTTACACTGTAAAGAAACAGTGTAACAGATAATCTATCATTATGTGCTATCTCATATTTTATACATAAGAATCATTCAAGTAAAAGAATTTCATTTAACCATGGAGGAAATCTAGACATATTTTACTATGACAATTCAGCATTTTAAATCAATTTTGTTTATCATAATGCATGTTTGTAAGAGTCAGGAAACATTTCATATTACATACATACAAGAATGGAATGTTATTTCTCAACAAATCCAAGAGCTTTCAGTAAGATGAATATCATCATGACCTGGAAAATCAAATACCAGATATCATAATATTATGTACATGAATCACTTGTTGTTGGGATACCATTTATACAATTCCATTATCTTTCTACAAACCAGGTTACAAATAATACTTGTATTCAACTGAAGGGTAAGAGCTTGTTATAGCCAAGCAAAAAGGCACATTTGGAGCAGTGGATAATAAATACAAGATTTAAAGGGACCTACACAACTGTATTCAACATATTTACTATATGTTTCATAGTTTTATAGCTGCTTAAAAGCAAGAGTTGTGAATTTCACAAAGAATTGTATCTAATTAACCAGAGAGGTGTTTAGGGCTCTTCTGATACGCCGTACATTTCTGATTTATTATAGGACCTGCTTGATAAATATCAGAATGGAACAGAGCATTGAAAACAGAGTTCAGGCTGCACTTGGCCTGCACACTTACTCTAGGTTCACACTAGCGTTCTGGTTTCGGTCCTTCGGGTCCTGAAAAATGGAAACCTTGTCCCCTTAAAATGTGGTTACATGCAGAAACTATAATGGGGTCCAATGGGTTTCCACCAAAAATGGCGGAGAGAGAAAAGTCTTCCTCGTAGTGGTACAGAGACTCGAATACTAGTGTGAACCTAGGATGAGTCGTGTGCACGAGACCTAACATCTGCTGTCAGGGAAAAGTTTGGATAGAGCTGATATTTTCTAAAGCTTTCTTGATCACAGAAAAAGTAATGGCATCTAATATTTTGCTTGAAATCTGTAAAGCTGTAAATATGTTGTGTGCATAAGCCCTAAGCATAGAACTTCAGGTTCTAGTATACTTTTGGACAGGTTTACACTTAATTATTGAGGTTTGGCGCTCTGTGCCCCCAATGCATCGCCGAGAAGTGTATGGAATTGGCATTAAAGGAAATGGGAAGTCTGATCGTTAATTAATAGGTGCTTTAAAGGGAGGGATCACTAATCACTAACAGCCCACCAAGTTAGTTAGTATCAGGTTTACCTTATGCTGCTGATGTGAAAAGCAGTTGCCCAGATTTTCACACACACCATGCACACACTATGAAAAAAATCTGCAGTAGAAAAAAGCAGTGGCTTTTAAATCTGCTGCAAATTTTCATTGCAGATTTAACCCTATAGTTAAAATCGACCATGTAGCAGACGTTTTTTTTACCAATTATTTTTTTTAACAGCCACCATACGACCATATTAATTTCACTGTCTGTGAATTTTGGGCTATTCACTTGACCAATATAATAATAATAATAATAATACATTTTATTTATATAGCGCCAACATATTCCGCAGCACTGTACAATTTGTAGGGTTCAAGTACACACAAAAAAGATACATTACAAAGAAATACTCAATTCACACACTGGGACTGAGGGCCCTGCTCGCAAGAGCTTACAATCTATGAGTTAGAGGGGGTGACACAAGAGGTAGCAGGGGCTTCATTGGAGGTAGCATTGCTTATACAGTACAATGGTCAGACAATTTTGTAATAGAGATTACTGTCATTATACATACATAAGCTGTATGAGCCGTCACCAGTCGTGTCTTTTAACGTGCAGATGGTGCCTGGACATATAAAGTTAGTCTGATACGGCATCATATCCTGTGAGGTAATGCGGGAGCGTGAACAGAGGAGGGTACGTTTTAGGGATTCTAACTACGGAAGGGTTTACATTAGGAGTTGTGATAGGCCTGTCTGAAAAGATATGTGTAACGTCTCTGCCTATTCAGGTCTCTGCATCACCCTCCGCCCGCACGCGGTGGCTCAGGAGGCGTGCTCAGTTTGATTCCTTGTTTAAGATTCTTGTTGCTCAGTCTGAACACTGTACTAGACTATGTAATTGATTTTCTACCACACCCGTCTCAGCACCTTGATTTTCCTCTGCTCCACTAATAGTTAATCTCAGCCTTGCCTGTGTGATTGACAGTCTGTCTACCAATCCAGTCTGGGGCGGGTCCTGACTTTCTATAAACAGGTTGTCAGCCCTCACATGGTTGCTGGCTATTTATTCTGTTTTGTGACTTGTCCCTGCTAGCTCCTTTTCTGCTATTCCCTGAATTCCTATTTCAGACCTCTGGCTTTTTTTGACTATTCTCTTGGATTGTGATTTTGTACTGCATTGCTCGACTGTTATCAACCCCTTGGCTTGCTCACTCTGCTTCTGTGTTGTTTTGTCTTGTCCTGTTCTGTGTGACACTTATATTAGGAAGGGACTGATCGACCAGTTGCTGGCTGTCGCCTAGGACAGATCGGGCAAGTTAGCCAGGGACAGTGGGGGCTTCAGCTTTAGGGCTCACTGTCCTGTTGTGCCCCTCCCCCCAGGGTTCTGCAGCGGCACTGGGGAATTGCTCAACTGGCATTTCCCTTACAATATGTCTTTAGTTTGCACTTGAAGCTGTAGAAATTGGGAGTTAATCTGATTGTCAAGGATAGAGCATTCCAAAGAAGTGGTGCAACTCGGGAGAAGTCTTGTATACGAACGTGGGAGGTTCTGATAATAGAGGATGTTAGTCTTAGGTCTTTGAGTGAACGGAGAGCACGGGTTAGGCGATAGACAGAGATGAGGGAGGAAATGTAGGGAGGTGCAGTATTATGGAGAGCCTTGTGGATGAGGGTGATAAGTTTATATTGTATTCTGTATTGAATAGGCAGCCAATGTAGTGACTGACTCAGACCGGTGGCATAGCTGTAGCGTCTAGTCTGATAGATGAGCCTGGCCGTCGCATTCAGAATAGATTGTAGAGGGGAGAGTTTAGTAAGGGGAAGACCGATTAGTAAGGAGTTACAGTAGTCAAGGCGAGAGTGAATCAGGGCAACAATAAGTGTCTTTAGTGTATCTCTGGTAAGGAAAGGGCATATTCTGGAGATGTTTTTGAGGTGGAGATGACATGAGCGTGCAAGTGATTGGATATGGGGGGGTGAAGGAAAGGTTGGAGTGAAACACAACCCCGAGGCAGCGGGCATACTGCCTAGGAGCTATTGTAAGGCCAGAGGTCTGTTGTAATGACCCATCAAAATATAGGTCATGCTATATTTTTGTCCGTTTTCAAGTATCCCTACATACACTGCAATGTATGAGGGATTCATTGTGCATTGAGAAGAGTGAAATCTGCAGCAAATCTGAAACCAAATCTGCAACAAAAACAGCAACATTTGGTGACTTTTTTTCTGCTGCAGATTTCCAGTAGAAATGCTACATATTTTTTGCTGCAAAAAAATCTATAGTGTTTCAGTAATGTGGAAATATACTCTTACAGGTCAGCAGAGTGGTTCAATAGTTTGCAAAATTTTGTTTGTTTTAAATATCAATATCAACTTCTGAATAGAGTTTGCATGATTTCCACAAATTTGTGAACCTCTGAGTACGCCAGTTTACTCCCTGAGGCAAAGGCCCCATGTACCCCATGTAGCAGGACACAGCAAAAGAGCGCTGTGGGAAAAACCGTGGCGGCAACACATCTAGTTTTTTCCTGCAGCACTTTTCACTGTTTCTGCTTCCATTATGCCTATAGGGAAAACATCAGCGTTTCCGTAGGTATAATTGACATGCTGTGAATTCCAAAACCTCAATGGTTTTAGAAATCGCAGCGTTTCCACTGTGTGTATTTTTCTGCAAATGTGGATGGTATTTGCTACGTTTTTTGCCACGGAGTTTAAGGCGTGGCCATACAGTAGTATGTACGCCACGTTGGGCCCCAGCCTGAGTAAAAAAAAATACTGATAGGATAATTGGCTTTTTATGTAATTGGTCCTAAAGTGTTTGCAATATATGATATTTAGGCAGGAACCATGAACAATTACAATCTCTGTACAACACTGCAGAATAGTATGCAAAATCAATAAATTAAATAATACAAAAGAGCGCATATCCTATATTGCATTATGTTTTTTTTTCTACTTAGTGTACGTATTACTTTTATCACAATAATTTTCATACAAATGCCACAATATTTGGCAACCAATATAAAACAAACATAAAGCAAAAGTAACCTTATCTATGTCTATCTAATTTCTGGGGTGAATCTCAATATATTGCAGCTTTAAATCTTTCGAAAATTATTTTTGCACATAAAAATACCATAGCACAAAATAAGATTTTAGGTAGTAATAAAAAGAATGCTTTGACTCATATTCACAAACCTGTGGTGATTTAAGAAAGTAAGTGAATTCTTTACTTATAGCACATAAAAATAACATAAAATGTAAAATGAAACTGCACTGCCTCTGACATTACATAAGTTAAATGGGGATGCATTTTAACATAGGGAAATTAGAGTGACTATTTCATGAACATCATGTATAGCTCTAGAGCAAAAATCAAATTTTGTTTTCATCTATGAGGTTGCAAATATGTTTAAAAAAATAAAAAGAATAATGTAGCCGACATTCGCTATCTAGGGACATGGTAATCAGCAAATAGAGTAACATGCTGATTCAGAAGCAGTAGGGATGGAATACCCCCTGTGGCATAGTTCTACTTGCTATAGAAAAAGTTTGTATCATTTCACATAATTGGAGATATCAGCATGTTACATGATGCAGTGCAGGCTCACTGATAGGATTACGTGACTTCATTTAAGCACCTCATAGTTTATTGCTGTTCAGAATCTAGATCAACAAATATTAACTGTTATCAATTTGATATAGGCTAAAGGAAGATTGAATGTTATGCTTTGACATTTGTAAAAGAAAATACTATCCATTACATGTATTCCCATATTAAAAGCCCACTCGAGCCAAAGTTATCATTATGCCTTAGCCCTGTAGTATATGGCATACTAAGGTAAAGTGAACGGTGCACTCATTCATTAGGTGCATAGTTCAGATTAGGCTAAGGCTCTACAATGCGGAAATGCAGCTTTTTTTGTTGCAGATTTTGCTGTGGTCTTTTGAGCCAAAGCCAAGAATGGGTACAAAAGGAATAGAAAATATAAAGGAATCTCTTAGAGGTTTCCCTTCTGTTAAATACACTCCTGACTTTGGTTAAAAAAAAAACGCTGCAAAATCTGCAACAAACAATGATGTGTTTCCACAACATGGGGCATTAGCCATATTTGTCTACTGAATGGCTCCCTGGCACACTGACCTGCTGAGTCACACACCAGCCAGAAGTCACTTTTCTATATAACTCTATGAGAGTTGAGATGCTATGCATTGACCTCTGGCTGGTCAATATGCCGTTCACATGACCAGCCAGGGAGATCATTTGGAGCCTGAATAAAGCGAATGATGCACCCAGTTAGTAAGTTCATCATTTGTTTTACATTAGTATACTCTAAGCATTTCAGTAAATCAGTATAGCCATTGCAAAAGTATAAGCCCTTTTAGTGTTCGTGCAAAATAGGGTATACTAGACAAGTGGTTTCTCTGGAGCGGAGTCTCTGTGTGCTGTTTGTCATGCAGTGTTACCACCCACTTGGCTAGTACACCCTAATTGCATTACGTTTTTACATCTTTAGTATGGTTGAATAGATTTGGATAAATAATAAGTACTGCATTGCTCCAGGTGACATCGCCTATCTGATGACATTTGTCATTGGGCTTTTCAGACCTGGTGACACATCCTGTTTATAAAATTCTAATAAGCCTAAAATCATATCCTCTTCTTGGAGGTCTGTCTGATATCATAATTTACAACAGAAAGTATTGCCTCCTTCTCAATATCCACCTCCCACCAACTGCAAATATATGTTGCAGTAGGGTGAATTCACTCATCACAGATTTGGTGAAAAATCCCATTCACATATAACAGAAAAAAATCTGTGTTCAATTCAGAGCCGATTGGAGATTTAAAATTTAACAGAAAGTCAATTCTGTTTCGGATTTGTTGTGTATTTTAACTGACAATTTTATGATAGACAATGCATTTACTGCATCTGGCCCTACCCTTAGACCTTTCAAAACAGCATATTATGGTCAAATTTCTGTGTCCATATTATGGTTCAGTGTACTGGCTAGATACTGCTCCATAATAAGTTTGTCTGAATTTGGTCTAGTTAGGATTCACATAACTGAAGCAAAACATTCCATTAGGCTAAGGCCTCATGTAGCGGGCTGCAGTCAAAAATAGCTGTGGGAAAACCCACGGCAGAAACGCAATGCAGTTTTTCCCGCAGTGATTGTCATAGAAAATGCCAGGTATAATTGACATGCTGCAATTTACAATGATGCAACGGATTTTGATATTTTTATGCAATGTGTGGATGGCCTTAGGCTGAGGCCCATGCTGCAGAAGCACAGGATTTTGTTGCAGATTTTGCTGCGGTTTTTGAGCCAAAGCCAAGAATGGCTACAGAAGGAATGTTAAATATATAGTAAGTATTTATACTTCTACCTTCTGCTCAATCTACTTCTGGATTTGGCTTAAAAAAATGCAGCAAAATCTGAAAAAAAAAAGCTGTGTTTCTGCAGTGTGGGGCCTCAGCCTTACCCTATCTGCATTGGAGACAAGGCAATCCATGTTCTATTCCTTTAGCTTATCTCCACCCTTTTAGTAAGTCTCAAGCTGATGGTGGAAGAGTGGTGAAGAATCAAGGTAAATTAGAATATTCTTGAAACGTTCATTCATTTCAGTGATTCAGTAATACAATTCATAATCAGCGTCTTCCATGATTGTGTATTCTACTGAACCAGACTGAGGGACCATTTAAAGGCTTAGGAAACCTTGGCAGGTGACACACTGAATTTACAATACTGAACTTTTTTTTTACAATATGCTAATTGTCTTAGATTTGGGTTTTCATTACCTGTAATCCATAATCAACATTTACAGAAATAAAACACTTGAAATAGAACACTCTGTGTGTAAAGAATCTAGAAAATATAGGAGGTCACTTTTTTAATTTTAATTACTGAAAAAAATAAACGTTTCAAAGATATTCTAATTTATTGAGATACACCTGTATACTCGGTATCGTTACATGCACAAAGTCCTATTGAAATATAGCATTATTTATCCCAATTGGTAAACACTGTAAATGTAGCAGCATTGTAGTTTTGTTGTCAAGTTGCCTCCACCACAAAAATAGTAATCTAAGTGATCAAAAAGTTTTATGTACCACAAAATCGTACCAATAAATATTACAACTTGCCCCACAAATAAGCCCTCACACAGCTGGATCACTGAAAAAATTAAAAATGGATGTAAGAAGGTGGTTCCCCCAAGCAGTTTATTATATTGTAAAATGATAAAAACAGAACAAAAATTATATTACATTACAGAAAAAATTATGATGTAATTTTTACTGCACAGTGAATGTAATAAAATACGAAACCCCAAATGATGAAATTTAATCCTCCCAAAAACATTAAAAAGCCTTAGGTCCAATGTTGTGGAAAAGTTGCTATTTTTGTTGCAGATTTTTGTTTTTTTGAGCCAAAGCAAGGAGTGGATTGAGCAGAAGAGAGAAGTATGAGTAGGGTCTAGATATTGATATTTCTTATGCAGCCACTACTAGGCTTGGCTCAAAAAAAACACAGCAAAACCTGCCACAAAAAGAGCTGTGTTTACGCAACATGGGGCCTTAGCTTAAAAGCTAAACTAAACATTATATTTACCTGATGCAAAAATAAAAAATATCTATAAAAATACAACTCATCACACAAAAACGCTCATAGAAAAAAAAAACAAAGTTGTGGCTTTTAAAAAAAAAAGTTGCAGCGTCCTGAAGGCCAAAATAAGATGTCGTGTTACCACATTTTTATGTTTAACATTAAAAACAAGTTTTTATTTTAAACATCATTGTCACAATTTATATTTTTTTAAAATGTAAAAAATTCTGCAAAATAGACACAATGCTATAGAGGTTTTCTTAGCAGCAGTCACCTTAATTAAAACACAGACAAGACAGATGGAGGATTACAACAGAAGATAAACCATTGCATCCACTACTGACAATAAATTATGTCACAGCTTATCTCCTCTGCCTCACTGCAGACAGCATACCTTGAAAACTCTCCCATAGACCACAATGAGTCAGCTCCAAGCCATGACTATGCTGTAAAGCATATCACCAAATTCTGTTAACCCGTTTTGTCATCCTTTCTTTATGTTCCAAATTTTGCATGATACACTGGGCATCATAAATGACGTCACCTTTATTCTGCTAGTCAGTATGATTACGATGATACCAAGTTTATATTGTTTTTTATGTTGTTATGTTGTACTATTTTTGCTCAATAAAATTGCTTAACTGCCAAAAATAAATTGTTTTAGTGTCATCGTATTCTGAGAGCCATAACTTATTTATTTTTCCATCATTGGACTTGTGTGAGGGCTTGCTTTTTGCAGTAACTTCTGTCGTTTCTTCATTTTGGGTTATAATGTGACTTATTGATCATTTTTATATTTTTTTGGAGGCACAGTGACCAAAAAACAGCAATTTTTTTTATTTTTTTTTTCATTTTATATGGCATTTACCATGCACTATTTTTATAGTATAGGTTATTACGGAAGTATCAGTACTGGCTGTTTTGGGGTTTTTTTTTCTTATTTTTCTGTAAAAAAAAAATATTGGGAAAATGGCTATTATTTTGTGGTTTTTCGATAGGTATAAGTAACATGCTGCAATTTCCAAAAACGTTGCGGTTTCGGAAATCGCAGTGTATCCGCTGCGCGTATTTTTCCACAAGGTGTAGACTGCAGTGACTGTAAAACACTGCAGTTTTTTACGCCACATGGGGCCCCGGCCTTATAGGGATACTCATGAGAGTGACTTTAGGGACTTCAGTAGGCCCCCATCAGCATGGAAACACATCAACACCCTATGATTACATCACAGGGCTGCCGATGGGGGGGACAAACAGATGCCACAGAAACTCTTAGATGCCTCCACTGGTATCTAATGGTTTAAATGACCACAAATGGTGTTTTCACTGCTCACAACCGTTGAATGAGGATATCAGCTGTGTGTCATAGCTGGCAATGCCTTCCAATGTCTCCTGCTCAGCTTTGATGTATTATGTGTTGAATGCAGCTCAGCTTAATGAAGTACTATTAAGTCAGCTCGTGGGAACAAGTTCTTGCCACTGATGTAATAGTATGTCGTGGGGTGGGAATTATTTAAAGTAGAGAAGTTCATGCAACATTGCTGTCCCCATAAACATTTGCAGTAAATAGACTAAAAAATCTATCAGAAAATAAAAACAGCTTAGAAAAAAATTATATATTTCACTATGTGTTTTTAACCACTTCAGTACCAGGCCAATTTCTGATCCAGGACCAGACACATTTTTGAATTTTTTGTATGTGTGGTTTTGAGGGCTATAACATTTTTATCATTTGGGTTATTCAACTAATTTCTCCGTCTTTTTTCGGTGACACATAGGGCTTTATTTTTATGTTTTTATTTTTGCATGTGTTTTAATTTTTTTGATATCCGGGAAAATATAAACAAAAGAGGACGGAAAACGGGTCTGTTTTTCACTTTTCATTTTTTTTTATTTAATAACACAAAGTGCTACTAAAAAACTTTATAAGGCCAGGGCCCTACAAGGCGTAAATGCCACGATTTGCCCGCGGTGGAGACAGTCAGAGCAAATTCTAACAAATCCCATGCCCACTTCGCAGTAAAAACTGTGCTTCGGAAACTTGGCGATTTCCAAAACCGGCACGTTTTTGGAAATCGCAGCATGTCAATTATACCGACGGAAACGCCAGCAGTTTCTCCATAGGTATAATTGAAAGAGAAAGTCCACAGAGGAAACCTCTGCGAACTTTCTGTCTAAAGCGCTGCGGGAAGAACCACGATGTACGCCACGTGGGGCCTTAGCCTGAAATAGTTTTTCCTCTCCGTTACGGTAATTTTTATTTTGTATGGTGTCGTCGGAGGTGAGTCTATCACCTTTAATAAGGATGTGTTATTGACGTATTATTTTATTTATTTAATTATTTTATTTACTTTTTTTTTTTTCTTTTACAATGTGTCCCCATAATGTCATAATAGACCTTTGGAGACATCTGATCACTTTTTTTGTTGTTGGGGAGGCTGATTTCCCCTGTAACTGGGGCTGGTACATTTAGCCCCACTTGCAGGAGGAATACAGCCTTCTGCACGTTACTATAGAGCTTATAGAGCTGATCTAGGACCCAGCAGCTCTAAGACACACTGATCCCGGTGGATCACGTGACCGCCGGGTCAGAGGGGAGCCTCAACCTTCCCTGCCTTCTCTCTGGGAGCTCCGGCTGAAGTTACAGCCAGCTCCCCATTTCAGCAGCTGCACGATTTTGTGCAGCTACTGAAATCTGCTTGGACGTACCGGTACGTCCTTGCAGAACAAGGCAACCACCTTCCGGACGTATATACCCAATGTGCGGTCTGGAAGTGGTTAGCAAATAAAATAGAAAATTGGTGACCCTTAGATTGGTACCAGGGCAGGACATCAAAAACATGTATGTTGTCATTCATGTTTTATAACCATCCATGCACCAAAAGATGGCACCCTAACCAGTTACTGACATCAAAAGTCTGGACATTGAGCATTAATAAGCTCATCTAGGGATCTGGGGAATGCAATATAATCTAAACTTCATGTTTGCTATGTCTGGACTGGTAAAAACGTTTAGCATCACCACCTATATGTAGTACCCAACCAGAGTTATGGCATATGGCCAAAATATGCATGACTTTGTTCAGCTGCTGAAATCTGCTTGGACATACTGGTACAAGGCAACCACCTTCTGGATGTATATACTCAATGGGCAGTCCGGAAGTGGTTAACAAATAAAATAGAAAATTGGTGACTCATTTTTAGAACCTGGCAATATGTACTTTGGCTATATGAAGCTCTAACGACCAAACTGACCTTAAGGCTAAGGCCCCACAAAAAAGCGCTGCGGGAAAAAATATGGCAGCAATACATCGCGGTTCTTCCCACAGTTCTTTAGACAGAAAGTTCGCAGAGGTTTCAATTATACCTATGGGGAAATCGTCACGTGTCTACAGCACGGTCTTTACCTCAAAGTGGGCATGGAATTCGCTAGAATCCCATCCGCTTTGCTCTGACTGTAAAACGGCGCATTTTTTTTGTGCGGCGTTTCTGCTGCGGGCAAATCGTGGCGTTTACACCACGTGGGGCCCCAACCTAAGGTTGAGGCCCCACGTAGCCAAACGCAGTCAAAAACTGCTGTGGAAAAAACGTGGCGGAAACGCATCACTGTTTTTTCTGCAGTGTTTTTCATTGCGTTTTCGCAGTTTTCCTCTGCAGACTTTTTGCCCTTATTATACCATATGGAAAACGCAAGCGTTTCGGCAGGTATAATTGACATGCTGCGATTTAAAAAACCCAAGCGTTTTTAAAAACACAGCTTTTCTGCTGTGGATTTTTTTCTGCAATGTGTGGATGATATTATCCAGAATCCCATTCAATTTGCAGGAACTGTATCTTAAAATTGCAATTTTAATTGCAAGTATTATATTTTCTAGTAAATACGTCCCACTTACAAAGCAAATGAATAGATAGATTATATATAGCAAAACTGTGAACTGGTATTGTAGGTCTATTACAACGTTAATATACTAAATATATTTTAATACCCAGAAAAAAATATTCAGCAAAAAAAACCAAAAAAACGCCAAACTGCTGATTGTTAAAGAAACTTTTACAGGATATAATTCACAGCTTCAAAGACATTCCTGATTTATTCTAGCAACTTTTTAGAAGTAAACTAGCTGCTAGAATAAAATCTATGAGTCACTGTTTTCAAAGTAGCTATTTTCAGTTCATTAAAGTCCCTTGTGATTTTTATAATAAGAACAACCCTGAGGTATAGAGAGAAATAGGAAGTAAAGGAAAATAAGTAAAGGTTATACCCTCAATATTAGAAGACCCACTACTAAATGTAGGTTAGCATAAATATTGCAGCTGCACAAAGTCCACATTGTATGATTTTGTAATGAGTGATAAAAAGGACTATGCAAAATCTCAAATAAGTGTTGCATTAAAAATCCTGTTATATCATATAGGATCATTAATCAAAGTGACGGCTACTAACATTTTGAACTATGTCCCCATAGAGCTATTGTATCTTGTTATGAATCATTTAGAAAGAAATAACTACATAGCACACATTTTAACAAGCTATTGAATGACATATTAGGACAAATTGAGACAACACAATATACATAAGTATAAAATAATCTAAGGATAGTGTCATGTACGTACTGTCCTAGCATGTTACGTGGGTGCAACTGCATGGGTTTAATTTATTCAACTCACTCAATCTTACGCTAACCCTTCAGTCAGGCTGCAATTGTGCATAAATCACAACCCAACACAGTTAGCACACCACAGATATAGGCTGCCACCACCTACTGATTTGGGGCAGTAGGAACCTGACATACACACACACACGCCTCTCCAACAGTCAGTTAAAAAGCAATCGATCAACAGAACATACAGGGACTATCGTTTCAGTGAAAACTTTACTTCAAAAAAGTTCAGTGCTTACAAAAAGAGACGAAGTGAGACAAACCAAATATTAAATTAACAAGCAAACTATTATAAAATAAAAAGAAAGAAAAAACAGAAAAACCTAGCTACAGCTACAGCCCTTCTGATCCCCTGGAACTGGGGGTAACAAGATGGCTGCACACAGCTTGACTGACCCCACATGTGTGACCAAGTTCCTCTCGGCAGCATCAAGTTTTATAATGTTAGTTCTTGCCTCAGGTTTCAAAGCCGCCCTTCTGGTTCATTATTCTAATCCTCTGTCAGTCACTGGATAGTGGATTAATAAGGGACAAGTCCCAAGAATATTAATCATTCCTGTTGTTTAATTCACTGCCCTGTAAGGCATGAGGGTTGAAATGTTTATTTGTCCATCTGGTCAGAAAAGTTGGCTCCCAGGGGCTGTGGTTTGCTCTGCAATTAAGGATTCCCCTTGATAGTTCAAATACTCATATAGACAGACAAAAATGGCACTGAAATTCAATTGACAAGAATATATGTTTTGGGGATTTTATTAAAGACAGTTATATTCAAGATATATGGCACAAATAATGTCGGCTCCACCTCTAAGATCTGTATCACCAATCCCAGTCTTGTGGCTGTGGTGAATGGAGTGGTGACTGCACATGAATGGCTATCTCTATCCACTTTTATAGGAGCGTCAGAGGCGTAGCTAGGGGTTCAGCACAGGGGGGGCGAACATGTCCAAGTGGGCCCCCAACTTGGACATGTTCGTATACCGATACTATCAGTATACAGTGATCGTATAGTGGTATATAGCAGCTCTACACAGGGCTCTGCAGACAATTTAGGTGAATACAGGGCAGTAGCATTTTGTGACTTACCGGTGACGTCTCTGACCACTCCTTCACATTCCCCGTCTCTTTTATCTGGACGGCCATGACCACTTCTTCCAGTCTCTGTAAAGTTTGCAGCACAGACATCTTTGGCTCCTTACTTTTCCAGACACCTGACCCACATTGTCCTCACCTGCACACCCATCCTGCTGCTACCCCCAATTATAAAATATATAATATAACCCCCCATAATGAATAACACCCCCAAGTGGATCTTTAAATTAATAACTTCCCTGTGCACCCCCTTTAAATAGTGCCCCTTATTAATAATGTCCCAGGTATTTCCTAATTGAAAAGGGAAAAAAAAAAGTGAAAAAAAATATTGGGGTTCCAATACCCGGGACCCCCAGGATCAGCTGTTTGAATGAACTGTGGTACCTGTGTAAGCGCCGTGACCCCTTCTCTGTTTACACAGTGTAATTCTTTTCATAGTGGCCATGTAATGTAACTACAGCCTCCTCCTATACACGTCTATGTGACAAGGCTGGAATTACATCACACGGTCACTATAAACAGACAGCGTGTGATATAAACAGGCGCCATAGCCCCTTCATACAGCTGATCAGTGGGGAATCACTTATCTCTTATTGATGATTTATTCTGAGGATAGATTAATAAAAATGAGCTGGAAAACTCCTTAAGGACAAGGCCCCATGTAGCATCCCGCAGCAAAAAACAGCTGTGAGAAAAGACGCGGCAGCGACGCATCGCGGTTTTTCCTGCAGCACTTTGCACTTTGTTTAGGTTTCCTCTGCGGACTTTCTTCTTCAATTATATCTAAAGGGAAACCGCCGGCATTTCCGTAGGTATAATTGACATGCTGCGATTTCCAAAACTGCGACTGTTTTGGAAATCGCAGCGTTTCGGCTGCGCATATTTTACTGCAAAGTGGGGATGGGATGGGGGCCCCTTGTGGCGAAAACCCACAGAAAAAAAACGTGGCATTCAAGCAAATCCCATCCACACATTACGGAGAAATATGTGCAGCAGACACACTGCCATTTCCAAAACCGTTGCGGTTTTGGAAATCGCAGCATGTCAATTATACCTATGAAAACACTGGCGGTTTCCATATAGGAATATTGAAAACAGAAAGTCCACAGAGGAAACCTCTGCAGACCTTCTGTAAAAAGCGCTGCGGGAAAAACCACAATGTTACCGCCATGGTTTTTCCTGCAGCCCGCTACGTGGGGCCTTAATCTTAATAAAGCCCAAGTGCCACTTTCATTAAATTAATTGACCCTCATATTATGCCCCTGATTCCCCCTGACATAAATACTGCACCTCTAATGACCCCTTATATCAATGACCACCCCCTTATGTTCGTTCATAATGCCTCCTAATATAAATGATGCCCCCTAATGGCCCCTTATATAAATAACCTCCCCCCTTGTATTCATAATACCCCCCAATAACCCTTATATAAATGACCCCCCCCCCATAATGCCCCCTAATGAATCCACCCTTTATATTTATATTTCCCCCTCCTATCCACCCCTTATACTATTAATATACCCACAAAAAAAAGTCATACTCACCTACTTGCGATGCTGATGAATGGAGCCGACGCCGCTTCCTCCTCTCCACGCACGAGACGTCATTGCGCCGCCCGTGCTGAGAAGCAGACATCCGTCTGTGGTCTCGGCGTCTTGTAAACCGCAGGCCTGTATTGGCTTGCGGTTTACAAGACAGTTAAGCACCAGGAAGCATTGTAACTAGATCGGTGTCTAGAGACACCGATCTAGTTAGAAATAAAGGATGTATTAATGGCGGCCCCGGGGTGGGCCCCCAAAGACCCATTGGGCCCGGGGCAGCCGCCCCCTCTGCCCCCCACTAGCTACGCCTCTGAGGAGCGTGCATGCTTGGCAATTTCCAGAACTCCTATAGAAGTTAATGGAGAGTCATATATGCAAGGCTACCTCTCCATTTACAGCGGCCACAAGATAGAGGTTCTCAAGAGATGCACAGGTCCCAGAGTTGGATAAGCTGTACAAGTTGGGAATACCCCTTTAAACCCTTCCCACTCGTGTTATTTTTCTATTTTCCTTTTTGAATCCCCCCCACTCCCAAACCCCTTAATTTTTTTATTTTTCCATTCACAGAGCCATATGAGAGCTTAATGTTTGCGAGACAAATTGTTCTTCATAATGGCACCATTTCAGTACGATTCCGGCGATACAAAATTTATATAGTTTATTTACATTTTAACCCCTTAACAAAAATCTAAAACTTTGCAAAAAAAAATACATTTTCTAAAAGTCGCCATATTCTGACACACATAACTTTTGTATATTTCTGTGTACATGGATGCATAGGGCATCTTTTTTTGTGGAACCAGGTGTACTTTTTAGTAAATATAGTATCATTTTAGGGAATGTCTGTTGCTTTGATCACTTTTTTTCAAATTTTTATCGGTGGCAAAAAAGGCAGTTCAGCACCATACAGGAAAAATATTTTTATAGATTTGTAGACCGGGCGTTTTCAGACACAGGGACACCTAATATGTATGTACAGTATTGAAGTACTTCTATGTGTTCTAGGGAAAGGGGGGTGATTTGAATTTTTTATATTTTTTATTTTTTTTATATATATTTTTTTTACTTTAGTTCTTTGTTTCTTTATTCCCTCTTTTTTATTTAGTCCTAGCACTGTTGATTCCAATATGGGCACTCCTCCCCTACAAATATGAAGTTTTTGATTTATACCCATATGTAACCAGTATTTCTATTAACACAATATTTATGTCAATGCACAGTTAAGATTGACTAAATGAGCAAGAATAGCAAGGTGCAGATTTCTGACCTTCAGGAAACATAGCACATCCATTTTTATGTTTGGACCTGGATGTGTGTCAACCTGAGTCCAGTTACTATATCTGTGAAGCTGTGGAGATCTTCACTTCAAAGGGTCTTTACAGACTGGGACTTTGGGGGTGTGCTTTGCATGAAGTGATTATTGAAACAAAGTAAGAGGGACACTTCTTATTAGTCTAAAGTGGATCAAAATGGATAATTTGAACCAAAATAAGAACAATTGTGAACCAATAATCATCAGGTGATTTTTAACAATGAACAAATGTTTTGCCATCATCATTAGGAAAAAAATGTCTATGCTTAAAATTTATTTTTAATAGATGCTAAGGATGTTCTTAGAAAAATTGTTCTTCTTTCGCCCAGTGTCAATGAACATGCATAGACAGTCTAAACTACTGTAAAAGTCAATATGGACTAAATGTGTATGACTTAATCAACAGGACAATTGTTTACCAGAAGATCATTTGTTCAAGAATTGTTCAACCATCAACGAGCAAAAGGGTAACAATGTTATGAATTTCAGGCTCCATATCTCACCATCCACTACAGCTTCGATCGTGAGACTACCTTCATTTAATAGACAATCATCTTGGCTATATCATACATAAATTTTACTTGCAACTATTTAGCATATGATTAGTTATGCAGATTCTTGTCATGTAACTTTATTGTTACTGTTAATTAAAATTTTTATTGTTTGGTAAATTCACCTTTGACTTTCAACACTGTCTGAATCCTTTTGGGCATGCTCTCAATCAGATTCAAGCATTTCTCAACTGAAATCTGATCCCAGGTCTCTTCTACATGTTCCCAATATTGGTGCCTACTGGTCGACTCACTTTGGTACAAATACAGCTTTTTCTTTAACTCTACCCACAAGTATTTGATTGAGTTGAGGTCTGGGGACTTCAATGGACCATTTCTTCGTTAATCTCAACATATTCTTCGGGTCGTTGTCCTTTTCATACTCATAGTACTCGAATATACGAAGTAACTCGTCTTGTATGATATTCACATATAACTCAGCATTGAGACTACCATTGATCCTGGTCAAGTTTCCAATCCCTTTGGCTGTGAAACAACCCCATATCATCAGGCTTCCTCCACCAAACTTGACAGTTCTTTCAATTTCTCGATTCGTTAGTCACTTTTTCCCTTATTTCTTCAAAACCCATTTGCATCCATCAGAGCCCAAATCACCCATTTCCAATCTTCTACTGTCCACTTTTTGTACTTTTTTTTTTTTTAGAAACTCAAACTGATGCTTCTTATGATGATATTGAAGTGAAGGCTACTTCATCTTTTTTTTGGGCAACCACTCCAGACTTGTGTAACGCACGTTGAACGGTGCTTGCATGGACTTCTGTGATCTCACTATTAAGAAGCATATGAGCCACCTCCACTGCGATGTTTGTAGCACCAGAACCTTGTGATAAGCCGATTTGTTGACTCTGATATTTTGCCTGGCTGTCCACCTCTCGGCTTTTGAATGGATGGATGGACTTTATTTCATATTCTTCCAATTGCAATTTGGCATTTTTCTTGGCTGAGAGACTGCTATTGATGAGCTGGATAATGCTGTTTCTCTTTTCTTTTTTTCTTCATGACTGATCCTTGATTTGAACCAGTGATCTTTCGCTTGGGAATCAACCTAATAACACACTGAGCTATTAGGGAATGTGAGAACAGGTTGTAATTTATAGTATGCAAGAAAAAAAGATTTTATCACCATCAGGAGCAAAACAGTAACAATACAGTTACATGACAAGAATCTGCATAACTAATCATATGATAAATAGTTGCAAGTCAAATTTATGTACGAGATGATTGAAAATGATTGTCTATAAAATGATGGTAGTCTCACATTTGGAGTTGTAGTGAATGGTGAAATATGGAGCCTGAAAGTCAAAAGTTCAAAACATTGTTTCCCTTTTGCTCATCAGTGTAAGGGTGGACCTTGAGATATGAATTACTCCAAATACCATGAAGTATGCCAGAAGTATTCACACAGATTTCGGTACATTTTATGTGGTAATGATTGCCTGAAGGATTCCCATAGAGTTAAAAAAAAAAAAATGACATTGTTTTTTTCTGGAGTAAGGCATTGACCCAATGTATTCTGAGTTCACTAGTATATTTTAAGAAACAACTGAAAAGTAGGATTGGGTGAGAAAAGTTATGGAACTCTCTGCCCCAGGAAGTGGTGATGGTGGATTCATTGAACAAGTTCAAAGACGGCCTGGATGCCTTTCTTGAACAGAACAACATTACGGATTATGGGTTCTACATTTTAAGGGAACGTTGATCCAGGGTTTTATACTGATTTCCAGATTGGAGTCGGGAAGGAATTTTTTTCCCATGAAATGGAGCAATTGGCGTAAGCCTCATGGGGTTTTTTGCCTTCCTCTGGATCAACACTGTAGGGGACTGTAGAGTTATAGGTTGGACTTGATGGACTGATTTCTTCATCCAACCTCATCTACCATGTAACTATGTAACTATGTATGCTTGTTTATATTTAGTTGTGTTGGTGTGGAGGTGGTCTATATGTGCTTGAGTAACATTTTAATATATAATGTGAAGGGAAGTGCCAGTTTATAGTTGTTTGGGAGTCAAAGTGGAGGTCCAGTAATATAGTCATGGAGACATGGTAAGAAATAATAATGTTATGTATTATAGACAGATTATCTGATTTCTGAGACCTACAAAGGTTAGAACTTTTAGAACATAGGTATACTAAACAGGACTAGGCTAGTCGGCAGTGCTGTCTATGCTTTGTAGAATTTTAATAAAGCATGTTAAATTATATTAGACACTAGTCCAAATTTTCCTTGTGTCGTTTTAAAGTTAAACATTGTAACATTAATATATTCTTATTATTCTTGCTCAACCAAAAATATATGTTTAAATCACATTAGTATTAAGATTGCCTACAGTAAAGGGAAACATCCAGAGTACTTTCTAAGAAAAAATAAGTAATTTTTGTCGATGTTGGTAAAATAGCAAATATATATATATATGTTTGAATTTTTACCCCTTAGGAGCTTCCGGATTACCTGAGAGAACAGACATACCTAAAAGAATGGCATATTACTAAAACCCTCATCCATACCATTCCAGACTACATTCAGACATTTGAAGATATGAAAGTTTTAAATATGTCACAGAACAAAATAACATGTCTTCCTCCCGAAATAGGTGAGTACAAAAGATGTTTAGTTTTAGACTGCAGACGGAGAGCCTTGAATGTATTTGTTATTACAGTACATCCCCAAACTATTGTACAGAGTAGTAAATTCCTTCAGTTATACATCATTCAGTAAGAGTACATAGTGATTTTCTATTGTAATATTATTAGCAGAATTCCTAACAGTGAATAATCATATTTTTGTCTACTGTATTTTCCTATGCAGATCTGTGTCTACATGTTTACAGTAGTATAATGTTGTACCGTGTTAGCCATTGAAAGTAGTGGAAGAGTGAAGAAATCAGGCGATACCTTTTAGAGGCTGAGTATATTTATAAGTAAGCTTTCAGAAGCCTAGCTTCCTTCATCAGACATGGTGTAACACCATGTCTGATGAAAGAAGCTAGGCTTCTGAAAGCTTACTTATAAATATACTCAGTTAGCCTCTAAAAGGTATCACCTGATTTCTTCACTCTTCCACTACATGTTTACAGACTGCAAAAAAAAAACTTATGCAGTCTGATTCTGAAATCAAACCATATTCTCTCTATCCCATATGACTTGCTATCGATTAGTCATAACTGATTTATTTTATTTTCTTGTGAACTGAGGGGGTACATGTGCATCACTTAGGAGAAGAAAACATGCAAGCAGAGTATGATTCTTTGAGCAATGTTCTGGAAAATTTTGGTTCCTGTAATTTATGTGACACATGCCACCTACCTAAACATTCTTGCAAACCAAGTACACCCATAATGGCAGTATTCCCTAATAGTAGTAGACTTTTTCAGCAGGACGCTTCCTGTCACACTGCAAAAATTGCTCAAGAATGGCTTGCGGAATATGACAAACAGTTCAGGGTCTGGATTTGTTCTCCAAATTCCCCAAATCTCAATCTCATTGAGTATCTCTGGAATGTGCTGGAAAACAACCTCAATCCAGTTAGGCTACACATCTCAACTTGAGGAACTTTAAGGATTTGCTGGTAACCAATTGATATCAGACATCACAGGACACCTTTAGAGATCTTCTGGACTCCATGTCTTGAAGGATCAAAGCTGTTTTGGTGGCACCAACCTACAAAACATTAGGTTTCAATGATATGATTCATTGATGTATATTTGGAAGGTAGTCATAGAGTAGAGGAGAAATGGAAGTAAATATGACTGCAGGATCTGCCTGCAGAAAGTTTGATTTCAGTCTGTAACCATGGGAGCTGTAGACAAAAACGGTAGGATATATTTAATGAATACTATTTGCAACGTAGGATGTATTTAATGAAGTCTATTTGCAAATTGACTTTTTTTAATTTACTAGCTCAAAATAGGAAAAATAACACTGCGTTGACTACAAACTGAACATTAAAGTATTTGTTTTTCAATACATTTCAAAGTAGCTAACAATGAATCTTATAAATAGCATGGCGCACAGAGCAAGATAGTAGCCTATAGTATAAAAATCAGAAAACTACTATCCTGCCAAAATTAGGCCAACACATCTGACTGAACACTTCTAGAGATGACTGCTGTTTATAATGGTCATGTAGAGCAGGCTGTGCACAAAAGCAGCATGAAAAAGAATAAAAAGGCGTCTGTTTTCAGTTTGCTACACCAGGACTTTTCTTTGCAGATGAGCCATTTTCCTATATAAATATTTTAATGAGTATATTAATAAATTATAAATATTTCAGTAAACCAAATAATGTAGAAAGACTTTGCTCTTGTAAAACATGTCAGTTTATAAAAATAAATTCTTTAATGTAGACTGAAGACCTTCTACACAGCATTGCACTGCTTGTATTCATTTACTACTCAAATAGTTGTTAACCTAGGTCACTCTCTGTATGTAGGACTAATCAAACATTCAGGACTTCACTCTATTAACCAGTAGAGATCTATTACAAACAATGTAGAGGACTCAACAAAACCATCAAGTTGATCGTTGTGGGTTCTAGCCTGGGAAAGCTGCTCTAGGACATGGATTTTTTCAGCGTGTAGTTTCCAAAATGGGGTCACATGTCAGGGGATTCGTCTTTTCTGGCATTTCAGGGGCTCTGCAAATGTGGCATGGCATCCAAAAACCAAATCTGTGCTCCAGAAACCAAATGGCACTCCTTCCCTTCTGTGCCGGGCTGTTTGCCCATACAGCAGCCCCTCGGGGGGGGGGGGGGGGGGGGGGGGGGGGGGGGGTGGCCCCCGCCGCTTTGCAGTTCTGTTCCTGCCACAGCCAGGGGGGGGGGGGGGGGGGGGGGGGGGGGGGGGGGGGAACCCCCCCCCCGCGTTTCCTTTCCCCCCCCCCCCCCGCCGCTTTGTCCTAAAGATTTGGTGATTTTTGTCTTTACATTGTGCATTTTTTTTTTTTTTTTGGGGGTGTAGCCATATTAGGACTTGTTTTTTGCAGGATGAGATGTTTTTTTTTTTAAAAATAATTTTTTTTTGTGTAATTAATTTATTTATTTTTTTTTATTTTTTTTTTTTTAATTTAAAAAAATTTTTAGAAGGCACCCGCCCAGGGGAAGGGGAGGGGGGAGGCTTCCGCCGTAATAGTGTAAGAGACAGCCAATGTTGTCCAAAGCTTTTGGGGTTTTTTTTTATTTTTTTTTTTTTTTTAAAAAAAAAAAAATGGGGGGGGGCCCCCGCGCGGGGGGGGGGGGGGGGGGGGGGTCGGCGGTATAGTGTGAGAGAGCCATGTTGTCCTGTTTATGTCTATGTCTGTATAAATTGTTAATGTTGAATGTATTTCTGTGATTCTGTTCCTTTAAAACAGCAGCCATTGTAATTGTGACATGATGCTGGAGTGAGACCCCCCCCCCTTTTATGTCAGCCTGCCTGTTCTGCAGACAGAGTGTGAGCAGAGGAGCAGGAAGTGATGAGACAGAGAGCAGCAGCCATCTTGGCAAGAGAGAAGACAGGTGTCTGTGCTGTGTTGAACTGGTGTGGATATTTTTCTGTACAGCTAAGCTGTATCTTGGTCCAGAGACAAACAGAGTGTAAAGAGACAACAGGTCTAGTGAGTCCACGTGAAAGGAACAGTGCTCAGTGGCTGATCAGTGAGACTGACATTGTGACTGTGTATATGGATACCACAGATAGAGACTCGCAGTGCTGTTGATGTACTGGACAGCACCTGTTAAATCCCGGCTTACATCCCAGCTCAGTGTATGGATTCGGCAGGACTGTCAGTGTGCTGAGTGGAATCTGCTGTTGGATTACATTGCATTCATTGGGTTTCCCTGTTAAAGAGGACTTCATTTCTCCCGAGATCCTGATAACAGTGAGGAGAGGACGCTTCACTATAAAAGAAAGGAACAACTTTGGGCCCCACCGCGCGCTTCTACGGACTGTAAGCGGTCCACCTGGACCACTGGGGAAAAGGGGGTGCACCCAAATGTGATGTCAGGGTCAGTTAGGGATAGTTTTGAGTATATTGTTCATTCAGTGTCCATACTGCAGAAGTGGACAGAGTAAAAGTAGAAACCATTGCAGAATTTGCCTTGAAATTTTTCATGCTATATTGTATATTTTGCTTGTCTTTATCCCTGTCATTTTACCTTCAAATAGCCTTTATTAACTTATAGTAAATATATATTCTTTTCTTGAACTACCGCGTGTGCGTTCATTTCTGGTTGCGGAGTCCAAACCACCTGCCTTGCTCTCGGTTCACAAATTGGCGTAGTCGGCAGGATCCGCTTACCAGAATGGACGGTGACGCACCCGTTCGGGAGAATGGTGCTGGAGGAAGAATGCCAGCAGGGGCTATAATGAGTCAGTTAGCTAAATTTGATGGCAATAATATGTCAGTGAGTATGTGGGTGGAACAGATACGAATGATACAGCGAATGTACCAGACCACACCAGAAGTACTAGTAGAGCTAGCAATATTGACATTACAAGGGGATGCTAAGACCACGGTGATACTGAGGCCATTTGAACAAAGGCAGACATTTGAGCAAGTAGTCCAGATTCTAGAAACCATCTATGGAGAAACTGCATTGCTGGGATCTCTGCAGGCTCGGTTCTTCCAGAGGGTACAACAGGAGAATGAAAGCCTTCCCCAATATGCAAATGCCCTACAAGAACTGCTCCAAGATATTCAAGAGAAGGAAAGAAGGGGCTCGCCAGCCTTCTGTAACCCTGATCGGACTCTCCGTGACCAGTTTGTCCTGGGGATACGTGACGGCAGTTTAACTGTGACTATGCAGGATTTTATACGACGAGAGACTGATGCTAAATTCCATGATGTACAGGTAGAGGCCATCTCCCGTGCCAATAGTATGGTCCCGAGGCCCCAGACCGCAGTTGGAGTTACTTTGTCACAGGGGGCTAGTTGTGGCTCAGAGACAGTAGAAAAGGGGACGGTTAAAGAAATTCTCACAGTAATGCAGAAACTGCAAGAGCAAATGGAACACTTGCACACCCGTTGTGATGAACATTCTATGAAAATTGCAGACTTCCAGAAAACTGGAGGTGAAAGGGTGAGCCGTCCATACCCAGAAAATCAGAATCACCCACCACCCCGCTGGAGGGATGAGGATAGGACCTACCGAAGGGGTCCAAATCATTTAGTGCAGTGCTCAGGAGAAATCGAAGGGGCTTACCGAAGGGGCCCAAACAGATGGCCAGAACGACGGGAGATACGCTGCTGGGAGTGTGGACGGATGGGCCACGTTGCTGCTAGATGTCCAGAGCAGCGACAAACTTATGAGAGACCGCCGTTAAACTGAAGTCCCCTGCTGCTGTAGGGCGTGTAGTAGGGGAGACTGACAAGAAGACTATGTGGGGAGAATGCCCTAATGATGACCTGATCGCTGCAAGTCCTGTTATACAGGTGGAAATGGAGGGTATTCCGGTTACCGGGATGATTGACACGGGTTCCCAAGTAACAACCTTGAGTAGAGACTGTTATGAACGGTACTTCCATCAACATGTGAAATATGATCCCCATACATTCGTACGAGTGGTCGCAGCTAACCAGTTACCAGTTCCAGTCGTGGGAGTGGCCTGGATAAATGTCCGGGTATGTGGCCAAGATCTAGGTAGGAAAGGCATTGTGGTGGTACAGGAGTCACATGAAGTAAAGGTCCCTGTCATTTTGGGGATGAATGTGTTAAAAGAATTAGATCAGATCCTCTTTGAAAAGAAAGGTCACGGTTATTGGAAAGAAACCACCACCCATCGGCCTACTCAAACAGCTTTCCAGCGGCTGATCCGGACATGTTGCTTACAGAAAAGTTCGGATGCACAGCATCCGCTGGCTCGAATTTCAGTTCCTTTGCATACAAAAGTTACACTGCCACCCAGTCGGGAGACAATAGTGTCCATGCCCGTAGGCACCTGTCGGAAACTAGAGGGCATAGCTGTGTTGGTAGAACCACTGCAGGCAGCCGAAGGAGGTGTTGATCCGCTAGTGGCCCGTTCCTTGGCAATAGTTCGCAATGGAAGAGTACCACTTCGATGTGTAAACACTCCAAGAGTGTGGACCTGACCCCAGGGAGGCAGCTGGCTAACATCTATGTGACTCCGGAGGAAGTAAGGAAAGTAACTCCAATGCAGCTGAAGCCGACTGAAAGGGATGAGTGGACCGTAACTGTGTCCATGGGAGAAGATGAGGAACCCACCTCTGAATGGAATGGCCGTGCAATTCGAGAACAGATGAAGATGGATGCAAGTTCATGTTCTCTGGAATGGGTGCAGAAAGTAGATGAGCTGTTGTGGGAGAACCGAGCCGCCTTTGCACGGTAGGCTGAAGATTTTGGATGTACCACAGGGATCTACCATGAGATTCCCACAGGAGACACCCCTCCAATTAGAGAGCGCTACCGACAAATTCCTCCACAGTTGTATCAGGAAGTGAAAGAACTGTTAGCTAAGATGCTACAGGGTGGGATCATCCAAGAAAGCCAGAGTCCTTGGGCAGCTCCTGTGGTGTTAGTAAGAAAAAAAGATGGGTCCATCCGATTTTGCGTAGACTATCGGAAGTTAAACGCTTGCACCGTACGAGATTCCTACCCCTTGCCACGGATTGAGGAGTCCATCTCAGCGCTGGGGAGAGCCCGGTACTTCTCCTCACTAGATCTGGCTAGTGGGTATTGGCAGGTGCCGATGGCCACAAAAGACAAGGAGAAGACGGCATTCATCTTGCCCATGGGACTATACGAATTTAACCGGATGCCCTTCGGGTTGACAAATGCACCCGGAACGTTTCAGCGGTTGATGGAGAAATGTCTCGGTGACTTCAACTTTGAGTTCACTCTCATCTACTTGGATGACATTATAGTGTATTCTGCGACCTTTGAAGACCATCTCCACCAGTTGGGGCAAGTATTTCGAAGATTGCGGGAACATGGGCTCAAATTGAAACCCAGTAAATGTCGGTTGTTCCAATCTGAAATTGATTACTTGGGTCACCGCGTATCAGGAGAAGGGGTGAGACCATCAAGAGACAAGATAGCGGCTGTTCAAGATTGGCCAATACCGACTACCCTGCGAGAAGTGAGGGCGTTCCTTGGAGTAGCCGGTTACTATCGACGGTTTATTAAGGATTTCGCCATGGTAGCAGCACCACTTAATGCTCTCCTACGAGGCACATCCGGTGGTCCAAAGAACCGGTCCGTGAAGTGGGGACCTGAACAGGAACAAGCCTTCCAGGCATTGAAGGATGCACTGACAACAGCCCCAATCTTGGCATATGCTGATTACCACTTGTCGTTCCAGCTGTATACAGATGCAAGCCTGTATGATCTTGGAGCAGTGCTTTCCCAGCTTCAGGATGGCCAGGAGAGGGTCATAGCGTATGGCAGCGTATGAGAGATTCTGAAAGAAACCCCGAGAATTATAGTTCATTTAAGTTGGAGCTGTTGGCACTGGTATGGGCCATGACCGAGAAATTCTCTGAATATTTGACCGGTGCTGAAGTTTTAGTACTGACTGACAACAACCCACTAGCTCACCTGGAAAATGCCAAGCTTGGGGCGTTAGAGCAGAGGTGGATAGCACGAATGTCTAAGTTCAATTACCGCATTAAGTATCGGTCCAAGACAGAGAACCAGAATGCTGACGGACTTTCTAGGGTAACCGCCCAGACCCCCACAGTAGACGTGGATCATGAGTTGGAGCATGTGGAGGTGCCCGACTTCAGCAGATTTTCACAGGCCTTGGCCGCCGCTAATCAGTTTGAGATGGAGGGGACTTAAACGGATCCTTTCTTTGGTCCCTCATGACAGGAATGGGCACAGATACAACAGACCCATGAGGGGCTGGCGCAGATGATCAAGTGTGTTGAGAAAGGCCAGAAGCCCTGTAGAGAGGAAAGAGAATGACTGACACGTGAGATATTATCTGTTCTGAGTCAGTGGGAAAAGTTGGAGATGAAAAATGGAGTGCTATGCCGAAAGGTCTATTTACCTTCTGAGATCGACATTCGATACCAAATTGTGGTGCCTAGTGAACTGGCTCGCTCGTTGGCAGTTGAGGCTCATAATAAGAATGGACATTTTGGTCATGAGAAGACCTTTCGTTGGTTACAGCGACTGATTTACTGCCCTGGTCTTCGTCAAATGGTCGAAGAAGTATGCCGCAGCTGTCGAACTTGTGAGATCCATAAGGCAATAGAACAGAGAGCTCCCCTGCAAACCATCGTGACCCAGGAACCTTTAGAAATCGTCATGATAGACTATCTAATGGTTGGCCCATCCAATAGCGGACACCAGTATTGCCTCGTAATGGTGGATCACTTCACCAAATTTGCGGTGGTAACCGCCACCAAGGACCAGACAGCTGAGTCAGCAGCTCGTGCTCTGTGCCAAGATTTCATTCGAGTATATGGGTGTCCCCAACGCATCCACTCCGACCAGGGCGCCTGCTTTGAGGGACACGTAATGAAAGAAGTTCAACGTATCTACGGGAAAAAGAAGTCGCACACGACTCCATACCACCCTCAGGGAAATGGGGCCTGTGAAAGATTCAACAGAACTCTGCTACAGATGCTGCGGACTCTGGAGGAAGACAAGAAGTTACAGTGGCCTCAGTTCTTGTCTGAAATGGTGTGGGCCTATAACAATCAGGTCCATTCCACAACGGGGTACTCTCCTTATACACTTCTCTTTGGGCGGTCTGGGCGAAGTATAGGAGAATTACAGTTGGATGATGTGGATGGGTTCCCTCCGAGGGATCCAACCTCTTGGGTGCGGGCGCACCAGCAGAGACTTGAGACGATCCATCGATTGGTGCGGCAGCGCCTGCAAGAACATCCCCATCCCCATCCCCAGCGCCTGCAAGAAGCACCATTGCAACCAGGCGACCTGGTGCTAGTTCGTGTCAAGAAACCCCAAGGGAAATTGGAAAGCCGATGGGAGGCTTTGCCGTATCGTGTTGTTGCCCGCAAGTATGCGAATGGGCCAGTGTACCAGGTCCAGAAAGAAGGAACTGATTGTGTTCGAGTACTTCACCGAAATATGTTGCGCCTGTGTCATTCTGAAGGGACAAATCATGATGGGCCTGCCAATGTGAATGAGCTCCCACAGTCAGAGAATGGAGGTGCGGAATGGGCCTCCGACGAGGAGGATGATTGTTGGCTGATCCCTGCTCCTGGAGATGTTCCACCTGTGACTACTGTATCTCCGGCCTGTGCCCCCTCTGGTGCGGAATCCACTGGTCCTTCTCAGCCCATAGCTGCAGCTCCCCATAATATACCACCGGTCCTCAGACGGACCACTAGGCCAAATGCTGGTATTCCCCCTGTTCGGTATGCGCAGGATGAGTTTGTTTGGCCTGCCATACATCGGTATACTACCACCCTGTGCATAAAAGTACAACCCTCTGGATATACAGTCATAGGCAGGGACTGCCAATCTTAAAGTGGGGGGGAATATGTAAGAGACAGCCAATGTTGTCCTAAGCTTTTTTTTGTCTGTATAAATTGTTAATGTTGAATGTATTTCTGTGATTCTGTTCCTTTAAGACAGCAGCCATTGTAATTGTGACATGATGCTGGAGTGAGACCCCCCCCCCTTTTATGTCAGCCTGCCTATTCTGCAGACAGAGTGTGAGCAGAGGAGCAGGAAGTGACGAGACAGAGAGCAGCAGCCATCTTGGCAAGAGAGAAGACAGGTGTCTGTGCTGTGTTGAACTGGTGTGGATATTTTTCTGTACAGCTAAGCTGTATCTTGGTCCAGAGACAAACAGAGTGTAAAGAGACAACAGGTCTAGTGAGTCCACGTGAAAGGAACTGTGCTCAGTGGCTGATCAGTGAGACTGACATTGTGACTGTGTATATGGATACCACAGATAGAGACTCGCAGTGCTGTTGATGTACTGGACAGCACCTGCTAAATCCCGGCTGTACATCGCCCCCAGAATAGGGAAGCGGAGCGGGGGAGAGAGTGCGGTGAAAATACTATTTTATAATTATATTATATTTTAATAATTCAACCCAAAAAAACCCCCCACCACACCAAAAACAAAAAAAAAAAAAAAGAGAAAAAAAAAAAAAAAAAAAAAAAAAAACACCCCCCACCCCCCCCCCCCCCCGCCCGACGCCCCCCACCCCCCACAACAAAAAAAAAGGAACCAACCCAAAACCAAAATAAGGGTTAAGAAAAAAATTAGTTAAATTTTTATTTATTTTTCCATACCAATACAAAAAAAAAAAAAAAAAAAAAAAAAAAAAAACCAAAAAAATTTTTATATTTTTTTTTTTTTTATTTATTTTTTTTTTTTTTTTTTTTTTCTCTTTTTTTTTTCTTTTAATCTCTTTTTTTAACTTATAATTAATTTTTTTTTTTTTTTTTCACCCCCCGCCGCGTGCTTCCTTTTCGGGGGGGGCCCCCCCCCCCCCCCCCTCTCCCCGCCCTCCACAATTTGGGGGGGTGTTTTTCTGCCCCCCGGGGGCCCCCCCCACTCTTACGGGGCGTCTTCTTTTGGGGTTTTATAAAATTTATATTACGCCCCCCCAGACCTTTCTTTTGTTACCCCTGAGTCATCTGCTACAAGCACATACTTTTTGTACCTATAGGGAATGTACTACACGGTTTGATTTCATAATGTAGCATATACTAATGGCAGGACATGTAATAACCCAGAATCATTTCAATAATTTCTGACGATTACAGGTAATTAAAAATACATGATTCATATTTAATAGCATAACTGGATCATAAAATCTGTCACTCAAATTTGTATTGAGTATCATTAAAATTCACTGCATTTCTGAAACTAAGGAATAAGGTCATGTGTGAGTTAGGTCATCAGAGACACATTGATGAAGTGGATGTAAAATACACTATTAGAGATATTTTCGTGATTATAGCTGTAAAGTGCACCTATATTAAATAATAATGGATTACATTACAAGTGATTAGTACAACTGTTTGTCTAATAAAAGACATGTACTACTGTAAAGATAATCTAGGAAAAAACTGGAATGGCTTTGTGATTTTTGTACTACAGTGATTTTTTTTATTGCAAATTTAATTTGCGTTGTAATGCAAAATATACAAATTAATTTTTATCAAACTCCGCCCCCTTCCCTATCATCTGCTTGTAATGAAAAGGGAGAGATAAAAAAAAAACAATAAAACATTCCTTTTCAGTACTTAGTTAATCTATCATCTCCATTTATTAAGAATTGTTCCTATCCTATATAGTGTGACAGGACAAGGGAAAAAGTGGTAGAAGGAGTATACATTTCTCACAGGTTCCTGTAATATATGTTCTAAAAACAGATGGGAAAGATTGTAGCAAGAAAAGCTGTGTTCCTTTTTGTAGGGTTGTAACCAAAACCTACAAAAAAAAGGGACTGGCTGCTGGAGTGGGAAAAGTTGGTTGTGTCTCTACTCCATTCAGCCACTTCAGGTACTTGGGATGAATGGGATTAATTGCTGTTATTAAAAACTGCGGTGTATTGTGTTTGGGAAGCTGAGCAGTAGGTCCAGCTCTCTTTAGCTAGCAACCTGTGTTGTAGCTAGTGGTCAGATGGCTAGGATTTTATTTTGTATTGTTTATGTTTTATTTGACTATCTGAAAAAGCATAAATAAAACTGGTTGCAGCCAATTGGACCTTACTTGGCTGGAATGGACTCTTATTGCTGATGGATTGTAAGCTCTTGCAAGCAGGGCCCTCACGCCTTTTGCTTGATATGTTAATTCTTTGCCACACTGTAATGTCTGATACTGTCTGTTCTTGTACCCTCTGACTTGCAAAGTGTCGTGGTATATTTTGGCGCTATATAAATAAAGTTATTATTATTATTACTGTGCCAAAAGTGCACGTCTATTTCAGGAGATGGTGATCCCCAAGCTAATTCTGTCACAATATTTATTTGGTTATGACTCTGTTTATAGGGGAGAGACAGTCTAGCATCTAATTCAAAATCAAATATTCATTAATTGACCATAAAAAAACACACCCAGATAGAATTGTCAGGTTGCTGCAAAATTCAACATGCAGTTATGACTCGAGTAGATAATTAATGATTACTGGTATGATCTGATTAGACACTCGATCTTGCCACATGGGGATGTCAAAGTGCTGTCCTATAAAAAAAAAAAAATTCTGAGGCAACTTTTGGGTAGTGTACCTTTTGATGAGAGATCATTAACTGCTAAACATGTTTTGCCCTCGTGACAGACTTTGAGAAGAAGCACATTATAGGACTGAGAGAAGCAATATGGTTGTATTGACAAATTGCCTGCCATCTATGCCATTCTAACTTAACTGTTAGGAGCTGTTGAGAACAGTGCTTAGAGCATGCACATATGGTGAACAGGCTCCGGATGGCCCAGACTGACCAAAAATAGAAGATCATTTGCTCTGCCGAAAAGCATGAGCAGCTACCACAGTTTCCTAGTCCACAGTACCCATTAGATGTCCTGCCATTGACAGCCAGCCTTCATATGCAGTGGTGTCATGAACAACAAATCTAGACTTCTACAGACTAAAACTGTTCTGTTTGGGATCCAGTGATGGTTAAGTTTGGATATGGAGGCCTTGTGGTGAGTGCTTCAATCCTGCCTTTGCTGTGGAGCAGTCACAGCTGCTGGTGTGATGATCTGAGGAGCCATCGCATATGACATTCTGTTAATCCTAGTAGTGATATGAGGGACATTGAGAGCTCAGAGATCTGTACAAAACATTCTGCAGCCACATGTGTTGACTCTCATGGTAGGGCTTCCAACTGTCATTTTTCTGCAGATGAATGCTTATCTACACACAGCAATGTTGTATCCATGCTAGAGGCAGCCTAACAGGGTACTAGAGTCTCCTTTTAATTGTACAGTTTTCACCAATAAACTTATCCTTTCAATCAAATATTGTAATCACTTACATACAGTGGAATGCAAAAGTTTGGACACCCCTGGTCAAAATGACTGTTATTGTAAACAGTTAAGCAAGTTGAAGATAAAATTATCTTCAAAAGACATAACATTAAAGATGAGACATTCTCAATGTATTTTTTTGAAAAAAAAAAAATAAAATCATATTTTACATTTTCAATATAACAAAAAATGAAAATGGCCCGATGCAAAAGTTTGGGCACCCTGCATGGTTAGTACCTAGTAGCACCCCCTTTGGCAAGTATCACAGCTTGTAAACGCTATTAGTAGCCAGCTAAGAGTCTTTCAATTCTTGTTTGAGGGATTTTTATCCATTCTTCCTTGGAAAAGTCTTCCAGTTTTGCGAGATTTCCCGGTCGTCTTGCATGAACTGCTCTTTTGAGGTCTAGCCACAGATTTTCTATGATGTTCAGATCAGGGGACTGTGATGGCCATGGTAAAACCTTCAGCTTGCGCCTTTTTAGATATGGTGGATTTTGACGTGTGTTTAGGATCATTATCCATTTGTAGAAGTCATCGTCTTTTCAATTTCAGCTTTTTTATAGATTGTGTTATGTTTGGTTTAAGAATTTGCTGAAATTTCATTGAATCCATTCTTCCCTCTACCCGTGAAATGTTCCCCCTGCAATTGGTTGCACCCCAACCCAAAAGCATGATTGATCTACCCCCATGCTTAATGGTTGGAGACATGTTCTTTTCCTGAAATTCTGTGCCCTTTTTTCTCCAAACATACCTTTGATCATTGTGGCCAAAAAGTTCTATTTTAACCTTAGCAGTCCACAGGACTTGTTTCCAAAATGCATCAGGCTTGCTTAGATATTCTTTTGCAAACTTCTGATGTGGAATTTTATGGAAGAGGTTTTCTTCTGATGACTCTTTCATGAAGGTCATATTTGTGCAGGAATCGCCTGAACAGTAGAACAATGTACCACAAATTCAGAGTCTGCTAAATCTTCCTCAAGGTCTTTTGAGGTCAAGCGGAGTTCTGATTTGCCACTCTGGCAATCCTACGAGCAGCTGTCTCTGAAATTTTTCTTGGTCTTCCAGACCTTATGTTCCTGGTAACTGCCATTTCTTAACTACATTTCGAACTAAGGAAAGGGCAACTTGAAAACGCTTTGCTATCTTCTTATAGCCTTCTCCTGCTTTGTGGGCCTCCACCATTATCATTTACAGAGTGCTAGGCAGCTGCTTAGAAGAACCCATGGCTGCTGTTTATTGGCATAAGGTTAGAGGAGGCTGGGGATTTATAAAGCTGTACAATTTGCATCACTTGGCCTTTCCTAATGATGATAGTGAACAAGCCATAACCCTAACTGGCTAATGAAGGTCTGAGACCTTGGTCAAAGTTATCTGAGCACAGAAATCTACAAGGGTTCCCAAACTTTTGCAAGGTACTCCTTTCCCTTTATCACTCTAAATTGTACTCAAACATAATAATAACTGATATTGCTTAAAATTATAGACAAGTGTGTTTAATCTTTAACTTTATGCCTTTTAAAGATCATTTCATCTTCGACTTGGTTAATTATTCACAATAACAGTCATTTTGACCAGGGGTGTCCAAACTTTTGCATGTCACTGTATATCATTACATTTGCACATATACAGTTTCATTTAATTCCAGCAACTCCTTCTTAGTGCATCATTTTTTGTCAATGAGTATAATAATGAAGTAATCTCACTTTAAGACCCAGTCTTGCTGTTCATGGGACCTTGAAATCAGATTGTATATAGATCTTTCACAAGGACCAGTCTAAGGCAGAGAGTTGGAGTTGCCTATAGAAGGCCTTAGCACGAAGGTAAACGGCAGAAAAGTATCAGCAAGTAATAACAGGGAGCAGAGGAAGTATGGTAAGCATATTTCAATAGAAGACACAGAAGGTGAGAACAAGACTGCCAGTGGAGTGGTATAACTCTGCATCCCACTGGTATGTTTTTACCAGAGATCAGTCTTACGAAGTATGCGGAGCGGCAGGAATGCTTGGGCAGCATGCCAGCAGGTAGTAGATGATAGGGATGTAGAGGAGAAGGATGAGCAACAGAGCACACATATCCCTACATGTTCTCTCATGAGGGTTCCATATAGTTTCCTAAATATACCACACTTCTCTGTTTCATGACAGATTATCCACTACTGACTAGTTTCATCAACCTTGTCATTCAATAATCTATTTTCCTCTTTTCTACAATTATTCCATAATAGCAGAAGGACCCGGCTTCGCACTGGTATATTTCAATTTTTGTTTGAGTAGTGACACCATAAGAATTGGCCAATTTTGCACTTGACATCCAGTATGGCAGTCCAGTATAGGTATAATCTATTTATGGCTGTGTTGCTATGGAAACCTGGTAAATGAAATGTGAACTTATATTGGCTGATGCACGTCATATGACTGAATATTTAAGGACCTGCGAATCGATATTGACTCATACAGGTCATAAATAGCTTGGTTGCTATGGAAACCTGGTGTAAAGCTGTCTGTATGTCAAGACTGAAGAACCTGCGATTTTCCATTGGTCCATAAGCGTCATGTGATCATGTGTATCTCAGTTTGGATATCAGTGAAAGACCTGCGATCGGTTGTTATGGAAAACCTTGAGTAAAGCTGTGTGTATGTGACCTTGTGTAACAGTGTCATCCACAGTGCCCTGCCCCTTTAAAGCTGACATACAGCAGTGAAGAAAAACGGTTGGGTTGTTATGGAAACATGGAGTGCAGCTGTGTGCATGTGGCTGACAATGCCTTGTGAGATTGGAGAAGGACTTGGGTCTGCTGGGTTGTTTCAGCAGCTCGCTGTTGTCTGTGACATACCTTGTCAGATTGGGGAGAGGTTTGGGTCTGCTGAGAGTTTTCATTAGCTCAAGCAGCAGCCATGTGTTTTGCTGCAGGAGACATGAGTAGTTTAAAAACGTTTCAATTTATAAGAATACTGAAATCCAGTATGGCAGTCCAGTCAGTGGCATAAATACCGGGGTAGCGGTGGTAGCGGCTGTCACAGGGCCCGGGACATTAGGGGTCCCGGCGGGCCCCTGATGTTTTTTTTTTATTTTTAATAGGCCGTTACCTGCTGGTGTAACACCAGCAGGTAACGGGCCCTATTTACTTACCAATCCCCGCACCTGCTCACGGCCGTCTGCGCTTCACCTTCTGCAGAGGCGGCTGTGAGCAGGAGCGGGGATTGGTAAGTAAGGCCTGCGGGCTGTGAACACCACAAACACTGCTATCATTATAGTCTGGGGTATTTTCAGCAGGCTTCGGGCCTCCTTGGTGACGTCCCAGACATCGGTGGGCCAGTCCGACGTCATTTTGCGTCGCGATGCATGCCTGGCTCACGTGACATCTGGTCCAACATTGAAGAGGTAGCGGGGAGTGCGCATAATACTATATGAAGTGGCCACTATGATACTGTGTGCAGGGGCCACTATGGGGCAGAATAGTGTGTGCAAGGGCTACTATGGGGCCTAATAGTGTGTGCACGGGCCACTATGGGGCATAATAGTGTGTGGAGGAATGTGGAGTTTGTGCGGCGGGGGCAGTTGCCGGGGGGGTCCCATGTCAAATGTTCGCTTTGGGGCCCAGCCATTGCTAGTTACGCCACTGAGTCCATTATAGGTACAGTCTATTTATGGCTGTGTTGTTATGGAAACCTGGTAAATTAAATGTGAACTTATATTGGCTGATACACGTGATATGACTGAATATTTAAGGTCCTGTGAACTGCTATTGACTAATACAGGTCATAAATAGCTTGGTTGCTATGGAAACCTGTGTGCCTGAGGAGAGTAAGCGCCTGCGAGCTCTTATTGGCTGATAAGGGACATGTGACCATGTGTATGGCAGTTGGAATATGAGTGTAAGACTTGCAGGCTTGTATTAGGTAATGTTGGTCATTTTTTGGGAATACTGTATATTAGGAACTGTATGTCCAAGAGAGCTGAGACCCAGTCTAAAATATTCCCAGACACCTGATGTACATGTGTGCCAAATTTGGTGAGGATCAGTCCTGTCGTTTGGTCGCGCATAAAGAACAGACAGACAGGCAGAAACTCATTTTTATATATATATAAGAGATACAATTATGGTTATGGACATTGGACACAGTAGATCAGACTGTGGAGAGGGGGTAAAGAGTTCTGGGATGGCAGATTACACAGACTTTACAGTGTCAGTGTAAATAGGGAGGAGAGCACAAACTGCGTTCTACATGGTGAGGGCAGAGGGGCCACACAGATTTTGTTTGTGTAGAGGTAGAGGAGAGCATCAATTTCAGACTCTGCTGAGGAAAATTACATACTCCTCAGCATCAGTTTCTGTCAGTCAAACAGACCACAAATCCGTTGTGGACTTTAGAGGGAGGAAGCAGTACAAAAATGATGTTGTGATAATAGATGACAGTTCGTGAGGCAACACTGTGAGCCTTTACTAGAAGGGACACCCCTATATCAGAATTTCTACAAAAATGTATATAAATGCTATTGTAACGTTCTCTAAAAAGGATGTTTCTTATGGTGGCAACTACTTTTATTATCCTTGGCCTCAAATTTTGTTTCCTTAGATGGATGACTTTATGATTGTACTAATGATAAATAGTATCATTTCTGTGCAAAGTTCTACTGTTCTTTACTGTTCCACTGGGCAATGACATTTTGCAGTCTTTTAATATGTGTCACCTCCTGCTTAGCTGCCAAAGTTTGACACTTTCCTCCAGATTTAGTTACGGTATATTTGCTGCAGTCTATATTTATATGAAAGGAAATCATAATTGGTGTCAATGTTGTAACATTTTATTTATTTTGAGCTTCTTAGGCAGGGTTCACACTACCGTTGGATTCCGTTATGAAGTTGTCCGTTAACAAAAAAAAAAACAGACACCTATCATAACAGACATTAACAGACACTAACTGATGTTAATGTGTCCGTTTTTTTAACTGATCCAGTTAATAGATCAGTTAAAAAAACGGACACATTAGCATTAGTTAGCATCAGTTAGTGTTCGTTTTTTTTTGTTTTTGTTTCTGCTTTCTGAGCATGCGCAGAAAAAAAACGGACTTAAAGTAACAGACAGTAACTGATGGCTATCAGTTACTGTCCGTTATAAGTCCGTTACCCATAGACTTCAATGTTAAAAAAATAACGGACACTTGCTGTCCGTCAAGAATCCGTTTTTCCAAACGGACAAAAAAGTCCTGCATGTAGGATTTTTTGTCCACGGAAAAAAAACGGACTTCTGACAGATTGGGTGTAAACGGACACAAATGGACACAATATAAAAACCCATTGAAATGAATGGAAATTTTAATGGATTTCTGACGGCTCAGCTAGTGTCCGAAGCTAAAATCTTGTAACGGACAATAGCTACAGACACTACTGACGGTCAGCAACGGTAGTGTGAACGCCCCCTTAGTTGTTAATTTTGCCTTTTGCTTCAGTTGATTACATTTCTGTATTTTTTTTTACTGTCAATTGTATTTAATATGATTCCAGATTTCTTTTGTTCTGGGTACAGCAAGAGTTAAGGCTTCATGCACACAACCATATTACAGTTCTGTAAAACCAAGGTGTTTTTTTTTTGTTTTTTTGCAATCCAGCACGCTTTGAAGTGTAAAACTTACTATATGTCCATACATTTCCTATTTCTTATAGAGCCATTTTTTTCTGACATATCCTGCATAGCATATTATATTAAGCATTTAATTCAGGTATACAAAAATATCAATAATATATGAAGTATGGAGGCACCATAAGGCCGGTGTTTTCCACAAAAAGACTGTGTGTGACACCAGCATATGAAAGTAAACACAGTTCTTACTGTTTGATAGTACAAAGCCACTGGGACACTAGTTTCCTCCATACAGGCTCCTTGAAAGAATGGAAAAGGGCTTAATTTTCATTCCTGACAAACAAAAAAAATCTAAATGGAAGCACAGTCCTCTATCTACTGTCCCTCGAAGATTGTCCTCATTTGGCACTTTATGTGTAACTTATCCAGTAACTTTGTATACAATGCATATCAGCTCTTGATATCTTCTTTGTGACTTTAGGCAAAATTCGCAGTTTTTTACGTATCATTATTCTGTGCTTATTTGTAGATTTTATATTTATATATTTTATTTATATATTTTATTATCCAAAGCCATGAGTGTCTTAAAAAGAAATGGGAATATAAAGGTTGTGGCTCCTGGCTGTGGCTCAAAAAATGCAGCAAAATCTGTAACAAAAAAATGCAGCTTTTCTACAACATGTGTTTACAGACTAAAGCTAAGACCCCACATAGTGAGCCGCAGCCAAAAAACACTGTGCAAAAGACTGCAGTGTAAACACATCTGTAACGTCTCTGCCCGTTCGAGTGTCTGCACCACCCTCTGCTCGCATGCTGCGGTGAAGGAGGAGTGTTCAGTTTGATTCCTTGCTTAAGGTTCTTGTTGCTCAGTCTGAACACTGTCCTAGACTTTGTAATTGAATTTCAGCCACAACCATCTCCTGCACCTTGTTTCTTTCGGCTCCTCAATAGTTAATCTTAGCCTTGCCTGTGTGATTGATAGCCTGTCTACCTATCAAGTCTGGGGAGGTCCTAGATTTACTATAAACAGGTCATCAGCTCACTCATGGTCGCTGGCTATTGATTCTATCCTGTGACTTTGTCCCTGCTAGCTCCTTTTCTGCTTTACCTGTATTCTTATTCCTGACCTCTGGCTTTGACTTTGACTATTCTCTTGGATTTTGATTCTGTACTGCATTGCTCGACTGTTACTGACCCCTTGACTTGCTGACCTCCCTTTTGTTGTTGTTTGTGCTGTCTGCGTTTTGTGTTGTCACTTATTCAGAGTAGGAATCGCCAAGTTGTTCCTGTCATTAGGACACTGAGACAAGTAGGCAGGGATAGGGTCTGGGTCTACTTTAGGGCTCACTGTGTCTGTATTCCCTTCCTCTCAGGTTTCTGCAGCAGCACTGGGGAATTGCTCTACTTCCTTACAACATCGCTTTTTTTTCACAGAGTTTTTACAGAAGTCTGCAGAGTTATCCTCTGCGGACTTTCTGCCTCTATTACACCTATACGGAAAATGCCAGCGTTTCCATAGGTATAACTGACATGCTGCATGTTTGCACAAACACTTGCGTTTTTGATATTGCAACATTTCTGCTGTGGATGTTTTTCTACTATGTGTGGATGGGATTAGCCAGAATCCCATCCACTTTGCAGGTAATGTAAAATTCTGAGTTTTCGCTATGTGGGGCTCCAGCCTAAAGTAGTTTCTTACCTTCTTTACATTTCTTGTTAAGACAACAATTATTAACAAATAAATATTTCAGGGATGATGTGTAGGAGAAGTAGCAATACAAACAACGCTGAGAAAATGCTTATATATTGTTATTTAGAGTCTTCTCATTAGTTCTCAGGGGAACTAAAAAGCTTTATAATTCTAGAATTTAGCAGCTTTGCTGTATAATCGGTTTAAACCCATATGAAATTGGTTGTTCTTGCTATCACGTTACTTTCTCCAGGACTGTAAGGCTCTGATAATGGTTCTCTGTTACTTGGCTGGGTATAGCAATAATTCCATTGAGCGCAATGTCAATTAATATTTGTACTGAGTGATTTAGGTTTTTCTCCTCTAACTTGAATTCTATTACGCAAGATCACCTTCCAAGCTTTTTCTGCTTCTGAACAAATGATGTGTCTTTTTCTAAGCAATCCTCTAATCTGTATGACAACAAAAGACAGAACTTCACCGACTCATTAAAATATCTTCTGCCCAGATTAGTGATTTCGGCTTCGTCATAAGCATTGATTTCCTCTCACTTTTATTTTGTTTTGAAAACCTCTAATTAAATAGGGAGTAAAGAAGTACAGACTTGGATTGCTCTTTTTTTCCAAAGTTTCCTCTACTTTCAATCTCAACTTACTTTAACAAATTGCAGATCATTGGGCTACAGAGATTACTTTTCCTTTCATGACTGAAAATGATCAGAGCTTCAATTTTCTTTCAGAAATATTTAATGAGCATTTCTTCAGATAATAGCTGTGCAGCGGAAGCGTTGACCAAAGAACATATTTTTGGTTGCTCTGCAAAATACAAAGCTTAGAAGGATTAATCCTTCACTCTGCTCTTGCAAGCCTATTAATTTCATTTTAATGTAATGTATACTCTGCCTTTTGCAAGACTAGCGCATTTACCATTAGTGATAAGCCAATTTGGTTATGGGATAAGAGGGAAATAAAATTAAGTTCTAATTAATAATGTGGTTTATTAAGTTAGGAAATGTTAGACTTCACTAAGCGTGAAACAACAAAGTTTAGCATGGATTTAGAAACACTAAGCTTCCAGTTAATCATTTGTTATTACCCTTGTTTCACTAGGCACAATGACACCTAGGTTATATGCTTGTGCTATACATAATTATAACAATGACATATAAGAGGATGTTAAAGGGGAATCTTTTATTAAATGGGTCTGTCTTGTGATATGGTAAATTCACTTATCAAAACTCTAAAAAGTCCTCTACAATATGTTCATTACAATTGTTAACTCAAAATAATTTAATCTATGACACTGCATTCCTTCAGTAGGGTCAACATTGACAGCATATATGATTGAGCTGTAGTGGATAACTTGAAACACAAATTCCGATTTGGAGTGAGATCAAGAATGTCAATTTGACACTGCTGTTTTTGGGCATTCCTTTATACTGCATATTTGGCTTCATCTTTGGGTGGTGGTGTTGTGTGCTAGAAAGCTTAAACACATTTTTCTGTAATTTGGTGCCATTTTTTTCTCTTAAGTCCTTCCAGGGCCTTGACATGATGCTACCACTATCTTTTTTATGTAAATGGTGTGTTTAGGGGTATATAATAATAATAATAATAATAATAATAATAATAATCCTTTAATAGTCCCACAATGGGGAAATTCAGTGTGTTACAGCAGCAAAGATAAGCAGATACAAATACAAATACAACATGTACAGGACTGTTCCAAGGTGAGAGGCATTACATTGATAGTAGACAGACAGATAGGAAGTAGCAGAGGAGGGGGGGATTTATCAGGCAGAAAGATATTTCAGTTCTCTGTGTGTAATGATCTCCGCTTAGTTCGGTGTTGGTTGTACAGCCTAACCGCGGTGGGGAGGAAAGACTTCCGATAGCGCTCCTTTTCACACTTAGGGTGGAGCAGTCGGTCACTGACTGTACTGCCCAGCGCTATCACAGTCTCATACATGGGATGGGACTTCTTCTTCCGCATGGAGCTCACCACGGACAGTATCCTTCTGTCCCCAGGACAGAGCTGGCCCTTCTAATCAGCTTGTCAAGTTTATTTCTGTCCCTGGTTGATATGCTGCTCCCCCAGCAGGTCACTCCAAAGAAGATGTCTGATGCCACTACCGAGTTGAAGAAAGTCCTAAGAAGTGCCCCCCGGATTCCAAAGGCTCTCAGCCTCCTAAGCAGGTAGAGCCTGCTGTGGCCCTTACTGTACAGGACCTCCATGTGATCTGCCCAGTCCAGCTTATTATTAAGGAGCAAACCCAGGTACTTATAGGTGTTCACAATCCCGATGCCTGTCCCCAGGATGTCCACTGGTTTAGGAGGGCATCTGCATTTACGGAAGTCCACCACCATCTCCTTGGTCTTCCCCGCGTTAATCTTCAGGTGGTTCCGCTGGCACCAGTCCACAAAATCCTGGTTCAGTTCTCTGTACTCCCTGTCATCATCGTCTGTGATGAGACCTACTATTGCAGAGTCGTCAGAATACTTCTGTAGGTAACAGCTAGATGAGTTGCACCTAAAATCTGCAGTGTACAGTGTGAAGAGGAAAGGGGGTAGCCTGGGGTCCCCCAGTATTACAGGTCACGGTATCTGAAACACAGTCTCGGGCTCTCACGTATTGAGGCAATGGTAATAAAGTTCAATTTTGGGTTCCTTACGACTAGAGATGGGTGAACCTTTGAAGATTCTTTTCTTTTCGGGTTCAGGTGGTTCGGTCCACAGAACTGTTTCAGGTTGAATAAATTCAGTACATACCAGAGCTTAAATTGGTTTAAAACCATAGTGTATGACACTGTCAGGGCTCCTTTGACACTATCTATCCCATGGCTAGCTCTCTATGGCAAACTCAGCCAAAGTTATTAGAGATGAGCGAATCGAAGCTGACGAAGTGGAATTCGTCCTGAATTTCAGGAAATATTCGATTCGCATCAAATCCGGATTTCCTCACGTTTCGTTGTAACAAATCACATTTTTTCTAAAATGGCTGCTGCACATTTTAGAACATGGGGCAAGGAACTCTGGGAGCACGGGATCACCCACAATGCCATGCGTGCAGCCAATCAGCAGCCACCTAGCCCTGTGATGTCACAGCCCTATAAATACCCTCCGCCATCTTGGATTCAGGCATTTTCCAGTGTACTTAGTGCACGGAGAGATGTCAACAGGCACTAGGGAAAGTGATAGAAAAGACTTGAAAACTGAAATTTTGCTCAATCGAAGTTCAGGGAATCGTTGATTATTTAGATAATCTGTTTTCCCTTAGTCCGAACAGCAGCACAATATGGGGTATCTCTGCCCCGTGTGCTGGTAGGACAGGCGGAATTTTTAATTTACATAATTAATTAAATGATACTCCCCTATAAGAGGCCAAGGAGACCTCCCCTCACTGTGTTAGTTATAAAGAATAAAAGAAAAAAACAGCAATCCTTCCTAAAGGAGGAGAAAGCTTGTGCTGCTGTTTGGACTAAGGGAAAACAGATTATCTACATAATCAACGATTCTTCTTACATCCAACAGCAGCACAATATGGGGACGTAGCAAGTAGATCCCCTAGGGAGGGTTCTCACTCACTACAGTACCGTATGAATGTCCAAAGGCAGTAGCCTCTGAACTACGGACATCTAACTGATAGTATTTAACAAAGGTTAGTTGGTGGTGACTAAAAACAGCTGCACAAACTGCTCAAAAAAGCAAGACCAACTCTCAGCCCAGGAGGCCGACACAGCCCTTTGATAAACTCAGGCGATAACCCAAGCAAAATAAATTTAAATTAAGAGGGTTTCCCAATCCTCTGAAAGACTATGTATGCAGAAGATAAATTTTGGAGACACCATACTATATCCAGAGTATGGAGTTTTCCCCCTTCCTTAGAGGAAGGAGCTGGGAAATAAAACTGGTAAGGAGACTACCTGGTTAATATTAGCCTGAGAGGGCACCTTAGGGTTAAACCTAGGAATAAATCTGAGCTGGACCCTAATGGAAAAAAAAAAATAAAAAAATATGTGGCTCTTCAGAAAAGAAGCCTGCAACTCTAGTATTCTTTTAGCTGAGGTGATAGCTAGCAAAAAGGTGGTTTGCAAGCCAGAAACTTAAGATCCACCTTCTCAAATGGTTCCAATGTCACGCCGCAAAGGCCAGAAAGAACTGTGGATAGATTCCAGAGTGGAACGGAAGCTGCAACTACTTAGCTAAGTCTCATAGCACCCTTAAGAAATTCTGGGAATTAAGGGGTTCTGAAACAATCTTTTGCTTAAGCAGGTGGATAGGGCTGAAACCTGTACCATCAGTGTGGCAGGGGAAAGGCCCTTATCCAAGCAGTCCTGAAGAAAATTCTGAATCATTCGAACTATTCACTTCCTGTCTGGAGAACCACTCCTTGAAGACAATACCTATCCTTAGGTATCTTTTATTGGTGGATTCTGCTCTTGCACAGAAAAAAGGTCTTCATGACGACTTCTGACAGTCCACTAGGGACTGAGCAACCTTCAGGCTGTCAGGTTGAATCTCCTCAGATCCTGGCACTTCTGAGTTTCTTGGAAAACCAGGTTCTGGATTGGAGGAAGCCTCTAATAGATCCCTCGACTCATGAGCATGAGTTGGGAACACCAAGCTCTTTTTGGTTATCACATAGGCTTGGTCCTGTCTGACTTTCATCAATACCTTTGGTATCATGGAAAGTGGAGGGAAGATGTACGCCAGCCTGAACCTCCAAGGGATGGACAGGGCATCCACTGCCAAGGGATAGTCCTCCTGATGTAGTGAACAGAACATCTCTACCTTGGCATTGAGTCTGGTCACCATAAGGTCTACTTCTGGAAGACCCCACTTCAGGGTGATCTGGTGGAACACTCTTGATTGAGAGACCATTCTCCTGATATGGCAAGACCCCGACTCAACTGATCAGCTACTGTGTTCAAGGAGCCCTTGATGTGAACTGCGGAGAGATGGGTCAGATCTTTCTCTGCCCAGGTGAAAATCAGACCTGCCTCCCCGAGGAGAGAGAATTATCTGATGCCTTCCTGTTTATTACAGTCACCATGGTGATGGATTGGATCTTGACAGCTCTTCCTCTGAGAAAAGGAGAAGAATGGAGGAGTGCCAGGTGAACTGCTCTGAGTTCTCTCCAGATGGATGATGTCATCTTTTCTAGCCTGCTCCAGACTCCTTGTACGGTTTTCTCGTACAGATGGGTTCCTCATCCTGAAAAGGATGCATCGGTCAACAGGGTCCAAAGAGGTTGGACCATGGACATCTGACTTTCAGGTGTATCACCAATTGAGAGAAAGACGGGTTCTGGGAGAAAGTCTGATCCTCTTGTCAAGACTCAGAGGGCTATGATTTCAGACCCCTAGTACTACCGACTGGAGGGGACGCATATGCCATAAAGTCCAAGGAACTGAATTGGCTAGGGCTGACATGAGGCCAGGACTCTCAAAACTGTTCTGATGAACATCCGATGCATCTTGAGAAGATATGATAACCTGTATAGCGCCATCATATTCAGCAGCGCCCTCACGGACATTGACAGATATAGGGCACTGTCCCATATAGGACTTACAATCCACATTCCCTATCAGTATGTCTTAGGAGTGTGGGAGGAATCCGGAGACCCCGGAGGAAACCCATGCAAACATGGGGAAAAAATACAGTCTCCTTGCAGATTTTTGAATCACCTCTGACTTGTCCCGGTTATTAGCCTGGATGCTGGAAAAAAAGACACAGTTGTGCAGGGTGCTGGAGCAGGATGGTTTCTGACTAGGCTTTTATTAGCCAGTCATCCAATGTGGCACTATGAACAGACCTAGAGGTCTGAGTGCAGTTGTTTCTGGAGCCATCACCTCTCTGCAAAATGCAAATAAATTTATAAATTTTATACAATGTGATTTTCTGGATTTTATTTTTGATATTCTATCTCTCACTGTTAAAATTAACCTACCCTTAAAATTATAGACTGTTCATGTCTTTGTCAGTGGGCAAACTTACAAAATCAGCACGGGATCAAATACTTATTTCCTTCACTGTAGGTGTGCCATAATGATGTAAAGAAAACATGTTGGAAGATTTTGTGTTTAAATGAAAACTAAGGCAAGGTTCACACCCGCTCCTGCTCTCCGCTGGGGGATTCCGTTCCCCATTTAGCTTGAAAAATGTGGAGAGAAAAACAGGCAGAAACCGGGGCGGAAACCCGATGGACCCCATTATAGTCTTTTTAAGAGATTTTGGTTTCCGTTTAGGGGGGTCCCCAAGCGGACCCCCCAAACGGAAACCCGAACGCATGTGTGAACCTAGCGTAAATGAGAACTAAATACTAAGAAAAACAAGAAATTTAGTTGCCCTCACTGTTTTTAACATCAGCACTCTGTGCATGCCCATGTATTACCTTTCCCAGCAGACCTAGCTGTCTGGTTACTTGTGTGAGTGCTCCTGTTTCTTTATGGATTAGTGTGCTCACCTGCTACGCTTGTTTTTTTCCAATCTCTTTCTGCTTTGCGTGCATATAAGACTGCTTCTCTACCCATACCCAGGCTGAGCAACATTTCGGTTGTCTATTTCATGATCTACTGTTTGGACAGATTTTGTCCTTATGTGTGTATGTCTGAGTTATATTTCTGCTTGATGCCAGAGTGTAATAGTCTCTCTCAGTGTACTCTGTTTGGCTCTAGTTCACACTGTATGATTACTGACTCTCCAGGCTGCTGTGTTCCTTTTTGTTTCTGCACTTGGTTCAGCCCATAGGCCTAACAAGTTCACCTGTGAGCTATTGTTAGCCAATTCTTGACTGCCTCTGCCTATTTCAGTCTGTTCTACAATCTGGCTGAGCAATATATATGTGTATGTATGTATGTATGTATGTACTGTATGTATATTTAGGCTTAGCAGTGTGTGTATTGTTTAGTTCCTTGCCCTATTCTATTTATATGCATGCTTCTGTATTGTTCTGTGTCTTTCTTGCCTCAATTTTAGTCCTTGTATGTTCCTGTATTCCTGTAGCTCCTATATATCTTGATTCCTGTATGATTCTTGTTTTACCCATCTTTTGTTTTAGCCTATTCCTGTCTGTACTGGTTTTAGTCTATGTACATGTTCTGTGTTTTATACATTGTATCCTGTTTCTGTGGTGCTTTTTAGAGATAAGCGAATTGATTCTGCAGAAGTGGAATTCAATCCGAATTTCAGGAAATCTTAGATTCGCCATGATTCCGGATTTCCTCACGTTTTGATGTATCGAATCACATTTTTTAATAAAATGGCCGCCGCAGACGTTAGGACAAGTGGGAAGGGACTCTGGGAGCGTGGGATCACCGACAATGTCAAGCGTGCAGCTAATCAGCAGCCAGCAGGACCTGTGATGTCACAGCCCTATAAAAACCCTCGGCCATTTTAGGTACAGTCATTCCACATCGCTCTTACTGTAGGGACAGACATCAGCAGGAGCTAAGGAAAGACTTAACATATAGAAGTTCAGGAAAAGAAGTTGAGCCTCAGAACTGTAGGGAAAGCATAGGGAGGAATGGAGAGAAGAATTTGGGGTGGTTGCAGGGTCATTTACAGCAAGAATTTCCAGCATAATTCACATTGCAGCACTCACTGCCATTATACTGCTGCTCATTACTCATATCTGTGTTTTCAAGGTGGAACACAACAAGCCTTTTGCAGTGCAGTACACTAATATCTGCACGTATCTGTAAAAAATGCCTTTTTAAAGGCGTTTATTATAAGGGGCTTAGTCAATGTTCTTTCAAAGCATAATATTAGTCAGTAATATTGTGCCATAGAAAACTGAATTATCATCCAATAATATCTGCACATATCTGTAAAAAAAAAGCCTTTAACGTGGGGAAAGACATAACGACCATATTACCATTTTTTTGCCAGTATAAAGTTGCAGGCCATTTTTAAAACAGTATTGTCAATAATAATTCAATAATTCTAAGCGGTTATCACTTATTTAAAGGTGTTCATTAGTGTCTAAACCCATAAAAAGGACCATATTCGCCATTTTGTTACCAGTATAAAGTTTCAGGCCATTTTTAAAACAGTATTGTTAATAATAATTCAATAATTCTTAGCAGTTATTATCACTTATTTAAAGGTGTTTATTAGTGTCTAAACCCATAAGGAGGACCATATTCGCCATTTTTTTCCCATTGTGCTGATGGAGCCGATACTGCTCCCGCCACCCACACCCCCTCCCACAGCTGCCATGCCAGTGCAAGTCCCCCCGGTCAGACATGCGAGAGGATGGACGATGGTGAAGATAGGCAGATAGACAGGCCAACTTGCTACATAGCATGTCTCTATTATGTGTAGGTAGCAACAGCCTTAGGAGGCTATACAGTGAACCAGTGGCAGAGTGTGGTGAGGCAGCATGGATCATTTAATCTGCTGCATCAGGCATTGGTGGGTGGAAATCCTGGCTGATCCATGCCTGATTCATCTTCACAAAGGTCAGTCTCTCCATATTTTGTGTGGACAGTGAGTTCTCCTTGGGGTAACTATGGCCCCGCTGCACTATACACCCGCTCTGATGCCACACTACTGGCTGGGCAGGACAGCTTTTCCAGGGCAAACTCGGCCAGTTGTGGCCACAAATCCAGTTTGGCTGCCCAGTAGTTCAGTGGATCTTCAATGACGGGTGGCAGGGTGCACTCTGAGTATGCCAACACCTACTGGTTCAGGTTCTTCTCTGTGTCTAGCTGATGATGAGCAGTTTCTTCACTATGTGGGTGAAGAAAGTTGCTCATCAGCAACTCTAGGCTCAGGCTGCTGCTGATGGAGCCAATACTGCTCCTGCCACCCCCCCCCCACACACAGCTGCCATGGCAGTGCAAGGTGAGCGCTCAGGGCCCGGTCGGACCTGTGAGAGGATGGATGATGGAGCAGATAGGCAGCAGCCAACTTACTGAATAGGATATCTCTATAGTAGTTCAGTTTGTCCTCCCTCTCAGTGGGTGTAAAAAAGGCCCCCATTTTTCCCGGGTAGTGAGGGTCTAACATGGTGGAGAGCCAGTAGTCATCCCACTGCCGAATGGTGACAATTCGGCTGTCACTGCGCAAGGAATTCAGCATGCTTCAGGCCATGACTCCGAGGGACTCCCTGCATCCATCTCCACTGCATACTGCCAGAGTGTGTCTGGGTCATCTCTCTCATCATCCTCATCTCCCTCTGGCTGTTCTGGTTGCTCCTGCTCCTCCTCTACACCCATTTGGCTACACATTGTTTGTGCTCTAATGTCCTCCTCATCCTCCTTCTCCAGTTCAGCCCCTACAGGGCTCATGTGGCCTTGAGAAGTACACATCCACATCTCCAGTCCCCTGACAAGCCAGATTGAAAAGCATCTTTTCCAGGATGTGAATCAGTGGAATGATGTTGTTCATCTCGTAGTCCTGACTAACAAAGTGGCCTCCTCAAAGAGAATGAGCAAACGTCAGATGTTGCTCATGAGCTGCCACTGGCTAATGTTAAAGTTACAGTTGTGCTAAAGGCACAGGAAACTTGGTCAAAGATAAAGGAAAAATGAATGCAGCACGTTATCAGCAAATACTGGAGGCAAATTTGCACTCATCAGCCAGGAAACTGCACATGGGATGTACTTGGACGTTCCAACATGACAACGATCCAAAACACATGGCAAAGTCGACCTGTCATTGACTACAGCAGAAGAAAGTGAAAGTTCTGGAGTGGCCATCTCAGTCTCCTGACCTCAATATCATTGAGCCACACTGGGGAGATCTCAAGTGCGCAGTACATGCAAGACAGCCCAGGAATTTACAGGAACAGGAGACTTTTTGCCAAGAAGAATGGGTAGTTTTACCATCTGAGAAAATAAAGAGCCTCATCCACAACTAGCACAAAAGACTTCAAGCTGTCATTGATGTTAGAGGGGGCAATACATGATATTAAGAACAGGGGTATGTGAGCTTTTGAACAGGGTCATTTTGATGTTTTTGGTTGTCATTATGATTTAAAAAGAGAAAACACAGAAGTTTGACAATAAATAGCTTCAACCAACCACTAACCATGAGTGGAGAAAAAGTTTTTGTGTTATCATTCATATTCTCTGAAAAAAAGGCCAAAAAAATAAAAAATCTGCCAGAATATGTAAACTTTTTAGCATAACTGTACACAGGGGAGTACCTCTGCCCACTTGGATCATAAAGAAAGCGTTTATGGCTTTTCTCTGTTCATATAGCCGATCCAACATATGGAGGGTTGAATTCCAACGGGTGGAAACATCACATATCAGCCTATGTTGTGGGAGGCCGTTCTGCCGCTGCAGCTCAAGGCGGGTGTGCTTGGCGGTGTACGAGTGGCTGAAGTGCACGCAAAGTTTCCTTGACATTTTTAGGATGTCTTGCAGATGGGTGGAACACTTAAGGAAACGCTTGACAACCAGATTGAACACGTGCGCCATGGCTGAGCCATGCGACCTGCCTCCTTGACGAAGCATCGACACCATGTTCTTCCCATTGTCGGTCACCATGGTTCCGATTTTGAGGTATCGCGGAGAAAGCCAGGATTCGATTTCTTGAGGAAGGACACAGAGAAGTTCCTCCCCTATGTGACTCTGTTCGCTCAGGCAAATGAGGATTTAGAACAGCATGACACCACTGTGTCCTGCACATGTGGTATGTTGGAGAAGCACTGTGAATTGTCCCTGCAGAGGAGGCTGAGGAGACAGTGGAGGATGAGGTTGACATTTTTGCAGGACCAACGGCGTGAGAACGTGGAGGCTGAAGCTGCGTCACCTGTCCAAGTTGCTGGTGTAAATGACATATATTGTCCTTGATCGTAGTTATAGCTCCACACGTCGGTGCTGCCGTGAACTTTGGCAGACACCGACAGGCTCAAGGACTGGCCCATCTTCTCTTCTACATATTTGTGCAGGGCTGGTACTGCCTTTTTGGCAAAGAAATGACGGCTTGGGAATCTCCATCTCGGCTGGACACAAGCCATGAGTTCTCTGAAAGGTGAAGAGTCCACCACTTGGAAAGGGAGGGACTGCAGCTCCATCAACTTGGACTGGAGTATGTTCAGCTTCTGCACTGCTGGATGAGTGCGCACATACTGTTGTCTCTTCGAAATCGCTTCTGTGATGGATTGCTGATGACTGACTAGGAGGAGGAGGAGGAGCAGGAACATCACGACCAGCAGATGATGGGAAGGACACACAGCTTCCTTTGGCTAAGGTGGTGGAGCCTTGACTGCCTGAAATGGCATGTGTGCCTCTGGGTGCTGCAGCGGTTGCTGCGGCAGCCTGGACCACAACATTGGAGCCACAGCTCTCCCAGGCCACTTTATGGTGATGCTGCATATGTTGACGCAGGGCTGTGGTGCCAACATTGGCACCCTGGCAAAGCTTCACCTTCTGCCCACAGACTGAACATATGGCCATGTTGACCTCCCCCGGCGGCTTTACAAAAAACTGCCACACTGCCGAGTAGGTGATTTTACCCCCAACACTCTGCGCTAACTGACTGCTACCGCCACTGCCTCCATGAACCCCTGCACCACAGCTTTCCAGGCAGGTAGGCTGCTGCAAAGTGGGTGGTCTACCCCGGGCACGTTTAGCTCCCGACCTCCCACTGCTGCCACCCTGCTGACTCCTCCGCTGCCTCATGTGCAAGCTGCAACCCTCTTCTCCTGATGATGATGAAACTCCTCCCAATTGCGATCGGCTACATTGTCATTCACTACAGTCTGCAGTTCACTGATGTCCTCCTCAACACCAGCTCCCATGCCACTCTCCTCATCACTACTTGCCCGCCTACCGGAGGAAGCGGCGGATGTCTCCTCCAGAACTTGGCTGAGCAGTAGCTGCTGACTGTCCTCTACACTTACCCCAGTCCCATGGGTCCGCTGCCTTGGGATATCCTTGGACTCTGACCTATCCTTCAAGCTGCATATCCAAACCCTCAACACCTCCTTCCGCCTCCAACTCAAGAACATCCATTGAATCCGCTCCTTCCTCACCCCAGAAACTACAAAGATGCTAGTCCATGCCCTCATAATCTCCCGCTTAGATTACTGTAACACCCTTCTCCATGGCCTCCCAGCAAATACTCTCGCCCCCTCCAGTCCACCTTAAATTGCACCACTTGCTTAATACACCTCTTCCCCTGTTCTTCATTGGCCGCTCCCCTCTGCCAATCCCTTCACTGGCTACCCGTTGCCCAGCGAATAGAGTTCAAATTACTAACGCTGACATACAAAGCCATCCACAATCTGTCCCCTCCATATATCTCCGACCTAATCTCCCGCTTCCTGCCCGCACGTAACCTCCGATCCTCCAAAGACCTCCTACTCCACTCTGCTCTTATCCGCTCTTCACACAACCATCTCCAAGACTTCTCCCGTGCATCCCCCATACTCTGGAACTCATTACCAAGACACATAAGACTGACCACCACAATCACAAGCTTCAAGAAGGCCCTGAAGACTCACCTATTCAGTAAGGCCTACAACCCCCAATAACGCTACTGTCTCCATACCACCACCTGAACAGCCTCTACCCCCACCTTGTCCTTGTGGGCATGGCCCTGTATCCCACTGTGCCAGTTGGTCACTGTTAGTATTATCTGTTTTGTATATCTTCTGTACCGTATGTTAACCCTCAAATGTAAAGCACCATGGATTTAATGGTGCTATATAAATAAACAATAATAATAAATAATAATAATATCTCCTCCTCAATGTACAGAGGATCTGAGCCCACAGCATAGAGTACTTCTCTAGCTGAGGGAACAGAAAAGGACAGAGGCAGGTTAAGGACAGGTGAGGGCACAGGGCCTGCTGTCGGGCCATGCCAACTAAGGGTTGTGTCTGACGAACCCACCGACTCTTGGCTGGGGGTGTCTGATGTGACTTGGGATGAATTGGATAATTGAGTCAACCAGTCTACAACTGTTGGGTTGCTGGTCAAGACACAACCGCTACTTGACACTGGGAGCTCAGGCCTCTGTAACTGACCCCTGCTGTGCCTGCGTCAGAAACATTTAGGCCTGCGTCCCTCCCCTGTGCATGGCCTCTCGCTTCTCTGTCTGACATACTGTTCGATGAAAAAACTGGGTCACTCTGTGTACTCCTCATGCCGCTGCCACAGGGTCACTGTATGCCCTCCTCATGCCGTAGCCACTGGGTCACTGTATGCCCTCCTAAGGCTGCTACTACCTCCACCTCTCCCACTGGGTCACTGTATGTCCTCCTCATGCTGCTGCCACTGCTGGGTCACTGTATATCCTCCTAATGCCGCTGCCACTGGGTCACTGTAAGGCATCCTCATGCTGCTGCCAACTCCACATTAAGTCGCCTTGCCACTCTGTAGACATCTATGTGGAATCTGCAGACAAGGGTGTAAAAGGAGTGCGCTCTTTCACTCTACAGTAGGATGTTGGGCCTCTGCATGGTTCTTTCTACCTGGCACTAACATGGACCTGTAAGGCTGGGTTCACACTTTAGTTAGTTGGTCAGATTTTTCCCCGTAACTGTCCAAATAAGTGAAGTATGTAGCGGTTCTAAGAGCGAAGCCTGTCATGTGCGTGTCATTCGGACTCACAGTATTGTTTGACTACCACAGTAGGCTCCCTATGCGTGTTACTGCAAGGCACAGTGTTCTACACCACTATAAAGGCTCTCTGAAGCTAGGAAATAGGTGTTTTTTATTGAAATTCGCTCATCTCTAGTGCTCTTCACCACATTTCTGCCTGCCTGGTCAACTGCTACCAAACTGGGACCACCTCAGGAGCTAGCGGCCTACTGGATTCCCTGCAGTGAAGTCCAGATCCCTGTATGGGAGATAAAAGATGGAAACCAGGGAGTCTGCAGGGATAACGCCATTAGAGGTGGCCCCAAGTCAAACTGGTTTGGTACCACAGCAGGTCCACAATTCACTGACTGTGACAATTTGCTCATCTGCATGGAACTTGCTGAAATGGAGTCTGCATTTCTATGGCTCTATTTGTCTCTGCCCATATCCATCTGTATCTACCTGTGGCCTTTGGGCTTCTGTTATGAATGTTTGGCCTTTAGGCTATGCTATACCTATGCTGCATGTGGCCTAAGGGCCTTGCATTACATATATACCTCTGTTATCTTTATCTGTGGCCTTCGGGTTTTCTGCTATGAATGTTTGGCTTATGGACGTCTGTTATGTTAGTGCAGTGTCCCAGAACAGGATGTTAACGTTCTGTTTAAATTGTCATTATGCCTCCACAATATCTTGTATTTTGTCAGGTGGTAATTTCTCATGTCAGCCTTTTTTTTGTTTGCTCTATTTTGTATTCTACTGCATTACTTAGCATACACTGAGGATTGTCTGCAACAGTGTAAGGGTTAACTAGCTTTGCACATTGTTTTAGCTCTGCAAACTCACATGTCTAGTCTCGTGCTGCTTCAGTCACATGTTTTGCTCTCGGCCTATAGAATCACACGCTGCTTCTGGGGCAAACAGAGACAAGTCCCTAGTCCAGCCCCTGCCTGCACAGGGAGAGGGGGTTGAAAATAGAGTCTCAGCATGGCCTCCAGCCAGTGTACATGTCTGCCAGCATTGCTCCAAGCTGGTAAGACCCTCACATGGGCTATATACAGCTACTAGTCCATCCCAACTACTGAACTCCTGCTGGTCCACACCTGGGAGATCATCTAAAAACCTAACCCTGTTCTATCAGCCTAAGCCAGAGGAATAACCTGTTGGATAAAGAAGTCCTCTGCCTGGATCCACGTTTTTCATGGGTTCCCCAGCTGGATCTAACCTAAGCGGCTTTCACGTTGTTGATTCAGCGCTTTAGCACCCTGCGATAGGGCATTGCTCTAGCACCTACCCTGTAAGTACTCTCTTGTACCACATTGCACAGTATAGCCGAGCTGTGTTATATCTCCCACAATAGAGCTAAAGCTGCACAGGACTGTGTACATGTTAACTATTACGTACTCAGAATCTGCATACCTGCTATTACAGAGGATATATGGGACTGTGACTGAAGTACTGCAACTACTTGTAAGAAGTGTAAAAGCTGTACTGCCATTTACTACCAAAGAGACTGTGATATATGTACTTTGCCTTACAAGAGGTTCCTAGTAAAGTTCTTTAAAACCGTTGTTACTGGACTCTTTGTCACAGAAGTCATTCCAGCCTGTGCTCTGCAGAAAGGTAACAGCTGAATTGAAAGAGGTCCATGTGTGTGACAGGGGAACAGGGTTGTAGACCACTCAGGCCAGAGACACAACTGTGAATACTACCCCCATCAGCCCTGCACGACCACCATCATCATGCATCCTCTTGCTCACCGCATTAGTACGTCTGCTACATGTGACCTTTGGGTTTCTGTTTGGCCTACAGGTGTACGTAATGTTAGTACTTTTGCTACCTTCTGCTATGAATGTTTTCCTACAGATGTTAGTAACATATATATCTCTGCCCCCCCCCCCCCCCCCCCCCCTCTTTTTTTTCCCCCCCCCCCCCCCCCCCCCTCCCCCCCTCCCCTTTTTTTTTTTTCCCCCCCCCCCCCCCCCCCCCCCCCCCCCCCCCCCCCCCCCCCCCCCCCCACACCCCCCCCACCCCCCCCCAAAAACCCACCCCCCCCCCCCCCCCTTTTCTTTGCTCCCCCCCCCCCCTTTTTTTAATATTAAAAAAAAAAAAAACACCTCTTTTCACTAGGCCCCCCCCCCCCTTTATAAAAAGGAGGGGGAAATATTTTATTTTTTTTAAAAAAAAAAAAAAAAAAAAATATAAAAAAACAATCAATTTAAAAAGTTTGGGCACCCCTATTAATCTTAATCATTTTTAGTTCTAAATATTTGGGTGTTTGCAACAGCCATTTCAATTTGATATATCTAATAACTGATGGACACAGTAATATTTCAGGATTGAAATGAGGTTTATTGTACTAACAGAAAATGGGAAAAAAAAAATTAAAACAAAATTCGCCCGGTGCAAAAATTTGGGTACCCTTATCATTTTATTGATTTGAATGCTCCTAACTACTTTTTACTGACTTACTGAAGCACAAAATTGGTTTTGTAACCTCACTGAGCTTTGAACTTCATAGCCAGGTGTATCCAATCATGAGAAAGGGTATTTAAGGTGGCCAATTGCAAGTTGTTCTCCTATTTGATTCTCCTCTGAAGAGTGGCATCATGGGCTCCTCAAAACAACTCTCAAATGATCTGAAAACAAAGATTGTTCAACATAGTTGTTCAGGGGAAGGATACAAAAAGTCGTCTCAGAGATTTAACCTGTCAGTTTCCACTATGAGGAACATAGTAAGGAAATGGAAGACCACAGGGACAGTTCTTGTTAAGCCCAGAAGTGGCAGGACAAGAAAAATATCAGAAAGGCAGAGAAGAAGAATGGTGAGAACAGTCAAGGACAATCCACAGACCACCTCCAAAGAGCTGCAGCATCATCTTTCTGCAGATGGTGTCACTGTGTATTGGTCAACAATACAGCACACTTTGCACAAGGAGAAGCTGTATGGGAGAGTGATGCAAAAGAAGCCGTTTCTGAAAGCACGCCACAAACAGAGTCGCCTGAGGTATGCAAAAGCACATTTGGACAAGCCAGCTTCATTTTGGAAGAAGGTCCTGTGGACTGATGAAACAAAGATTGAGTTGTTTGGTCATACAAAAAGGCGTTATGCATGGCGTCAAAAAAACACAGCATTCCAAGAAAAACACTTGCTACCCACTGTAAAATTTGGTGGAGGTTCCATCATGCTTTGGGGCTGTGTGGCCAATGCCGGCATCGGGAATCTTGTTAAAGTTGAGGGTCGCATGGATTCAACTCAGTATCAGCAGATTCTTGAGAATAATGTACAAGAATCAGTGACGAATTTGAAGTTACGCCGGGGATGGATATTTCAGCAAGACAATGATCCAAAACACAGCTCCAAATCTACTCAGGCATTTATGCAGAGGAACAATTACAATGTTCTGGAATGGCCATCCCAGTCCCCAGACCTGAATATCATTGAACATCTGTGGGATAATTTGAAGCGGGCTATCCATGCTCGGCGACCATCAAACTTAACTGAACTGGAATTGTTTTGTAAAGAGGAATGGTCAAAAATACCTTCATCCAGGATCCAGGAACTGATTAAAAGCTACGGGAAGCGACTAGAGGCTGTTATTTTTGCAAAAGGAGGATCTACTAAATATTAATGTCACTTTTCTGTTGAGGTGCCCATACTTTTGCAGCGGTCACATTTTGGTTTAATGCATATTGCACATTTTCTGTTAGTACAATAAACCTCATTTCAATCCTGAAATATTACTGTGTCTATCAGTTATTAGATATATCAAATTGAAATGGCTGTTGCAAACATCCAAATATTTAGAACTAAAAATTATTAAGATTAATAGGGGGGCCCAAAAATTTTTTTTATAATTATATATATATATATATATATATACACACACACAAAATTTTGGGCCCCCCCTTTTTAAAATTTTTTTTTTTTTAAAATTTTTTTTAAAGAATGTTTAAAAAAAAGTGTCCCCCTTTCTTTTTTTATTTTTATTAAATTTTTCAAATATTATTATTTTTGTTAGATTCAAGTTATTTCTGTGACCATTGTAGGTTTTTTTGGGTTTTTTTCTTTCATTAAACGAGGGGTACCAACAATTTTGTCCACGTGTGTATATATACACAAACCCACAACCCCTTCATATCATATGTCCCCCACAGTACAAAATAAAATAAGGAATGGAATTAAAACTGGAATTAGGGTTGCAGCATAATATAACCAAAATACAGCCAAATACCCAAAATACAAATTAAAATATAATATAGCAAAATATGATGAAATAAAGTATACCAGAAAAGGGAAAAAAAAAGCATTGCTAATATATATAATAAACATCATAACAATTTATATGAAAATATCAATGACCGAAATAAACAAAATAATTAATTAATAATGTAACATGATTTCCCAATGCAGGTTTATACTATACGGGAACATGGTGTCTAACTGTAAGGTCCAGTAAGCTTCTCTACTTTGTAAAATATGTATTCTTACAATCCATACAATCTAGTTTTTTTTATACATTCAATGCTGATGAGTCTCAACACATTTGTATTACCTTCATGCATCACAATGACATGTCTAGCTACATTTGAAATGTTTCCAGTCTCAGTTTCAAAAATGAAAACATCATTTAGATGTTCCAAAAATCAGTTTCTTTTTTTTTTTTTTTTTTTATTTTCTTGATGTACAACTAGGTCCAGAAATATTTGGATGATGACACAAGTTTTGGCATTTTATCGGTTTACCAAAACATATTCAAGATACAGTTATATAATCGATATGGGCATAAAGTGCTGACTCTCAGCATTTAATTTGAGGGAATATTCTGCAATGACGCAGTCAATCATCAGATCTCAATCCGATCAAGCATGACTTTCCCTTGCTTAAGACAAAACATAAGGCAGAAAGACCCACAAACAAGCAACAACTAAAGACAGCTGCATTAAAGGTCTGGCAAAGCATTACAAAGGAGGAAACCTGGCGTTTGGTGTCAATAGGTTCCAGACTTCAGGCAGTCATTGCATGCAAAGGGTTCTCTACAAAGTATTAAATATGTACATTTTATTTATGGTAATGTTTTGAGCCTCTGAAATGAGGAGGCTCTGTAGAAAAATGGTTGTAAATACTAAACGTTTCACAGAAAATGTTTACTCAACCCCTTGCATTAAACCTGAAAGTATAAATTTCAATTGCATTTCAGTTGTTTCATTTCAAATCCAATGTGGTGACATTCAGAGCCCAAACCATGAAGATTGTGTCATTGTCCAAATATTTCTGGACCTAACTGTACATCCTACATACATCAATTGAAACACAGAGCACATGATAAGATATGCCATGTACTGTGTGTTACAATTGATGTAATCGTAGTATTTGACCCTTTCACTACCAAAAATGTTTGGTGGATCATCTTTTTATATGGATGTAGTTGTATAAGAGCAGGGCGAAAAGGCCGCATTTTTCAAGCGGAATGCGGAACAGAATCCTCCAGCGGACAGCAGGCGCAGGTGTGAACCTAGCCTTAGGTCTTGAGCAAAGTACAGTGAGGCATCTGCCAATATTTGAATACACTGTATTCTTTAACTGACATGTCAGTTAGTGTTTTTCTCCCTATCTCTATGGGGAAAACAGACTATACACACATATTTCTACAAGTGCAATAACAAATCTTTTTGGCATTCTGAAGCAGTCATTATCTTCCTTGAGGGAAACATTAATCAGCCTGATCCTTGCCCAATTATCACATCAGCTTTCTGCATATGAGAGTCATGCACTGTATGGCTAGTTTTAGAATGATGTCTATCTACACATCAGTTTTAATACACAAACCGTATTATCTATGTCTTTTCAATAACAAAAACTGGTTCATTAGATTGATGTAACAACCGCCTGATCCAAAGAGTTCCATGAACTATAAGGGTAAAAATATATTTCTTTTAAACCAGATTTCCTTGGGGAATGTCTTACCATTTTTGTAGTGTCTCAGTTCCAACTTAAAACCTAGAAAAAGGTTCCTTTTACTTCATGAAAATAGTCATATTAAAACCAGGACTGTAAACCACACAGAGAAAAACTATAATAAAGAAATATGCACCTCTTCCACATTTTGAATCCATACCAGGTCTTGTCAAACAAATACTGATGCAATACTGACCAAATATACAGCCATGATTTCACTTAAGTATTATGCAGGCAATTATGTAAACTATCATCATCATAGGGGTTTACAGTCAGTACAAGAATGTTCCCAGAAGTCCATGATCCTTAACCACTTCCGGACCGCCCATTGGGTATATACGTCCGGAAGGTAGTTGCCTTGTTCTGCAAGGACATACTGTTATGTCCAAGCAGATTTCAGCAGCTGCACAAAATCATGCATATTTTGGCCATATACCATAACTCTGGTTGGGTACCACATATAGGTAGTGTTGCTAAACATTTTTACCAGTCCAGACATACCAAACATAAAGATTAGATTATATTGCCATCCCCAGATGAGCTTATTAATGCTCAATGTCCAGAATTTTATGTCAGTAACTGGTTAGGGTGCCATCTTTTGGTGAATGGATGGTTATAAAACATGAATGACAACATACATGTTTTTGATGTCATAATTTCTCCCTTTGTTCGTTATAGATTCCACTGGTACCAATCTAAGGGACACAGACATGCAGGCTGCTTTACAAGCCACATGCAAAGACTCAATTGAGATATCCTGCTTAATTGATCATATGCTTACTATGAAAGGAATTTGTAATTTCCATACAAATTAGACCCACACCAAGACATATCCACTACAAGGAACAGACTCCACAACTAGATATATACCTCATAACACAGTATGGTATACACATTGATTATCACAGTCTGGTGCTTGTAAACAACTCAGCCATGATTTCCTTATTGTGACTAGGTTATCAGACAGGGACAGTGAAGATAAGGACCCAATAAGGAATTATGACTCAGCTTCTGAATATAGAAAGTTCCTGCATTTATGGTCGTATTCATTGTCAACCGATCAACATTACAGATGGTTAGAGAAAATCTTTAAAACTCTGCAAAATTGTCTACATATGTAAATATGGGAATACCCCTTTAATCCTGTATATGTGTTGTTCTGTCTCATTACATGTGTCCTTTGAACGTTGTTCTCAAGTCTGCTGTTGAAAAGTTTAAAGTCATTTTGCCGTGTATGCCAGTTTTCTGAAAGGGTCTGTGGTGAGGGCATGGTATGGGCAGTCCTGTCAGATTTATGATAATTTATTCCAGTTTACTGGAGTGAATGATGCCTGAAATCTATACCAGCTATAAGCTGGTGTAAATTTCCATGCAAGTGCATGTCCCTTCTGGAGGATGTGCCTGATTTAGGCATGGCATTCCACTTATCATATCCAGCAGTACAGGAATTATCAAGACTGGTCTTGAAAAATCCACCATTGTTCTCAGTCCCCTTAAGTGGGGTGGCTCAAGTTTCCAACTTATCACTTAGCCACAGGATAGATGATAAGTGTCTGATCCTATGTCCCCATTTGAATGGAGCGGTAGATTGAGCATGTTAACTGACATTCCATTCATCTCTATGGGACTGCCAATGACAGTGCTATTCTTGACTCTTCTTCGGCAATCCCACAGAAATGAATGAAGCAGCAGTGCACATACTTGACCTGCTGCTCAATTCATATGAAAGACATTGGACACATGTTCTTGTGGTAGTTGGATGTTACAACTGCACACTGATCAGACACTCATCATTGACCCTGTGGATTAGTGATATGTTTTCCAGGGCATACATATAAACATATATAGAGGACCTATTCTTTATCAACAATCATCAATATCGGTTGAATGGGGCTGAGCTGCTATACCAAACACAGCTCCTGGTGCTTTGCTTGGTATTAAGTGAAGAGGCCACAACACTCACCCTATTGATGCAGCCTCTTCAACCAGCTGATTCATGGGGATAGGGTGTTGGGCCTTACCAATCAGCTATTGATGACCTATACTAAGGATAGGCCAACAGTATTTTACTTCCAGAAATCCCCTTTAAAAACTTTGTCTAACCCTAACTATAATATTTATTATTTTCATTTACTTTCTTATTACTCTTTGTGTAATTAGTAAATGTCTATTCAATTACTTATTTAAATAAACAATACAAATCACTCCGGTAAAGCTAGACTTAGTAAAGTGGCAAAGAACTTACATAAGCAGTGACAGGAAAAGCATACTTAATCCAACAATTATTCCAAGAGCTAGAATCATTGATTAGCTTGTATCTTTGGTTGCCAATCACCTGCAGTGAAATGAGAAAATACCATTATCAGTACAATAAATCCCATATTCAGGTTCTAGATAACAAAAACTGTTACATCATAAACATATTATAACGAGATAAGTGTACAAAAAGAAATAAAGAATAGTGGTGGTCTTCATACAGCCTGCCAATGCTACTTTGTCAATTTATATTGTTTTGTCAGGCTATCACCTTGGGATATATCAGTGTTTAATCCAGGCAGGTGTGAATTTAATTGGGTTTTTCCACTTTGTTCCTGGGAATTTTATACATTCTCTGGAGATAAATAACAGGTTCATTCATTACTTTTAATTTCTCTGCAACCAGTTCAGACAATTCCTTCTTCTAGATTGTATTGGAGAATAATGCTCCTCTCGTTAATGTTGTGCAGACTCTTTTTTCTCTAGCTTCTTCATAAAGTAAAACATAGGGGGATTTATTATAAATGTTATGCCAAATAGTTGCAAGTGGTGTTATTGCATTGGCCACATCATGAATTAAACACTCTCTCTGCTAGCACAGGGAACATCAAGGCTGGCACACAATTCACCAGTCTTGAATCTCCCCAAAATCTTGAATTAATAATTAAAACAGGATATGCATTCCAAACAAAACATCTTAAGTGTTTCAGACCCCATGAGATCCTTACTAGACCCTAAGCTGAATCCCCCCCCACTGTCCCTGGCTAACTTGCCCGATCTGTCCTAGGCGACAGCCAGCAAACAGTCAACAGTCCCTGCTTACAATAAGTGATACACAGAACGCAGACAGGTGGAAAATAATTATTTGGTCACCTACAAACAAGCAAGATTTCTGGCTCTCACAGACCTGTAACTTCTTCTTTAAGAGGCTCCTCTGTCCTCCACTCATTACCTGTAGTAATGGCTCCTGTTTGACATTGTTATCAGTATAAAAGACACCTGTCCACAACCTCAAACAGTCACACTCCAAACTCCACTATGGTGAAGACCAAAGAGCTGTGGAAGGACACCAGAAACAAAATTGTAGGCCTGCAACAGGCTGGGAAGACTGAATCTGCAATAGGCAAGCAACTTGGTGTGAAGAAATAAACTGTGGGAGCAATAATTAGAAAATGGAAGACATACAAGTCCACTGAGAATCTCCCTCAAATCAGGGGCTCCACACAAGATCTCACCCTGTGGAGTCAAAATGATCAGAAGAACGGTGAGCAAAAATCCCAGAACCACACGGGGGACCTAGTGAATGACCTGCAGAAAGCTGGGACTAACGTAACAAAGGCTACCATCAGTAACACACTACGCCGCCAGGGACTCATCCTGCAGTGCCAGACGTGTCCCCCTGCTTAAGCCAGTACATATCCGGGCCCATCTGAAGTTTGCTAGAGAGAATTTGGATGTTCCAGAAGAGTATTGGGAGAATGTTATATGGTCATATAAAACCAAAGTAGAACTGTTTGGTAGAAACACAGCTCGCCGTGTTTGGAGGAGAGTGAATGCTGAGTTGCATCCAAAGAACACCATACCTACTGTGAAGCATGGGGGTGGCAACATCATGCTTTGGGACTATTTCTCTGCAAAGGGACCAGGACGACTGATCCATGTACATGAAAGAACAAATGGGGCCATGTATCGTGAGATTTTGAGTGCAAACCTCCTTCCATCAGCAAGGGCATTGAAGATGAAACGTGGATGGGTATTTCAGCATGACAATGATCCCAAGCACACTGCCAGGGCAACGAAGGAGTGGCTTCGTGAGAAGCATTTCAAGGTCTTGGAGTGGCCTAGCCAGTCTCCAGATCTCAACCCCATAGAAAACCTTTGGAGGGAGTTGAAAGTCCGTGTTGCTCAGTGACAGCCCCAAAACATCACTGCTCTAGAGAAGATCTGCATGGAGGAATGGGCCAACATACCAGCAACAGTGTGTGCCAACCTTGTGAAGACTTACAGAAAACGTTTGACCTCTGTCATTGCCAACAAAGGATATATAACAAAGTATTGAGATGAACTTTTGTTATTGACCAAATACTTATTTTCCACCATAATTTTCAAATAAATGCTTTAAAAATCAGATAATGTGATTTTCTGGATTTGTTTTCTCATTTTGTCTCTCATAGCTGAGGTCTACCTATGGTGTCAATTACAGGCCTCTCTCATCTTTTTAAGTGGGAGAACTTGCACAATTGGAGGCTGGCTAAATACTTTTTTCCCCCACTGTATCTTTATTGCCCAAGATATTGTAAATCACTCTAACTACAATATTATGCAACAAGAAATACTTAATTCTAAGATATGTGAACAGGTTTTTAGTCAATAGACCATCATAGTCCATACAGAGTGATTTGACTGGAATCATGGCATGGCGTCTTTTCCCCATAATTGAGATATTGTAAGAATGCCCATTCATCAAGACTCAAGTCCTCCATGCCTAGTTCTAGTAGTTCCATAGGAGCTTGCTGAAGGCTCAAGGCCTTAGAATGTACCGAGCTCCTGTGTATTTTTTTCCATATCTATCACATGATGGAGTATAGGAGATGTATGCATATGGCAGTTTCCATGTAAAAGAGAGTATAAGAGCCAAGCCCTCAGATTGTGTCGAGGGATTAAATGGGACTCATTTCCATGATTTATTTCCATTAGGGTGCCACCAATTTCTTTAACGTAGATATTAGGTATCCCCAGACCACGTATCCCCTTTCTTCTGTGTAAGACTGAGGTTGTAATCTAGATTTCTTATTACTCCAAATAAATCTGTTAACAAGCATTACTGACAGTCTAGCTGGGCTGTGAGGATTGCCCCCCTTGACTGTACTTGTCCATAGCCCTGTACTGTCAGAGGGGGCGCTCCTTACCACCCAGCGATGGCGCTGAGCTGTGAGGAACACACCCCCCAGTACAAGTCAATGGACGAGTACAGTCAGGGACCAATATCTCCAGCCCTGGGGCACATAATGGGAAAGCCGACAGAGCACTGAATTCAGTGCACTGTCGGCTTTCTAGTAGTATATAAAACCGCATGTGCCTGAGGAAATGAAAGGTCCTCTTTAAGTATGCAACCCTGAAAATCCATCTTGTCTAACACCGAGAAGGTGATGGACCAGTTTATACGGTTCAATGCCTTCTTGGTGTCCAAGACAACCAGTTCCAAAGGAGTGCAGTTCTTTTCCAGCACATCTACCAAATGTAAAACTCTTCTGGTATTGTCTGTGGCTGACAGCCTTTAATGAAACCGGCCTGGTCTGTTTTAACCAAATATAGAAAACAGGAGCTAATCTCTATGCTTTCAATTTGGAGTAGATTTTGATATCCATATTCAGTAATGAGATTGGTCTAAAGTTTAGTGGAGAATCCAGTAGTTTGCCGAGTTTTGATAGAGCCATAATTAGAGCGGACAGGGATTTTTTTTGGGAGAGGTGTTCCCAACATGCATTATTGCAGAAATCCAGTAAGTAGAGAGAAATGAGATGTTGGATTTATAGGAAATATTCATTTGACAGACTGTCAGGTCCAGGGGATTTACCTTACGGGAGGGTTTTAATGACCTTTTGAAGTTCTAGAAGGGTAATTGAGGCATTTAGAGCAGATAATTGCTCTTCAGATACCCAAGGTAGATTTAGTTTTCCTAGAAAATCTGCAATTAGGTCAGAATGATTTTGAGGTGGAGGGGTTAGGTCATGGACATTATAGAGTTGTTTATAATAGACTTCAACCCCTTCCCGCCGCATGCATTTTTCGATTTTCGTTTTTGACTCCAAGTCTTCCAATATGAGGGCTTAATGTTTGCAGGACAAATTGTACTTGTAACGGTACCATTTAATATTCTGTACAATGTACTGGGAAGCTGGAAAAAAATTCAGAATAGGGTGGAATTGGAGAAAAACTGCGTTTATGCGACTTCCTTATGTGCAGCCCAAATTATACATCACCTGTATTCTATGGGTTGGTACAATTTGACGGATAGCAAATTTATATATTTTTTTAAGTTTTAACCCCTTTAAATAATGCAAAACTTTGCAAAAAAAAATATTTCTCGGATTCGCCATATTCTGACACCGGTAACTTTTTTTTATACTTCTGGGGATGTATAAGGTGGCTTTTTTTTTTTGCAGGGCCAGATGTACTTTTTAATTATACCATTTTGGGGAATGTCTGATGATTTGATTGCTTTTTATTCAAATTATTATTGGAGGCTAAACCGCACAAAAATACTGATTTGGCACTTTTGATTTTTTTTTTCCCCCGCTATATCATTCACTGTATGGGAAAAAGATTTTTGTATGTTTGTGGACCAGGCAATTTTGGATGTGTAGATGTATAATTTGATAATTTAAATTTATTTATCTTTATTTAAAATCTAAGGAAAGATGGGTGATTTGAATTTTTAGTTTTTTTAACTATTTTATTAGCCCCCTCCCCCCTCCAGGGGGCTTGAACCTGCAATCTTTTGTTTGCTAGTCCTATACAACTGTATTGCAGCCTATGAGAAATTTGAACATAATTATTGAGGCTGGTCATAGACCGGCCCCAGGGGGCTTTATTTCCCTTTGGGGGGGCTAACACTAAGAGCGTTAGTTCACTCTGATCATGAGCATTAGCTATGGAAGCTGCTCTGCAATTTATAGACCTGGCATCAGCCGTAGTAGTTAGAGCAGCTTTATTTCTTTGAGAGTAATATTTAGCTTTAAAGTGTTTGAGTGATTTTTCATAGTCTTGTATAAGTAGAAGACGTAGTTGTTGACGGGTTGTGAATATTGTCTGTCATTTTGTTTGTTGTCAGTTTCTAGTTTAGTGAGCCTGTCTTGTGTCTTTTTTTCTTGTCTCTGTGCTAATTTTAGACAGACGCCCGAATAAATGCCTTGTGGGCATTCCACAGGGTGTATTGGTTTGCAACTAAGTTAGAATTAAAGCTAAAGAATTCCGCTAGTTCCGCTAATTCCTTCTCTATTTCTACTGAGTGGCTTAAGATAAAGGTATTGTTCCTCCAGATTTGGGTACCACATGGAGGGAGCTTTTCCTCTACCACCACAGTGTTAGCTGAGTGATTGAACCATTTAATTAGGTCAATAGTTGAGGATTTGGCTTGGAAGAGCAGGTTTCTGTCTAGGAAGAATAAATCAATGCGTGAGTAGGTATGGTGTATAGAGATATGGGTAAAATCTCTCTCTGAAACATGTTGTGCATGCCAAACATCAGAAAGATCTTCTGAGTAGTGTCTCGTTTTGGTTAGTGGTGACTATGGTACCATCTATGATGTCATTGAATTCCCCGCAAAGTCCCCAGCTATCTGTTGGACTTTTTGGGTAGCACAAATCAATTTGTTTAGGAAGGACATGGATCGGGTATGTGGAGCATAAATGTTAACAACGGTGTAGTGCACATTATTCCATAGGCACACAGTGATAAGATATTAGCCCTGCACATCTGCCTTTTGTATGAGGAGAGTAAACGCACCTTGAAAGTACTTAAAAGCTACAAGTACTCCTTTGTTTTTTTGGAGTGATGTGCTTGGAAGACAACAGGGAATAGGTGGTGCTTTATTCTGTTGGCATCCTTCTTTCTAATTACCATTGCATTGATAGTATCAAACTGAAGGTTTTAAATACTCTGACGATTCACCAATAAATTGAAGTGTGGAAGTTGTCACCATGTAAACTTAGTATAACAAGAAAAACAATTTAAGAACACTTATGGAATCAGCTTACAGTTTGATGAAGTAATACTGTAACACTGTATTTAAAACGGGGTAACAGTTTGGTTCAAGCCAAGGTAGGTCTACGAGTAGTGAAGCAAAGCCCTGATTTCAGACACCACAGTCCCCGCATCCACAGTGGCTTTCGTAGGGGTGAAAGGTATGGCGCTTGTGGTTGGAATGTTGAGGTGGGTTGTCATCATCCTGGAGAATTGTTATCAGGATATTCCAGGACAATAGCAGTTCCTTGTCCTTTTCTAAGATGCAAATAATGTGAAGATTGTGGTTCTGGTTAAAACAAAATTTTTGGGCAAGAGATTCTGTGGGCCCTGGCAATAATAATGTCTGTGGGGGTGCAATCGGGGGGAAAACATTTTAGTGATTCCTTGTAAGTAAGATAGTAGGCCAGTAGAAGCTATATTTTCTAGAATTCCTTGAAACTTAATATTATTCAGGCAGGAACGATCTTCAACCATGTCGACCATCTTGGTTTTCAATGTCATCGGCTAGATCATTATGGTCATTGACTAGAACAGAATTTCGATGTCCAGGGCTTCACAAATTTCTTCCTATATCTCAGTTTTATTCTACTTACATAACCTCTTTACATTATCAGTTTGGTTACTAAGGTGCTAGAGTTCCATGGTTAGTGTGATCATCCTAATATAGTATGTGAGAATATGGTCTACATCAGAGGTCTCCAACTTTGGTAGCTGGCAAGCCACTTTCAGTTATGGCAAAAGTAATGATAGAATATGGTGCAATAGTGAATGCAAAAAAAAAATTAAAAAAAATCACAATTTAAAGACAAATACATTGCCCACTGGCATAACTAAACCTGTTCCCCAGTGCAAAATCTGAAACAAGGATACCTAATTTATAGCTCTAGTGGCTTCTTACTGTGTGTGGCAGAGGGGTACAACCTCTGTCTCTGCATCACCTATAGCAATAACCCTGACTATGGCTCACAAAAAAACTATGTAGTTAAACTTTACAACATATAAGTGAGGATGATTTGTCTCACAAGAAATGAAAATCCAAACTAAAGTAGCATTTGTGTTGCTGATACTGTTTTCCATTCTATTGTTAATATCTCTTCAGGGATTCTTATAGCACACAATGGCATTTTGCTACCTGTTGCTTAAATTGCTTCTTTTGTGCTTCATCTTATCGCTACTTAAACTTTTTATACTTGTCTGTTTTGTCATTGTTACCATTAACACAGCAAAGAAAAGCATTAAAATAAATGGCATTTAGTCATATTTCGCTTACTAACTTAAGCTCCATGGAATTATTATTCAGATATTACTTGCTAGCATTTTTGAGAAAATTCCATGTTTTACAATCGTAAATTGACCAGAAACCTGTTAAAACTGCATTTCTGTACATGTTTAATAATGCTGAATAATGAGCATTATCAGAAGAAAATTGACAGTAGCTCACAAGAACATTTGCTAAGGAGCATTTATGGAGTGTTTTATCCTCCATAACAGGTAACAATTAGATGCAGTTATAATATAATGCATGTATGAATTTATTGTGGAAGTATTTGGTTGAGGAATTTATGGGCCAAAGATAGAACCATGCCTGCTATTAATAGATCATACCACATGCAGTATATTAACCCTTTAATGCACGATGACATAACTGTCTGTCATGGAATGTCTTTGGTTAACCACTTCCGTACATAGACTATATACATCCAAGTGGTGGTTGTCTAGTTCTGCAAGGACGTACCGGTACGTCCAGCAGAACTAGCTCTACTGCGTCCCCCCCCCCCCCCCCCCACTGTACTGAGCTCTGAGGTCCCGCTGTCAATACACAGCGGAGATTTTAAAGCTTTGCCCAGAGACCACTCTGTGTGGTCTCCAGGTCTATGATCGCTGTGACACACCGTCAGGATCCGATTGCTCCGCTGTGCTCCCGTCCCCCTCCTGTACTTAGCTTTGAAGTCCCACTGTTAACAGAGAGCAGGGACCTCAAAGCTTTGCCCGGACACCACTCTGGCTTCTGGGCATGAGTCGCTGTGACAGCCAGTCACAGCGATCACATTGACTGGCACATGAGCAGAATATGCACCTCTGTGCTCCTCCCCCTTCCCCTCCATCCCCCTTGCACAACAGGTATCTCAGAGCTTTGCCCGGAGACCACTCTGTGTGTCTCTGGGCATGAGATTGCTGTGACAGCCAGTCACAGCGATCACAGTGAAGTTTGTCACATAGTGACAAACTTCATTGACTGAATGCCGATCTCCCTCTCCTTAGTCTAGCAGAGAGGGAGATCGGCACTTCTGCCTCCACCCCCAGCAATACTCCGTGGTCAGCTGTCAGCTGTCAGAAGTTATGCCCAGAGACCACCCTGATTGGGCATAGTGGTCTCTGGGGCATGTGAGCACTGTGACAGCCTGTACAAGGCTCACATAAAGTAAGTAATAAAAAGATAAAAAGTGGCTACCAATCTCCCTCTCCTCAGATCCTGACAGAGGGAGATTGGTAAGTAAAAATCACCACACACACACACACACACACACACCCACACTCTCCCCCCCCTTTGTGTGCCCCTCACTCTCTTCTATCTATCTATCTATCTATCTATTTATCTATCTATTATCTATTTTTATCCATCTATCTACATAAATTCATATTTTTTGACCCATAAATAAAGATTATTATTCCACTTTTAGGATGTAGACATGCAGCGGTTCTGGCGGTACAAAATTTATTATCTACAACTTGTTACTGGCTGTCTGGCGTGCAGTCAGAGCCGATGCATGTATCCGCACTCTAAAATACATTTGTCATATAAAGGCAGATTTTTTTTGTGCTATATACATGAAGGTTATTGTCATTATTGTTATTCTATGGTGTCAGCAAACCAGCTATGGAAAATTTGGTCTCCGGAAGCCAGTTTGAGCACCATTCATTGCAGGCTCTGCTGTAGGCTCAGCAAGTAAGGAATGCACCTACATTTGGTATTTATGAAAACGGCATAAGTTGCTAAATCTATTATCAGGTGTGTTTCTCAAGTAGAACTCACCAGATTTTAAAAATAGTCACCTGAATTCACATATTTGAGAAAAAATGTCGTTTTCATTTTTTTTTCCACCAAATTCATTGAAAAGAGAGCAAAGCCCAAGCAGAAGAAGAAACACCCCTAAAGCCCTTTTCAGTTGAATTGGGCAGCACGATGGCCCAGTGTTTAGCACTGCAGCCTTGCAGTGCTGGAGTCCTGGGTTTGAATCCTGCCAAGGACAACATCTGCAAGGAGTTTGTATGTTCTCCACATGTTTACGTGTGTTTCCTCTGGGTACTCCTCCCACACTCTAAAGACATACTGATGGGGAATATAGATTGTGAGCCCTATATGGGACAGTGACTGACAATGTCTGTAAAGCACTGTGGAATATGATGGTGCTATACAAGTAAGCATAATAACATAAAAATAATAAATTGCATAACAATAAAGCACTGGTTTTAATGAAAATGGAACATCAGTGCAAAATAAGAAATGTATCTTTGGAAAGTGTAGAAGCCGTCCTACAATGTACTGTCATTAGTTTGATACCAAGTTTCTTGCTCACAGACTCTCTTTAAGAGCAGGTCCATCAAGTCCAAATATGAAATATAAAATAAATCCATGCATCAACATCCCATCTTCAGAAATCCTGTACTAAATGTATAATAATATATGTTTCAAAAAAGGCATCCAGGCTCTCCTGAACTTGTTCAATGGATCAACCATCACAACATCATATGGCAGAGTGTAACGTCCATGCCTGTTCGGACTTAGACGCCATCCTCTGGCCGCATGCTACGGCGCAGGAGGCGTGTCCATCTATGATTCCTTGCTTTAGGTTCTTGTAGTACCCTGTCTGAACTATGTTCTATTCTCTCACCTCTGTAATTGATTTTTCCACCACACCCATCTATCACACCTTTGTTTCCCTCTGCTCCTCTAATAGTTAATCTCAACCTTGCTTTGTGATTGAAAGCCTATCTGTCAATCAAGCCTGGGGCGGGTTCTGGACTTCCTATTTACAGCCCATCAGACCACACATTGTTTCTGGCTATTGTGACTCTGTCCTTGCTAAGCGATACTCTTTGATATTGTATTGTATTACTGACCTTTGCTTTGTGGCTTTTGACTTGCGATTTGGTACTGCTTTGTCTCTCTGGCTTTGACTCTTGGCTTACTGACTCCTCTTCTGTGTTGTGTTGTCTTGTCCATGTTTTGTGTTGTCACTTATCTAGAGAAGGGACTGTTTCCCAGTTGTCCCTGTCATTAGGACAGTTGTGGCAAGTAGGCAGGGACAGGGGCTGGGTCGAGTTTAGGACTCACTGTCTCTGTCACTCCATTCCTCCCAGGTTTATGCAGCAGCACTGGGGAATTGCTCAACACGCAATTCCCTAACACAGAGTTCCATAGTTTAACTGTTCTTACAATAAAGAACCCTTGTTTAATGATTCTGGTGAAACCTTCTTTTCTCTAGATATAGAGGATGACCCTTAATCAAGGTTTCAGGCCTAGGTGTAAAAAATTGTTTCAAAGATCTCTGTATTATTTATTTTCATATATGAAAGGAAACTATGAATGCAGATGCCCCTAGCTGGTCACAGATGATAACAATATCCTCATACCCTAAAGTAAAAGCTTTATTTATGTATATTAAGTATCAATTGAGTTGGACACATTTATCTCAGTACTGAGAGAAGAATATTACCCTGCTGTTTCACTAGTACACGTACTAAATAGTAGATGTGATTGAACAGGTTCCTGTGATCCTGGTTAGCCTGCACACATGCCGCACTGATGGAACTTGCATGCTGTTCTAACCTTCTTTAACACTGTGGGAAACTACAGCACACTAACTACAACACAAAGAATACAGTGTATTTTAGCTCATTTTAATCCAGAGGAAATATATTACAAAGAAAAATAGCCTGCTATTTAGTGAGAGAATTAAGGGCAGGTATAATGAGGAGATCCAAGAGACTATTCTCGCGCTGAGAAGAAAATTATTCTGGCATACAAAAAGGAGAGCCATGTATCATTAATCTATATAACTATATTCTTCTTTGTTCCTATTTAAACTTTAAAAAAAGGGTTTTTTTTACATCTTTTCTACTAATCCTACTAGCAATCCTTCACTAAAAAACCCAGTGCAAGTCAACACACAATGCAGGGGACAAACACATTTTGCATTTGTGAGAGGTGTTCAGGGATTTATACATTTCTATCACTCACAATGTATATTACCTCAAATAAACAGACAAATATATTTGTCTGTTCTATCTTGACATAATTAGAGATATGGCAAAGGTTCACATTTTATAGTCAACTGGTACTGCTGCACATTGCTTCTAATTCATAGAACATCATTATGTCTATGGGATTAAAGGTGTTATTTGGGAGTAAAATATTGATAGCATATCCTTAGAATAGGTCATCGATGTTAGATTAGACTCCCGCCTTTCAGCTCTTTGAAGAGTACATGGCACTCACGAGGGCTAAGGCCTCTTCCCTGTGTGTGACATCATGTTCATCAGTTACAACTGCAGCTCAGTTTGGACTTTAAGGTGCTAAGGGAGAGACCTTTATTAAACCTGCTTTGTAAGAAATCCAGAGTCTGAGAGATGTCAGGAATATAGGGATCTGGCTGACACCAGGAGCAAAACTTTTTCCATATTTTTGGTATATTTTGGTAAATACCTGTTGAAAACTTTTTGCAAGAAGATAACAATGCCTCTATCATGTTTGCTGGAAAACCTTTCCAAGATGGGATTGACTTTTCCAAGTTGCAACATGCAGTATTTTTTAGGCCTGGGTGATGGACTGGAACGTGGAAGAGGAGATTTTTCCTTTAGAGGCTTAATTACTTGATCTTCTTTAGCAGATTGAACTGAACAGGTTTAGAAGACTGAACTAGCTCCTCTTGGCCCAGAATGATGCAATGAATATCACTTGCATATCTTCCAAATGAATTTTGCCCAGATTTTTGGGAATTAGAGGCAAGGGGGGAAAGGCATATGCCATCATGGAATTCCAAGGTTGGGCTGAGACATTTACCGCACTCAGATTGTTCATTGAATTTAGAGAAAATTTTGAAGATCTTCTGTTCTTGAGGGAAGCAAAGAGATCTATTTCTGGACAGCCCCAGTCTGTTAGGCATTCGAATACTTACTGATTGAGAGATCATTCTCCTGGATCTAGCCGATTGTGGCAGAGATAATCTGCCACTTGGTTGTCTTGGCCCTTTAGATGAATAGCTATAATGGATCCTACATTGGTATTTGCTCATCTGAAAATTCGTTCTGACAGATGTTGAAGTGGTCTGAACCTGGCTCCCCCTTGGTAACTCAAGAATGCCACAGTTATAGAATTGTCTAAGTATATTTTTAGATGATGGTGTAAGGGTCTTGCCAACCGTAGCAACCCTGACACTACTGCAGCGGTCTGGGAGGAAGGACAGAGACAAGTGAGCCCTAACCTCACCCCAGCCACTGTCCCTTCCTATTGCCTCAGTTACCCTAAACAGTAAAAGGACAACTCGAAGACAAGCCCTACACTGGGTAAGTGACACAAAGAACAGGACAAGACAAAACAACACGGAAGCAAAGTGAGCAAGCCAAGGGGTCAGTAACAAACGAGCAAAGAAGTACAAAGTCAAAATCCAAGAGAATAGTCAGAGGCAAGCCAAAGGGTCAGAGAATCAAGTAACAAAGTATCAAGGAATATAGTAAAGAGAGCTGGCAAACACAAGTGCAATAACCGGCGACTATGTGAGGGCTAACAACCTGTTTATAGAAAGTCTGGGACCAGCCCCCAGACCTGATAGGTACACAAGCTGTCAATCACACAGGCCAGGAAGAGATTAACTCTATACCGTCCAGAGAGAAATGTTCAGAACACGGATGGGGCCGGAAATCCATTACACTGACTAGGACCATATTCAGACTGAGCAGCAAGAAACTTACACAAAGAACTAAACTGAACACGCCTCCTTCGCCACAGCGTGCGAGCGGAGGGCGGCGCCGAGACCCGAAACGGCAGAGACGTTACAGTACCCCCCCCCCTTTAAGAGGGGCCACCGGACCCTCACCAGATAAACCAGTTTTAGTAGGACCCAGTATTTTCTCTGCCTTCAATTCAGGGTCTTTTTGCACAACCACAGACACTGGTGGGCCAGGCAAACATTTTTTATTCACCTGGTGTTTCCCACCTTTAGCAGCCGAGACAGTCTCCTCCGTAACACAATTTAAGGTGTGCAAAACAATACAGTGGGATGAGCACTGATCTCCCCATTTTACCAACTACCTTTTACCCAAATCAAAAATAGGGTTATGGAGGTTCAACCAGGGGAGCCCCAAAATAATATCGGAAGACAGATGCTCCATAACAAAAAAGCTCATGACCTCTGAAAGAGCTGAACCTACTTGCAACGTTATTAAGGGGGTCTTGAATCGGACCTTACCCCTGGCCAGTGGGGCAAAATCCGCTCCAGTAACCGCCAGAGGAGTGTCAAGTGGCAAAAGCTCAATGCCTAAAGCTGAGACAAACGAGAATGTGACAAAGTTTGCCGCAGACCCAGAGTCAACTAAGGCCTGGCCAGAAACAGATCTGTCCCCAGAGGACAGAGACACAGATAACAACATCTTATTGTTATTACTGGCAAATACCTGGTTGCCTGAGTGGTTCTTCTGATTACCACTGAGGCACTGAAGCTTTTCTGATGGTCTGCGAGGTCTGATCAAGCAGTCACTGATAAAATGACCGGAAGCACCACAGTACAGGCAGAGGTTGTTCCTGAGACGATGCTCTCGTCGCGTCTTGGCATCCATAATTCCCAGTTGCATAGGTTCCTCACCAGGAGTCATGGGAGAAATAACAGGTTTCTCGGGAGAGAGTGAAGGAGAGACAGAAAACTTGAAAGAAACAGACCCTATTCTCTCTTTAACATTTTCCCGGATCCTACGGTCAATACGAACAGCCAAAGTCATGGCCTGCTCAAGAGTGGGAGGATCTGGGTGACCAACCCAGAGCTCCTTAACACGGTCACACAGGCCTTGTTTAAAGTGGGCCTTTAGAGCTGACTCACACCAACCTGCAGTCACGCTGCTCTTGCGGAATTCTACGCAATATTCCTCAGCAGAGCGTTTGCCCTGCCGCATGGTGAGGAGTTGCGATTCCGCAAGCCCAATGTGGTCTGGCTCAGCATATATAGACCCCAAAGACAAAAAAAATTTTTCAAAGTTAATCCACTCCTCAGCCCCTGGAGGGAGTTTAAGGGCCCAAGCTTGTGGATCCCCCTGTAGGAGGGATATAACTACTCCCACCATTTGGGCCTGAGATGGATGTGGATTAATGCGGAAATACAAGCGACAAGACTCCCGGAAAGTCTCAAATTTTTCACGATCCCCTGAAAAACGGTCGGGGAGTAGCATCTTTACCCTAAAAGGGGCAGAAACAGCAGGGGATGATGCAGCAGCATCAGTAAGGGTCTGCACCTGTTTAGCAAGCTCAGCTACCAGACCTACCAAACCTTCCAACTTGGCTGCAAGGCCCTGAATAGGATCCATGCTGACCCTATAGGAAGCAATGGCAGAATGTATGGGTCGGTTATTCTGTAAGGGTCTTGCCAACCGTAGCAACCCTGACACTACTGCAGCGGTCTGGGAGGAAGGACAGAGACAAGTGAGCCCTAATCTCACCCCAGCCACTGTCCCTTCCTATTGCCTCAGTTACCCTAAACAGTAAAAGGACAACTCGAAGACAAGCCCTACACTGGGTAAGTGACACAAAGAACAGGACAAGACAAAACAACACAGCAGCAAAGTGAGCAAGCCAAGGGGTCAGTAACAAACGAGCAAAGAAGTACAAAGTCAAAATCCAAGAGAATAGTCAGAGGCAAGCCAAAGGGTCAGAGAATCAAGTAACAAAGTATCAAGGAATATAGTAAAGAGAGCTGGCAAACACAAGTGCAATAACCGGCGACTATGTGAGGGATGACAACCTGTTTATAGAAAGTCTGGGACCAGCCCCCAGACCTGATAGGTACACAGGCTGTCAATCACACAGGCCAGGAAGAGATTAACTCTATACCGTCCAGAGAGAAATGTTCAGAACACGGGTGGGGCCGGAAATCCATTACACTGACTAGGACTATGTTCAGACTGAGCAGCAAGAAACTTACACAAAGAACTAAACTGAACATGCCTCCTTCGCCACAGCGTGCGAGCGGAGGGCGGCGCCGAGACCCGAAACGGCAGAGACGTTACAGATGGCCTTGCAGCAGATGTTGAAATCTTAGTAGTGTTACCCAAATGACTCTCAGCTCCTTGTAATTTAAGGATAGATGTTTCACTGACTTTATCCACAAATTGGCCACTGATCCTGGAAGAGCTTGCCCTGCTCCTGAGCTCCCTATACTCATGCGCTTGCATCTGTAGTTAGAGATAACGGGTTCTGCGTAATATACTACTCCTTTGTTCAGATTTTTTTAGATTTAACCACCAGTTCAGGGACTGTCTTACTGATGGAAGAAGCAAAATCTTCCTTTTCAGAGAGAAATGAGATCTGTTCCAAGTTTTGAGGATATGAGCTTGTAGGGGGTGTGAATGGAATTGGCTCCAAGATACCACAGGAATACAAGCTGTCATTAACCCCAGAACAGACATAGCATCCCTTATTGTACAAGATGGTTTCTTTTGAAAGCTGGAAATCTTCTTCCTGATGGACAGCTTTTTGTTCTGAGGAAGAAAGGAGGCCTGGTTTTCTAAATCTAAAATCTAAACGTACTCCTTCTTCTGAGTGCCGGAAACTAGATCTGATTTTTACCAGTTGAGAATCTAACCTAGTTTCTGTAACAGATCTATTGTTTTCTGTAAATAGGAATTTAGGATCCGAACTGATGAAGCAGTGATCAGAATGTTGTTCAGACATGGAACTATTGAGATATTCTCCAGTCTTAGAAATACAACTACCTCCATGGTCTACCATTAACTTTGTGAAAAACCTTGGAGTACAAGATAATCCAAACAGACAACAAATTGGAAATGTTGTATCTGGCCTTTAAGGAAGAGGGCACACCGCAGATATTTCTGATTCGCTGGAGTGGCTGGCACACGAAAATATGCATCTCTTATATCCAGAGTGATCACTACTACTATCAGAGGAATTGTGGATTTTATATATTCTATCTTGAACCTCCTGTATTTGATAAACCAGAAATAGTAGTAACACTAAGTCAATAGTCAATTCTGCTCTGACTAATGCAGCCATCTGTATGAGGTTTAGCACTCTTTCTTGTAGTTTCTGGCGAAGAAGAGGGGAAATGGCTTTGGTCAAGACAAACCCTCCCTGAGAACATTGAGGATCCAGGTTTTTTGTATGATGTTTTCACAAATTTTGGCAAAATGTAACAACTTTCCTCCTACTCTGATGGTGTCATTGCTGCTTTGGCTGATTGGGGTTAAGGATGAACTCTCTACTTTTCCCTCTCTTAGGGTGACTCCAAATTCATACAACAGACACCACACCAGCACCAAAAATTCAATTTTGGAATACTCTTCAGGTACTGCAGGGTGAAAAAACTGACTGTCAACAGTGTTAAACTTATTTGAAAATCACACTAATCAGTTATAACACCAACACTCCTAGTTATGTCAGAGAGAATACTCTATACACAAAGCACAATACACAGTAGTTCTTATTCACATATAGAGAAATGAATGCACATCTATATTGCCACCAGACAAAAACCATTATGTACAGTGCTGGCCAAAAGTATTGGCACCCCTGTAATTCTGTCAGATAATACTCAATTTCTTCCAGAAAATGATTGCAATCACAAATGCTTTGGTAATAATATCTTCATTTAATTTGTCTTCAATGGAAAACCACAAAAAGAATTGTCAAAAAGCCAAATTGGATATAATTCCACACCAAACATAAAAAAGGGGGTGGACAAAAGTATTGGCACCCTTTGAAAAATCAGGTGATGCTTCTCTAATTTGTGTAATTAACAGCACCTGTTACTTACCTGTGGCACATAACAGGTGGTGGCAATAACTAAATCACACTTGCAGCCAGTTGAAATGGATTAAAGTTGACTCAACCTTTGTCCTGTGTCCTTGTGCGTACCTCATTGAGCATGGAGAAAAGAAAGAAGACCAAAGAACTGTTTGAGGACTTGAGAAGCAAAATTGTAAGGAAGCATGAGCAATCTCAAGGCTACAAGTCCATCTCCAAAGACCTGAATGTTCCTGTGTCTATCGTGCGCAGTGTCATCAAGAAGTTTAAAGCCCATGGCACTGTGGCTAACCTCCCTAGATGTGGACGGAAAAGAAAAATTGACGAGAGATTTCAACGAAAGATTGTGTGGATGGTGGCTAAAGAACCTCGACTAACATCCAAACAAGTTCTAGCTGCCCTGCAGTCCGAGGGTACAACAGTGTCAACCCGTACTATCCGTCGGCGTCTGAATGAAAAGGGACTCTATGGTAGGATACCCAGGAAGACCCCACTTCTGACCCAGAGACATAAAAAAGCCAGGCTGGAGTTTGCCAAAACTTACCTGAGAAAGCCAAAAACTTTTTGGAAGAATGTTCTCTGATCAGATGAGACAAAAGTAGAGCTTTTTGGAAAAAGGCATCAAAATAGAGTTTACAGGGAAAAAAAAAGAGGCCTTCAAAGAAAAGAACACGGTCCCTACAGTCAAACATGGCGGAGGTTCCCTGATGTTTTGGGGTTGCTTTGCTGCCTCTGGCACTGGACTGCTTGACCGTGTGCATGGCATTATGAAGTCGAAGACTACCAACAAATTTTGCAGCATAATGTAGGGCCCAGTGTGAGAAAGCTGGGTCTCCCTCAGAGGTCATGGGTCTTCCAGCAGGACAATGACCCAAAACACACTTCAAAAAGCACTAGAAAATGGTTTGAGAGAAAGCACTGGAGACTTCTAAAGTGGCCAGCAATGAGTCCAGACCTGAATCCCATAGAACACCTGTGGAGAGATCTCAAAATGGCAGTTTGGAGAAGGCACCCTTCAAATCTCAGGGACCTGGAAAAATTTGCCAAAGAAGAATGGTCTAAAATTCCAGCAGAGCATTGTAAGAAACTCATTGATGGTTACTGGAAGCGGTTGTTCGCAGTTATTTTGTCTAAAGGTTGTGCTACCAAGTATTAGGCTGAGGGTGCCAATACTTTTGTCCGGCCCATTTTTGGAGTTTTGTGTAAAATGATCAATGATTTGACTTTTTTTTTTCATTCTCTTTTGTGTTTTTTCATTGCAAGCAAAATAAATGAAGATATTATTACCAAAGCATTTGTGATTGCAATCATTTTCTGGAAGAAAATGAGTATTATCTGACAGAATTGCAGGGGTGCCAATACTTTTGGCCAGCACTGTATTTTGTTTATTGACTAAAACATTTATTCTGCTATGAATGGGAAAACTTGAGTATTATTCATTTAGCAATTATCTATTTGGGTTATGTTTTATTGAACTGATCTACTCTGATATCACATATTTTATCATTTTTATTTTTATGAATAAAATAGAATGTTTTTAATTAATTAAATTATTTGAATTTTATCCTGATTGGAATGGTCTAGTATTGTGGATATAAGCAAGTATCAGATGCTTTATTGCTGTAATTATCTTGATTAGATGCCCTAATCATTGCTGCAATTATCTTAATGAGCATGGGGCTGAAGATCCTAATTACTGCCTGCTTGTGTATATAAGGAGCCATGGATCCAGTGGATGCTCATCTCCTTGAGGAAGAAAGCAGTGGACTTTTGAAATGCATAGGAATGCTTACTTACAGCTGTGACGTCACACCCTGTTTTTTTACTAGCACTGGCATACACATGGAGGACGCAACCAGCTGAAGCTCCTCCAAACTGCCAGAAAAGAGAGTGTCCACAAAGGAAATCACAGACGGCGAGAGGAAACCACTTAAATTTAAAGTATCACAGACAAAGGTCCCAAAATCAATGAATAAAATAAAATATAACTTTTATTCTGAACTATTAAAATATACCCTACACCTAGGGATGACGTCGACGCATAAGATAAAAAGCCAAATAGAAACTAATCCTCCAATACTTCTATAAGGATAGCTGTCTGATAATAGCTGCCTATATTCCCCAACAGTGGGGTTTATTAGAGTGAGACTCTACAATATAAGTATAAAGTTATTCTCAACCAAAGGACTGCTCACTAACGGGCTCAATTCCTTTCAGCCCCACAGCAGGGTTTCAGTAATAGGACTGTTCTCGTATCTATATCCCTTATAGACAAATAGATCTCTGCTAAATGTGTTTACTAAAGATTCATGAGAAAACTCATCGTTCCGGATACCACTATCACATAGACCCATACTAATGGATGAGTTGCAGGCATAATGATCATCAGCAACTCCCTCAGCCCAAGGCCTTGCTATAGTACTGGAGCTCACCATCAGAGCTCTGGGAATTGTGGTTTTTACCACAAACTTTTTTATTTTGGATCATTATATCTATTTCCATTATATCTCTACTGATGAACCCTGTTGATATAGGGGAAACGCGTTGAGAATACTTACTAAGAAAAATGTATCAACCTCTGCTATGTGTTTACTTATGAGCACTTACCTATGAGTACAGGTATTCACAATAGTGTCATTTGGGGAAGGAAACCATATGTGTGGACATTGGGCTGAGGGGGTTGCTGATGATCATTATGCCTGCAACTCATCCATTAGTATGGGTCTATGTGATAATGGAATGTTTTAGTAAACACATTTAGCAGAGATCTGTTTGTCTATAAGGGATATAGGTATGAGAACAGTCCTATTACTGAAACCCTGCTGTGGGGCTGAAAGGTTTTGAGCCCGTTAGTGAGCAGTCCCTTGGTTGAGAATAACTTTATACTTATATTGTAGAGTCTCACTCTAATAAACCCCACTGTTGGGGGATATAGGCAGATATTTTCAGACAGCTATCCTTATAGAAGTATTGGAGGATTAGTTTCTATTTGGCTTTTTATCTTATGTGTCGACGTCATCCCTAGGTGTAGATTATATTTTAATAGTTCAGAATAAAAGTTATATTTTATTTTATTCATTGATTTTGAGACCTTTGTCTGTGATACTCTCCACTAAGGAGAAGCCCCTTCTTGGACTTGGTAGTATGGGGAGGCACTACTGAATACAGAGCCACACACTGATATTTCTTATTGGCACATCGACATGTGGTCACGATTAGGACTTGGATTGGCAGAGGACTAACAGCAGCCATAAAACAGACTGACATATTCATGGTAATTGATATTATTTATATTATCTGGAACAGTTTCTACTTTGAATGGTTTTTGTCTGGTGGCAATATTGATGTGCATTTATTTCTCTCTATGTAACTCCAAATTCCTTCTAGATTTAACTGTCTTATCCTCAAGGAGTCGAAGCTGGAGGCAAGAATTTGATCTCTATGGGTTTTAATCCCCAAACGAGATTCCAGCTACTTCAGCCTGATATTATGGGGCCTAGCTACACTAGCAGCAGTAATATTAGGTTTCAAGAAGGCAAAAGATTGTTCCCAGACTTTCCTGTTTACCAGTGAGCCTTTCAATCCATAGGATTTTTAAGTTGAGAAACATTCTGAGAGGGCAGAGTAGTTTTCTTAACTACTTATGAAACTTGGACATCAATTTTTGGGTTCCCATCCCAACTAGCAGTGTCTTCTGGGTTAAAGGAAAATATACTGTATCCCTAATCTCTCTGGGTAACATTTACTTCCTTTCAGGATTGTTCCACTAATCCTTAATAGAGATGGGTGAATCGGCTCGTAACGAGCCGGGTTTGTCCCGAATATTCCAAATTGTTTGGTTTTTAAAGAAATCAAACAAATGGCAATTTGCTTCGAACAAACAAAAATGGCCGCAATACAAGAAAATGGCCACCACCATATGTTAGAGACCAGGAAATATAGAGTAGACAATGTCATTTGTGCAGTGACCAACCTTTATTTTCTTTAATGGTGGAAACGCACACACATCTATTTCAATGCATCTCATAGCTAATGCTATCTTATTAGGTAGGTTATAGGTAGCACAAGTCCATTGAAAAATGGACAATAGTTGTAGGAGTACTTAGAGAGAATCAAGCAATATCCACAGGCAGATTAGTAGTGCAGTCCTAGAATAGAAATGAATCTACAGGCATAGATAGACAGGATGGGTTCATTCAGTGAGTCTGCAGAGCAGACAGTTAACCGTGTCACTGCCAGGCAATAATCTATATTGTCTGACAGTACTTGTAAAAGAACAATTTAATCTCTTCTCAATACACATACAGTGGGGAAAAAAATATTTAGTCAGCCAACAATTGTGCAAGTTCTCCCACTTAAAAAGATGAGAGAGGCCTGTAATTGTCATCATAGGTAGACCTCAACTATGAGAGACAAAATGAGAAAACAAATCCAGAAAATCACATTGTCTGATTTTTAAAGAATTTATTTGCAAATTATGGTGGAAAATAAGTATTTGGTCAATAACAAAAGATCATCTCAATACTTTGTTATATATCCTTTGTTGGCAATGACAGAGGTCAAATGTTTTCTGTAAGTCTTCACAAGGTTGGCATACACTGTTGCTGGTATGTTGGCCCATTCCTCCATGCAGATCTCCTCTAGAGCAGTGATGTTTTGGGGCTGTCGCTGGGCAACACGGACTTTCAACTCCTTCCAAAGGTTTTCTATGGGGTTAAGATCTGGAGACTGGCTAGGCCACTCCAGGACCTTGAAATGCTTCTTACGAAGCCACTCCTTTGTTTCCCTGGCAATGTGCTTGGGATCATTGTAATGCTGAAAGACCCAGCCACGTTTCATCTTCAATGCCCTTGCTGATGGAAGGAGGTTTGCACTCAAAATCTCACGATACATGGCCTCATTCATTCTTTCATGTACACGGATCAGTCGTCCTGGTCCTTTTGCAGAGAAACAGCCCCAAAGCATGATGTTGCCACCCCCATGCATCACAGTAGGTATGTTGTTCTTTGGATGCAACTCAACATTCACTCTCCTCCAAACACGAGTTGTGTTTCTACCAAACTTTTCTACTTTGGTTTCATCTGACCATATGACATTCTCCCAATACTCTTCTGGAACATCCAAATGCTCTCTAGCAAACTTCAGACGGGCCCAGATATGTACTGGCTTAAGCAAGGGGATACGTCCGACACTGCAGGATCTGAGTCCCTGGCGGCGTAGTGTGTTACTGATGGTAGCCTTTGTTACATTAGTCCCAGCTTTCTGCAGGTCATTCACTAGGTCCCCCCGTTTGGTTCTGGGATTTTTGCTCATCATTCTTGTGATCATTTTGACTCCACAGGGTGAGATCTTGCGTGGAGCCCCTAATCGAGGGAGATTATTAGTGGTCTTGTATGTCTTTCATTTTCTAATTATTGCTCCCACAGTTGATTTCTTCACACCAAGCTGCTTGCCTATTGCAGATTCAGTCTTCCCAACCTGGTGCAGGTCTACACTTTTGTTTTTGGTGTCCTTCCACAGCTCTTTGGTCTTCACCATAGTGGAGTTTGCAGTGTGATTGTTTGAGATTGTGGACAGGTGTCTTTTATACTGATAACAATTTCAAACAGGTGCCATTACTACAGGTAATGAGTGGAGGACAGAGGAGCCTCTTAAAGAAGAAGTTACAGGTCTGTGAGAGCCAGAAATCTTGCTTGCTTGTAGGTGACCAAATACTTATTTTCCACCATAAAAAATCAGACAATGTGATTTTCTAGATATGTTTTCTCATTTTGTCTCTCATAGTTGAGGTCTACCTATGATGTCAATTACAGGCCCCTCTCATCTTTTTAAGTGGGAGAACTTGCACAATTGGTGGCTGACTAAATACTTTTTTTCCCCACTGTAACAGACACACTGGATAATTGGAAGTATATATAGCCCTCCCTCTATGGTGATTGGGTTAATCCACAGGTAGATAGGCTACAGGTTGAGAGACGTCTGTAATTTGCATATATATATATATATATATATATATATATATATATATATATTCATAAAAAATTATTCATATAATAAATAAATAAATGTGAATGTATAAAAAATATATGTAAAATGTATAAATACATGAGAAGAGAATAAATAAATGAATAATAACTTAGGCAGGGTTCACACTATCATTGATGTCTGTTATGATAGTGTCCATTAAAAAAAAACAAAAAAACGGACACCTATCATAACAGACAATAACGGACACTAACTGAAGTTAATGTGTCCGTTTTTTTTTAACTGATCCATTTAATGGATCAGTTAAAAAAAACTGACATTTTAGTGTCCGGTAGTGTCCGTTAGTGTCCGTTTTTTTACTGTCCGTTTTTGTTTTTTTTTGTTTCTGCTTTCTGAGCATGCACAGAAAAAAAATGAACAGTAATAACGGACAGTATAATGGACAGTAACGGACACCCACTCGTTACTGTCCGTTACCTATTGAATTTAATGTTAAAAAATAATGGATGCTTGCCGTCCGTCATGAAACCGTTTTTATTAACGGACTCAAAATCCTGCATGTAGGATTTTTTGTCCACGAAAAAAAACGGACATATGACAGATTGAGTGTAAACGGACACTAACATTCACTAACGGACACAAGAGGAAGTCCCATTGAAATGAATGGAAATTTTAACGAATTTCTGACTGTTCTGCTAGTGTCCGTTGCCACAATTTTGTAACGGACAATAGCAACGGACACGACTGACGGTCACCAACGGTAGTGTGAACGCCCCCTTATACATTATAAATTCATATCACCTTTCAGTTCATAACGGGACACACTATAATATTCTATATAAAAGCACAAAATTGTATTTAAAAACATATATTAAACATATATATTAATTCTAATATTAATGCATTGTAGAAAGATAGAGATAAGTCTTACTAGGTCCATGAGGGGACAGCTAGATCCTACATGAACTGTATAAACTGTGTTCGGCATAACAAGTTGATGTGAAGACAGTAGATGGCGGCAATTCACTGCAAGAGGACACCCGTGCATACGCGAGCGTTCCCGTCTTTTACATAGATGCCGTGCACAGATGGGAGAGACTAGCGCATGTGTCATAGGTAGTTGCCGCGTGTGCAATAGACATATGCAGAAGAACGCAAAGGTTTATGTTAGAACGTAATGATCCCTCAGTATTGGTATTGGCTAGTGTGTAACTACAGTGCATACAGTTGTGCTAAAAAGTTTACAGCAGATGTTTTTTTTTTTCAGAGAATATGAATAACACAAAAACTTTTTCTCCACTCATGGTTAGTGGTTGGTTGAAGCCATTTATTGTCAAACTTCTGTGTTTTCTCTTTTTAAATCATAATGACAACCAAAAACATCAAAATGACCCTGTTCAAAAGTTCACATACCCTGGTGATTTTGGCCTGATAACATGCCCAGAAGTTGACACAAAGGGGTTTGAATGGCTACTAAAGGTAACATCCTCACCTGTGACCTGTTTGCTTGTAATCAGTGTGTGTGCAGAAAAGCTGAGTGAGTTTCTGGGAACCAGACAGACTGTTGTATCTTTCCTCGAGCCACTGATGTTTCTGGATTGTGAGTTATTGTGAAAGCAAAAGAATTGTCCACAGATCTACGGGAAATGGTAGTTGAACTGTATAAAACAGGAAAGTGATACAAAAAGATATCCAAGGAATTGATAATGCCAGTCAGCAGTGTTCAATCTGTGATTAACAAATGGAAACTCAGGGGCTCTGTAAAAACCAAACCACAGTCAGGTAGACCAATCATAATTTCGGCAACAACTGCCCGGAAGATTGTTCGGGATGCAAAGAAAAACACACAGATAACATCAGCTGAAATACAGGACTCTTGGAAAACTATCGGTGTGGCTGTTTCAAGATGCACAATAAGGAGGCACTTGAAGAAAAATGGGCTGTATGGTCAAGTTACTGTGCAAATGCCACAAAGAATTTTGCCTTCAATACGCCAAACAGCGCAGAGACAAGGCTCAAAACTTCTGGAACAAGGTAATTAGGAGTGATGAGACAAAAATTGATCATTTTGGCCACAACAATAAACGTTACATTTGGAGAGGTATCAACAAGGCCTATGATGAAAGGAATACCATTCCTACTGTAAAGCATGGAGGTGGATCACTGATGATGTGGGGATGTGTGAGCTTCAAAAGCACAGGAAACTTGGTCAAAGTTGAAGGAAAGATGAATGCAGCACGTTATCAGCAAATAATGGAGGCAAATTTGCACTCATCAGCCAGGAATCTGCACATGGGACATACTTGGACATTCCAACATGACAATGATCCAAAACACAAGGCCAAGTCGACCTGTCATTGGCTACAGCAGAAGAAAGTGAAGGTTCTGGAGTGGCCATCTCAGTCTCCTGACCTCAATATCATTGAGCCATTCTGGGGAGATCTCAAGTGCGCAGTACATGCAAGACAGCCCAGGAATTTACAGGAACTGGATACTTTTTGCCAAGAAAATGGGCAGTTTTACCATCTGAGAAAATAAAGAGCCTCATCCACAACTACCACAAAAGACTTCAAGCTGTCATTGATGTTAGAGGGGGCAATACACAGTATTAAGAACAGGGGTATGTGAACTTTTGAACAGGGTCATTTTGATGTTTTTGTTTTCATTATGATTTAAAAAGAGAAAACACAGAAGTTTGACAATAAATGGATTCAACCAACCACTAACCATGAGTGGAGAAAAAGTTTTTGTTTTATCATTCATATTCTCTGAAAAAAGGCCAAAAAAACCAAAAAATCTGCCGGGGTAAACTTTTTAGCACAACCCTATAAAGAAATGGTTGCAGAAGTATTGTATGATACAGCTGGATCAGTGGCGTAGCTAACGGGGGGACAGAGGGGGAGGCTATGTCAGGGGGAATCAGGGGCATAATATAAGGGGGCAATTAATTTAATTAAGGTGGCACTTGAGCTTTACTAAGGCTAAGGTCCCACATAGCAGGCCGTAGCAAAAAAGAGCTGCAGGGAAAACCATTGCAGTAATGCATTGCGGTTTTTCCTGCAGCGCTTTTCACAGGAGGTCCGCAGAGGAACTTTCTGCTTCCATTATACCTATAAGGAACCACCAGTGTTTCTGTAGATATAACTGACATGCTGCACGTATTTTTCCACAATGTGTGGATGGGATTTGCAAGAATCCCATCCAATTTGCAGGAACTGTAAAACCAAGCGTTTTTTTCCGCGGCCTTAAAGAGTTTTCCAGCTTATTTTTATTGATGATCTATCCTCAGAATAGATCATCAATAAGAGATCAGTGAATCCCCACTGATCAGCTGTATGAAGGGGCCATGGCGACTGTTTATATCACACGCTGTCTGTTTATAGTGACCGTGTAATGTATTTCCAGCCTTGTCACATACAGTAGACATGTATAGGACGAGGCTGTAATTACATTACATGGCCACTATAAAAAGAATGACACTGTGTAAACTAAGAAGGGGTCACGGCGCTTACACAGGTACCATGGTTCATTCAAACATCTGATCCTGGGAGTCCTGGGTATTGGAACCCCACTAATTTTACTAATTTTACCTTTTAATTAGGAAACACATGGGGCATTATTAATAAGGGACACTATTCGAAGGGGCTACACAGGGATGGTATTAATTTAAAGATACACTTGGGGGTATTATTCGTTATGGGGGATATATTATACAGTTTATAATTGGGGGTAGCAGCAGGATGGGTGTGCAGGCGAGGACAATGTGGGTCAGTTGCCTTGAAAAGTAAGGAGCCAAAGATGTATGTTCTGCAAACTTTACAGCGATTGAAAGAAGTGGTCATGGCGGTCCAGATGAAAGAGACGGGAAATGTGACCGATTAGTCAGAGACGTCACTGGTAAGTCACTAAATCTTACTGCACTGTATTCACCTAATTGGTCTGCAGAGCCCTGTGTAGAGCTGGTATATACCACTATACGGTCACTGTATAGTGATAATATTGGTATACCTAAGTTGGGGGCCCACTGGGACATGTTCGCCTTCCCCCGTGCTGAACCTCTAGCTATGCCTCTGAGCTGGATGGTTACTTATTACTAGATTATGCCATTATACAGTGGGGAAAAAAAAGTATTTAGTCAGCCACCAATTGTGCAAGTTTTCCCACTTAAAAAGATGAGAGAGGCCTGTAATTGACATCATAGGTAGACCTCAACTATGAGAGACAAAATGAGAAAACAAATCCAGAAAATCACATTGTCTGATTTTTAAAGAATTTATTTGCAAATTATAGCGGAAAATAAGTATTTGGTCACCTACAAGCAAGCAAGATTTCTGGATCTCACAGACCTGTAACGTCTTCTTTACGAGGCTCCTCTGCCCTCCACTCATTACCTGTAGTAATGTCACCTGTTTGAAATTGTTATCAGTATAAAAGACACCTGTCCACAACCTCAAACAGTCACACTCCAAACTCCACTATGGTGAAGACCAAAGAGCTGTGGAAGGACACCAGAAACAAAATTGTAGACCTGCACCAGGCTGGGAAGACTGAATCTGCAATAAACAAGCAGCTTGGTGTGAAGAAATCAACTGTGGGAGCAATAATTAGAAAATGAAAGACATACAAGACCACTGATAATCTCCCTCGATCAGGGGCTCCACTCAAAATCTCACCCCGTGGGGTCAAAATGATCACAAGAACGGTGAGCAAAAATCCCAGAACCACACGGGGGGACCTAGTGACTGACCTCAGAAAGCTAGGACTAACGTAACAAAGGCTACCATCAGTAACACACTACGCCGCCAGGGACTCAGATCCTGCAGTGCCAGACGTGCCCCCCTGCTTAAGCTAGTACATATCCGGGCCCGTCTGAAGTTTGCTAGAGAGCATTTGGGTGTTCCAGAAGAGTATTGGGAGAATGTCATATAGTCAGATGAAACCAAAGTAGCGCTGTTTGGTAGAAACACAACTTGTCGTGTTTGGAGAAGAGTGAATGCTGAGTTGCATCCAAAGAACACCATACCTAATGTGAAGCATGGGGGTGGCAACATCATGCTTTGGGGCTGTTTCTCTGCAAAGGGACCAGGACGACTGATCTGTGTACATGAAAGAACAAATGGGGCCATGTATCGTGAGAATTTGAGTGCAAACCTCTTTCCATCAGCAAGGGCATTGAAGATGAAATGTGGCTGGGTCTTTCAGCATGACAATGAACCCAAAGCACACCGCCAGGGCAACGAAGGAGTGACTACGTAAGAAGCAGGGAGTTGAAATTCCTTTTTTCCCAGCGACAGCCCCAAAACATCACTGCTCTAGAGGAGATTTTCATGGAGGAATGGGCCAACATACCAGCAACAGTGTGTGCAAACCTTGTGAAGACTTACAGAAAAGTTTGTCCTCTGTCATTGCCAACAAAGGATCTATAACAAAGTATTGAGATGAACTTTTGTTATTGACCAAATACTTATTTTCCACCATAATTTGCAAATAAATTCTTAAAAAATCAGATAATGTGATTTTCTAGATATGTTTTCTCATTTTGTCTCTCATAGTTGAGGTCTACCTATGATGTCAATTACAGGCCTCTCTCATCTTTTTAAGTGGGAGAACTTGCACAATTGGTGGCTGACTAAATACTTTTTTTCCCCATTGTATTTGTAAGGGGATGGATGCTAATTAGAAAAGGACAGCCTTCAGGTACATGTTATATGTTCTAGGAAAACAAATGAAATAAATTAAATTAAATTAAATTGAATACATTAATAAAGGAAGTAATTATTCAGTCGCTGGAAGTAAGAGCTTTGGGTGACTATTATTAGACTAATTTTAATAAGTGATATAAATATAAATAATTGAATGTATATAATAATATTAGATGTAATGGGACAAAAACTCATCTAAAGAACAATAAATTCATTGGACGACATGCATGTACTAAAATTAGATGCAGATATATAGGTATCTCAATAAAAGAACTAAATATTCTGATTAAGTAAAAAATGAATGGATAGATAAGCTCCAAACTATGTGAATTAACACAAGTAGTCAATTATTACTGGAAGAACTAAACTAATTTGTGATATAATTAGGCTCCAGGATATAACCAATAGCACAATTAATTATATATACAGTGCCTTGCGAAAGTATTCGGCCCCCTTGAACTTTTCAATCTTTTGCCACATTTCAGGCTTCAAACATAAAGATATAAAATTTTAATTTTTTGATGAAGAATCAACAAGTGGGACACAATTGTGAAGTGGAACGAAATTTATTGGTTATTTTAAACTTTTGTAAAAAATAAAAAACTGAAAAGTGGGGCGTGCAATATTATTCGGCCCCTTTACTTTCAGTGCAGAAAACTCACTCCAGAAGTTCAGTGAGGATCTCTGAATGATCCAATGTTGTCCTAAATGACTGATGATGATTAATATAATCCACCTGTGTGTAATCAAGTCTCCCTATAAATGCACCTTCTCTGTGATAGTCTCAGGGTTCTATTTAAAGCGCAGAGAGCATCATGAAGACCAAGGAACACACCAGGCAGGTCCGTGATACTGTTGTGGAGAAGTTTAAAGCTGGATTTGGATACAAAAAGATTTCCCAAACTTTAAACATCCCAAGGAGCACTGTGCAAGCGATCATATTGAAATGGAAGGAGTATCAGACCACTGCAAATCTACCAAGACCCGGCCGTCCCTCTAAAATTTCATCTCAAACAAGGAGAAGACCGATCAGAGATGCAGCCAAGAGGCCCATGATCACTCTGGAGGAACTGCAGAGATCTACAGCTGAGGTGGGAGAGTCTGTCCATAGGACAACAATCAGTCGTACACTGCACAAATCTGGCCTTTATGGAAGAGTGGCAAGAAGAAAGCTATTTCTCAAAGATATCCATACAAAGTCTCGTTTAAAGTTTGCCACAAGCCACCTGGGAGACACACCAAACATGTGGAAGAAGGTGCTCTGGTCAGATGAAACCAAAATCGAACTTTTTGGCCACAATGCAAAACGATATGTTTGGCGTAAAAGCAACACAGCTCATCACCCTGAACACACCATCCCCACTGTCAAACATGGTGGTGGCAGCATCATGGTTTGGGCCTGCTTTTCTTCAGCAGGGACAGGGAAGATGGTTAAAATTGATGGGAAGGGCGCATGGCTTGGCATAAGCGCGAAAGGCAGCAGACCCAGAGAGCTCCGACCTGTGCCCCGCAAATATAGGTCTAAAACTACCTTAAAATGGGCAAAACGAGAGGCAAAAAGACCCCAGGGGAGCCCCTTACCTCCCAGTCGCAGGAGGGGGTCATCTCTAACTATTTCCTTCCTCTTCTGGAGCGGGAGGGAACCTCCGAGGCCGAGGCCGGTGAAGGAGCGCCAGCGCCATCTTCTCAACAACGTGTGCGATCCGGCGGGCCAGAGAGCAGCACTGCGCATCCATTACAGACAGCTCGACGGCTCCCTTCCCCTCCGCTGGCGGAGGGAGCAGCCACACCAACCAGGGAGACTTCCTCATCGCACTCTCCCACCAGCGCTAGCAGTGACCCGGCACCCAGCACTTCTCGGGCAGTACCAGCTCAAGAGGCGAGAGCAGCGGCGGTGCGGGCACCGCTGCTTGCCTCCACCCAACCAGACAACGTTGAAACTAGACGGGCTAGATGGGGAGCAGCTTCACCTTCACCCCCTAACAGGCCTCACCGCTACAGACCAGACCCGCAGACCCCGACCACCGCACTGTCTGATCTGTCTTCAGGAGAGGAAGAGGATCCACCTTCCACCTGCAAGAAAAAAAGTGAGTAGCCGTCAGGCATCTATCGCAAGCCATATTTCGGCGGAGTCTGTAGTATCTCACCTCCCCCCTCCGGAGGAAGCGGCCATTACGCTACAGGGACATCCAGAACTACAGGCGTTACTCGCTTTAAGCAGAAGGGACATGGATAATCTAGTCACAGATCTGAAACGTGCGTAGCGTCATGATCTGCAAATAGTTAAAACGGATATCTCAGACCTACAAATCAGAGTGGACAATTTGGAGTAGCTCCGAGCATCAGTAACGTTCCCTTCAGTCGCTTCAACAGATGTCATCTGCCCATACCACTCATTACAGCAGGCTCAATTCCCATGTAGATGACATAGAGAACCGTAATCGCCGCAATAATATAAGGATCCGCAGCCTTCCAGAAACCACCCAGACCGCTGACCTAGCATCGGCACCCCCGAGACGCATATAGAAATGGATACAGCACATCGGGCCCTCCGACCTCGTAGCGCAGACCCAGCGAGACCGAGGGATGTCATATGTAGGATCCACTACTACACCATGAAGGAGGATATAATGTCCAAAGCCAGAAATCTCAAAAACATCGACTTTAGGGGCGCCCCTCTATTCATATTTCCGGATCTCTCCAGACATACTCTACAACAGAGAACGGCACTGAAACCTCTACTTTCTGTACTCCAAGAATGGGGGATTCCCTATCGCTGGGGGTTTCCTTTTACTCTCCAGGTTCGCAGGCAGGATAAGCTGATCGTTTTGACATCCCCCGGAGGAACTTCAGGATTTTCTCCGCGCACTTGATCTCCCAATGATCCGCCTCCCTGCCTGGATGCAGATGCTCAGCGACTCAGATAGCCCAGTTCCTCCTACGATGGTCCGAACTGCTACAAGAGATTGTGCAACAACTCCTCCAGGGCACCAAAGACCTAGACGTAGATGTTGCCTGGCTACAGAACGTGACCAGCCGGCTTGACCTAACTCCTCCCAGGTGAACCTTTCTTGCTGGACTTTATAGTTTGGGGTTAAACTATTGTTGAAATTCAAATGCTCTTCTGCCCATTTTTGTTGAATTTGCATTCTTTCATTAGAGACCTATTTACTATGTTGCCGCTTCATGTATAATTTGATATAGGGGGCCACATAGTCTCTGGTTATCTGTCATTTCTTGACCTCTTTATTTCTACTTCTTGTTTTTGCTGCCTTGGGCTCGGTCTTCTTCGTTCCCACATAGCTAAGGTTCTGCAGTGCGGAATCAAACGGAGACGCGTGCTCCTACCACATAATCCCACTGAGGGTATCCTGTTTGCCCTCTTTAACCTTAACTTTCCTCCTGCTCTCCGAAGTTCCTGACCACCAATTTTGGGTTTCACTAACCCATCTCTAACCGCTACTGATCTCGCCCTCTCCTCTTGCGCTTTCACCCTTCCTCCCCTCCCCCTCCACTACCTATGGCGGATATTACAATATCCTCCTTCAATGTTAAGGGATTGAATGTACCTGAGAAGCACTCTCAAGTTCTGTATGATGCTCATAAGCGTAGGGTCCAGATACTCTGTCTACAAGAAACACATTTTCTTGCTGACCATGTGCCCACCATTAAAAACCGATACTTCCCGTTATGGTCTCATAGTAGTAACACACAGGGTGAAACTAAGGGAGTTGCCACCATTTTCCACAAAAACCTCCCGGTAAAGATTATAGATTTCATGACAGACCAGGACGCTAGATACATTTATCTCATATGCGAAATATATGGATCAGTGTACACAGTAGCCAACCTATATGCACCTAACACTGGCCAGATCCCTTTCCTTGTCTCAGCCCTGAATACCCTCCAGTCTTTTGCCAAAGGTCATCTCATACTGTGTGGAGACTTCAATCTCCCTTTGAACCCTTTACTAGATACCTCTGAAGGTAGGTCCCATATCTCCTATAGTGCCTTAAATAAGTTCCGGAAGCTCTTGCATTCCATGTTATTGTGCGATGCCTGGTGGGTCCTTCATCCGACCGATAGAGACTTCTCCTACTACTCCTATGCTCATAACACATATAGTAGAATTGACTATATCCTTACATCACACGCTATCTTGCCACAAGTGACGGCAGCCGGGATTGGTACAGCATTCCTCTCATGTAATGGCCATTAAGAATCCATCGGGAGTCACAACTCACTTAACTGCAGATATGGCTGCGGCGTTCCGAGAATATTATGAGTCCCTTTATAACCTTCCTCAGCCACACACCACCAATCGAATGCCTGATCCCCCCTTACACTTCCTCAATATATTGCGCAAACAGCCCTCCCTTCTCTTAAACCCGAAGAGCCCAACCTACTGGAGTCACCTTTTTCCGCCCAGGATCTAGAGCTGGGGATTTCGGACTTACCTGGGGGTAAAAGCCCGGGACCGGACGGGTTCACAGCTTGGTTCTATAAAATTTTACAGCCTGATCTTGCACCCCTTCTACTGAGATCCTTTAACTCTATCTCGCTTGACACCCACTTTCCCCCCTCCTTTTTACATGCACATATTACGGTTATACCCAAGGAGGGTAAGGACCACCTGCTCTGCCCTAGTTATAGACCGATATCCCTGATCAATACTGATGCCAAACTCTATGCCAAACTGATAGCTATTAGACTGAGTCAGTATATGGAAAAATTAGTACATTATGATCAAGTTGGCTTTATCCCACATAGAGAGGCGCAGGACAACACGTTGAAGGCCTTCTCGGCGATCCATCATGTGAAGAGCTCACGAATCCCTATGATGCTTCTCTCTTTGGACGCGGAGAAGGCCTTTGACAGGGTTGATTGGGGCTTCTTGGAAGCTACTCTCTCTCAGATAGGACTGCGGCCCAGGATGCTTGCCCGTATACGCTCCCTTTATAACTCTCCGCGGGCACAGGTACGAGTTAACGGCACACTTTCTTCACCTCTTACTATACGCAATGGCACCCGCCAAGGTTGTCCTCTTTCACCTATGCTCTATGCCTTGGTGATGGAACATCTACTTGTAGCAATTAGGGATAACCTAGACATCCAGGGCCTCAGAGTCCGCAATCTACATCTCAAGATCTCAGCATTCGCAGATGATGTCCTGCTCTTCATTACTCAGCCGCTCACAACTATCCCATCTCTCCTCTGAGTAATCAACTCCTACAGTTACTATAGTAACTACAAACTCAACCTGTCAAAATGCACCGCTCTTAATGTATCCATGCCAGAGTCGCAGCTTTGTGGTCTCTGCTCCTCCTTTTCCTTTACATGGTCTCAGAAAGCGATTAAATACTTGGGGGTTCAGCTCCCTAGTAATCTTGCTGATTCCTATACGCTTAATTTCCTTCTGATCCTGCGTACCTTGCAGACAGATCTGAAATGCTGGGACACCAAAGGCTTCTCTTGGCTGGGACGCATTAATTTGCTAAAAATGAATGTCCTCCCCAGACTACTCTATCTATTTCAGACTGTCTCTATAATGTTACCCAAACATTTCTTTACAACTATCCAGAAAACATTTACTAAATTCATATGGGCATCCAAGCCACCGAGAATTGCAAGAAGCATCTTGACCAAGCCAAAAGCGTGGGGTGGACTGGCGGTACCGGATTGCTCTAACTGCTTCCTGGCTGCGGACACTTGGCGTATCTTGAATTGACATCACTTGGAGAGCTCTAAACTCTGGGTCACCTTGGAGGGCTCCTTGAGTCCACTTCCTCTTACTGCCCTCCCGTGGCTTAATAAGTGCTACTAAACAGTACTAAACTCCACCCACACACTTCCATACGTCACGCGTCAGGTTCTTGGCTCGTGCCGATGCTATGGTGCTGTGCGTGGGCTGTTCCTAAATGATGGACCTATGACACCTGTTTCGGGCAACCCGGATTTCCCTGCTGCACTCCACTCCTCCTTTTTATCCTATAACAGGGGCCAACCGATCCTTCGATTCCACCAAGTCACAAGCACGACATCTCTCCTATCCCGCCAAGAGCTGACCCCTTCTAGGTCAGACCCTGATTCTGCTGTATCCCATTGGCAATACGCCCAACTAACTCACCTATACGCCACTCTTAAGATAACGCACAATCTGCACAGAGAGATATTGCCCTTTGAACGCGTATGCCTCTCTCCCCATACTCAAGTTCACACAATCTCGCTCATCTATGGCATGCTACGGGAGACCACTACTGACTCCCTACCTGCTTTTGCGGGTGGATGGGAAAGGGAGATGGGGGTCTCATTTGCGCCAGATGTGTGGTCATCGGCATTCCAGGCATGCCATAAATTCTCTATATCCTGCAAGGCACACGAAACTAACTATAAGTTACTCTCCCGATGGTACAGAGTCCCGTCTGTTCTCCACGAGATGTATCCCTCCACCTCAGATCAATGCTGGAGATATAACTCTGGCCAGGGTACGATGAAGCACATCTGGTGGGAATGCACACTCTTACGTCCCTTCTGGTCAGAAGTCCGTTATATAATTAAGACGGTTACGGGCATTTCTTTAGACGATGACCCTGCCCCCCTTCTTCTTTCTCCCAAATTGATAGGCTTCATGCTCGTGGCCGCAAGGTCTGTGATCCCTAGACTATGGAAGTCTCAGACGCCCCCCTCTCTGGTGTCGTGGCTTAAGGAGATTTTGCTCATTCGTAGTATGGAAAATATGCTGGCAGAGCTGCGAAAGGATGACAGGACTCATCAACAAACATGGCTCCTTTGGATTCATTTTTACCACTCTAATGAATTTCAGTCTGCCTTCCCCTCTGTATCCCCCCAACAGGGACCTCCCCCCCTCCTGACCTCTTCCAATCTTTTGTTATAATAATGTAGTTCTGTTTTGATTTTACCCTGCATTTTATTGAATTCTGTGTTCGGCTCTGCTGCAACAGAGCCTATGTTACTCCCCCTATTCTACTCCATTAACCTCTCCTCACCTCCTATCCCCTAGCTTTCCTCCCCTGCCCATCCATGAACTTCCCTGATCATTTTGTTGTTTGTACTGTTTTATCTCTGTCGATATGAAAAGTGAATTATTTGTTCGGCCCTGCTACGACAGAGCTCATGTTATTCCCCTCTAATTTTCTCCATTTGTCACTTCTCAACCCCTATCTACACCCCCTCCCTCCCTTCCCCGCCCATGTGCTTCCCACTTCATAATGTTGTATACCTGTATATATGCTAAAAATTTTAATAAAATCATTAATGTTAAAATTGATGGGAAGATGGATGGAGCCAAATACAGGACCATTCTGGATGAAAACCTGTTGGAGTCTGCAAAAGACCTGAGACTGGGATGGAGATTTATCTTCCAACAAGACAATGATCCCAAACATAAAGCAAAATCTACAATGGAATAGTTCACAAATAAACGAATCCAGGTGTTAGAATGGCCAAGTCAAAGTCCAGACCTGAATCCAATCGAGAATCTGTGGAAAGAGCTGAAAACTGCTGTTCACAAACGCTCTCCATACAACCTCACTGAGCTCGAGCTGTTTTCCAAGCAAGAATGGGCAAGAATTTCAGTCTCTCGATGTGCAAAACTGATAGAGACCTACCCCAAGTGACTTGCAGCTGTAATCGCAGCAAAAGGTGGCGCTACAAAATATTAACTTAAGGGGGCCGAATAATTTGGCACGCCCTGCTTTTCAGTTTTGTTTTTTTTACAAAAGTTTAAAATATCCAATAAATTTCGTTCCACTTCACAATTGTGTCCCACTTGTTGTTGATTCTTCACCAAAAAATTTAAATTTTATATCCTTATGTTTAAAGCCTGAAATGTGGCAAAAGGTTGAAAAGTTCAAGGGGGCCGAATACTTTCGCAAGGCACTGTAGTTTGTCAGTTTAACTGTCCAAATAAGTGAAGTGTGCAGTGGTTCTAAGAGCAATGCCTGTCATGTGCGTGTTATTCGGATTCACAGTATTGTTTGACTACCACAGTAGGCTCCCTATGCGTGTTACTGCAAGGCACAGTGTTCTACACCACCATACAGGCTCTCTGAAGCTAGGAAATAGGTGTTTTTTAGCGATATTCGCCGCAAAGTAATTTAGATTGAAGCAAATTTTTTTCCGAACTGCCGAATTGAACTTTTGAGAAATTCGCTCATCTCTAGCCATTACCACAGTGCTGTTATAAAAACAGTTTTCATTTCACACCTGCTCCCATCATGGGATAATTTTTGGTGGCTTTTTTTTTTTTAAAAAGCCAATTCTTTATCACTTTTCAAGGGGCTCTCAGTCACAAATTTATCTTCTAAATAACAATAAGCCCCTGTAGTACTTACAAGCCATCAAAACGGGCCAATTTTTCTATATTGCTTTTTGCAATATAACCTCCACATGTTTCTAAAAAAAACTACGGGCATCGACATTTCCCTAATAAATGGGCAATTTTTGGAGCATTTTAAATGCATAAAAGCAAGTGTCAGTACAGTATCTTCTGCTTACCATTCGATTTCCCATAGACATACAAGTCTCATTCACTTAACTTCGGCTGTGTTTGCCTTAGAGAACTAGAAATTGGATAGATAGTTTCCTAGGAGCCCTAAGAGTGTTCTAAGCTAAGTTTTAAGCCAATTTAAAGTGTGGTTTATACTGAACTTCTTCGTTCCAAAACAATCTGAGGACTCGAGCCACCGAACCTGAACACGAAATGAATCTTGAAAGGTTTGCCCCTCTCTAATACGTTAATTTGTGAATATTTTTATAGACAATAAATACTCTGCGTTTTGACATTTCGTCTTGGACAAAGGAACATGGTAATTTTGACAGCTTCAAGTAGTATATCTATATTTTCTGCAGAAAAATAAAATCTCCTGCCTTTGTCAATCTTAGTGGTAGATGGCACTTAGCAGTAAAGGGAAGCATCCTCAGAATGGGATGGAGGTTGACTATGCATAGCGGAAGAGATCAGGCAACAGTAGTAACTGAAGTCCATTTTACTTTAGCCACATAAATAAGAGCTGCAATCAAATTTGTCCCGATCTCTTGCCTACTTTCCGCTGCTTTGCCACCTCATTTTACCACATTAGTGGGTTTACTTAGTAATTGCAGGCTTTGGCGTCCTCTGAGGGTTGTACACAAACTTCTTGTCTGTATAGAAAGTCCCAAAGATCTTTTGCTGCTTGGACACAGTCAACACTGGTGGTGACACCACGCCACAATGCCGCTCCTCCTCCAACTTCCAGTTCAGCAGACAGATCCACCAGAAACAACAGGAAAGCAAGGAGGATGTTACCGGAAAGCTGTGGCTGAGGAAGAAGGAAAAACCTGTCCTACTTGGATCGATCTTCCATCAGCCTTCTGATTCGTACCTATACCCCCCTACCCCCCCTACCCCCCAGGTGAAGTTACCACATCGGCAGTCAAGCGCCAGACCATAGCTTTACAGAGAGGAAAACTTTGATCCCAGCTGCAACAGAATCATTTATCGCCCAAGACAGAAGTAAGAGAAGTAATGGGGGAGGGAATTTTTACCTCTGTGTCCTAACCCTGTTCCTATTGGGGTCAAGAGTCAATCTCTCTGGTGTTGGTGCTGTCATGGTGGCGTTATGTAAAAGGGGCATAGGCCTCATGTTTTTGCACTCACATGACAAAAAGGGGGCATGGTCTCACCCAATGGGGGCATGCCACCCCTGACACTAAGCACTCTGTTCTCTTAGAAAGCTGCCAATGAATGTTGGCAAGTAGGCTTAAATTCAGCAATAGTTTAATCCTGGAAAATCCCTTTAAGTGATATGACTGCAAAGTAATGTAAGCCAAAAATAGTGCAAGTGATGGTTATTCTATCTCTATTTTTTTTTTAAATCTATTTTTTCCATTAGTTCACTCTGCTCTTTATGAATCCCAACCTCTCAATTGACTATTATGTAGTTGCCACATAACAGATATGCACTGTGGTTACAGATACAGAAAAATAGAAACATCCACTCTGCAGATTTTTCATGAAATTAGAATTCTAAAGAGAGCGTCTATTTCTATTGCTTATTAATTTTGCTATGCTTATCCAGTCAGCTTTTTGTGTTCCTTTTCTTGCATTACCTATGTTGTTGGGGTGGCAGCAATCAATCAAAGCTTTGATCGGCATTTTTAAAGTAAGGGATCACTGTCCTAATCCAGTTTATGGCAGCTAGTGATTTATATCTCTTCTCTTTGACAGGATGCCTGCGAAATCTGAAAGAACTCAATGTTAGCTTCAATAATCTAAAAAACATACCACCTGAACTGGGAGATTGTGAAAACCTTGAAAAACTGGATATTTCTGGAAATTTAAAACTCACAGAACTGCCTTTTGAGGTATGATATCTGTCTCTTTAAGTCAGAACATAGATTGAGAAAGTGTCAAAAACAGAAGACAATTGAAGTTCAGGAGACATCAACATTTTATTTTATTCGCCGTTTTAAAATTTTCTTAGGTTTATGTAAATATTAAATGATAACTATCTAAATATATTCTGTGTCAATGGTCTAGCAGGATGCTTATAAAGGGTTGAATGAGTTGTATACATGCCATATTTTATGTTTATATCTATTGAGCTTTTTTTACTGACTGGTACAATATGTGGGTTACAAGGAAAAACAGCATTTGGCTATCTGTAGAGCCTTCATTGAAGTGAATTGGAGTGGGGTCGTGTCCTGTCCAGCAAGGGGATGCCTAAATTCAGCCCGGCTGCATTCCAGGTGAATTCACAATGGGGGTAGAATATCAACCATTCTCAGGATCAGTTTTGGGTCTCAGTGGTCAGAACCTCAGTGATCAGCTATTTATTCTTTAGACTTTATTCACCAATCTGTATAATGTTTCAGCTCTTCCATGGAACCTTTTTCAAGTGTGAAATTTACTGTGGATCAGTACCCACTCTATGCAGAGTGTTTCCATGTACAGTTCTCCACCAAAGTTTTAGGCAGGCATGGAATAAATGCTGCAAAGTGTTGCTTTCAAAAATAAAAGTGTTAATAATCTTTTGTTCATTCACTTCATTTTGTTAATTTACAAAAATAAACTATTAACACTTCTATTTTTGAAAGCAGACTTTTTCAGCATTTTTCCACACCTATATATAAATTTATTAACCAAGTAAGAATTAATCTACAGAATTGCATAAAGGATATTAGCTTTCAAAAAAATGTTGCTTCAAATACAGTTACATTTAGTGAAAGAAACCACTTTGAACAGGGGTACATCACTGAAATCTTGGCTACTTTGTAGATCTCTCCTATCCCATTAACTCTTCACAAGCACATATTTTAATCATTTTTTGATAATGTGATAGCTCCCAATGATATGGAGTTAAAAGGCATTGAAGGGTTACTTAAAGGTTCTGCAACCAATGCCCAAACTATTCTGTGGCTTAAATATTATAGTCTTATGTGTGCTATGTTTATATACTGTATATTGATGATAATTTTTATAATGCATACTACTTTATATATAATTTCAATTTGTGTCACACTGCATCTATATTATCTCACGTACTGAGCTGGTAATAGGGTACTTCTACTTTACTTGTGAAAAACAGCAAACAGGCTAGGCATCATACTGTATCATAAAACAAGTCTCTCTTTTCTCTACTTACCAATTTCATGTTGTAAAACCCCTTTTCTTTCTTACAATTCCTCAATAAAAATTTTACAAGCTTAAAATCCTAGACCTGCTCTGCATCTTCCATAAAAAAATGCTATTGAGAGAAGGAGAGATTGATAGCTGGAAGTACAGTTCAGTCTCACAGTTCTGATGGTCTCGTAAACCTTTATGATGCCGTCAGAGATCGTTGACTGAATTACAGCCACATTTTCAGTTTCTCCTTGAAATTCTTATACTGGTGGTTATCAGGTGATAGGTCTCCCTCATTTATATACAATCTAATACTTAGAATGGAATCTGGACTGTAGGTATTACATGTGAATTCGAACTGATGCAATTTTTCCTTTTTCCTTAGATTTTTAAGAAATGTATAAAATATGTTTATTAGTTGGAAATCATCTTGGTAAATAATTTGATTGTGGAAAATCTAGTGGAAAAGTAATGTACTTGTGTTCTGTGGGTCCTGAATCTTTCTTTATTACTGGCATACTAAATTACTTAGTTCCTAACAAGGTATTCTGGGTATGGGTATGTCTGTCCAAAGATCATATGCTTTTCCTTATGTTTTTTTTACCCTAACATCTGAATTATGGAGTATGAATTGGTTGTATAATCCCTCCTTCAAATGAAATATGCATACTCAACTCCTTAATAACTTTTGATTCTAAACTGCTAAAGGATCATCTCCTACGAAGTTCTTAAGAAACAAATTCATAAATTTTTCAATTATATCAATTTTCCAGCTATTTTCTAAAAGTGATAACTGCTAGAGGCTGAGATCATAGATCCAATAAGAAAGATTTATGGAGTGTAAAACCTAAAAAGTAAAGAAAGAAACCAGTATAAGCCACTAGACTTAAGAGCAGAGTTTATAGAAATACATGATACCAAAACCAACCAGCTGAGTATCCAAGCTGAGTATCCAAGTATACAAGGAAATGACTTATAGTTTTAGGTATATAATAGAAAACCTCCAAAGAAAGTAAATGCTAAACTTATTTATCTACTTGCATATTTAATTTCTAGTCAGAAAGGTCATTCAGTATAAACTATTTATTTTCTATATCATATAGCAGGAAACATTACAAAATTTGACAAACACCTCCAACACTATATACATTAATTATAATAAAATCTAGCAGTATTGTCTGTCTTTTCTTCCTTGAACCCTATTTCCATTTTAACCTCTCTATCCTTCAAATCATAAAATCAGAGCATTAGCTCCAAACAAAGTTTTTTTTTCACATAGATGGCACTAATATTATGCTTTACTTCTATCAACATTCACATACAAAAAATACAAAACACACCTTAACTATGTTGAAAATGTGTCTCTCATGTAAATATTAAATGACAAAAGGAATAATTAAATGCAAGATAACACATTGAAAAACTAAAAAAGTAAAAATACATTTAAAAAATTCACAGGAATTTTCAAAACAGTATCTCAAAAATGACTAAATAAGAAGAAAATAGGAAATCTAACAATGATGCAAGTGTAAGGGAATTTCCAGTTGAGCAATTCCCCAGTGCTGCTGCAGAAACCTGAGAGGAAGGGAATACAGACACAGTGAGCCCTAAAGTTGACCCAGACCCTATCCCTGCCTACTTGTCTCACTGTCCTAATGACAGGAACAACTTGGAGTCGGTCCCTACTCTGAGTAAGTGTAACACAGAACGCAGACAGGGCAAACAACAACAAAAGGGAGGTCAGCAAGCCAAGGGGTCGGTAACAGTCAAGCAATGCAGTACAGAATCAAAATCCAAGAGACTAGTCAAAAACAGAGCCAGAAGTCAGGAATAAGAATACAGGTAATAGCAGAAAAGGAGCTAGCAGGGACAAAGTCACAAGACAGAATCTCAATAGCCAGCGACCATGAGTGAGCTGATGACCTGTTTATAGCAAGTCAGGACCTGTCCCAGACTTGATTGGCTAGACAGGCTGTCAATCACACAGCCAAGGCTAAGATTAACTGTTAGAGGAGCAGAGAGAAGCAAGGTGCAGGAGAAGTGTGTGGCTGAAATTCAATTACATAGGACAGTGTTCAGACTGAACATCAAGAACCTTAAGCAAGGAATCAAACTGAATATGCCTCCTGCGCCGCAGCATGCGAGCGGAGGGTGGTGCAGAGACCCGAACAGGCAGAGACGTTACAGTACCCCCCCTTTTATGAGGGGCCACCGGACCCTCACCAGACAAACCAGTTTTAGAAGGCTTCAGTATTTTCTCTGCCTTGAATTCTAGATCCCCCTGAAAACAACAGGTGCTGGTGGACCAGGCAAACGTTGGCCTGGCATTTCCAACCTTTAGTAGCCAAAACAGTCTCCTCACTGACACAATCTAAGGTGTGCAAAACAATACAGTGGTAAGAGCACTGATCTCCCCATTTTACCAACTCCTGTTTACCCCAATCAAAAATAGGATTATGGAGGTTCAACCAGGGGAACCCCAAAATAATATCGGAAGACAGATGCTCCATAACAAAAAAGCTTATGACTTCCGAATGTGCAGAGCCCACTTCTAAGGTGATTAAGGGGGTCTTGAATCGAACCTTACCCCTGGCCAGTGGGGCAAAATCCGCCCCAGTAACAGACAGAGGAGTGTCGAGTGGCAAAAGCTTAACGTAAAAAACTGAGTTTCCTCAAGGTGGGGCTTTAGCATTAAGTAAAATTAGTAATCTGCAATGTCAGTGAGTGGTCTCTTTCTCTCCTATGTAGACATTCAATGTCAACTCTTGAAAAGTGCATTCAGCCAGTTAAATTACCAATACACTAAAAATACTGAAATGCCACAGTATATTCAAATAGGTTAAAATCATATTATTTCAATAAACACATAAAAAGTAAAATGAAAAAAAAAAATCTAAATTACCAATTGTATAAAATAGATTAACATGAAGCAATGGTATTTAAGAGAAATATTTATAAGTCACTTTAGTGTAACACTTAAAATCAAGCTTTCAAGAGTGAAGCTTTGTGGTATTTACTTCACTAAGCAGAAGCCTTTATAAATCAGTTTAATCTTCTAATTATACTAAAAGATAGCAAATAATATGAGCGTACCTACTGAATCCGTTATATCACAGATTTATAAGAGCAGCAGCCAATTTTTGTTGCATTTTCAATAATGCATGAATTAATTCTATTCAACTGTGCTAAAGGAAAGATGAATGATTTGAGTAGGTCTGTTATTTAAAGGGGTGAGACAATTTCTTAAGAAATTTCTGACATGATATTAAATGGTGTGTACTGGCAAAGCAAGCCCCAGTAATCAGTACTCAATGCAGCATCTGCATTGAAGTCAACCTGGGTACCTTATATAAACACTGGACATGGCATTCACTGTGTCCTTAGCTTTCAACCTGATGCTAGTCATGTGATTTACTCTTGTGATTGCCTCCCCAGATGCATCCTCTGCTGAAAGACACAATAAGGCTGAAGCCTCATGTGGCAAAAACCGTGGTGTTTTACAGTCCCAGCAAAGTGGATGAGATTCTAGTGAATCCCATCCACACATTGCAAAAAAATACCCGCAATGGAAATCCTGCAATTTCCAAATCCGTCGCGTTTTTTGGAAATTGCAGCATGTCAATTATACAGTGCCTTGAACTTTTCAACCTTTTGCCACATTTCAAGCTTCAAACATAAAGATATAAAATTTACATTTTTTGGTGAAGAATCAACAACAAGTGGGACACAATTGTGAAGTGGAACGAAATTTATTGGTTATTTTAAACTTTTGTAAAAAATAAAAAACTGAAAAGTGGGGAGTGCAATATTATTCGGCCCCCTTAAGTTAATACTTTGTAGCGCCACCTTTTGCTGCGATTACAGCTGCAAGTCGCTTGGGGTATGTCTCTATCAGTTTTGCCCATCGAGAGACTGAAATTCTTGCCCATTCTTCCTTGGAAAACAGCTCGAGCTCAGTGAGGTTGGATGGAGAGCGTTTGTGAACAGCAGTTTTCAGCTCTTTCCACAGATTCTCGATTAGATTCAGGTCTGGACTTTGACTTGGCCATTCTAACACCTGGATACGTTTATTTGTGAACCATTCCATTGTAGATTTTGCTTTATGTTTGGGATCATTGTCTTGTTGGAAGATAAATCTCTGTCCCAGTCTCAGGTCTTTTGCAGACTCCAACAGGTTTTCTTCCAGAATGGTCCTGTATTTGGCTCCATCCATCTTCCCATCAATTTTAACCGTCTTCCCTGTTTCCCTGTCCCTGCTGAAGAAAAGCAGGCCCAAACCATGATGCTGCCACCACCATGTTTGACAGTGGGGATGGTGTGTTCAGGGTGATGAGCTGTGTTGCTTTTACGCCAAACATATCGTTTTGCATTGTGGCCAAAAAGTTCGATTTTGGTTTCAACTGAACAGAGCACCTTCTTCCATATGTTTGGTGTGTCTCCCAGGTGGCTTGTGGCAAACTTTAAACAAGACTTTTTATGGATATCTTTGAGAAATGGCTTTCTTCTTGCCACTCTTCCATAAAGGCCAGATTTGTGCAGTGTACGACTGATTGTTGTCCTATGGACAGATTCTCCCACCTCAGCTGTAGATCTCTGCAGTTCATCCAGAGTGATCATGGGCCTCTTGGCTGCATCTCTGATAAGTCTTCTCCTTGTTTGAGATGAAAGTTTAGAGGGACGGCCAGGTCTTGGTAGATTTGCAGTGGTCTGATACTCCTTCCATTTCAATATGATCACTTGCACAGTGCTCCTTGGGATGTTTAAAGTTTGGGAAATCTTTTTGTATCCAAATCCGGCTTTAAACTTCTCCACAACAGTATCACGGACCTGCCTGGTGTGTTCCTTGGTCTTCATGATGCTCTCTGTGCTTTAAACAGAACCCTGAGACTGTCACAGAGCAGATGCATTTATTTGGAGACTTAATTACACACAGGTGGATTATATTTATCATCATCATCAGTCATTTAGGACAACATTGGATCATTCAGAAATCCTCACTGAACTTCTGGAGTGAGTTTGCTGCACTGAAAGTAAAGGGGCCAAATAATATTGCACGCCCCACTTTTCAGTTTTTATTTTTTACAAAAGTTTAAAATAACCAATAAATTTCGTTCCACTTCACAATTGTGTCCCACTTGTTGATTCTTCACCAAAAAAATTAAAATTTTATATCTTTATGTTTGAAGCCTGAAATGTGGCAAAAGGTTGAAAAGTTCAAGGGGGCCGAATACTTTCGCAAGGTACTGTACCTATGGAAACACTAGCGGGTTGCCCTATAGGTATAACTAAAGCAGAAAGTCCACAGAGAAAAATTCTACTGACTTTCTGTGAAAAGCGCTGGAAAAACAGTGATGTGCTTCCACCACGGATTTCCCCCGGGGTGATTTTTCGCTGCAGCATGCTACGTGGGGCCTTAGCCTAAAGGTCTGGGAGAATTGGATGTGATTTCTTAACCCTGTCTATGGGTTATTTTAAAAAAAGAATAGTCATTAGACTTGTTTATTGTTAACAAACAACACCATAATTGGACCCAAGATATTAGAAGAGATAGTTTGTTCACACTATTACTAATTTAGTATCAAACATAGAAAATTTGTAGAAAGGGACAGCCAGGGTGCCCAGATTTTTTCGAAGTGTTCCATTGTGTCAAAAATTATAGCAGTAGGCTTTTTCTAAAGCATTATCGTATATACCCCAGAAATAACCACAGTCATCTCCAGGTTGTCAGACATGCCCACCAGAGTGGTATAATAGTTCTTTCTGTAGCATATCCTCTAAAGTGTCAAAACTAGCGGACAGAAGAAGTGCAAACAGGCTGTGACGTAGCATGTCCTATGCAAGATTTTCAAAGAGGTCTCCATTAGGAACACTTATCAGCTACCCTCACTCAGGGTTTCACAGCACATCTCCCATTTTTTTTACTGTGAAACTAGAATGGATGTCTTCCGCCCTTCGTTACACCAATGGTACATCCAAAGGGGGTTGAAAAATAAAGTTATAAATGGAGTAGAATAAGCTTGTTCTTGGTGAATCATACATAGCTGCTGTTTCAAGTGGGGAATATTGTATGCTCATTGAGAAAGAGGCTAGAATAGTCAAGGAGAACATCTTGATAAAGCTGAACAACTCTGTCTCACATGGATGGTAATGTGAGATGAACAAAAATTGAGATATCAAGCATTTTCTAATTAAAAAGTCAAGCTACCTGGTAACCCTATTTTCCTACCACCAGGTAAGCTTGTGGAGGTTGAGAACTGGAAAAAAAAGTGTGTTAGATAGGTGTAGAGTGGCTGGGGATCTCACCACTTTCTACAAGGCTAAGAAGTATAAAGTAATCCTCATTGAAGATGATATTAAGTGGGATTTGGCGTCCTTCATCAACATTAGTGCAGTTAGGGAGTAAAGTGCAACAAGGGTTGACTCTAAATGGGTCCACTATGGGGCGTCCGCTGAGGCAGTAACTAACGCTAATTTTGCTAACTAAGCAGCCCAATGGTGCGTAAGAAAGTTTGCAACCAATAAACCTCCCTTTGATTTGTGTATAGACATAATATTTTGTGCTATACGCACAAAAGGGAACAGGAAGGGTGCAGAAAAGATATAGTAATTTGGGGAGAAATACCATTTTCACTGTAGGAATTCTACCCACCCAGGATAGATAAGGAAAACTCCACTTGGACAGGTCCTCCCTAATAGATTTGTATCACTTTGGAAAATTTGCAGAGTACAGTTTGTCAATGTAGTCCCTTACATGTATGCAGAAATGAAGGAGGGAGTTTTTTTTTTACTGAAAGTGGAAATTAATATCTATCAATTTCTGGACATGCTGGGGGTCCTGCAGCATAAAACCTCTAATTTCAACCCATTAAACGTACATACAGAAGCTTTGGAAAAAGCATTTGTGGCACAAAATCGATTGGGGAGAGATGTTAAGGGCCTTGTGAGATGACAATTGGAAAACACTGGCATTATGGACTCTAGAAAAGATAGTGACACCCGCTATGTCAGGGTTACTTTGAATGAGGATTGCCAAGGCAAAATGCACCAGTGAAAGTGGGCATTCCTGCCTAGTTCCCCATCTATTTTCAATGAGGGTTGGGGAGTAGGTAATTTCAAAGCTGCAGTGGAGTCAGAGTAAAGAGCAGATAAGGAATTTATGATGGTACCCATAAATTCCAGCTGACCCAATACACCAAAAAGGTAGGTCCATGAGATACTTTTATATTACGTAAAGTATGTCTTTTTATTTTTTAATATGTAGAGGAAGTGAGATAAATCATTTCTGCAATATGCTTTAGTAGGGAATTCATTATATTTTATTAGAAAATAGCCTCAAAAAGTGTTCTATTAATTGAGAGTCGCCAAAGTATATTAGTATTTAGCAAGTACTATACACGCTGAATACAACACTAGGCACATGCAGATACTTCTCAATTTGAGCTGCTCTGTGTATGTTTGCTATATTTAATTTTAAATGACATTGCTGGATTGCTCACTAACTTTAGAAGCCAGCCAGCCAAGAGACAGATGACAGTGAAACACAGCAGACACACACAGAATTGGGCAGCTAGTATACTATATATATATACTATAGTATATAGAGTATAATTAGCGAAGGCCCAGGGGAAGTGAATAAACATAAAAAACAGTGTTATTCACCTCCCTTTGGGCTCCGGCGCTTGTCCCCATGTTCTGCTGGCCTATAGAGATGATGTTAGGGTCAATCACAGGCCTCAGCTATCACTGACATCATCTCTGGAGGCCAGAAAAGCACATGACGCAGCGCTGGAGCCAAAGGGAGGTGAGTAACAATGTTTGTTATGTTTATTCACTTACCCTGGACCTCCACTAATTCTAGAATATAATTTGTAGTATTGTATTGGGTGAAGAACCCCCAAAATATTGGTTGCGATCAAATGCCAGAAAATGCATATGTAAGTGGGATTTTTTAATTTTATTCATGTAGGGACCACTATGGGACATTATACTGAGTGGAGGACCACTATGTGAAACTATACTGTATGGAGAGGCCACTATGGGACATTATACTGTATGGGGGTCAATATGGGAAATTATATTGTATGAAGGGGCCCCTATGGGACATTATAATGTATGAAGGGGTCATGGTACCCTTAGCCATTTATTATATGTGGGGACACTGTGGAAGTCATTATTTTACATGTGGAGACCATTATATTACATGTGGGATCACTGTTGGGAGGCCATTATGTTACATGTAGGGCACTGAAGTGTGAGGGCCATTATACTACAAATGTAAGGGGCACTGACAGAGTCAATATACTGAGTATGAGGGAAACTGACATGGACATTCTACTAAATGTGGGGACACTGAGAGGGCCATCATACTACATGTGGGGGCACAGAGGGGACCATTACATAATTGTTAGCAAAGACTCCAAACAAAGCATTATTTTAATCACATTTATAAGTGATCACTACTTTGGGGGTACTCGGTAGGGACATTTTCTCCCTAGACAGTACTTCGTTTGAAAAGGTTGAAAGCCACTTGTAATATATATATCATAGTTTTATATAAATCATACTTTTATAGACAAGCTAAATAGGGAGAAAAGACACAGGCTGAGAAGCCTCTACATGTTACCAGTGTCCATGTTCACACTGAATATGGATACTCTTTATTTCTAGTAAAAATCTAATGAATTCCCTAAAAAACCTGCTTTTTATCCCTTTCCCTACACATAAAAAAATTAAATAAATAACACACTTTAAAGTGCCACTGCCATATAAGAGTGTATGATGTGCTTTCATGCAAAGGATGTGGGGGAAGAGCATTGTGGCAAGACCCCTCTCAGTCAACTGCTCTCATTTCTATATAGGTGCAACATTTGTGCATATTTTGGCACATAATTGAAGATGAATCTGTTTCCTGCATTGCCATGGTTTGTGTATTTTGATTGTTTGGCTTGTTTAGTGTGCAAAAGAGGTAATAGTAAATCCAGTAGACTAGGAACATCATTTGGGTTGAGGAAAGATTTACTTCATTTATGGTAAGAGGAGTCAAATTTTGGAATGCTTTACAGCTGGAGTCAACAATGGGAAACCAAAGGCAGAATATACTGTAAGGCTGAGGCCCCACGTTTTAGAAAAGCTGCTTCTTTTGTTCCAATTTCACTGTGGTTTTTTGAGCCAAAGTCAGGAGTGGATTGAACAAAAGGGAGAATTATAAGAGCTACCTTTAGTTTTCACATTCCTTTTGCAATGTGGGGCCTCAGCCTAAGAAAGTTTCTGAATTGTATCTCATTAGAATAGTGGTTATTATTTTTATTGATCAGGGATATGATTATGTTCCATTGATAAGGTTAGGGATAAGGCACTAAACATCCTCCTTATGGACTTTGATCTGATAGACCTCTTATAGCACACATAATAGGAAGGAATTTAGTGCACAGCCATTACTCTTTGACACTAAAAAAGATCTGGATGCACCTATTGACAGGTATGCATAAGTGTGGCTTGAACAAAGCATTTTAGTATATTACTGTATACCAGAAACCATTGGGACAAGATAGGAATTTAAGATCAAAGAATTTATCATTGGTCCATGAAATAATACAAGTAAAATCCTTTTGTTGCCCCAGATATGTGGGCAAAAGAAAATGTGAATTGACCAGCATATTATGCAGAGTAAAAATGTCACTCTGAAATTTGCTTGGTTACAATAAACCAGGTATACTCAACTGGCAGACCCGGACCTTAGCCACCAGTAGTCCAGACATCTGTCTCCAGACCCTCCTTATGACAGCGGTCAGGAGAAACACTCATCTCCTGACTGCTGTCTGCTAAACCTTACAACAACAGCAGCAGGGATCAGCAGTCACCCCTACTGCCTTCACAGCTTCTGTGTAAGCACAAGGGACAATTTCCAATCCCTGCTGCCACTGTTGTAAGGTATCAGGGCTTAGGGGACAGCTGTTGGGAGATTAATGTTTCTCCTGACTACTGTTAGTGTCAATTGTTTGTAGGGGCACTTAGAAGCATTATACTTTGTACTAATGTGGAATTATACAATGTTGGGAGGGGGACACCAGTTTTTCATTATAACATGTGGAGGCCACTAATGGGGCATTACACTGTATGGGGGGTATTAATGTCCCATTAGTACCCTCACTGATAGTATAATTGTTCTTAGTATAAAACTCCTTATGATTTGCCTTAGTGCCCCACACAGTATTATGCTCATTAATGCCCACCATAGTATAATGAAATATTAATGCCCCCCCACACAGTGTAATACTACACACACACACAGTATAATGCCAAGAATTTTTTAAGACATTTTAATGTTCATGTTATTATTATTGTTATTGCTTTTTATCTTTAGCCTGGACTACTATCTCTTTGTCCATTAAAATACATATTAATCAATGCCACTATATTCTATTTGTCATCCAGGTCTTAGAGCTGTGATGGCGAACCTATGGCACGCGTGCCAGAGAGGGCACGCAGAGCCCTTTCAGTTGGCACGCACGCCGTCACCATGATCGCTCACTAACAGGGAATCCGGTATAGGATTCCCAGGTTAGTGAGCAATCGCTTCTTTCAGCTGTATGTGCATATGTACATACAGCTGAAAGCTGTCACTGTAGGCCGCGGTCCGAGTGTGACCTCTGCCCCGACGCAGGCGCGATGACATCATTCATCAGCTCCTGTGAACAGAAGAAGAAGGAGGACGCTCTTCGTGGGACTGCAGCTCTTCGTGGGACTGGGTAAGTAACATAAACTACTGTGTGGGGGCCTACTGTGGAGCATAAACTACTGTATGGGGGACACTGAAGCATCTAATACTGTGTGGGCGACACTGAAGCATCTAATACTGTATGGGGGACACAGATGCTTCAGTGTCCCCCATACAGTATTAGATGCTTCAGTGTCCCCCACACAGTATTAGATGCTTCAGTGTCCCCCACACAGTATTAGATGCTTCAGTGTCCCCCACACAGTATTAGATGCTTCACAGTGTCCCCCACACAGTATTAGATGCTTCAGTGTCCCCCATACAGTATTAGATGCTTCAGTGTCCCCCATACAGTATTAGATGCTTCAGTGTCCCCCATACAGTATTAGATGCTTCAGTTTCCCCCACACAGTATTAGCTGCTTCAGTGTCCCCCACACAGTATTAGATGCTTCACAGTGTCCCGCATATAGTATTTGATGCTTCAGTGTGCCCCATACAGTATTAGTTGCTTCAGTTTCCCCCACACAGTATTAGATGCTTCAGTGTCCCCCATACAGTATTAGATGCTTCAGTGTCCCCCATACAGTGGTATATGCTTCACTGTGGCCCCCACACAGTATTAGAAGCTTCACAGTGTCCCCCACACAGTATTAGATGCTTCAGTGTTCCCCACACAGTATTAGATGCTTCACAGTGTCCCCCATACAGTATTAGATGCTTCAGTGTCCCCCACACAGTATAAGATGCTTCAGTGTCCCCCATACAGTATTAGATGCTTCAGTGTCCCTCATACAGTATTAGATAGTTCAGTGTCCCCATACAGTATTAGATGCTTCAAATACTGTATGGGGGACACTGAAACATCTAATACTGTGTGGGGGACACTGTGAAGCATATACTACTGTGTGTGGGGGCCCACTGTGGAGCATATACTACTGTGTAGGAGCCCACTGTGAAGCATATACTACTGTGTGTGGGGGCCCACTGTGGAGCATATACTACTGTGTGGGAGCCCACTGTGAATCATATACTACTGTGTGTGTGGGCCCACTGTGGAGCATATACTACTGTGTGGGTCGGGCAAAGTGGAGCATATAATACTGTGTGGGGGCCACTGTGAAGCATATAATACTGTGTGGGGGCCACTGTGAAGCATATAATACTGAGTGGGGCCCCTCTGGAGCATATAATACTGAGTGGGAGCAATTCTGAAGCATATAATACTGTTTGGAGGCCACTGTGGAACGCATTGTACTGTCTGGGGGCCACTTCGGAGCACATTGTACTGTGTGGGGGCCCTTCACTATTTATATCACACAGTATCTGTTTTATAGCAGACATGTGATATTATTACAGGCTGTAATAACATTGCACGGTCAATATAAAACAGATCCTGGTTAATTTAAGGTTAAATTGCCGTGTTGGCACTTTGTGATAATTTAGTGAGTTTTGGGTTGCAGTTTGGGCACTCGGTCTCTAAAAGATTCGCCATCACTGTCTTAGAGTATTGGTAGACTTCTATTTAGTAAACATTTGCCAAATTAGAATCTGATCTCAATAGGTGTTTAATGCCATTGAATGTTTGTAAAGCAACCTTCACAGCCAACCAGGTGGAGTTCATTTCCACAAGTATACTTGTTACAGTAAAAATAATTCAGCATAATTTCATGAGAAAACTATATTTTCTATTTTTAATATAGAAAGAAACAATGGTGTTCATTTAATATTGAGAAGTAATGATTATTTTATATTTACTAAAGATGAGTTTTATAGCATTAATGTGCACAGGTCATGGAAAGAAAGACAAGAGAATATAAAATGTTTACTGTAAATCTTCAGCTGGATTTTTCAGGGTATTGATGAACATTTCTGAGCAAATGGAGCAAGGCTCCAGGAGATTAAAGGGATCTATGCTATGTACAAATAGCATTCAGTTAACTGACAGGTAAAAAGCATTTCCACAAGGAAAAACATTCCATTCCAAATCCACTCACTGATGCTGCAAGATACTAAAGTAGTATGTTTACTAACACATACATTATGGTTGAGCTGTGCTCATAAAGCTCGCTGTACAAAGACATCCAGTTGTAAGTAACTGAAAAACAAGCATGGCAAACAGTGGCTAACACTATTTCTTTGTAGCAGTAGGTTTCTGAGATTAACCCTTTCACACTGCAGCCATAATTTTGTGTTTTCGTTTTCTATTCCCACCTTCCAAAAGCCATAACAATTTATTTTTCTGTTCACAGAGCCATATGAGGCTTTTTTTTGTGGAACAAATTATACATCCTAATGGAACCATTTATTATTCTGCGCAATGTACTGGGTCACTGTAAAAAAAAAAATGTTGAAGGGTATACAATTTGAAAAAGAATGCAGTTGCAACATTTTCTTATGAGATCTGTTTTTATGGTGTTCACTGTGCAGTAAATATGTCACACTGCCTTTAGCTTGTGAGTCATTACAATCACTGTGATACCAAATTCATATAGCTTTTATAACCCCTTGAGGACCAGGCAAATTCTATAACTTTTTTTATTTTTCTGTCAACATATCCACATGAGGGCTTGTTTTTTTGTGGGGAAAAATTGCATTTCCTAATTTCCTATTTGTAGTTCAAGTTGTAATTTTTATAGATACCATTTGTAAGGGGCATTTGTCTAACTATTCCCTAGTTTACACCCTTTAACTACTATATGGGGATCTGGACTTTTGCTGCGAGGAGTCCGTCAGGTCATTACCTCTTGAGGTGAGGTTTTTTTTTTTTTTTAGCAGCTATAGAAAGAAAAATTACAGATGGGCACTGCTAACAAAATGTGGGGTGCTACATATATGTCAAGGGCAGTTATACTAAGACATAAAAGAACAGGGACATATCAACACATTAAAGAGTACACTCAAATCATAGAAAAACATATAAATATTTATTATACCACAAAGAGGGCACAAGCAAAAGGACATGCATGTTTAAAAGCACACAAGAGTCATATGCACCTGCCCAAAATTGGGCATAATTCAAATACAATGAATAACCCCAGATGCACAAAATAATGGGGAAATTAAAAAGATACCATTTATGTACATAAACAAGAATAACATACACATATATGTATATCACCTAACAAAAATTCACCGATATTTGGACATGGAGATCAACCCAATGAAAAGCAGAATAATGCATAAATAGTGCATAAGTGGCTGAAGCTTTATTGGATAAATAAAAAAATGCAATGGTGCTAGGGTCTTTCAATCCATAGCACCTTTGTATTTTTCTATTTATTCTTTATAGGTTCAGCCACTGATATTTATGCATTATTCAGCTTTTCATTGGGTTAATTTCCATGTCTAAATATCAGCGGATTTTTGTATGGTGATATATAGCATGTATGTCATTTTTCTTGTGTACTGTTATTACTGTTATTACTGTATTACTCTTATTTTTCTATGATCTGGGTATGCTCTTTAATGTGGTGATATGTCCCTGTTCTTTTATGTCTAGCAGCCTACCAGGCAGGTCATGACTACAGTCATGGCCAAAAGTTTTGAGAATGACACAAATATTCTATTTTCACATGATCTGCTGCCTTCTGGTTTTTATGTGTGTTTGTCAGATGTTTTTATCACATACAGAAATATAATTGCATTCATATTATGAGTAACAGAAGCTTATATTGACAGTTAGAATGAGTTAATGCAGCAAGTCAATATTTGCAGTGTTGACCCCTCTTCTTCAGGACCTCTGCAATTCTCCCTGGCATGCTCTCAATCAACTTCTGGACCAAATCCTGACTGATAGCAGTCCATTCTTGCAGAATCAATGCTTTAATTTTGTCTGAATTTGTTGGTTTTTGTTTGTCCACCTGTCTCTTGATGATTGACCACAAGTTCTCAATGGGATTAAGATCTGGGGAGTTTCCAGGCCATGGACCCAAAATCTCTATGTTTTGTTCCCTGAGCCATTTAGTTATCACCTTTGCTTTATGGCAAGGTGCTCCATCATGCTGGAAAAGGCATTGTTGAGCGCCAAACTGCTCTTGGACGGTTGGGAGAAGTTGCTCTTGGAGGACATTCTGGTACCATTCTTATTCACGGCTGTGTTTTTAGGCAAGACTGTGAGAGAGCCGATTCCCTTGGCTGAGAAGCAACCCCACACATGAATGGTTTCAGGATGCTTTACAGTTGGCATGAGACAAGACTGGTGGTAGCGCTCACCTCTTCTTCTCCGAATAAGCTGTTTTCCAGATGTTCCAAACAATCGAAAAGGGGATTCATCAGAGAAAATGACTTTACCCCAGTCCTCAGCAGTCCACTCCCTGTACCTTTTGCAGAATATCAGTCTGTCCCTGATGTTTTTTCTGGAGAGAAGTGGCTTCTTTGCCGCCCTCCTTGAGACCAGGCCTTGCTCCAAGAGTCTCCGCCTCACAGTGCGTGCAGATGCACTCACACCTGCCTGCTGCCATTCCTCAGCAAGCTCTGCACTGCTGGTAGCCCGATCCCGCAGCTGAAACACTTTTAAGAGACGGTCCTGCCGCTTGCATGTCTTTCTTGGGCGCCCTGGAGCCTTTTTGGCACCAATGGAACCTCTCTCCTTGAAGTTCTTGATGATGCGATAGATTGTTGACTGAGGTGCAATCTTTCTAGCTGCAATACTCTTCCCAGTTAGGCCATTTTTGTGCAGTGCAATGATGCCTGCACGTGTTTCTTTAGAGATAACCATGGTTAACAGAAGAGAAACAATGATGGCAAGCACCAGCCTCCTTTTAAAGTGTCCAGTGGTGTCATTCTTACTTAATCATGACAGATTGATCTCCAGCCCTGTCCTCATCAACACCCACACCTGTGTTAATGGAGCAATCACTGAAACGATGTTAGGTGGTCCTTTTAAGGCAGGGCTGCGATGATGTTGAAATGTGTTTTGGGGGATAAAGTTCATTTTCTAGGCAAATATTGACTTTGCAAGTAATTGCTGTTAAACTGATCACTCTTTATAACATTCTGGAGTATATGCAAATTGCCATTAGAAAAACTGAAGCAGTAGACTTTGTAAAAATTAATATTTGTATCATTCTCAAAACTTTTGGCCATGACTGTACTGTGCAGTGCACCACAAAAACAGATAAAACTCATAATGCATACAAGACTAAAACCAGACTGGACAGAATATATGTACAGACTAAAACTGACAGGAATAGACCAGAACATACAGACAACAGATATAGAATATAGAAGGCCATCAGGAATATCACTGAGTTCAGAGTCACAGAACCAATATCCTCCCAATACCACTTCTCAAAGTTGTCCTCATACTCAGACTCATCTTCAGAGGGAGAGGTTTGTCAAGTTCTTCAATATCTCATCTCTTTTCATGAGAAGGGTGAGAGTGGTGGAGGAAGGGAGATCATGGCAAAGAATATGAGAAACTGGCAGAACTGACTCCAGAACCAGTAGTGCTTTTGAAGAAACCTTTGCTGGTAGCCTCTGTCAATGGATGACCACTCCCTGAACTGCTCCAATTTGCCAATGTACCCCTAGAATGCAAAGTGGGGGCCTCACATTCTGAGATCTCTCTACGTCTTGCATGCCTCCATTAGAATTCCAGTAGAATTATTATATATATTGGTGACAGAAATTGGCACAATATCAAGGGCTTTTTCCTGGGCTGCCAGGGAACAGACTTTTCAGGAGACAAGCTCTTCATAGGTGCTACTGAGACAGTGTGGGAGGAGAGGGACTCAGCAGACTGAAGGGGTAAATTGGTCAAGTGCAGAAGTGCAGAAGGCAGAGATGCAGAGGAAACTTCAGAGAAACAATGGGACTGGCAGTTCCGATCAATAAGAGGGCTTGCAAACAAAGCCAGGGCAAACCCAAGAGCAAGGGGTAAATGTAGACATGCAAGATGTACAGTCATGGCCAAAAGTTTTGAGAATGATACAAATATTAATTTTTACAAAGTCTACTGCTTCAGTTTTTGTAATGGCAATTTGCATATACTCCAGAATGTTATAAAGAGTGATCAGCTTAACAGCAATTACTTGCAAAGTCAATATTTGCCTAGAAAATGAACTTTATCCCCCAAAACACATTTCAACATCATTGCAGCCCTGCCTTAAAAGGACCACCTAACATCGTTTCAGTGATTGCTCCATTAACACAGGTGTGGGTGTTGATGAGGACAGGGCTGGAGATCAATCTGTCATGATTAAGTAAGAATGACACCACTGGACACTTTAAAAGGAGGCTGGTGCTTGCCATCATTGTTTCTCTTCTGTTAACCATGGTTATCTCTAAAGAAACACGTGCAGTCATCATTGCACTGCACAAAAATGGCCTAACTGGGAAGAGTATTGCAGCTAGAAAGATTGCACCTCAGTCAACAATCTATCGCATCATCAAGAACTTCAAGGAGAGAGGTTCCATTGGTGCCAAAAAGGCTCCAGGGCGCCCAAGAAAGACATGCAAGCGGCAGGACCATCTCTTAAAAGTGTTTCAGCTGCGGGATCGGGCTACCAGCAGTGCAGAGCTTGCTGAGGAATGGCAGCAGGCAGGTGTGAGTGCATCTGCACGCACTGTGAGGCAGAGACTCTTGGAGCAAGGCCTGGTCTCAAGGAGGGCAGCAAAGAAGCCACTTCTCTCCAGAAAAAACATCAGGGACAGACTAATATTCTGCAAAAGGTACAGGGAGTGGACTGCTGAGGACTGGGGTAAAGTCATTTTCTCTGATGAATCCCCTTTTCGATTGTTTGGAACATCTGGAAAACAGCTTATTCGGAGAAGAAGAGGTGAGCGCTACCACCAGTCTTGTCTCATGCCAACTGTAAAGCATCCTGAAACCATTCATGTGTGGGGTTGCTTCTCAGCCAAGGGAATCGGCTCTCTCACAGTCTTGCCTAAAAACACAGCCATGAATAAAGAATGGTACCAGAATGTCCTCCAAGAGCAACTTCTCCCAACCGTCCAAGAGCAGTTTGGCGCTCAACAATGCCTTTTCCAGCATGATGGAGCACCTTGCCATAAAGCAAAGGTGATAACTAAATGGCTCAGGGAACAAAACATAGAGATTTTGGGTCCATGGCCTGGAAACTCCCCAGATCTTAATCCCATTGAGAACTTGTGATCAATCATCAAGAGACGGGTGGACAAACAAAAACCAACAAATTCAGACAAAATTAAAGCATTGATTCTGCAAGAATGGACTGCTATCAGTCAGGATTTGGTCCAGAAGTTGATTGAGAGCATGCCAGGGAGAATTGCAGAGGTCCTGAAGAAGAAGGGTCAACACTGCAAATATTGACTTGCTGCATTAACTCATTCTAACTGTCAATATAAGCTTCTGTTACTCATAATATGAATGCAATTATATTTCTGTATGTGATAAAAACATCTGACAAACACACATAAAAACCAGAGGGCAGCAGATCATGTGAAAATATAATATTTGTGTCATTCTCAAAACTTTTGGCCATGACTGTATTGTCACCTGAACCCAGCATATCAACCTATCCCCTCAGATAAACAGGTTAGGATCACCTGAATCAAATTGTGAATTCCCCTTGTGAATCAATTGTGGAGGCTGTTTATCAATATGCAAATTAGAACTTTGGAGCAATATGCAAATGAGATATTTGGAGCAATGAGCACTGCCATTGCTCAAAAGAGGTAAATGGCAACGCCCTCATTGCTCCAAAGACTTAACTTACTGTTAGAAGAACCCGATGTTATGCATACTGACACAAAGATGAAAGGAGAACAAGTAGATACAGTGGGGGAAAAAAAGTATTTAGTCAGTCACCAATTGTGCAAGTTCTCCCACTTAAAAAGATGAGAGAGGCCTGTAATTGTCATCATAGGTAGACCTCAACTATGAGAGACAAAATGAGAAAACAAATCCAGAAAATCACATTGTCTGAATTTTATTGTCTGAATTTATTTGCAAATTATGGTGGAAAATAAGTATTTGGTCAATAACAAAAGTTCATCTCAATACTTTGTTATATATCCTTTGTTGGCAATGACAGAGGTCAAACGTTTTCTGTAAGTCTTCACAAGGTTGGCACATAATGTTGCTGGTATGTTGGCCAATTCCTCCATGCAGATCTCCTCTAGAGCAGTGATGTTTTGGGGCTGTCGTTGGGCAACATGGACTTTCAACTCCCTCCAAAGGTTTTCTATGGGGTTGAGATCTGGAGACTGGCTAGGCCACTCCAGGACCTTGAAATGCTTCTTACGAAGCAACTCCTTCATTGCCCTGGCGGTGTGCTTGGGATCATTGTCATGCTGAAAGACCCAGCCATGTTTCATCTTCAATGCCCTTGCTGATGGAAGGAGGTTTACACTCAAAATCTCACGATACATGGCTCCATTCATTCTTTCATGTACACAGATCAGTCATGCTAGTCCCTTTGCAGAGAAACAGCCCCAAAGCATGATGTTGCCACCCCCATGCTTCACAGTAGGTATGGTGTTCTTTGGTTGCAACTCAGCATTCACTCTCCTCCAAACACGACGAGTTGCGTTTCTACCAAACAGTTCTACTTTGGTTTCACCTGACCATATGACATTCTCCCAATACTCTTCTGGAACATCCAAATTCTTTCTAGCAAACTTCAGACGGGCCTGGATATGTACTGGCTTAAGCAAGGGGACACGTCTGGCACTGCAGGATCTGAGTCCCTGGCGGTGTAGTGTGTTAATGACGGTAGCCTTTGTTACGTTAGTCCCAGCTTTCTGCAGGTCATTCACTAGGTCCCCCCGTGTGGTTCTGGGATTTTTGCTCACCGGGGTGAGATCTTGCGTGCAGCCCCTGATCGAGGCAGATTCTCAGTACTCTTGTATGTCTTCCATTTTCTAATTATTGCTCCTACAGTTGATTTCTTCACACCAAGCTGCTTGCCTATTGCAGATTCAGTCTTCCCAGCCTGGTGCAGGTCTACAATTTTGTTTCTGGTGTCCTTCCACAGCTCTTTGGTCTTCACCATAGTGGAGTTTGGAGTGTGACTGTTTGAGGTTGTGAACAGGTATCTTTTATACTGATAACAATTTCAAACAGGTGCCATTACTACAGGTAATGAGTGGAGGACAGAGGAGCCTCTTAAAGAAGAAGTTACAGGTCTGTGAGAGCCAGAAATCTTGCTTGTTTGTAGGTGACCAAATACTTATTTTCCACCATAATTTGCAAATAAATTCTTTAAAAAAAGCAGATAATGTTATTTTCTAGATATGTTTTCTCATTTTGTCTCTCATAGTTGAGGTCTACCTATGATGACAATTACAGGCCTCTCTCATCTTTTTTAAGTGGGAGAACTTGCACAATTGGTGGCTGACTAAATACTTTTTTTCCCCACTGTATCTGAAGTCATATGGGTTCCTATATACTATAATGGGTATACTATACACTGAACCTTTATATCCCTACAGCCCCCCTCTCTTATAAATAGAACATTCCAGAAGTTGAGATAAAGCTTTGTGTTGTACCCATGTCTTATGATCACTGGCTTGGAATATGTCATTACACCCCTGTACCACAAAGTACAAAGCTAAAACAAAGTGAAGTGGAAGAAGCACCAAGGAGCAAAATTAGACCTTTCCAGTACACAGTTTTAGAGGAGAAAATCAATTAAAGAAGTAGTCCAGGTACATCGGTTTCCTCCCACATGCCAAAATATATGCTGACAGGTAAAATTCACATGAACACTGTGAGTCATGGGGATGAGTAGCAGCCACTTACTCCACAACTCTCCCTGCCCTTTAAGTTCATTGTGTGAGGAAAGCACATTACAAATGTTTGTCATTGTTATGTGATTCTGCTTTATCCATGTTTTCACATGACAGCTGCCATTTTAAGCTAAGAGCCCACTTAGCGAGCCGCTGCCAAAAACCCATGCGTAAAAGACTGTGGAGGAAACACATTGTGTTTTTTTTTCTGCAGTGTTTTTCACAGAAAGTCCGCAGAGGAAAACCTTCTGCTTCTATTATACCTTTACAGAAAACAGTAGCATTTCAGTAGGTATAATTGACATGCTGCGATTTACAAAAACGCTTGTATTTTTTAAATCACAGCATTTCCACTGCAGATTTTTTTCTGTAATGTGTGGATGGGATTAGCCAGAATCCCATCCACTTTGAAGGTAATGTAAAACGGAGCATTTTCGCAGTGTGAGGCCCCAGCCTAAGTCTTATAGAAGGTTCAAGCCAAACATGGTTTGTTTCTAGCTAGTTTGCTGGTCTCTATAATTTATCTAAATGGAATCTCCTATATTACAGGCAGAGAGCATGATAGAGGTGTTGAACAGTATATGACATGATATCATTACTGCTTAAAAACACTCCAAAAATGCAAAACAGAAAATCCCACTGACTTATGGGGGGTGGACAAAAGGCTGACATTGTTATTTGTGATATTTATACAGTATGACTTCAGCAGGAATGTAGATATTCATGTAAAATAATGACATAGCAGTTAAAGTACATAATTTATTGATGAGTTTTCACAAATGTATTATATCATACTATAATACTTCACGTATCATAGAGACATTAACCAATATATCACACAATCCATTTAACGTGCTAAACAGAATAACGTGGGGTTTGTATCATGTCCCTTTTCATAGCTTATAAAGACAGTTTGTCATACTCCATATATATGACAGGGAATGCTCTTTCACTGATATGTAACATGCATCAAATTGTCAGTCAACACAGGATAGAATCATTTACAAAACTTTGAAATTACTGTAAAAAAAAACGCTGTGTAAATTGTAAAGAAAACAAGAATGCAATTGTTTGGTAATTTCATAAAACCTTATTTTATTCCCAAAAAAACATAGCACACATATCAGAAGTTGAAAGTTAGACATTTTTCTATTTCATTTGAAAAAAATTTACTCATGTAGAAACTGATAGCAGCAACACATGTCAAAAATGTTGGGATGGTGTCTGTGGTTTATAAAAAATATAGGGTACGTCCAACCCCACAAAAATACGCTTAAAATGATAAACTTTATTAATACTCAAGTTTAAAATAGGAAAATGCTCCCTAAATTATTGAACATATGAACATTTGGACAACATCAAAATGTGACCCTAAATCTAGGTGAATGGCTAAAATACTTTGTTTTTATACAGCCACATCTTCCATGGTCACCTATTGAGTATGTCCAAAGCGACAGGGGAAGCAAACTGTCTTTAAATTTTTGCCTACTGGCCTGCCAAACACCAGGTTCAGGTGATACCTCCTAATGACACAGGTTCACCTAGCCTTACACCTGTTTTAGACCAGTAAAAGACCATGTATGGAAAAATACCCAGGGAAAAAGGGGGTCAGAGCGACCATGCCACAAAAGCTATTGATGGCATAGTCTATAAGGTATTGACACCCATTAGAATCCGCCACCATTGCTATTTGCACATCAGTGGGGGTAGATAATCCAGAGTTATAACAGGAGCATTTAGAGCAGTATTCAGCTGCTAGGATAGCTATAGCAGCACTTTTGGACGTTATGCCTCTCTCAAATTGCCTCTAGCAGCGTTTTGAAGTTGTTACCATTACAGCTGCACCTACACCTTCAATCTACACCTGACTGGTTTATACTGTCAGCATCTCATGCTAACAGCTTCATCAGAGGTGTCTTGTCTAGATCTGCCATGTTACAGCTAAGTGCAAGCTAATATTGGTAGAACATAGTATTTAGTTTCCCCTCTCCCCCATCGGCACTAGTATATGGCCGCCAAACACTAGTTTTGACCCCCTTTTTTCCTGTCTATTTTGCCATACATGGTCTTTTACTGGCCTAAAACAGGTGTAAGGCTAGGTGAACCTGTGTCATTAGGAGGTATCATCTGAACCTGGTGTTTGGCAGGCCAGTAGGCAAAAATTTAAAGACAGTTTGTTTCCCCTGTCGCTTTGGACATACTCAATAGGTGACTGTGGGAGATGTGGCTGTATTAAAACAAGTATTTTAGCCACTCACCTAGATTTAGGGTCACATTTTGATGTTGTCCAAATGTACTTATGTAGGGGTAGATAATTTAGGGAGCATTCTCCTATTTTAAACTTGAGTATTAATAAAGTTTATCATTTTAAGTGCATTTTTGCGGGGTACCCTATATTTTTGATTAGTTACTAGGTAGTACGCTATACGCTATACCATTCTCATTACAGTTCTTCTTTTTGATGGTGTCTGTGGTTTCCACAAAGGTTTAAAACTTTGATTCATTTGACCCCAGATGAGAACAGTTTTTTCTTTTGTATCGGTACATTTTAAATGAACTTTGGCCCAGAGAAGATGGTGGTGTTTCTAGATTGTGTTGATATATGGCTTCTGGTTCACATGATACAGCTAGAGATGGACGCACCTCTCAAGGTTCAGGTTCGGCGGCTCAGGTTCCTGGCTCATTTCGGGACAAACAAGTTCAGTGCAAACCACACTTTAAATTGCCATAAAACACAGTGTCGTAGGAAATTATCCAATTTATAACTCTCTAAGCCGAAGTTATGGCAAAGTGGAAGTGACATGTATTTCTATGGAAAACGAATGGTAAGCAGAGGATACAAACTCAGAGTTTAACCATACACAGCGCTGTCGCTCTCTTTTACGCATTTAACATTTAAAACACTCCAAAAATTACCCATTTATTAGGGAAATGTGCGTGCCAGTGGTTTTTTAGATACAAATGGTGGTTATATTGCAAAGAAATGGTTTTGTAGAAAAATTAGCCCGTTTTAATGACTTGTAAGTGCTACAGGGGCTTATTGTTGTTTGGGAGACAAATTTGTGGCTGAGAGCCACTTGAAAAGAGATAAAGAATTGGCCACGAAAGCTTATCATATAATGGGAGCAGATGTGAAATTATTATTATTTTTTCTATACCTACACTTTGGTAATGGCATCAACAGTATGCTATTGGAATGTGATGGTGGACCAGGACAAAGGACATGTCCACCTGAGTGGTGGTAGCTGTGGCAACATGTGTGGTAGTGCGGCATGGACTAATATGATGGACCAGGCCACAGGAAATCTCTGCCTGAGTGATGGATGTGGTGGTAGGCACTAGGTAGCTGTGACAACATGTCTGGCAGTGCAGCAGGGCATAATATGATGGACACAGTGCACTTGCACATACAGAGAAACGCTTAAAATATTTTGTTCAGAACAACAACATTGCTCCGACTCCTTCACACTGTGTATGGATCAGACTCCAGACCAGAGCAGAAAATTCCTAAATATGTTCTTTTAAGATTAGAGCAGGCTAGACTGTATTGGCTGAATACACCAAAAAAAAAGCCAAAATAACAGAGATTCTTTTTTTTACATTAGCAAAGGATGCACTACTAGTACCATGGCAACCACTACTTCTTTATTGTTGTGTGTGATGTATATATATCTAGTATTACATATGTGCACTTGCGCATACAAATGCTTAAAATATTTTGTTCATATTTACAACAATGTTCCTTAATGAAAAAATGTTAAAGCTTCCCCAAACAAGTCCTTAACAAAATATTTTTCATTAACAGGATTGTCGTCTGTGTTATGTGTATAGAGAAGAGATGAAATTGTTCTATTACAAGTACTGTCAGACAATATAGATTATTGCCTGGCAATGAAAGGGTTATCTGTCTGCTCTGCAGACTCACTGACTGAACCTGTCCTATGTCTATCAATATCTGTATAGTAAATTCTATTCTAGCACTGCACTACTAATCTTCCTTTGTATATTGCTTGATTCTCTTTAAGTACTCCTATAACTATTGTTCAGTTTTCAATTCTGACGTGTGCTGTCTATAGCCTAGCTGCTAGCCTCTAAAAGGTATCGCCTGATTACTTCACTCTTCCACTAGCCATGAGATACAGTGAGATAGAATACAGATGTGTGTGAATTTCCACCATTACACCAACTAAAAGCTGATTTCACGAATGCACAAGCTTATATACTCTATGTGACATCAGCACTGTAAGGTACACCTGCCACTATCTATTACCTGAGAGTCTGTCAGATGTCACTGCAGACATGACATTGTCAGCTCTGTACTTCCTGATCTAACACGTAGCGGCAGGCATTTTCTCGTAGCGCGGTCATTTTTGTTCTCCTAAAGCAAATCGCCATTTGTTTGGTTTTGTTAAAACCCTAACAATTTGGAATATTCGAGATTAACCTGGCTTGTTACGAAACGATTTGCCCATCTCTAGATATAGCTTTACCTTGCATTTGTGGGTAGCACAGTGAACTGTATTCACGGACAATGATTTTGGAAGTATTCCTGAGCCCATGCAGTAATTTGCATTACTGATTCATGCCTGTTTTTAATGAAGTGCTGCACTTCTCCAGCCATTTGTTAAATCTGTCCGAACCTTTTTGAGATGCATTTCTGCCATCAATCTCTAAAAAATGTCAGACTTTCAACTTCTGATGTTCTATGTTTTATTGTGAATAAAATATGGTTATATGAGATTTCAAAATCTTGCATACTTGTTTTCTTTACATTTTACACAGTGCCCAACTTTTTTGGAATTGGATGTTGTATTTTCTACCTTCAGGCACATTAAAAGGAGTCTACAATGAGAAAAATCATTCCCAACACCCAAGTATGGTCTTATAGGGGTAATTAAAGGGGTTGTGCAAATGACAATAAATTAACTGAGCTTTTCCTTTCACTGCTTGGATTCTGCATCAGGACCTCTACCTTCTACACTCGTGTGAAGGATACCGCTTTGCCAAGCCGCTTGGCCTTCCTGCGGTCATCCCTCTTACCTTCCACTCACCACCCGTGAGTACCTAGGTTCGCAGGATAACATGAAACAAGCTTTATACATTTTATATATTTATTAACCCGAGTGGGTCGGTACTAGCCGCTAACGCATACAGAATACACATCAGAGGATGGTCAAGCAAATACAGGTAAAAACAAGGAATACAGTACAGAAAATAAAATGGGATTAAAAGAGGAAATGAATACCAAACGAATCTGCAGTCTGGTTCACTGAGGCCTCCAGCTGTTAGCCTCAGGGCACTTCCTTAAGTCAACAACAGGACATGTTTCCTCACATTACTCCCAGGATCAGAAGTACGTGTTTCTTGAAAAGGTGTAGAGGGTCTTCTTTTACAGAAGGGACACACCAGCCATCCCCTAGCTGCCTCCTCGCTGAGTGACCAGAAGTCCTCCAGATGCAGATGTATATAAGCTGTAGTGTAGCCTCCCTCCTCCCATTCCTCTTCCTCTGGCATCCTCTGCCATTTGGGACCAGGGAGGGAAGCAGAAAACAGGAACAGGAACTGAAGTGGACTGATCCGCATACTTACAAAACAACACAGATCAAAGAACACAAGAACTGTACACAGCAGGAAACATGAGTTGAAGTGGGTTGATCAGCATAGGTAAACAATGTATGCACTAACAAACATATGGCTTAATAGGACACAGGAGGAGCATCTCTTTCAAACAATGTGGCATAGCAGACTCTGCGGAGCCTGAATCATCAGCAATATACATGGACAAACATCCCCCAAAGAGGGGTATAGATTAAAGGGCCATCACAACTGGGTTCACACTAGCGTCGGTCTCTCCATCATTTAGGTCTGCACGGGGACCCAAATGACGAAGAGCCCATCCACTAAAAAAGTGGTTACCTTTTCTCTCCGCTGATTTTAGACGAAATCTGTGGCAGAGTCTCCTATGGAAACTCCAACGCAGATGTGAACCTAGTCTGACTGTTCTAAATGCTGCTGCCCAAGGTGAGCTTTCTTTCTGAGATGCAAGAGATAATCTATGTCTAGCCTAAATTATATACCTGCTTCTTTCACTGTAATGTATTTTATTGAACATGCATGACTAGCAGAGCCTCACTTAGAATGACATGCACAGACTAGGGATGAACAAAGAGGATCGTAACAAGCCAGGTTCTCCCAAACATTTTGGGTTCAGTCAAACACAAAAGATTTTTGGGGTTTGCCATCCAAAAGTCATTATTATAGTCTGGGATGTCTTCAGACTCCTGGGTATAATAGTCAGAGGCTCATACTCTTACCTCACATGTCAGGAGCTCCGTCGTGACATCTATTCTTCTTTCCAGAAGATTTCCAACCTCTTCTGGACTTTTAGGTGGTGTCAGGGACAGCTGAAACCTGTGATTGGTTCTCAGTAGTCACATCATTGCTCAACCACATCTTCCGGATGAACCTAAACATAAATGTTAGCGAAATAAATCTCGTGAGGATCAGCAATCACTAGCACAGACATTTTAAACATAAAATGTTCTATTGTAAGCAGATAATTGTGAAATTTTTGCAAGGAAACTTTATTTTTTTTAAAAAACAATACTTTACGAAGCATATCCAGTTTACTTAGTGCCACTTGTATTAATGGTACAATCTCTTCAACATCATAAGAACCATAAGTTTGTTGTTTAAAATATGTATAAAAATAGAAAATAAGCTAATAGTTCATATGGAAATAAGGTTGGAAATGTATCCTGGGTATGTTCCTGGTGGCACAAATGCCCACTCACTTTCCTGAATTGTTGTCCAGCACTGTCCCTATCACACATTGATGCACTGACCCTTATGTTGCCTACATCATTTGCAGTATTGCTGTAAGGGAATCGGTAGAGGAGCGATTCCCCAGTAGCTGCTGGAGAACCCTGGGGGGAGGGGCACAACAAGACAGTGAGCCCTAAAGCTGAAAACCTCCCCACTGGCCCTGCCTCTTGCCTGACTGTCCTAGGTGACAGCCGACAACTCGGAGCCGGTCCCTACACTGAATAAGTGACAACACAGAACGCAGACAGAACAAACAATAAAAAGGGAGGTCAGAAAGCCAAGGGTTCGGTAACAGACGAGCAATGCATTACAGAATCAAAATCCAAGAGAATAGTCAAAAGTCAAGGCCAGAGGTAAGGAATAGGAATACAGCTAACAAAAACAGCAAGGAGTAATAGCCAGAACGCACGAAGCAATAACCAGCGCCACTGTGAATGTGAGCAAAGAATAAATAGGAAGAAAGAACCCACCCAAGACTTGATAGGAGGATAGGCTGTCAATCACACAGGCAAGGCTAAAATTAACTATTAGTGGAGCAGAGGAAAACCAAGATGAAGTAGACGGGCATGGCAGAAAATCAATTACATAATCTAGGACAGTGTTCAGACTGAGCAACAAGAATCTTAAACAAGGAATCAAACTGAGCACGCCCCCTGTGCCGCCGCATGCGGGTGGAGGGTGGTGCAGAGACCCGAACAGGCAGAGACGTTACAACTGCCTGGATACATCAAGTGATTCCATAACATTTTGCTGAAGGTGCTATAACTCAGGAAACACATGAGGAAATCAATGACTGTTATTGGAGTGGAAGAGTGAAGAAATCAGGCGACACTTTTAGAGGTTAACTGAGTATATTTGATAAGTAAGCTTTCGAGAGTGCTAGCTCTCTTCTTCAGACACCATGTCTGAAGAAGAGAGCTAGCACTCTCGAAAGCTTACTTATCAGATATACTCAGTTAGCCTCTAAAAGGAATCGCCTGATTTATTTACTCTTCCACAACTTTCTATGGCTAACACGGTACAACACTAAACTACTGTGTTATTGGAGCAAAGAAGAGCAAGGCTGAGCAGCAATTCAGATTGAAGTGAGGGAACTTGTGCTTCTGGAGACATACCTTGGGTGCACTTGCAACTTCAATTTACATATACATATGCACATTTCAGTGTATGGAGGGATCTGTGAAAACAGGCAAAAATAGGACCTATATTTTAACGGTCCGTTATCCGAAAAATAAAACAAAATGGTCATGTAAATAGCCCCCCTAACATTGAAATGAAAGCTGCCGTGTGACATCCTTAAAAAAAGAAAAAAAAAAAACACAAAGTCACATGGACATTATTCAGTCATATGAATGTAACCTAAGGAAACATAATGTGAATATGAGACATGTCATTTGTTTTTTACAGAATGTAAAACATTTACAAACAGAACAGTAAAATCATATAGTAGATGAGAGTCGGGCACAATGTTTTCCAACCTGTGGCTCTTCAGGTTTTGCAAGACTAGAACTTCTAACATGCCCTGACAACTGCAGGCCTTTAAGGGATCCTGTGAATTGTAGTTTTTCAACAGCTGGAATGCCACAGTTTGAAGATGATAATAAATAAAAACATGGGGACGAATGCATATTGTTGAACCAGAGGAAGGCAAAAAAACCCATGAGGCTTATACCAATTGCCCCATTTCAAGAAAAAATTCCTTCCGACTCCAATAAGGCAATTAGTATAAAACCCAGGATCAACTTGTCCTTAACAAAATCTAGAACCCATAACCCGTAATATTGTTCTTGTCGAGAAAGACATCCAAGCCCTCTTTGCACTTGTTCAATGAATCCACCAGTGTGGGAGGTTTATTTGGAGAATGCTGCTGCCAATGAGCTACAGGTGGAATGGGGAAAACTGTACCTGCCATTAGGAAAGTGGAAGATTGGCGGCAATGCTGCTACCAGTGATGCTATACTGTTGTGTTTGGCACTTCTGCTTAGCTTATTTTGGCACTGCTGCACTGTGGTGTTTGACATTTCTGTGGATGTCATTTTGCTCTGCATAGTGGTATTTGTTTCGCACTGCTAGGGTGAGATGTTGTACTGCACTTTGGTGTTTGGCACATTCTGATAAATATTTTGTACTGCACTGTGGTATTTGGTTCTTCTGCTGTTCTTGTAGGTATCCCTGATATCTCTATTTCAAATGCTCATATGCCATAGTCTATAGATATGGTACACAAGTAAGTAATATACTAATTGTAAAAATATTGGATATTATATTATCAACACTTTTAAAATACCTAACAGTACACATGCATAATTATTTTTTTAGAAGGATTTCAAAAGGATTGCACCAGGTGATGTCAATCTTTTTTTTGGCAATCTTTAGAATCTTCTGAAAGTCAATTACATGTGTATACTGTATTTTAAAGGTGTAGTTAATAAAATATGCAATTGTCTTGGCTTGTAAGTTTCTGTAATTCAGAAACTTTTTCTGGCAGGTTTTTACAGAATGCTAGAAAAAGAAATTGTTCCATTGAATGCTGTATGACAGAGATAATACCGACATGAGACAGTGCCCATGTCACCATATAGAGTTCCTATCGCTCTGTAGTATGTAACCATAGGGATTCCATATGCCTCAGCACAACCAGTTCTGTGTGCCTAAGACCTAAAACTTATAGTATATTTAAATATGAATATATTTAATCTTAGTATATTTTCTTTTAATTTCTTTACTAATTCATAAAGTAATTAGCTAATGTATTTGTTATCCTTTAACAACTTGAAATGTCACTTTTCTCATCTTTTTTGTCTCCTGTTGCTACATTCTGATGTGCATAAATGAATATGTGACCTGTCAGAGATATCTGGAGGAAGTTTTATTTTTGTACAATGCATGTACCATTTTATTTTGATGCATTTGATAGATAACACATACATAAATGCTTTTTTGGGATAGGCCTCTTTGTTATTTATATTAGCAAGCACAATTGGCATTTGCTGCAATCCATCTATATTCTTATGTAAATGTGGTCTGAGCTGCAAACTCTTCCAACAGACATGCCAGGGACCAATTTTCTGTTTCTCTGTGTATCAGTGAATTAATATTCTTTTGAAAAGGCTGAAAATATAAGTCAAAATATTTTTCTCGTAATTGGATGGTTTCAGGGGTAAATGGGTAGTGGTATTTGCCAAGATATTGTCAATACACAGCAGCTGCTTGGTAAAATGAAATCAGGTTTAATTCCAGCTATTAGCAAAGGAATGATGTAAATAGCAAGGACAGGTGAAAGGGCTTCTGATGTCAGAGGGAGAACATAGCAGTGAAGGATTAGCAGTGACAGAAATCTCATAAATATTAAAAATATAAAAAAGGAAGACGAGGATAAATAGTGTCTATAAGAGCAAGATAAGGAAAATAACAAAGAATCACCTATCTTTACCAAATGATTTTGAAAAATAAATTGCTTTTTCATTCCTGAATAATGTGAAATGAAAAAAAAATCTACTTCTTTATTAGTCAAAATTGATATTTTCTTTGCTGGTGTATTTATTTGTCATTTGTTTTTCATACAAGCCTTAGCTAAAGTTATAAAAACAATCAAAATGAGTCTTCTTAACGTTATCTAGACACCTAACTGAAGATGTTATAATACTAGATGCCAACATGTGGTTTGGGATAATAAATTAATAGCATACCCAGGGTCAGTACCCTGCCAACCCAGGGGGGCCCACTGATGGCCAAAATGAGTACTATCATCAATAGAGATGAAAGCGCTCATTGCCTTGTAATGTAATGTATTTGCTCCCAGATCTCCTCATCCCTTCCTTGCTCAGGAGCTGTGAGATAAATACTGTACTAATACTCACCACTGTGTGGGGGCAGTGATGGGGAACACTGATACAGTGTCCATATTAGGACATCCTCAGATATCAGAGTCACACATCAGATTAATAGCAGTTTACAACAGTGATACCTGACTTTGATACCTGACTTTGATTCTGACAGCTGACTTTGATACCTGACTTTGATACCTGACTCTGACACCTGACTTTGATTCTGACACCTGACTTTGATACCTGACTTTGATACCTGACTCTGACACCTGACTCTGACACCTGACTTTGATACCTGACTTTGACTCTGACACCTGACTTTGATACCTGACTTTGACACCTAACTTTGATTCCTGACTTTGATTCTGACAACTGACTTTGATGCCTTACTCTGACATCTGACTTATTATACCTGACACCTGACTATATGCAGTTTCTGGGCTGGTTGTAAAACTTAGATGACTTTTGACTTTCATATCTGACTGAGTCAGCAGTCAGCTATGAAGCACATACAATGTTAGCGGTGGGTTTACGTACTGAAGCAATGCACATCATATGGTGGGTGAGCAGTGCAGCTCTTGGCATGTGAAAATTACTGGTAGCCATGCTGTTTCAGAACAGTTGATCTGCAGGAGTCATGGCTATTGGATCCCCGTAGGCATAATATTTATGACCTTTCCTAAGGATAGGCCATCAATATTAGAAACGGGGATAACCCATCTAATATATGGGGGACGTAATGTATTTTTGGGGACAGGAAACACTCTAGTTGACAGGAGGCACTGTGGGGGGCTCCAAAAGGGGGCATGGCCTGAAAATCTTCATGACACGCTGCGCACACCATCACTTCCCCCCCTTTGTAATTTTTTGTGACATGCTGGTGCCCCCCCCTCCAAAGAGCTAGTTAAAAAATTTAAACCCCACAATATTCTAAACAAAGGACAATTTAAAGTAATCAAATTATTCCGAAATAATTGCTATATACTGCTGGCTTTCCTCCCTCCATAACTACTCTCTGCGACAATTTACAGAGTGCTCATTACAAAACATATTGGCCTGGCAAAGGACAAAAATCTTACTGTCATGACCTTAGAGAACAGCAGTCACAAGCATACGCATAAATATTTTGCTTATTTTTATACAAAAGCAGTTGACCAATCACAATGCTTTCAGGGTGGGAAGAAAACCTGAATATTCAAGGATAGCCATGCATCACTAGGAAAACATAAAAATGTCACACTGGTATGTTTGGCTAAATATGCCTTATACTAGTATGAAATGCATACAACAGAACATTTATAAAAATGCAGAACAATAATGTGAACTTCAACAAATGTGCATTAATATTATTGATTTGTTTGATGTTTTCACATCTCTAACTTTACATACATAGTCACCAATAATTCTTAATTTTATTTCAATCCAATCTATCTTGAGCATTTCATGGGAGATTGCCCAGAGGGGAGATTATTGTTGTGTTTCATAAAACCATCTGTATTGTGAGTAGGAATAATGTAGTGCATATCAGCACATAAACCAATATGTTATTGTTTGGTCTTTGCAAACATAAAAGAGCTAAAACTGACGGGGGAAATCTTTATGTGCCACTGGCAGAGCTTAGGATCCCAACAGAATAGTTGAAAACCACTCAGCAACTTTATGTTATATTAAAACATTTTTAAAATGCACAATCAGGTTTAAAAACAACTTTGTTGCTGTGAAATGTATCCGTTCATCAAATTCTAACAAGCAGGAAGGAATGTTCAGGGACGAGTTATCCACATATTTATGAAATAAAAATGGAAGGTCATGTACTTGACAACAATAGCTTTCTATATATGCCAAATGTAACTCTAGCTATGTGCACTTACAATCCCAGTATATGTGTCACTGCAACCTTAATTTAAACTAGGCCTTTGGTTAACCATATGAAGGGGCAAGAAAACTTAGTTTCCTATCTTAAATTAGCAAGGATGTAAATGTGATCTTTATTTTATTAGTGTTGCTTAACCTCTATTTTAGTAACATAGTAGATGAGGTTGGATGAAGACACAGGTCCATCAAATCCAACCTATAACCCTACAGTGTGTATCCAGAGGAAGGCAGAAAACCCCATCATGCTGATGACAATTGCCCCATTTCCTTCCTGATTCCACATCCGGCAATCAGTATAATACCCTGGATTACCTTGTCTTTATCAAAAATCACAAACCCCTATCTTGTAATACTTTTTCCTTTCAAGAAAGGCATCCAGGCACTTTTTGAACTTGCACAATGATTTCACCAGCACCACATCCTGTGGTAATGAGTTCTATAGCCTCACTACTCTTACAGTAAAGAATCCCGTCTATGATGCTGGTGAAATGTTCTTTCCTCTAGGTGTAGAGAATGGCCTCTTGTCATTGTCACTGGCCTTTGATTATTAGAAAAGTCTTTGTACTGTCCCTTCACGCATTTGTACGCATTATTAAATCTCCTCATAACTCATAATTTATTTATCTGTCTCTGTACTCCAACCTACCCATTCCCTTAATTATCTTGGTCGCCCTCTTCTGCACTCTTTATAGTTCAGTTATGCCCTTCTTTTACACTGTTTATGTGTGGCCATAAATCTAAATGGTATTCTACAATACGACCCTAGGGGTGAAATTTCCCACTGTAATCTCACACAGTAGGATACATTGCAGGCCTCTATCTGAGGTATACACTAGAGACTTTTTCTGGCATATATTTCAAACAAGAGACCATTATTGTAATGTGAACAAGGCCTCTCCCCATCAATACATTGGACTCATAAATTATGCTCAATATACAGTGGGGAAAAAAAGTATTTAGTCAGCCACTAATTGTGCAAGTTTTCCCAAAGATGAGAGAGGCCTGTAATTGACATCATAGGTAGACCTCAACTATGAGAGACAAAATGAGAAAACAAATCCAGAACATCACATTTTCTGATTTTTTAAGAATTTATTTGCAAATTATGGTGGAAAATAAGTATTTGGTCAATAACAAAAGTTCATCTCAATACTTTGTTATATATCCTTTGTTGGCTATGACAGAGGTCAAGCGTTTTCTGTAAGTCTTCACAAGGTTGGCACACACTGTTGCTGGTATGTTGGCCAATTCCTCCATGCAGATCTCCTCTAGAGCAGTGATGTTTTGGGGCTATCACTGGACAACACGGACTTTCAACTGCCTCCAAAGGTTTTCTATGGGGTTGAGATCTGGAGACTGGCTAGGCCACTCCAGGACCTTGAAATGCTTCTTAAGAACCCACTCCTTCGTTTCCCTGGCAGTGTGGTTGGGATCATGGTCATGCTGAAAGACCCAGCCACGTTTCATCTTCAATGCCCTTGCTGATGGAAGGAGGTTTGCACTCAAAATCTCACGATACATGGCCCCATTCATACTTTCATGTACACGGATCAGTCGTCCTGGTCCCTTTGCAGAGAAACAACCCCAAAGCATGATGTTGCCACCCCCATGCTTCACAGTAGGTATGCTGTTCTTTGGATGCAACTTAGCATTCACTCTCCTCCAAACACGACTAGTTGTGTTTCTACCAAACAGTTCTACTTTGGTTTCATCTGACCGTATGACATTCTCCCAATACGCTTCTGGAACATCCAAATGCTCTCTAGCAAACTTCAGACAGGTTCGGATATGTACTGGCTTAAGCAGGGGGGCACGTCTGGCACTGCAGGATCTGAGTCCCTGGTGGCATAGTGTGTTACTGACGGTAGCCTTTGTTATGTTAGTCCCAGCTTTCTGCAGGTCAGTCACCAGGTCCCCCCGTGTGGTTCTGGGATTTTTGCTCACTGTTCTTGTGATCATTTTGACCCCACGGGGTGAGCTCTTGCGTGGAGCCCCTGATTGAGGGAGATTATCAGCGGTCTTGCATGTTTTCCATTTTCTAATTATTGCTCCCACAGTTGATTTCTTCACACCAAGCTGCTTGCCTATTGCAGATTCAGTCTTCCCGGCCTGGTGCAGGTCTACAATTTTGTTTCTGGTGTCCTTCCACAGCTCTTTGGTCTTCACCATAGTGGAGTTTGGAGTGTGACTGAGGTTGTGGACAGGTGTCTTTTATACTGATAACAATTTCAAACAGGTGCCATTACTACAGGTAATGAGTGGAGAACAGAGGAGCCTCTTAAAGAAGAAGTTACAGGTCTGTGAGAGCCAGAAATCTTGCTTGTTTGTAGGTGACCAAATACTTATTTTCCACCATAATTTGCAAATAAGTTCTTAAAAAATCAGACAATGTGATTTTCTAGATATGTTTTCTCATTTTGTCTGTCATAGTTGAGGTCTACCTATGATGTCAATTACAGGCCTCTCTCATCTTTTTAAGTGGGAGAACTTGCACAATTGGTGGCTGACTAAATACTTTTTTTCCCCACTGTATTTATTCAGTGCTCCTAGTAGCTAAAAGAGACAATTTTGTGCCATTTTGGCTACTAGGAGTTCTGACCTATAGCTGTAATATGCAGCCCTTATGTTAAGCAGGGTATTAAGCTAACAGGCCTTCTCGAATATTTACTATCTTGGTATTTAACAAATAGAAGACAGAAAGTAAAATACGGAATAACGTTTATGTGTATTTGGGATTTATGTAACTGCAGCCAGTTATTTTTACCAACCATTTTTTGCTTAGGGAAGTTAGATTTAAGACTTTAAGGAGGTAGGTGTCCAATATCTGATTTAGTTTACTGAAATGTGAGTTTGCTCTCAAGTTTTAGTTGTTCTGCCAACATACTTCAATTATACTAATGATGTAAATTATTAAATATCTCAGGGCAACTTAAAGAGGACCTTTCAACAAATCCACCAATTCAAGTTATTATAATCTGTTAATAGACACTGTTCCACTGACTCCAGTGCAGTTGGAATTTTCTCTCTACAGTAGCTTCCACCATTCCCGAGCAACAAACAACAGTTAGTTTTGGTGCCTAATGTGCTATTTAAATGACTTATCCGGTTTCTAACATTGATGGCCTATCCTAAGGATAGGCCATCAATGTTAGATCTGCGGTGTCCAACACCCTTGACCCCCACAGATCACCTCTGTGCAGTTTGCGGTATTGTTTACATACCGCGAGCTACGCTGATTACTTGCCATACAAATTGTAGCAGTGAGTGGGGGTATTGCAATGCTGTCCCATTTAAATATATGCAGCAGCACTGCAATACCTACACTCGCAACTACAGTTTGTAAACAGTACCGCAAACCATGCTGTCTTGGTTCCAGTGATCTGTAGGAGTCCTGGGTGTCGGACCTCCACAGATCTAAAATTGATGTCCTATGCTATCAGTACCTGACAGTACAGAGCCTAAATAGCATATCAGGCAACAAAAATAACATCATTAACTGGTCAGGAACAATTTGGGCTACAGAAAAAAATTCCAACTGTGACAGATTCAGTGGAGCAGCACCTAATTTGATGTAAAGAGCTGGATTTGTTGTAGGTAGTGAACGGTCCTCTTTAACTATTTGGCTAACATAGGCATAATTTTATACAAACAGTTCTTAAGCTACCCATATACTTCAGACAGCTATCATTCCTGATACTCCCTATAGACATACACACTCTGCTCAGCTGAGTGTGCATGTTTACTGAATGGAAAAAGAAAAGTCACTGTTCCCTAGGAACAGAGGAAAGGATTGGCAGGTTGAAGTCCGTCAGGACTTCAAGTCCATCCATGGATCCTTTTTTCTTAAGCATATACCAATGAAGAAAGTCTGGACACCCACATACACAACAGATGGTCAACTATTTCTGTCAAAATCAGTGGCTGGTATTCTTAAACGTGCCCACCTTTAAGGATTTACCTCTGGGACTGAAGTCAACTAGGGATATATACAGTGCCTAATTGAAACATCGCTAATCAGATTTGGTAGGGTTTTGTTGGATGATGGTTCTTTATATTGTATTTATTGTATACTTGTTGACTTTGTGAAACATTAACTTTGTTTCACTTTTTTAGTGTCCTTAAGTAACTTTTACTTTTAAATAATATAATGTATGTTTACCTTATAAACTACTAACAGTTTGTCTATATAAAAAGTTATGCCTTAGGCTTTATTCACATGATTGTGGAGAGTAACAGCTGTGGAAAACAAAAGAAACAGACATGTGAATAGACACATTGAAATCAATGTGTTCTAGAAATGGTTGTGTGATAGCCATTTCTGGACTTCATCTAAATATGAGCCTAAGTCTAGGTTCACACCTGCGCTAGATTATTGCAAGCAGGACTTTTCTCTCCGCATTTTTTGGAGGAAACCCTGTGGACGCCATTAGAGTCTATGGGGTAACCGCTTTTTAAGTGGATTGGGTTTCCGTTTTTCAAGTCCTCAGAACAAAAATCCCAACGTAGGTGTGAACCTAGAGTAAGACCATTAATACGTATCTGCTAGGCATATGTAAAGTACTGTATACCCTGATATCCATTAACATAAATGCATGATAAAGTATGACAGTTTTCCCCATACACTGGATGTTTTATTTTTAAAGCAGTATAATTCTTCATTCTAAGTGCTCAAATTCAAAATGATCTACAATCTATGTGCTATCTATCTATCTATCTATCTGCATTTTCTAAGCATTTTTAAGAGTCATAAATCTGCATTGCACATCTAACTGACATTATACATATTTATGTGTTTGCACAGGTTTTATAATATCATGTTCCTATGAGAAGGTTATATCCTGCATTGATATTTGCTATTTATAAATATTTAAAAAGTATATAACATTATTTAAAGCACATAGAAAATCACCTAACATCATACAGCAGCTGTGGAGTGGCATTATTTTACATACCGTGTACTAATAAGGTCTGCATAATGGATGTGCATATAGTTCTTGCTTGGGAGTACTTTTATTTTTTCTGATATGTTGACATTCAGACCTTTGGTTTTGTTTGATGCTGTGCAGCCAAGCTTTTCATGCTGAAACCATAAGCAACAAATCTTATCAGCAAATCCCTCTCAATGGCACAAAATAGAGCCGAGCAGAAATGAAAATACACCCATTAATCAAACACCTAGTTCAAGTCAGGGGCGTAGTGTCCTTTGCTTTCAACGGAAACTAACTGTCAAAGAGAAAAGGAAACCAGTGGTGCTTTTTAATGGCAAAGTTATAGTTCTAAAATTATTAAGATAAGAAGCAATTTGAGAGCCTAGCAACTAAAGATGACAATAATGATTAAATATAAACTGTAGGAGCTGCTTGGAAGGCGTAAAAGCATTGCAAAACACAACATTCTAAATGGAACTAAATAAAGGCCATGCACTTCTCTGTACAAAGTCAGATAAAAGGAAGTCAGAAACAAAGGTTGTATGAATGAATTCCAAAAGATAAAAATAGGATGACTGACAATAGTATATCCAGCAGCTGCAATGTTGTCTTACACTATTTACAGCCCACCAACAAGGAGAGTATATACACATAGGACATTAATAAGGAGAGCACAGTGGGCTTTAAGACACATGAGGCTAAGCATAGGTAATAATTCACTGCTGTTTTTCATGTAAACTGTTAATTTGATTGTTTAGTAGCATATTTTTATACAAAGCACAGTATTACAGTAATGTACAGACTATTGAAGCATAAAACAAATATCCTTTGTATTTTGGCAGGCTGTAGCTTTTGTTACATCTAGAAAATTGTATTGAATCAGCAGCTTAGTATATTAAAAATACCTGGCCTGTAAGCTAAGGGTAGCATAAAAACAGCACAGAAAATACTAGTGGACCCAATACTTTATTGATTCCTTACAGATTATGTAGAGGTATAGCATTAAGCTCTGGAACACTAAATAACACTAAATAACTGTATTACTTTGCTATTAGATTATGTATCAATTTTTCTACAACAGAATAATGGTACATCACAAGACATAGTCCTGGAAATTTGGTAAATATACATTCAGTGATAACATATAGCTATAGCTAACTATGCCCCTTTTTTAGTTCCGTTTTTGTATTTTTCCCCCTCTAAATCATTTTTGATATTTTAAACAATGGAAACCTAAATTAGCACACAACACAGCCTTACAAAAATTACTTTACTTATTTATGTACCTTTAAACATTACTGTACAGAATAAATCTAAATACAAGCTGAAAAAGTGGAAAAGTAAATGTACTTAACTTACTTTATACCTTGTATTATACTCCAAAGTTGCAACCTAAAGGCTTTAGAACTGAAATCTTCCAGAAACCCCTGCATGTTCAGTGTCTGCACAGAACCTGTGCTCTGGCCCCATAACTTTGGAAAGTGTAGCTTTTTCACCATGAACAATAAGGGCTCACACAGATAAAGTAATTTCCAAGCCAAATGTTGACTAATTTCAATAATGGGGCTCCCAAGCAACCTGTTTCTCTTCATTGCACTATGTCAATGAGGTGAACTTTGAATGGAGCAGTGGTCAAGCATGTTTGTTGCAGCTTCATTCAAAGTCATCAGTTCCATAGCAGGGGTATACTGACTACTGCTCAATTCAAACTTCCCCTCAATATCATTGTGCGGTGGGGAGGAAGAGGGACGGAGGAGCTCTGGACCTGCATTCTAGTTATTGTTGGGGGTCCAAGCAGTAGGGTCCCCAGCAATCCAACAGTTATTACCTATCCAGTAAATACAGATGTGTGCACATTTGGTTAATGTCTCCAATTTCTTATGAAAGCAATTTGATACAATATTGATACATGCTAGCAAAAACCTTGACAGGCTGAAATACATAACAGCTGAGTGGCCACAAATTGACACATCCAGGACAGACATTTTTTGTCACAATATTGAATTGTTTTGAAAAACAGGTCATTTGACACCTGCTTGGCTGAACATGTACAAATATGTAAGGGCAATGATGGACACAACTGCAGATACTTTAGTAATATTTATTTTAAAGCACCATTTATTCTAGAGTGCTGTACATATGAATTACAACAGAGTTTAAAGAAGCACTCAAGAATTTTTTTTTTATTCATTGATTATGTACTTATTCCCCAAATATATATATAACTCAGCTAGTATTACATTATTTAGCTATTCATTTCTATCTGAAAATTAAGATTCCCACAATATTTTGAGGGAGATATGATCGCAGGTTGACCCCCTGAGAATAACATGGCTTTCTGTTCTGTTAAAGGGGTCACCATCTCAAGATTGTACTCCACAGGTTGTCCATGGGTGGGGGCAAATTCTGAAATCACTAGCTACTGCAGATATAAGACAGCTCATGTTACACACCAATAATGATGGAGATGACAGTGCAGCCTCTGTGACTTTATATTTTTGGTCTTTTCAATTATTTGGGAGAGTATGTGAAGAAAAGGATAATTCCACTGTAGTCCAGCAGAAGTGATAGTACAATCCTCTAAATGACCCATGTGATGCTTTGCTGAGGCATCATGGGATTTAGAAATACATCAGGGAAAGAGAAATACAAAAGTCAATATGGTGTCTGATCAGGAGTGAGGAGAAGCTGGATTGTAGGGATATGAGGGCAGAAAACATGAAAAAAGGTGAGGGTGCAGGAATGGAAGAAAGTGTTTTGTCTGCTTCTTTAGGCTGAGGGCCTACTGTTACGGAAACTTAGCTTTTTTTTTTGAAGATTTTGCTGCATTTTTTTTCAGACAAAGCCAAGAATGGCTACAAAAGGAATGGAAAATATCTAGGAAGCTCTTATACTTCTATTTTCTGCTGAAGTCACTCCTGGCTTTGGCTCAAAAAACTGCAACAAATTCTGCAACAAAAAAAAGCTGTGTTTCCGCAATGTGGGGACTCAGCCTTAAAAAGGACCTTTCACCACTTCCACAAACTCGAGTTCTTACCATCTGTTAATAGGCGCTGCTCCACTGATTCCACCACAGTTGGAATTTTTTTCTGGCTCCCATTGTTTCAGAGAAGAAAGTCCTGCTCTTTGTGGTACTTATTCTTTGTAGTGTATCCGTTTTTTTCTGAAAATAAGACAGAGTCTTATATTATTTGTTGCTCCAAAAGATGGAGTAGGGCTTATTTTCAGGGGATGTTTTATTATATTATAAAATATTTTATTATTTTAAGCTCCCTTAAAGTCAATGTCTAAATCTTTAGGGGGTGCGATTCTTTTGGGAGTGTCTGCTTTCCTTGATGAAGGGTCTACTGTATCTTTCCTGCTGTATTCTATTTACTTTTTTACATGTATAGCTGCCTGGACACTTTTTTTTTTATTGAACTGTAACTAGGGCATATTTTTGGAGTAGGGCTTATATTTCAAGCATACTCCAAAAATCCTGAAAAATCATGCTTGGGCTTATTTTCAGGGTAGGTCTTATTTTCTGAAAAATACGGTAGGCAGGAGCAGGAAACCACCCAACTGACAGTAGACAGCCTAAATAGTGTACCAAAACTAACAATACTTATTGATCTGGAAAAGTGGAGGCTAGAGAAAAAAAATTCTAACTTTGCTGGAATCGGTGGAGCAGAGACTATTAAATAATACAAAGAGCTGGATATGGCAGAGATGGTGAAAGGTCCTGTATAAATAACATAAGTCAACAAAACCAAGACTGAAAGTGATTGAATTTACAAGGGAAGGAGACAACTTTTTACACTTTTCTAAAAAAATACATTTTCATGTTATGTTTGAAGACTTTGATGGTGGACGATGGTCTGATATGTTGAGTAGCAAGTTCCAGAGTATGTAGTATGGTAAGAAATCTTGGACATAATGATGTTAAGAGCAGGCATGAAGAGAGTAGAGAAGGTAGTTTTACATAGAACACAGATTATCAAGAGATTAGGGTAGATATGTATAAAACAGACAAGTTGTGAATAGCCTTTAATTTACTGGTCAATAGGTGGAGCCATTAATGGTGACAGTTCTAGTAAGCTTTACAGAACTGGAGGAGTAAAAGGAACATAAGTACATAGCTGATGGACACTGAAACTGTCAATAGCAGATATGTATGGTAAAATCAAGGCAAGAGAGGTAAATGTTATGTCATAAACATAAACATGGTATTGAAAGCCATGATTTTATGAGCTTTCCAAAGTAAAGATAAAGAAGACAGAGGTCCCATAACACAACCTTGAGGCACATCAACAGAGATGTCAAGATGAGGACGTATTGTCAAAGTAGAACTAACTAAATATTTGGTTGGTGAAGTATGCTGATATCCAGCCTGTGGTACTAAGGAACTAAATAAATTGTATAAGCAGGGTGTGGTCAACTGTATAGAGCAATTTTATAAGGTTTTTGCAGTTCTGTAAACAGCTTTCACTACGAGTTAAATTGTTGTAAAGATATGATAAGATAATCCTTTAATAGTCCCACTATGGGGAAATTTAATGTGTTACAGCAGTAAAGATAATGCAATACAAATAAAATATATACAAAACAAAAGCTCCAAGGTAGAGGCATTATATTGACAGTAGATACAGATAAAAAAGGTACAGGTGATAAAGTAGTAGAAGGGATACCACAACTTAAAGATCTTTCAGTTCTCTGTATAGAGTGATCTCCGCTTAGGTCGGTGTTGGTTGTACATCCTAACTGCGGTGGAGGGGAAAGACTTCCGATAGTGCTCCTTCTCACACTTAGGGTTGAGCAGTTGGTCACTGACAGTACTGCCCAGCGCTATCACGGTCTCATGCATCAGATGGGAGTTATTCTCCTGCTTGGAGCTCACCATGGACAGTATCCTTCTGTCACCCACCACCTGCACAGGGTCCAGGGGGCTCCCCAGGACAGAGCTGGCCCTTCTAATCAGCTTGTCGAGTCTATTCCTATCCTTGGTTGATATGCTACTCCCCCAGCAGGCCACTCCGAAGAAGATGGCTGATGCCACTACAGAGTTGAAAAAGGCCCTAAGAAGTGCCCCCTGGACTCCAAAGGCTCTGTGGCCTTTCCTGTACAGTGCATCCAAGTGATCTGCCCAGTCCAGCTTATTATTGAGGAGCACCCCTAGGTACTTATAGGTGTTGACTATCTCAATGCCTGTCCCCTGGATGTCCACTGGTTTGGGAGGATATCGGTACTTGTGAAAGTCCACCACCATCTCCTTGGTCTTCCCAGCATTAATCCTAAGGTGGTTCCGCTGGCACCAATCCACAAAATCCAGGTTCATTTCTTTGTACTCCCTGTCATCTTTGTCTGTGATGAGGCCTACTATTGGAGAGTCATCAGAATACTTCTGTAAGTATCAGCTAGATGTGTTGCACCTACAATCTGCAGTGTACAGTGTGAAGCGGAAAGGGGCAAGAACTGTACCTTGAGGTGCCCCCCGTGTTACAGATCACGGTGTCTGACACACAGTCTCGAGCTCTCACATACTGAGGTCAGTTTGTGAGGTAGTCTAGTATCCAGTTTGGAGAGGTGGTGATCCACTCCAGCAAGTCCCAGCTTGTCGCTCAGTAGCCTTGGCTGTATGGTGTTAAAAGCACTGGAGAAATCAAAGAACATTATTCTCACAGTGTTCCCTGGTTTCTCCAGGTGAGAAAGAGCTCTGTGTAGGAGGTGGATGATGGCATCATCCACCAAAATGCCCGACCGATAAGCAAACTGGAGAGGGTCCATAGCCGAGCTCACTAGAGGGCGGAGATGTGTGAGAGAACCATTACATTATAAACCCCATGAAATTAACTATAAAACTGATAATTCCTGTAATTTGTAGACCTATGGTGTACTTAAAATTTACAAAGTTTGAAGAAAAATAAAATAGAAAGAAACTTTGTGTATTACTTGTGTACTTCTTTAACGGAATGCACCATTTCCACGATCTCGGCTGTCATGAATGTTTCTTGTTTCCTTTCCAGTTGAGTAATCTGAAAAAGGTCACTTTTATTGATTTGTCGGCAAACAAATTCTCCTCTATTCCAATTTGTGTCTTACGTATGTCAAGTTTGCAATGGTTGGACATCAGCAGTAATAACTTAAAGGATCTTCCACAGGACATAGACAGGTAATGGGATTCATACTCAAAATCAATTCTATCATGAGTCTTAGTTTCATATTTGTGATTGAATTGCGCACATCATTTACTGATATACAGAAGGCATAATGAGAATATGTACAGAATTGGACAGTACTAGAAGTACTGTGTATTAATAGAAGTACTAAGTTTTCTACCAGCAGGTCAAATGAAGGTGAGGCTGGCTATCAAACAAAAAGCTAGTTAATGGATATTGTCATAGTAACAAAGTCAAATTCAACCAGTTCTAAGTGTGTCCATAGACAGCAAGGCAAAATTCTCAGCAATGTAAAGATAAATAATTACAGTATGTGCATCATGGTCTCACTGATGCAGTGATACATTTGCAGTATAGGACTTTTTAAAAAAAATCCTTAGCTTGTTCCTGAGCCACTGGTATTTCTCATATTTGTATCTGTTGACTTTTAGTTGCACAAAGATGTTTCTTTCTATGTTACATTTGTCATGTAGGTAAACAAGCTTCATGGCTAAGATGCTTTATTTATTTCAAATTACTAATTTATTGACCATTATTTACAGAATTGATTTTTGTGCTTCTGTTTTTTATCAGGCATAGTTTGTTGTATTGTTCAAATATATTGGCAACTGTAAGGCTAGGTTCACATTTGACCATATAGTACTATACCACTACACTTATATTTGTAGTGCATTTTCGTCTGCTTTTCAGACAGTCATTCCTTCAAAATAAATATTATCTACCATATCTCTTCTTTATATTGGCATCTTTTAATCGTTCTTGAATTTATTTTGGATGTTAGAAGGCTTACAAGTTTAACAGTGATTTAACAAATTTACAAAAACATTTGCAAACCCATTTTTTAGGAACCACTTCTATTCTACTTCTACAACTGTATTCCTAGTTTTCAGGAAGTAGAGGTGTGCATTCTATTTATAGTGAATATCGGTGGTTTTAGAGCACTGAACTATTTTAGTTTTGGCTGAGAGCATGACTACAATATTTTCCATGTGGCAACCACCAGTGTAGCTGCCCTTACATTACCCTAAATAGCCATGGAAAGAGGTAATAACCCATTCACTAATCTAGACCACCAGGGAAACAATCATTAACCTATTATTTTAAATTACCGGGGAAGTTGGTATTATTCCCCACCACTTCACTAGATCCAAAAAATGGGCATTACCCTTCCACTATTTCAAGCGACCAAGAAAGCAGACATTAACCATTCGCCACTACTTTAGACCACTGTGAAAGTAGGAAATAGCCACTTATCTCCCAACACCAATCAAAAATACATGATGAGACTGGTGAAGTGTTGGAATCTCTCAAAGACTGAACTACTGCTTCCACCATCTAAAAGATCTGTCCCTGATATCTCCATTTCATTCTCTGGCCTTACCATAACTCCTACGCAGTATGCCCGCTGCCTCGGGGTTATGTTTGACTCAGACCTTTCCTTCACCCCACATATGCAATCACTCACACGATCATGTCATCTCCACCTCAAAAATATCTCCAGAATACGCCCTTTCCTTACCAGAGATACACTAAAGACACTTATTGTTGCCCTGATTCACTCCTGCCTTGACTACTGTAACTCCTTACTAATCGGTCTTCTCCTTACTAAACTCTCCCCTCTACAATCTATTCTGAATGCAGCGGCCAGGCTCATCTATTGGTTTAGACGATACAGCAATGCCTCCGGTCTGTGTCGGTCACTACATTGGCTTCCTATTCAATACAGAATACAATATAAACTTATCACCCTCATCCACAAGGCTCTCCATAATGCTGCACCTCCCTACATTTCCTCCCTCATCTCTGTATATCTCCCAACCCATGCTCTCCATTCACTCAATGACCTAAGACTAACATCCACTATTATTGGAACCTCCCACGCTCATATCCAAGACTTCTCCCGAGTTGCACCATTTCTCTGGAATGCTCTATCCCGAACTATCAGATTAACCCCCAATTTCCACAGCTTCAAGCGCAAACTAAAGACATATCTTTTCAGACAGGCCTATTACAACTCTTAATGTAAACCCTTCTGTAGTTAGAATCCCTAAAACGTACCCTCCTCTGTTCACGCTCCTACATTACCTCACAGGATATGATGCCGTATCAGACTAACTTTATATGTCCAGGCACCATCTGCACGTTAAAGAACATGATTGCTGACGACTCATACAGCTTTATATATGTGTAATGACAGTAACCTCTATTACAAAATTGTCTCACCATTGTATAAGCAAAGCTACCTCCGATGCTGCCCTTCTACCTCTTGTGTCACCCCCTCTACCTCATAGATTGTAAGCTCTTACGAGCAGGGCTCTCAATCCCATTGTGTGAACTGACTATTTCTTTGTAATGTATCTTTTTTGTCTGTACTTGAACCCTACAAATTGTACAGTGCTGCGGAATATGTTGGCGCTATATAAATAAAATGTATTATTATTATATTATTATTATTCATGAATACAGAGGAATCATAACTCTGTCAACTGTATTCTACTTAAAGACTATTAACCAAAAATGTGTTTTTTTTGTTTGTCTTTTTAGACGCATATTCTAATAACAGATCTGCTTTAACTATTTAACTTGTTGACTTTATTTTTATGTATTGCGTGGCATTATAAACCCATGCTATGTTTAGAATATTACTTCATTTTATAATCAAAAGTAGGAATGAATCCTGACAGAAAGGAGAAAAGAAGCACCCCTGACGCCCCCTTCTAAGGGAATGCTCTTCTTGTTTTTATGTCATAACATTAAAACCACAAACAGGTGTCGGGAATAACATTGATTACCTTGTTAAAATGGCACCTGTCTATTCCAATTACATAGAAAAGTACTGTAGCACAAACTGCTGGCTATGATAGAAGAATGTCAGAACACACAATACATCACAGCTTGCTGAACATAGGTCTGTGTAGCCATACACTGGTCAGCATTCTCAAGTTGTTTTATGTGTACTGCCAAAATTGCCTATAATGGGCAAGTGTGCATCAGAACTGGACCATGGAGCAATGGAAAAAGGCAGGCTGGAATGATGAATCACATTTTCCTTTACATCATGGGTGCATGTGAATTTCTAATCTGAAGAAGAAACATCAGGATTCACTATGGGATGAAGCAAGCTGGCATTGGCAGTGTGATGCTCTAGGTCAATGGTTCCCAAACTTTCCATAGGCAGGACTTTTTGGGTGATAATTTTGCCAGGGTCCCCCCCCCCACCACCATACTTAGCCACAGTTGAAAAATAAATGTCTCTACCTGTATTCTGCCTCTTATTCCACTGCTATCTTCTTCTTATTCTGCCTTTTAGCACTGTACTCTGCCTTTAATTCTATTCTTCCATTAGGAATTTTGGGGGCCCCATACTGGCAAAATTTGTGGGACCCCCCTCCTCCCCGACATATATTACAGTTTCCTATCCTGTAGGCCTCACACAGTATATATAATGTTCCCCAGTGCTCTCTACACAGTGTAATGCTCCATAGTATCTCCATACAGTATACACAGAATAATGCTCCATAGCGCCTCCACACCGTATAATGCTCCACAGTGGCCCCACACAATATAATGCTCAACAGTGCCTCCACACAGTATAATGCTCCACAGTGGCCCCACACAGTATAATGCTCCACAATGTTTCTACAATGTATAATGCTTCCCAGTACCTCCACACCATATCAGCACCATATCAGCAGATCTTTATCAGCAGTCATATTGGGAACTGTAGTGCAGTGCTGCACAGTCTAATTACCACTGATGGCTCGCCACCCCTGACAGTCTTCATACGACCCCCCAGGATGTCGCGAACCACAGTTTAGGGACCACTGCTCTAGGTAATGTTCTGCTAGGAAACCTTGGATCAAGGTATTCGGGTGGATGTTACTTTGACATGTACCACTTAGGTAAACATTTTGCAGACCAAGTACATCCATTCATGGCAACAGTAATCCCAAATCGCATTGGCTTCTTTCAGCATGATAATACATTCTGTCACACTGCAAAAATTATTCAGGCATGTGACATGGTTAAGGAACATGACAAAATGTTTGAGGTGTTGACTTGGCCTTCATTAAACATCTGTGGAATGTTATGTTGACCCATGGAAGCCACAATCCAATTTATAGGATTTAAAGGATCTTTTGATAGCATCTTGATGCCAGATATCACAGGACACCTTCAGAGGTCTTGTGGAGTCCATAACTTAGTTGGTCAGAGCTATTTTGGTAGTGATTCTATCAGCCACAGTAGTTTGCCAGTTACAAGGAAAGTAATCTTACAGAATCAGAATAGATTCACGGAAAGACAACAGGACACAGTTACAATTAAAGGGGCAGGGGTTAGTACCCACAACCCTGACCTACCTTTTGTCCACCACTGTATTCATGGAAATAAGACACTATGATTCACACACCTACACACAGCCCTTTTTATAATTTTGTGACTTGCTAAGGAATAGGTTGAATCTCCTTATGTACTTTTCAGTAGATTAAATCTAGTACATGTGGATCTAAAATAAATGTTTTCAGTTACTGTAGTTAAAGTAAAACTATATAACTGGCAGGTATTTGGTGATTTAATAGAAAATCACTGAAGTAGGGCAGTAGGGTCACCAGCTACTATCTCATTATCTACAGATTACTTATGCTGTAAAAACTGACACATTGACCTAATCCGCAATTTTTAGGATTGATGTAAGCATGTATTTTATTTTACAGATTAGAAGAACTTGAGACGTTGCTGATGCAAAAGAATATAATTACCTACTTGCCGATTGAGCTTACTAATCTTTCTAATTTGAAATTACTGGTCGTCAGTGGTGAAAACTTGGTTGAAATACCCTCTGCACTTGTGGAAAACCCATCTCTGAAGTGAGTTGTGCAAATATAATAGAAAGCAATAATTAATGTTACTTTTACATTTTTACTTTTATAGTACAAAGCAGACATTAGGATGTCTTCCGGAAGAGAGCAAGAACAAGAGAAATTGCTCTTGCATGGTTTGAATGTAATTGCCTTTTGCTATAAATAAGTATGTTAATATCAAAATAATACAAACCTATACGTGAATATTTAATATACTGGCAAAGATATGCATGTTTTCATAAATGAGTATAGGAGAGAAACTTTAATTCTTATTACTGTGTATATACATACTACATCTTTGACATATGATTATTGCACAATTCATACCTGTTGACAGATATCAAAACCAAGATTATGTATGACAAAGTTTGAATACTGCATATGTTACAAGTTACAGATGATAGAATGAAATAAAACACCCCAACTCACAGCTTGTGTGCTTACGTATTGCATATGTATGCATGGAAATTATTACTTATGCATAAATTCCTTGTCATATTTATTGAAATCATAAATATGAAAGCTGCCTGTGAATTTCTCTTGTGTAATTAACTAAACGCTTTTTCTCATTTCTGCTTTAAATTAAATAGACTGCAAACTAAAGACTAGAAAATGCACATTACAGTATGAAACTGTATGAAAAGTAAACATTTACTACTCCTTAAAGGTAGTCTTCCACCTCCCTCAATCATATTCAATTGTCATCACCATGTTACAGAGCACATTACACTGATAAACACCATACCTTTGTTGTGTATGTCACTTTTGTAGATTTGGAGAAAAAAAAACTTTGAAGATTTATGCAGTTGGAGCATTAGGGGTGGACCTTCAGCTCCCTGGAATAATAATACATTTTATTTATATAGCGCCAACATATTCCGCAGCACTTTACAAAAAAGATACATTGCAAAGAAATATTCAATTCACACACTGGGACTGAGGGTCCTGCTCGCAAGAGCTTACAATCTATGAGGTAGAGGGGGTGACACAAGAGGTAGAAGGGCAGAATCGGAGGTAGCATTGCTTATACAATGGTCAGACAATTTTGTGATAGAGGTTACTGTCATTACACATATATAAAGCTGTATGAGTCGTCAGCAATCATGTTCTTTAACGTGCAGATGGTGCCTGGACATATAAAGTTAGTCTGATACGGCATCATATCCTGTGAGGTAATGTAGGAGCGTGAACAGAGGAGGGTACGTTTTAGGGATTCTAACTACAGAAGGGTTTACATTAAGAGTTGTAATAGGCCTGTCTGAAAAGATATGTCTTTAGTTTGCCCTTGAAGCTGTGGAAATTGGGGGTTAATCTGATAGTTCGGGATAGAGCATTCCAGAGAAATGGTGCAACTCGGGAGAAGTCTTGTATACGAGCGTGGGAGGTTCTGATAATAGAGGATGTTAGTCTTAGGTCATTGACTGAACGGAGAGTACGGGTTGGGCGATAGACAGAGATGAGGGAGGAAATGTAGGGAGGTGCAGCATTATGGAGAGCCTTGTGAATGAGGGTGATAAGTTTATTTTGTATTCTGTATTGAATAGGCAGCCAATGTAGTGACCGGCACAGACCGGAGGCATCGCTATAGCATCTAGACTGATAGATGAGCCCGGCCGCCGGAACACTGCTCTTGCTGCTCATACCACTACCATCTCCTGCCTGCACCAACCCATGTAGTGGGAGTTCATCCTCCCACTGTCATGACATCACCCATCCTACTTGAGCAGCAAAGGCAGTAGTGCTCCAGAAGCTGAAGGCCCATTTGCATATCACTTCAGGGTGTTTTTCTCCATATCTTCAAAAGTGACATATGTAACAGGGATATGTTGTTTATAACGCTAATGTGCGCTATAATGTGGTGATATATGCTTGGGAGAGGTGATGTCATTTATGTATATAATAAAATAGTTCAAGGTCTTGTCCAAGATTAGACAAAAGGAGGAGCTTTTTAAATCAGAAACAGCAATATACACTATAAGGACAAAAGTATTGGGACAGCTACTGTACACATTATACCTACAGGAGCTTTAAATCCATAGGCAATACTATGGAGTTGATCCATCCTCTTTGCAGCTCAGGTTAGGTTCACATCTGTGTTGGAGTCTCCTTAGGAGACTCCGCCTAAAATCATCAGAGAGAAAAGGAGGAGGAGAGCAAGAAAGACTTTTCTCTCTGCCGCTTTCAGTATAAAACCAGCAAAAACCTGATGCACACCTGGCAGACCCCACTATAGTATATGGGGTCCGCAGGTGTCAACGGGTAACCACTTTTTAAGTGGACAGGCTCTCTGTATTTCTGGTCCCCATGCAGACCTGAACGACGAGGAGCCGAACCCTAGTGTGAACCTATCATAACACAGCTTCTACTCTTCAGGGAAGGCTTTGTCTAGATTTTGGAGTATGTCTATGAAAATTGCCCATACTACTAGAAGAGCATTTGTGTGGTTAGACACTGATGTTGGAAGAAAGGGCCTGGCTTTCAATCTCCATTAAAGTTCATCCCAAAGGTGTTTAATAGGGTTGAGGTCAGGACTCTGTATGGGACAGTCAGGTTCTTCCACACCAAACTCACCCAACCATGCCTTATGGACCATGCTTTGTGCACAATCATGGAGCAACAGAAAAGGGCCTTTCCCAAACCGTTCCCTCCAATGTCTTGATTTGCTGAAGAATTAAAATTTCCCTTAAATGGAACTAAGGGGTATAGGCCAACCCCAGAAAAAAAAAAAACACATAGCATTGTCCCTCATCAAACTTTAGAGTTGGTACAATGCAGTCAGGGAGGTAACATTCTCCTGGCAATCACCAAACCCAGACTAATCTCTCAGATTGGTAGATAGAAAAGCATGGTTTGTCACTCCACAGAACACATTTCCACTGCTCCAGAGTTCAATGCTGGCATGGTTTGCACTACATCCTCAGGTGCTTGGAATTGTCCTTGCTAATGTAAGACTTGCATGTCGCAGGTGAGCAATGGAAACACATGCCATGAAGCTCTGAGCAAACAGGTTCTGTACTAATGTTAAAGGGGTATTCCCATCTCAAGGATCCTATCTATACTGCTATATTATGTAAATTGAAGAGTTTTCCTAAATATATTGCTTTAGCAATGCTGCTTTGTTTTTCTACTATGTGAAATTATATCTCCCAGTGTTTACACAGCGTTTCCATAGAGGCGGACCTGTGCAATAAGACAGGACAAGTGACATCACTCACTGCTCTCATTGTTATCTACAGCTCTGCTGTTCAGCTAATTGCAGTTTGCTGATAAAGTTGTGTTTGTTATCTCTCTATGTAAACACACAGATAACACTGAGTCCCTTCTCTAGAAGCATGTGCATATTATTTGATCTGCATTTATATTAGATTTCTAGTAATCATAATAAGTAGTGTGATACTTCATAGTGTTCTGTTCAGCAAGCTGGGGGGGATACAGGAAGTGAGAAGAAGAGACAGCAGGCAAAGCTGCTGAAACAGGGAGATGGGAAAACCCCTTTAATGCCAGAGGAGGTTAGAACACTGCCGTTACTGAGTCAGCAAAGCATTGCTGTGGTCCCTAAATGCTTCCACTTTTCAATAACACCACTCACTGTAAATCATGGAGTGGGGAAATTTTACCTATGACTTGTTGGAATGGTGGCCTATTACAGTAGCAGGCTGGAATTTGATGAGCTTTTTAGAAAGACATATTTTTCACAGATGTTTGTAAAGGAAAATGATAAGGTGCTGGATTTTATATATCTGTGGCTGTGGGACTGAATAAAATACTTAAATTAATTTGAGGTGTTTCCCAATGGTTTAGTCCATATAGCATATCTGTCCATGGCCTGTCTCTGGCATTGCAGGCAATGGTCAGATGTTGTACTGCTTTTGCAGGGAAAAAAAAACATTTGTTTAAAGCAGAGGTCAGCAAACTTTTTTGTATAGTGTGAATTTAAAAAAAAAAAATCAAAGGTGAAATAGTCAGTGTGCCATGCAATAATTGTAAGGATGTCAACCTCATACATGAAAGTCATAAAAAACAATCCATATCAGCAACCAATTTAGTTTACTAAACTTATATTTCAGTGTGATCCTTCTCTGGTGATAGGATCGGCTTTTATATGAACAGAGATGACCTTTACATTGCCCAATCTTTATGTTGATTAAATCTTTACAATTCTTGTTGAAATGAATGAACCGCCACTTTAACAAGTTCTGCTGCCACATTATACTTTAAGGCCTCCTGCACACGACCGTGTACAGTCACCGGGTCAGTGAAAACGCCATGGATGACACATGGATACTAATCCCTGGTTTCCACTGACCCATACAATACAAATCAATTGACGGTGCCACAAGTACGGAGTGGTATAGGACATGCTCCATAATTTGCACCTCTTAGATTTGGGCCGGACACACAGCTGTAAAAACTACTGCTGTGTGTCTGAGCCCTTACACTTGCTTCAAGGTATAAAAACACTTGCTGCCCTCTGATTAGGCTAGCTTATATTTCCCCTTAGTATCTCCACCCCTAAAGCAACAGAGCTGAGAGAACCCTGTGCAAGGTATGTATACCTGATGTACCAGTACAGGTGCTGGAGGTTCTTGACCCCTGATTTAAAGTATACCTAAGCTATCAAACAAATTTTTATTCTCTGCTAGCATTTGTGAAATTAACAAATAATGTAATATACTTTAGTAATAGACTTTGTCTTCTTTCCATTAAATCCTGCACTGAAATTCACATATTATCCCTGCTGTATTTTTTGACTTGTTTCTCTCTGGCTTCTCAGTGGAACATGGGGAAGTAAGGGCTCTAATAAAGCAGATAAATTGAGTCTAGTGAGATCATTTTAAACAGTTATATCTTGGACATTATATCACATAGAACAGTGCTTTTGGTGTCATATGAAAGATGAGATTCTCATCTCATCATGCTGTTTTATCTGTATTATTTTCTGAGATATCACCAGTCAGGAATATACAGCTGCTCCCAATACCAACTGTTTTTTTAAGGCTAAATTCACATTTATGTTACTAAAGACCATTACTCTCATCCATCATAGGATAAGAACAATGGGCTTAAATGGCACTGACTGATACAGATGGAGCCCCCGCCCCTCTGTTTGCAATCACTCCAGTGTGGAAAATGTTGCAGAGTGTGATTGCTGGATGTGGCAGAGTCAAAATCAGATAGATATTTGTATATAACAGGAACATAAAGTACATCTTTTATTGGTATTGCTAAATTGTGTCTGGCATCATTGGGGCATACAAGGGTTCCATGCCCATATCCTTCTGCACATATTTTACTCCCATCTGCTAGATAAATAGTCTCTTTGTTATTCAGATCAAGTTCTGTGAAAAAACTTCTATTATTTGTCATGTGACTGATTGCTCCAAAGTCAATGCACCAGCCTTGCAATTTATGGTTGCCTGTCACTTTAAATGTGGCATTCCACTTCCCTTCACATGAATCAGAAATTGTGGCTTTCACTTTCTGTTTAGTATAAGAGGGATACTGTCTCATCTGCTCTGCTTTCCATATAGTGCAGTCTTTCTTTATGTCTCCTTGTCTGTGGTATCTAAAGCACACTCTGGTTTCCTTCCTGTGTGACCTTGTGTCTGTAGCCTTAAGAGCGGTTTTGGAGTGAGTTTCTGTATAGTCATGTGAAAACTCCTTTCTTTGCTAATACTCATCTATGAGCCTGGTCTTTACGAATGTTAGTGTCAGATCTGTCTCAGGCCGTGTCTTCAACACATTGATCAGTGCAGTGTATGTGTCAGGTAAACTGCATAATAAAATGGCTGCGGCGTGACTGTTATATTCTCACCGACTGATCTGAGTTGCGTGATCACTTCCAGCATGGCATTTATATGCTCTTGCATGTCCTGCTCTCTACTAAGCCTCATTTTGTAGAGTTTCCTCAGCAGAAACAACTTGCTGTTTAAACTGGATCTCTCATGCAGTCTTTTCAGAACATCCCACATGCCTTTCGCTGTATTCTCACTGCGTATGTGAATAAGCTGATCATCTTCTACTAGTAAGCTTATAGTGGACCGCGCCCGTGTGTTTTTCCTGTCCCAGTCCTGATAATCATCCTGTGGCCTCTCTGTAGTGATAACTTCCCACAAGTCATCCCTGGATAATAGCATTTCCACTTTAAATCTCCATAGCTGATAATTGTCATTGTTCAGCTTGGCCAATGATAGTTTAGGTTCTGAACTACAGGCCATTCTTCCTCCTTTATATATTCAGTGGGGAAAAAAAGTATTTAGTCAGTCACCAATTGTGCAAGTTCTCCCACTTAAAAAGATGAGAGAGGCCTGTAATTGTCATCATAGGTAGACCTCAACTATGAGAGACAAAATGAGAAAACAAATCCAGAAAATCACATTGTCTGATTTTTAAAGAATTTATTTGCAAATTATGGTGGAAAATAAGTATTTCGTCAATAACAAAAGTTCATCTCAATACTTTGTTATATATCCTTTGTTGGCAATGACAGAGGACAAACGTTTTCTGTAAGTCTTCACAAGGTTGGCACACACTGTTGCTGGTATGTTGGCCCATTCCTCCATGAAGATCTCCTCTAGAGAAGTGATGTTTTGGGGTGTCGCTGGGCAACACAGACTTTTAACTCCCTCCAAAGGTTTTCTATGGGGTTGAGATCTGGAGACTGGCTAGGCCACTCCAGAACATTGAAATGCTTCTTACGAAGCCACTCCTTCGTTGCTCTGGCAGTGTGCTTGGGATCATTGTCATGCTGAAAGACCAAGTCACGTTTCATCTTCAATGACCTTCCTGATGGAAGGAGGTTTGCACTCAAAATCTCACGATACATGGCCCCATTCATTCTTTCATGTACACGGATCAGTCGTCCTGGTCCCTTTGCAGAGAAACAGCCCCAAAGCATGATGTTGCCACCCCCATGCTGCACAGTAGGTATGGTGTTCTTTGGATGCAACTCAGCATTCACTCTCCTCCAAACATGACGAGTTGTGTTTCTACCAAACAGATCTACTTTGGTTTCATCTGACCATATGACATTCTCCCAATACTCTTCTGGAACATCCAAATGGTCTCTAGCAAACTTCAGACGGGCCCGGATATGTACTGACTTAAGCAGGGGGACACGTGTGGCACTGCAGGATCTGAGTCCCTGGCAGCGTAGTGTGTTACTGACAGTAGCCTTTGTTACGTTAGTCCCAGTTTTCTGCACGTCATTCACTAGGTTCCCCCCCGTCGTGTGGTTCTGGGATTTTTGCTCACCTTTTTTGATCATTTTGACCTCACGTGGTGAGATCTTGCGTGGAGTCCCTGATCGAGGAAGATTATCAGTGATCTTGTATGTCTTCCATTTTCTAATTATTGCTCTCACAGTTGATTTCTTCACACCAAGTTGCTTGCCTATTGCAGATTCAGTCTTCCCAGCCTGGTACAGGTCTACAATTTTGTTTCTGGTGTCCTTCCACAGCTCTTTGGTCTTCACCATAGTGGAGTTTGGAGTGTGACTGTTTGAGGTTGTGGACAGGGGTCTTTTATACTGATAATTTCAAACAGGTGCCATTACTACAGGTAATGAGTGGAGGACAGAGGAGCCTCTTAAAGAAGAAGTTACAGGTCTGTGAGAGCCAGAAATCTTGCTTGCTTGTAGGTGACCAAATACTTATTTTCCACCATAATTTGCAAATAAATTCTTAAAAAATCAAACAATGTGATTTTCTAGATATGTTTTCTCATTTTGTCTCTCATAGTTGAGATTTACCTATGATGTCAATTACAGGCCTCTGGTGGCTGACTAAATACTTTTTTTCCCCACTGTATAGGAACAGTCTTACTTATGTACAGGAGATGTCTCTGTGGAAGCTTCCTCATGTCGATCTCTGCATCTGCGGCACTGTCTTCCGTTCTGGACTTTGCTCTGCCTGGGCCGCTTCTGGTTACTGGGCTTTATCATTTGATCACTGGGCCCATAACCTGTTGCAGAGTGTGATTGCTGGATGTGGCAGAGTCAAAACCAGATAGACATTTGTATATAACAGGAACAGACTTTAGTGGAACATGAATGCAGTAAGAGAAGGTCCACCTCACATGGTGAATAACAGATTTAGAACAGCACACACTCAAACAGGAAGTGTACCAACAGTATCAAAACAACAAAGTACAGAGTGTCTACAGATAAACATTTAGTAACATCCACATCTAGTGTCATAAATGTGAACTGCAGTCAATCCAACAAATATAGAGACGAAGCTAGCTGTTGCATATCTCCAACAGAAAACAAGAGGGACGCTTTCTTCTGTCATGTTTATTTACTTTTCAGATGGAAGAAAAAGTCATCCTATGACAGATGAGAGTAACGGGCATTGATGAAAATTCACACGACAGTCTGCGGGTCAGTAAAAACTACACAGATGACACATGAATTGGTATCAGTGTGTCATCCGTGGTTTTCACTGACCCATATATTGAAAGTCACCCCCTACAGAGTTTTCCTTTAGCTTATACATCTGTTCTCCAATAAGAAGTCAGCGAGAGAAACACGGCAAATAATACAGAAGGGACATAATTGAATTCCAGCACAATATTTTAGGGAAAGAAGCCAAAATGTTAATAAAGCCTATTATAATATTTATTAAAGTCACAAATGCTGCCAGAAAATCAAAAGCTGTTCAAAAGTTTAGGTACACATTAAATAATGCTAGCCATTCCATAAATGAATAAATAATTATATAAAGCAATGTGGCCAGTCAAGGTTTCCAATATTTTTAGGCTTTACAAATTTCAGGTTCATAGTTTTCTAGAACTCCATGTGGTAAACATTAGCAATATTATGATTATGAGGCTATATAAGTTCTTTTTAAGTATATGTAGATATTATTTGTAACAATTATCACATTGTATTATTGGAGAAACTGCATGTTTGCATGTAACCTGTGACTGTATTAATTATAAATCACAAGAAGGGAATATCAGCTAACTAAATGTCTGTAAATGTCTCTAAAGATGACAAACTAGGTTATTTAATGGTACAATATGTTGAGCATTGTTAAGATAAAGATGAGTTTTAGAAAATCCACATTATTGCTTTTCCTTCTCAGATATGTCAAGCTACTTGATAATCCCATTGAAGGAGATGAAAGCTTAGATATTGAGAATGAAGAAGAAAATAATAATCACGACCGTGAACAGTTTGAGAAAGAATTTATGAAATCCTACATTAAAGATCTTGTTGAAAGAGGTAAAACATGTAAATAAGATTACATTTAGCAGTTATTCTCATTTATTTATTTGCAAATTGGTTGGTAAGAAATGGTGGTTACATTTCTTAAAACAAGCCAACTCAAAATATTCAAAAAACAAACAAATGTAATTTTAAGGGGTTATCTATAATTTCCACCAGTCCATAGTTTGTATCTGTTATAACAGCTTAGCTCCACTGAATTGAATGGGGATGAAATGCAAAACTACATACAACCTGTGGACAGGAGTGGAGCTGCTTTGGTTAACACTTGGGACTTGTCTAATTTGTACAATATTTTTTAGTTATAAGGGTCTCCCAAAAGTAAGTGGATAACAGTTTTTTTCATTGGTCAGCTGTAGTCTACAAGCGAATTCAGCTGCGAGTGTTCAATTCCCCTACATGCTAAAACCTGGGAAAGTAAACATTACATGCACATTTAAATCTAGGCAAGGAAATAACAAGCCTTCCAGAGTAAGTTGAGTAAGGGACACTCTTTTTGTAGCCACTTTCTGCTCTGGTTGTGGAACTGTCCCCTTGCGACTATGAATTCTATGAAACGGTAAATTAAAATAGTTGAATTAAAATAGACTTTCTAATTCATGAACTCTTTAGATAATTATCTATAATAATTCATCATTTAGAATTTAAACATGTATTCGGCACATTTACAAAGCCCAATATTAAACATAGTGTAACAATGATGTCTTCCTGTTTTTTAATGTCTTGCAATGGTTTCAGTTAATACACTTTTATATACTTGTTAACTCACATTTACAATATAGGAATGGCAGAATGACAATGACAAGCATAGGTGATGCAGTTGAGTTTTTCATTGGTTGCTGTGAGACAGGTCTGAAAATTTAAGTCAATTTAAAGGCACCTCCTATAATGGTTAACATATGCCACAAGCATTCTGCTCTACATCAACTAGCTAGATAAAAGTGCTACCTGGAAGTCACCTATGCTGCTGCAGATACAAAGACTTATTAACCCTAATTAAAGGAGGAACCATACAGGAGTCTCGACATGAATTGTGGTTGTATAAGTCAGAGCAATTAGTGGATGCATTGTCAAATACATTGCGCAGTAGGAGCCTGATACAGAATCAATGATATAAATGGAAGCCCAATGCTTTAAAGGACATTACACAAAAGGTTTACTGAGAACCATGGTGCCATGTCGGGCCATATTTGGAAACATTGTTTGGGGTCAACAACAAAAAAAAAAAAAAACATGCATTATAGATGTAAGGAATATGTTTTGCAAAAAAATGTATACTTTGTAAGTGCAGGCAAATATAAGGTATATATCAATCAAAAAGTATATGCAAAAAGGTCCACTGAAGAAATATTTATAGTGTAAAGCCCTATACTGAAAAAAAGGATTTATGATGCATACCACATTTATGGTACGCAAAAGTTACAAATATCTAGCCCACTTCAACTATGGAATAGAACAAAAATATGTGCATGTGTGTTACAAAAAAAAAATCAAAGTCTATAGAAAAATGTGATATTAAAGGAATGTGTTGAACGTTTTCAAACGTGGGCTTGCAAGTTACAGAGTATGGGGGATACATGGGAGAAATCTTGGGAGACAATTGTGAAAAGAGAGGATAAGAGTAGTGCGAAAAAGAAGATCTTTTTTGGAGTAGTGATTAGTGGGAAGGTAGTGGGAAATTATGTCAGCGATGAATGGAGGGGACAAGTTGTAGATAGTTTTGTATGCCATAACTAATATCTTGAACTGAATTCACTGGGCAATGGGTAACCATTGAGATGTAACCAGACATAATAAGGGGCAATTATACTGTGTGGGGTCACAATAAGGGATTGGCAGATGGCAGATGAGAAACATAGGGAGAGATGGATTAAGCAGGCAGCAGAGTTAAGTGTGAATTGCAGGGCCACCTTTACCTCATGTCAGATGAAGCCATGGTTCTCTGCAGGATGCAGGCAGACCCATGTAGTATATTGAATGCAGGGAAGCAAGAGATTTAGTTGGGAGGCCACAGAGAATGATGTTGCAGTAGTCTAAGAAGACAATGATAATGGCATAGACTAGGAGTTTTGTAGACTTCAGGTTGAGGAAAGAGTGGATATGAGAGATGTTTTTGAGATGGAGGCAGCAGTAAGTAATAAAAGCTTGTATCAAAGGTTACCCCACTGCACTATACTTGTGAGACTACTGGAGCGATCAACTGGGATTGATAGATCAGGTGGGAGGAGTGGTCAGGTCAGGAGTGAGGTGAAAGATTTAAATTGTTTTATCCATGTAAAGTTTTAGGAAGCATGATGAGAAGAAGATGCATATAGCTGATAGACACTCTAGAATAAAAGGACAGCAGAGAGGTACTCTCCAGGCCAGAGAGGTAAATATGAGTGTCTTTAGAATAGAAGTGGTATGGAAAGTCATGGGATTTAAGATGCCATCCTAAACCCAAGGTATAGATGGAGAAACGTAGGGGTCCTAAAACATAGCATTGCAACACTGACACAGAGATGGTGACATGGATAGGTGGTGTGTGAGCGATAAAGACTAATCTACATAATATTATAAGTGACAGACAGCATGGTTTTGCCAAAGAAAGAAGTTGTAAGACTAATCAGATTTTTTTTTTTTTGAAGAGGTGAGCAGAAGTCTGGACAGATGGAATTTTCTGGACTTTGCAAAGGTGTTTGACACTGTCCCTCATATACGTTTAATGGCTAAAATCAGGTCCATCAGCTAAGAAAATATAGCTGTAATTAGATTGAAAACTGGCTAAAGGAGCGTATTCAGAGAGTTGTGGTCAATGACTGCAGCTCAGACTGTTCCTTTGTTATAAGTGGTGTACCCCAGGGTTCAGTGCTGGGTCCGCTGTTATTTAACATGTTTGTTATTGATATAGAAGATGGGATTAATAGCACTGTCTCTATTTTGCAGATGACTCAAAACATTGTAGTACAGTGCAGTCTATGGAGGATGTACGTAGGTTACACACAGACTTGGACAGACTGACTGTTTGGGCACCTACATGGCAAATGAGGTTCAATGTGGATATGCATCTGAGTAGAAATAATCTGCATGCAACATATGTCCTAGGGGAAGAAGGGCCTGGATGTACTTGTAGATCATAGCTTAAATAACAGCATACAATGTCAATCGGCTACGTCTAAGGCCAGCAGGATAATATCATATTGTCGTGGGACAGGGCTGTAATATTACCACTTTATAAATTATTGGTGCGCCCCCAACTGGAATATGCAGTTCAGTTCAGGGCATCAGTTCATAGAAAGGATGTTGAAAAAGATTCAACAGAGGGCCACATAATTATAAGTGGCATGGAGAACCTCAGTTGTGAGGAGAGATTAATTGAGAGACATGATAAACCTGTATAAATATATAAATGGACCATATAAGAAATTATAAGACAAAGTGGCACTCCCTCCATCTGGAGAAAAAAAATGTTTCATCTCAAGAGCCGACAAGGCTTTTTCACTGTAAGGACTGTGAATCTGTGGAACGGACTACCCCAGGAACTGGTCACAGCAGTAACTGCTGACAGCTCTGAAAAAGGCATAGATGCCTTTTTAGAGGACAATAGCATTGATGCTTAAGGAAATGTATAAAATACTTATTTACTAAAGTTATGCCCTTTCCCATTCCCTGGTTCAACTTGATGGACATATGTTCTTTTTCAACTGTACTATACCCTGGTAGCTTGCCTCATCTTTTTTGAGATTGGTGTGCCAGTTGATATTCTTAGTACTAGTAATGGTGTGCAGTGCAACAGAATAAAGAGCTGAGGCAATAAAGGTGTAAAGCTGCATCTACTTCATGAATTAAAAATTTGCTGGAAAGTAGTAAAAGAAAGTCAGAGATTTTGTGAATGTCTAGATGTTTAACCCCTTGGGGACACAGCCAAAAGCACCTTAAGGACCAGGCCTCATTTTTCATATCTGACATATGTCACTTTATGTGGTAATAAGTTTGAGATACTTTTCTTCCAACTACAGAAATACCCCACATGTGGGTGTAAACTGATGTATGTGCACACAGTGGACAGAACAGTTTTTGGAGGACAGAATTGTTGTAATAGTTTTCTGGGGCCACGTCTCATTTGCAGAGCCCCCAAGGTGTCAGCACAATGAAAACTCCCAACATATGACCCCATTTTGTAAACTAGACCCCTTAAGAAATTTATCATGGAGTATAGTGAGCATTTGGACCCCAAAGGTGATTCACAGAATTGAGCAGTAAATTTGGAACATGACATATTTTCCAATAAAATGTTGCTTTAACCCTATTTTATTTCATTTCTACAAGTAGTTAAAGTAGAAAATGCACTTACAATTTGCTAAGTAATTTCTCACAAGTGTCCCACATGTGGATGTAAAATGATGTGTGGGCACACAGCAGGACTCCCTTACATAATTTTCAGGCACCATGTCCCATTTGCAGGGGTCCTATTGAACCAGAATAGTGAAAAACACAAAATAATCACCTGTTTGAAAACTAGACCCCTTAAGAAATTTATTAAGGGTTATAGTGAGTATATGGACCCCACAGGTATTACATAAATTTATTTTCCAGAAATTGATGATCAACAGAGGTTGAAAGGTAAATCTGCAGAGTATATCACTGTATAAGGAGGTGATATACCATGGAAAATAAATTAAAACATTAATAATTAATGTACCATAATAATACAATAATAATACCATGTAACAATTTTCAAAAAAATATTTGTTCCCAGTTGTTTAGTGTGTTTTCCTGATTGTTTGTACCTTAAATGAATAGAAAAAAGTTATTATTCCCTGTAAACTTTGCTTTTGTGGTCAGCACAATGATATTTTGAAATGGATCTATTTTTAAGGATATTCACAATATTTCAAGATACTTAAGAAGCTTCTGGAATTGTGAGAACTATCAAGAAGTTTCTAGAACTGCCCAGAATTATCTAGAACTTTCTGGGACTGTACAGAATTGTAGGTAGCTGTATAACTACAGTTATATAGGGCCACTATAGCCCTTCCTGAGAGACGGAGAGACAGGATCTAATTGATTGGGATTGCACAGTAAGTGGGCAATGGCCATCACAGACAAAGGGGAATTGACCTAGACAGACAGGTGTGAATTCAATATCTATTCAGATTCTGATAACGACAGTATTCACACTTCACCCCACACCCATTACAGGAGGAGCTTAGGAATGTAAATGTATATATTGTGTGTTACTCTGGTACCAGGTGATCAATCTTGCTCTGCTGAATCCTCAGTACACTCTTGAACTTTAATACTGCATGGAATAAAGACCATTTTTATCAAGTTTGAAGAGACATCCTTTTTCCTTACAGTTCACAGCAACTTAGTCAATTTAGATGGCATCAAGAGGTTGCATACATCCAGCAGACGCATTTTGCTACGTATGTGGCCAGTTTATAAAGACAAGAGCGAAAAAGTACTCTGTGGAAGCATCTGCTAAGATGTGTGAGGCCTACAAAGCATACTTCGGCATGCCTGTTGGTGACCAAGACAAACCATGGGCTCCTCATTTCACATGTGAGCACTGCAAGAAAACTCTTGAAGGTAAGTGGATAAATGCTACTCTCTTAAATAGCAGATTAACTGTGTTAATATTGTAAATATCACTAGTCATTAGTGTGAAATAGGCCTAAATCAAATTCTCAATCCAAATATTATTTTGTTTGCTTATAGGTTGGTACAGGGGAGAGAAGAGAGCCATGCATTTTGCTATCCCAAGAATTTGGCGTGAACCGACTGATCACTCAACAAATTGCTACTTCTGCATGGTGGACCCTTCCAAACGTCGCACTGGCAAAAATGCACCGCCTGTAACGTATCCTGACATTCCATCATCTATTGCCCCAGTACCACACTGCCCTGAACCTCCTGTACCAACACCTCCAGACAGAGCTACACCACCTTCAAAAGAAAGCAGCAGGTCAGACATCGAGGAAGACGTTGAAGATCACGATTTCTCTTCATATGCAGATGAGGAGCAGAAGCCATACTACCCTAACCAAAAAGACCTCAACGATCTGATCAGAGACCTTGGTCTCACCAAGTCCAATGCTGAGCTTCTGACATCAAGGCTCAAGCAATGGAACTTATTAGATGAAAGCGTCCAAGTCACAGATCAGAGGAAGCGTCACCAAGTTTTTTCATCTTCTTCAGTCTTCATCAAGATGGACTGTGCTTCTGCAACAATGTGGCTGGTCTATTCGAGGCTATAGGTATCACCTGTAACCCGAATGAGTGGCGCCTCTTCATAGACAGCTCATGCAAGAGCCTCAAAGCCGTGCTGCTTCACAATGGGAACAAGTATCCGCCTCTTCCTGTAGCTCACTCGGTGCACCTGAAAGAGGAATACACCAGTGTCAAGATGTTGCTAGGTGCCTTGAAGTATGATGAGTACGGCTGGGAAGTTATCAGAGATTTCAAAATGGTGTCATTTATGATGGGCCTCCAAGGTGGTTTTACTAAGTATCCTTGCTTTATTTGCCTTTGGGACAGCCGGGATACTGAAGCGCACTACCACAGGCGGGACTGGCCTCAGCGGACAGAGTTCACTGTGGGGAAGAACAATGTAAAGTGGGAGCCACTGGTGGACCCACGCAAGGTGCCCCACATCAAGTTGGGGCTCATAAAACAATTTGTCAGGGCTCTAGATAAGGAGTCGAGAGCTTTCAATTACCTCCAAGATCTTTTACCTAAGCTGTCTGAAGCAAAGATCAAAGCTGGTGTCTTCGTCGGACCACAAATCAAGAAGATCATAGAGTGCAGTGAATTTCCCAAAAAGCTGAATAGGAAGGAGAGAGCAGATTGTCGCAGTGGTTCGCGGCTTCCTAGGCAATAATAAAGATGAAAACTATGTACAACTGGTTCAGACTCTGATAAATAACTATGCTGCAATGGGCTGCAGGATGTCACTCAAAATCCATATCCTTGATGCTCATCTTGATAAATTCAAAGAGAACATGGGAGCTTATTCAGAGGAGCAAGGCGAGCGCTTTCACCAGGACATTATGAACTTTGAACGCCGTTACCAAGGACAATATAACGAAAACATGATGGGCGACTATATTTGGGGATTGATTCGTGAAACTGATTTGCAGTATAGTCATAAATCTCGGAAAACCGCACACTTCTGAACAGTTTTTGGTAATCTGTGTAAATTTGCAATGCATATAGTGTTCTTAGTCTGACTGTATAAATGAGAAGATGCAAAATCGTCTGTTTCTATAGTAAAAATGCATAATTTTCGTTGCCGTGGTCACAAAAGCGAAGTTTATGATGAATGTTAGCAATTTTTAATTTGTTTTAGACATAAGCAATTGGAATATAACATTTAAAAGCTGGGAACAAAATTTGTGGTATATAGTGTAATCTGAAGCAATCCTTCATGCACAGGACAGGTTTTTCAGGTAGGTGTCACACTGATAAATGGTGTCCTTTCTTATTCCCCTTTTGGTACATATTTTGCACTTTTTTGGGTCTTCCCTTTCTTTGCAGTTTGTGGGACTTCATTGGGAAAATGTTGCCGTGGTACAAATAGGGGCACCTTCAATTCCAGAAGTACTGGGGCCGAAATATCAGAGCCTGATAACTTCCTCCTGAAACTGAAGGAATGTGCCTGTCCTGCCTGCACATTGTGATATTACAAAAGTGTTATACAGTGTCATCTGTATGATGTGCATGGCCAGCTTTTTATACCACACTTTTGTTTTTCTCATGGCATTATACTGCTTTAGGACATGATCATATAGATCAACCCCTCCCATGTACCTATTCTATGCCAAGATGCAGTCTGGCTTTGGGTTATGGGTACTGATACCACGTAGAGGGACAAGGGTGCTGCTGTTACCATGTATTGTGGTCAGTACAAGGACATCCCTCTTGTCCTTATACTTGACCAACAGCATATTCTCATTGCAGACCGCCCTATTCTCACCCCTTCTGAAGCACTGCACAATCTGTGCCCTAGGGAGGCCTCTCTGATATCTGCAAACTGAGGCACCTAAAGAGTGGGATGCTGGTATAGAAGTTATCCACATATAGGTGATAACCCTGGTCCAACAGTGGGTGCAGCAAATCCCACACTATTTTCCCGCTATCACCTAGGATTGGGGGGGGCATTCTGGGGGCTCAATTCTTGTGTCCCTTCCTTCATAAACAATAAACTTGTAGGTGTACCCTGAGCTGCTCTCGCACAGTTTGTACATTTTGTGTTTAATCAGTTTTTATTGAGGTTTTTGAAAGTATGAACAAGAAAAGGCAAAGCCAAAACAAAGGCATCAAATAATGCAGTAGGGGGCACACAGGCCGCAGTTTTTACATTTTAATGCTGTGCCATGCCCTCTTACTGGGCAGGTATTGGAAGAATTTCAGCCTCCCTTTGAAACTGATCAGAGACTCATCTATAGAAATGTTCTGATCAGGGATGTATGAAGCTGGAAATTTGGCGCTCAAGTGGTCAATGAGTGGCCTGATTTTGAATAGGCGGTCAAAGTTAGGGGAATCTTGCAGTGTGCACTGCGCATTATTGTTATAATGCAGAAATCTGAGGATCGCTTCAAAGCGTGTCCTGGTTACGGTCATTCAGCAGTTTCGGAAGCTCTCTCAGCAATAGTTCTGGGGCGCCTCCTTTGGGGTCACTCATCACTGGATGATGAGGAGGAGGAGGAGAAAGAGGAAAAATATAGGAATGGGGCATTTTCCTTTTCTCCCTCGTTGGCCATATCAGAGCCCAGTAAGGAATACGCCTCTTCTGCTGAATTTATTCTTTAGGACAACTGGGACGCTTGGGAGTTTTGGGACATTTTGTGTATGTGTATGTATAGAAACTTTATTAATTGATCCTTTATTGAAAATGTGGGGTGTATGTTTTGCTTAAAAACGTGTATATATTGTATGTATAGAAAATAAGACCCTGTCCCAAAAGCTACCTAAAATTTTTCTATAGATAGAGACTTCTGTGTATATTCATAGCAATTTTAAGTAAATCTAACTAAAATTTTGATTACTACAAAAAACCCCAAAAACCTACAGCTAAAAATTGAGCAGGTGCTGGTCAGAAATACCATTGACCAGCGCTCAGCACCACAGGATGCACACAAGAAGACGGCTTGTGTGTGTACTACAGTAAAAAAGACCCTGTCCTAAAAGATATCTAAAATTTTTCTATACATATAGATAGGGACTTCTATCTATATTTATAGCAATTTTAACTAAATGTAATTAAAATTTAGATTATTAGAAAAAAAAAAAACCTACAGCCAAAATAAAAAAAAATTGAGCAGAGGCCCAATCAGTAACTTATGTCACTGAACAGAGCTCCGCAGTGGCACAGGGATGTAACAAAAAAGCAGGATGAAAAAAACAAAACAAAACACAAAAAGTAAAAAAAAAAGAGCAAAAAAAAAAAAAACTCCCCCAAAAAAGGATGGTGCTGGTTAGGGGGCTTATTCCCTAATCAGCAGCCAGCAAGGGTTGGGGGGGGGGGAGACAGTAAAAAATAAAATTAGGAGTTCACGGAAGTTCATATTACTTATTGTTACATATTGTTATGTGCCATCTGTATATAGTTTTGAATGTTCTAGTGTTTTATATATGTAAATGTAACTGTACCTATAACCAGACTGTTCCACTGAGGATGGGGGAGCCTGCTTTTTGATGGTTCATCTTTCAGCTCAGCCAGTTACTAAACTAGTTTTCAGTGAGTCTTCATCCTACTTCCAAAGGGGAAAGACGAGTTCCAGCTCTGCTAGTGGGAGTATGGAGAGAAAGATAGTGTGAAGCCCAAGAATTGGGTTTGGAGTATTTAGTGCCATTTTGGCAGAGAGTCTGTGGTCATCTATGGCCTCTGAGAAGTGACCCTGTTGCATCATAGAACTGACAAGGCCAATCTGGGTGTATACAGAACAGCTGGACTGAGAGGCAAGAGGAACTAGAGTTACTGGCACTATAGACTATTGATCTGGGCATATATATTTTTCCGCTAGAAACCATTACCTGGATTATTCCCCTCAACCACAGTGGAACTGCTAATAAGATCTGCACCTGCATTTTTTTTATTGGAAGCTGTTTGGTTGCATCACCTTCAGTAAAGTTTCAACTTGTTTTCACCTGCAACTGTATCTCCTGAATCTATTCCTGCATTCACCACCACAATCCCTTCCAAACCACTACCTGGCTCAGACAGGCTGAAGACTACCAAGGAAGTGCCCTGGGGTAACTACTATCACCATCATCAGGTACTTTGCAGACCCCTTCAACTTAGCACCAAGCCCAGCAGATTAGCTGGAGGATTTGGTCAAGTCTAAGGATACCGCTGACAATATCCATTATTCCTACTACAACTCCCAGAATCAATAGATTGCTGATACAGAAGAAATTGTAAATTGTAAATAAATGTTGCTGAATGCATAAGAAGGAATGCTAAATACAAAAAGATGATAAGTGCAACTTTTATTTTTACTCCAGGAACTTAGTAAGACATAAGTTTATTGATTTTGCATGCACAAATGTGTCCATAGCCTTTAAAGCCCCACTCTATCAAAATGATTTATGTCTTGGTTCCATAGTACAGGACATACTAATACAAAGTGAATGATGCAGTCACTCACTAAGTGCATTGCTCATTTTATTCAGCCTCCAAATGGTGACCCAGCTGGTCATGTGATTGGCAGATTCACTTGCCAATTCAAACACCAGCTGGAAGTCACTTATCTATCCTGCAATACCATCAAGGAGTCATCTTATGGATCTCAAATTTATTCTGCAATAGGTCAACGACCCCAAACATACAGCCAATGTCATTAAGAACTATCTACAGCATAAAGAAGAACAAGGAGTCCTGGCCTGGAAGTAACAATATGGCCCCTCCATAGCCCTAAATATCATCAAGTCTATTAGGAATTACATGAAGAGACCGAAGGATGTAAGAAAGCCTATTTGATTTTGATATTGTGTATTTCCACTGCTAATGAATTACACAGCATCATTATCATTGGAGTGCTTTAATTATCATTAAATCACTGATATCAATGATCTGGATATGGGGAAAGCAGACAATTAGCACTGAATTGCTCTGTATTAAATACACCTATACATCTAGTAGATTGTTGGACCACCTTTGGATTTCAAAACTGCAGAAATTGTGGCATACATAGTTATCATCCATTGGTATTAAAGGACCCGGGGTGTGCCATGAAAACATTTCACCCAACACCACTACTCCACCTCCATGAGCCGAAATGTTGACACCTGACAGGACGGGTTCATCAATTTTGGCTGTTTGGGTTAAATTCTGACTCTCATCAACACCATGGTACAACAGAAATCTGGATTCATCTGATCGGGAAATGCTTTTCTATTGCTCCATAATTCCTCAGTGACAACTGGAGTGTTGTCAAACCTTTCATCAGTTTTTCTCTTCCGTCCACGTCCAGTGCTACAGTGCCATGGGTTGTAAACTTCTTGATTAAGTTGCGCACAGTGGACAAAGGAACATCAAGATCTTTGTAGATGGACTTGTAAACTTGAGATTGTTGATATTCCTCAGACAATTCTCTTGTTCTCTTTCTGTTCTCCATGCTTAGTGTGGCACGCACAGACATACAATGCAAAGATTGAGTCAACTTCTCTCATTTTTATATTGCCCACACCTGTTACTTGCTACAGGTGAGTTTGATCGAGCATCACATGCTTGAAACAAAGTTATTTACCCACAATTTTGAAAAGCTGCCAACAATTTTGTCCAGCCCATTTTTGGAGTTTTATGTGAAATTACACACGTGGACAAAATTGTTAGTACCCCTCGTTTAATGAAAGAAAAACCCACAATGGTCACATAAATAACTTAAAAAAGCCAGACTGGAATTTGGCAAACTACATGTCGACATGCCACAAAGCTCCTGGGACAGATGAGACAAAAATCGAAATTTGTGGCTAGGCACATCAGCTCTATGTTCACAGACAGAAAAATGAAGCATATCTTGAAAAGAACACTGTCCCTACTATGAAACATGGAGGAAGCTCTGTTATGTTCTGGGGCTACTTTGCTGCATCTGGCACAGGGTGTCCTGAATCTGTGCAGGGTACAATGAAATCTCAAGACTATCAAGGGATTCTAGAGAGAAATGTGCTGTCCAGTGCCAGAAAGCTTGGTCTCAATCGCAGGTCATGGGTTTTGCAACAGGATAATGACCCAAAACACACAGCTAAAAACACCCAAGAATGGCTAAGAGGAAAACATTGGACTATTCTGAAGTGGCCTTCTATGAGCCCTGACCTAAATCCTATTGAGCATCTTTGGAAGAAGCTGAAACATGCAGTCTGGAAAAGGCACCCTTCAAACCCGAGACAAATGGAGCAGTTTGCTCATGAGGAGTGGGCCAAAATACCTGTTGAGAGGTGCAGAAGTCTCATTGACAGTTACAGGAATCGTTTGATTGCAGTGATGGCCTCAAAAGGTTGTGCAACAAAATATTAAGTTAAGGGTACCATCATTTCTGTCCAGCCCTGTTTCATGAGTTTTCTTTTTTTTTAAATTCTGTTGAAGCATGGTTGAAAAGCAATGTCTGACTTTCATTTGATCATTTTCATAGAATTTTTATATATTATTACTTTTGTCAGATTCAAGTTATTTCTGTGACCATTGTGGGTTTTTCTTTCATTAAACGAGGGGTACCAACAATTTTGTCCACACGTGTATGTCCAATTTGCCTTTTTTTCTCTGTTTCTTTGTGTTGTTCCAATATACACAAAGCAAATAAACAAAACATTTGTGTAATTGCAATAATTTTCTGGAGGAAATAATTTTCTGGAAAAATTTCAGGGGTGCCAACACTTACAGCCATGACTGTATATCCTTCTAACCTGTGCCCCTAAAATAAGATAAAATAATTAATAAATATAGTATGTAGTAAAAAAAAAATCTCATAAAAAGTACCTTAAGGCTAAGGCCCCAAGTAGCAGGCTGCAGCGAAAAAGCGCTGTGGAAAAAACTGCGGCAAAAACGTATTGTGGTTTTTCCCGCTAAAAGTACATGTTAAAGTATATATTGTTCTTTTGATATGAACTTTAAAGCAAATGTCCAATAGATAGAAATAAGCAGGAGAGAACAAATTACTTGCTCTATTACATCTTATGATAATTAACTCTATACCATAAAACAAAGATTTAATAAAAATATTTAACAGTAAATACAAATAATGCAGCCCGGTTCACATCTGTGTTCGGGTTTCCGTTCGGGGAGTGCACTTGGGTAACTCCCCGAACTGAAACCTATATGTTTAAAATTGTGGTTTACTTGGGAAACCCATGGACCCCATAGACTATAATGGGGTCCATGTGGTTTCCACTCAAAGCACTTTCCTCTTCGCTTGCTTCGTGTGGAAACCGAGCGGAAACCACACGGACCCCATTATAGTCTATGAGGTCCGTGGGTTTCCCAGGTAAACTGCTTTTTTATGCGTATAGGTTTCCATTCGGAGGGTCCCCAAGCGGACTTCCCAAACGGAAACCCAAACGCAGATGTGAACCGGTCCTGAGGTGTTAATTTACAGGATATCCAACTGCAAGGGATATAAAGATATGAACATGTTGTTCTATATATATTATTCTGTTCGGTTCCATACAGACCATTAAAGCCTCATACCTCTGAAATTTATCTTTGAGAATGCTTAAAATTCTCTTTCTTTTATCGTGATTACACTCCTCTGAAAACAAATAGTCAGAGATTTTCTGCAAATAGCTATAGTCCATTTGGCAACGGATGATTTACAGATGTAGCTAAATTAACCCGAACTTCTGCAATTGGTTAAACTACTGCAGTGTGATATTTTATCATAAAAGACAACAAAAAGCAAGGAAAGCTGGGGCTCCATGTTGCGAATACGCAGTGTATTACAGTACCTGAAAAGTGTATAGGATTCTGGCTAATCATATCCACACATTGCAGAAAATTATCCACAAAAACCACTGCGTTTTTGTAAATTGCAGCATGTTAATTATACCTACGGAACGCTGGTGTTTTCCGTATCGGTATAATAGAAGCATAAAGTCCGCAGAGGAAAACTCTGCTGACTTTCTGTGAAAAACGCAGTTTAACCAATTCCAGAAGAGCAGATTAATTATTCTACATCTGTGAGATGAATTTTCTATGCCTTTGAAAGTACTGGATTATCAGCAGAAATTAAAGGGGTTATCCACTTTCTAATATTGATGGCCTATCCTTAGGATAGGCCATTAATATTAGATATGTGAGCATTCGACATCTGGCAGCTCCAGAGATCAGCAATTCGGGGACAGCATGGCTCCCAATAATGTTTACATGCCAGGAGCTGCACTGACAACTCATCTTACAAACTCTAGTGGTGGCTTTAGGTAGAGCAGCGCTGTTCCATTGAAGCCTACAGGGCAACACTGCATTACTTAAAATGACCACTTTAATGAGATATTTGTAAGGTAGAAACCCTCTGATCATCTTTGCTTCTGTTAAACTCTACCCCTCTATCATGCTCTTTTTATACACAGTCATATGCAATTGGTCAGCACAAGAGTGGTTAACAACAGTCAGGGTTCCACTCTGGATTGTCATAGAAACACACTGCACTGACCAGTTAACACCATGATTACAATATAGTTCCAAAAGGAAGGTCCAAAGGCACAGGAAAACCTTACGTTTATAAGAGACTTTCTCATCTGGCATGACTAGAAAGGATCAGGCTGCAGCATTCAAAGACTGTACTGGTAGTGGCATAAAAACTTCACTGCCAGTTGCACAACCAAAAGGCACAACTGGGCTCTTCCCATTTAGCAAATCATTGTGCTTCCCTCTTTCCAGAAGATGCTAGCTCAATAAAGATGACTTATAATACTTTCAATGACTTATAATACTTAAAGTAGCTGTAGCATGAAACACACAGCATAATTCAAAGCAATGCATACAAATGTACAATACACAGCCATTTTTAATTTTTGACATTTCACTTGTTTTACTCCCCACCTCCCAATAACCATAAGATATATTTTTCATCTCACAGAGCTGTATGGGGGCTTGTTTTTTGCGGGACAAATTGTACTTCATAATTCTAACTATTAGTATTTCATAAGAAGAACTGGAAAGCTGTAAAAATTCTAAATGTGGGGGGAATTAGGAAAAACTGCATTTATGCCATTTTCTCATGGGTTTTGTTTTTATAGCGTTTACTGTGCAGCAGGTTGGTACAATAATGGTAATAGCAAATATATATATTTTTTGTATGTTTTAATACCTCTGCAAAAATCCAAAAATTTTGAAAAATAGAAAAATTTTTCATAACTTTTTTTTATTTCTGTGTATAGAGTACTATAAAGCATCATTTTTTGTGGCACAAGTTGTACTTTTCATATACAGTACCACTTTGGGGATTCCCTGACGTTTTGATCGCTTTTTATTCAATTTGTTTTGGTGGGTGAAATGGTGAAAAAAAAATGACGGTTCGGCCTTTTTGATTTATTTTTCCATGTTTAACATATGGGATAAATAATTTAATATGTTTATAGCTCAGGCATTGTTGGCTGTGGAGATACCTACTGTATTTATGTTTTTTATATATTTGTTCTAGTGAAGAGGGTGATTTGAAATTCTATTATTTTATACAAATTTTTATATTTATACATTTTTAATTTTTTTTTTAGACTTTATTTTTATACACTCCCCTGGGGACTTGAACAGTAGAGACCCGGAGGCTATACCGCCGATTCAGTAACATACATGTATCATACATGTATGGCAGATGTTGAGAAGGGATTAAATATCACAATTGCAATGTAGAAACTGAACACATGCACATACAGAGCATATAAACAGCATATGAGATACCCCTTGCCAATTGTGGGTAAGGATCCAGTCTAAGCTCGCATTCACATGACTGAGTTTGTTGGCTGGATTTCCCGGCCTGAACAGTGTGCTGGGAGTCCCTGCTTCCCAGCAACATACTGTCCCGTACTGAGGAGTAACGTCTTGGATAACTATTTTTTTTTTTTTTTTAGGAGTCCCTCTTCTGGCATACTGTTCTGGCCAGTAAATCCGACCAAAACACACAGACCGAGCTGAAACTCGGTCGTGTGAATGTGGGGTAAGTCTCTCACCTAAAGCTGTACTTCAGAAAGGTGGTGTTTTCCACCACCTTAGACATTCAACCCTTTTCCAGTGGGACCATATATGAGCGATCAAGCCAGTTTCCCCAAAATTTTAAAGTGTTGGGATGGTTAGGGACAAAAATAGCACAACTTTAAATCACTGTAATGTACTATTCTATGAACAGGTATTTTCCATAGTGCCCTGAAGTAGTTGCACACACAGTGCCTTGCAAAAGTATTCATACCCCTTGAACTTTCACATTTTGTCACCTTACAACCACAAACTTAAATGTATTTTAGGCTAAGGCCCCTTGTTGCGGAAACGCAGCTTTTTTTGTTGCAGATTTAGTTTTTTTGAGCCAAATCCTGGAGTGGATTGAGCAGAAGGTAGAAGTATAAGAACTTTATATATCTCTCTCATTCCTCTTGTAGCCATTCTTGGCTTTGGCTAAAATAAACCGCAACAAAATCTGCAACAAAAAAAGCTGCGTTTCCACAACATGGGGCCTTAGCCTTATAGAGATTTTAAGTGATAGACCAACACAAAGTAGCAGATAATTATGAAGTGGAAGGAAAATAATACATGGTTTTTAAAATTTTAATCAAATAAAAATCTGAAAAGTGCGACATGCAAAAGTATTCAGCCCCCCTATATCACTACTTTGTAGAGCCACCTTTCGCTGCAATTATAGCTGCAAGTCTTTTGGGGTATGTTTCTACCAGCTTTGCGCATCTAGAGACTGAGATTTTTGCTTATTCTTCTTTGCAAAATAGTCCAAGCTCAGCCAAATTGGATGGAGAGTGTATCTGAACAGCAATTTTCATGTCTTGCCACAGATGCTCTGTTAAGAATCAGATGCAAGGTAAGGAATGTACTGGTCTACAGCAGAGCAGCAGCAGAAATGGGCTGACAACTGCGAGCAGTAGAAAATCTTTCTTAAAGGCAAAGCACTACTGCGAGCCCAGACCGGCCTCAGACGCCTTCACCAGAGCTCCTCGCAAGAAGAGTTGGATTTTCGCTGAATCTGAAGACCGGAATTGTCACCATAACAGAAAGTGTATTACAAATAAATGCACTGCAGCAGAGGCCTACACCAAATCCACACACACTACTCACAGGGACAGAGAAAACAGAATGGTCGACAATTAGGGGTCAGCAGCTGAGGAGGGCAACAAAAGTCCAAATCAGGAGACAGAGACAAATCTGGGAAACAAGCCAATAGTCGGAACCGATCAGGAATGCCAGAACAAAATCACAAGACAAAAGAGGAATCTAGGTACACAGCCAACAGTCAAGTATAGGAGCAGTCAAATCAAAGTCAGATGCTTAGCAGGAGTTTGGAAACTGATAGCCAGCAAAGCTGAGTGATGAAGGAGTGGTTTAAATAGGCCTGGTCAGGAAGCTTTCCTATGTTGTCATGGCAACCTTAAAGCAGCAACAACCAATCCTAACAGAAAGCTTCTTTATGTTCACACGGCAACCTGAAAGCGGCAACAACAGATGTCACATTCCTGACATGCTCAATGGGATTTAAGTCTGGACTATGACTGGACCATTCTAACACATGAATATTCTTTGATCTATACAATTCCACTGTAGCTCTGGCTGTATGTTTAGGGTCATTGTCTTGCTGGAAGGTGAATCTCCTTCCCAGTCCCCCACTTGTATTAAATAGAGCTTATCTCTTGCTCTATTCATCTTACAATTACAATCCTATCTTATATATAAATATATATATATATATATATATATATATATATATACTTATATATATAAAAATGAGTTTCTGTCTGTCTGTCTGTTCTTTATGCGCAACCAAACGACTGAACCAATCCTCACCAAATTTGGCACACATGTACATCAGGTGTCCAGGAATATTTTAGACGGGGTCTCAGCTCTCTTGGACGTACCATTCCTGAGATACAGTATTCCCAAAAAATGACCAACATTAGCTAATACAAGCCTGCAAGTCTTTCACTCATATTCCAACTGCCATACACACGGTCACATGTCCCTTATCAGCAAATAAGAGCTCGCAGGCGCTTACTCTCCTCAGGCACACAGGTTTCCATAGCTACCAAGCTATTTATGACCTGCATTAGTCAATAGCAGTTCGCAGGTCATCAAATATTCAGTCATATCACGTGTATTAGGCAATATAAGTTTATATTTAATTTACCAGGTTCCCATAACAACACAGCCATAAATAGACTGTACCTATACTGGACTCAGTGGCGTAACTAAGAATGGCAGGGCCCCAAGGCGAACATTTGACATGGGACCCCCCCCCCAACCGCCCCCTCCCCGCACAAACTGAATTCCTGCACACAGTATTCTGCCCCATAGTGGCCCCTGCACACAGTATCATAGTGGTCCCTTCATATAGTATTATGCGCACTCCCCACTACCTCTTCAATGTTCAATGTTGGACCAGATGTCACGTGAGCCAGGCATGCATCGCAATGCATAATGACGTCGGACTGGCCCACCGACGTCTGGGACGTCACCAAGAAGGCCCGAAGCCTGCTGAAAAGACCCCAGAGATTAGCAGTGTTTGTGGGGTTCACAGCCCGCAGGCCTTACTTAATGATCCCCGCTCCTGCTCACAGCTGCCTCTGCAGAAGGTGAAGTGCAGGCGGCTGTGAGCAGGAGCGGGGATCGGTAAGTACAGTGCCTTGCGAAAGTATTCGGCCCCCTTGAACTTTTCAACCTCTTGCCACATTTCAGGCTTCAAACATAAAGATATAAAATTTAAATTTTTTGGTGAAGAATCAACAACAAGTGGGACACAATTGTGAAGTGGAAAGAAATTTATTGGGTATTTTAAACTTTTGTAAAAAATAAAAAACTGAAAAGTGGGACGTGCAATATTATTCGGCCCCTTTACTTTCAGTGCAGCAAACTCACTCCAGAAGTTCAGTGAGGATCTCTGAATGATCCAATGTTGTCCTAAATGACTGAAGATGATAAATATAATCCACCTGTGTGTAATCAAGTCTCCGTATAAATGCAGCTACTCTGTGATAGTCTCAGGGTTCTGTTTAAAGCGCAGAGAGCATCATGAAGACCAAGGAACACACCAGGCAAGACCGTGATACTGTTGTGGAGAAGTTTAAAGGCGGATTTGGATACAAAAAGATTTCCCAAACTTTAAACATCCCAAGGAGCACTGTGCAAGCGATCATATTGAAATGGAAGGAGTATCAGACCACTGCAAATCTACCAAGACCCGGCCGTCCCTCTAAATTTTCATCTCAGACAAGGAGAAGACTGATCAGAGATGCAGCCAAGAGGCCCATGATCACTCTGGATGAACTGCAGAGATCTACAGCTGAGGTGGGAGAGTCTGTGTACAACAATCAGTCGTACACTGCACAAATCTGGCCTTTATGGAAGAGTGGCAAGAAGAAAGCCATTTCTCAAAGATATCCATAAAAAGTCTCGTTTAAAGTTTGCCACAAGCCACCTGGGAGACACACCAAACATGTGGAAGAAGGTGCTCTGGTCAGATGAAACCAAAATCGAACTTTTTGGCCACAATGCAAAACGATATGTTTGGCGTAAAAGCAACACAGCTCATCACCCTGAACACACCATCCCCACTGTCAAACATGGTGGTGGCAGCATCATGGTTTGGGCCTGCTTTTCTTCAGCAGGGACAGGGAAGATGGTTAAAATTGATGGAAAGATGGATGGAGCCAAATACAGGACCATTGTGGAAGAAAACCTGTTGGAGTCTGCAAAAGACCTGAGACTGGGACGGAGATTTATCTTCCAACAAGACAATGATCCTAAATATAAAGCAAAATCTACAATGGAATGGTTCACAAATAAACGTATCCAGGTGTTAGAATGGCCAAGTCAAAGTCCAGACCTGAATCCAATCGAGAATCTGTGGAAAGAGCTGAAAACTGCTGTTCACAAATGCTCTCCATCCAACCTCACTGAGCTCCAGCTGTTTTCCAAGGAAGAATGGGCAAGAATTTCAGTCTCTCGATGTGCAAAACTGATAGAGACATACCCCAAGCGACTTGCAGCTGTAATCGCAGCAAAAGGTGGCGCTACAAAGTATTAACTTAAGGGAGCCGAATAATTTGGCACGCCCCACTTTTCAGTTTTTTATTTTTTACAAAAGTTTAAAATATCCAATAAATTTCATTCCACTTCACGATTGTGTCCCACTTGTTGTTGATTCTTCACCAAAAAATTAAAATTTTATATCCTTATGTTTGAAGCCTGAAATGTGGCAAAAGGTTGAAAAGTTCAAGGGGGCCGAATACTTTTGCAAGGCACTGTATATATTATAAATACATGTATGTAAATTGTACTTTTATATTTTAACCTTTGACCCCACCTAGTGACCCTAAGTGGGTGGGGCCACCACCCTTTTTGTGTTTTCTTTTTCAGATTTATGTTGTATTTATACAGTTGTGCTAAAAAGTTTACATACCCCAGCAGAGTTTTTAGTTTTTTGGCCTTTTTTCAGAGAATATGAATAATAAAACTTTTTCTTCCCTCATGGTTAGTGGTTGGTTGAAGCCATTTATTGTCAAACTTCTGTGTTTTCTCTTTTTAAATTATAATGATAACCAAAAACATCAAAATGACCCTGTTAGTGATTTGTGTTATCATTCATATTGTAACATCTCTGCCTGTTCGGGTCTCTGCACGTGGCGGCGGAGGAGACGTGCTCAGTTTGATTCCTTGCTTAAGATTCTTGTTGCTCAGTCTGTACACGGTCCTAGACTATGCAAATGATTTTCTGCCACACCCGTCTCCTTCACCTTGGTTTTCCTCTGCTCCACTAATAGTTAATTTTAGCCTTACCTGTGTGATTGACAGCCTATCCTCCTATCAAGTCTGGGGCGGGTTCTTTCTTCCTATTTATTCTTTGCTCACATTCTCATTGGCGCTGGTTATTGCTTTGTGCGTTCTGGCTATTACTCCTTGCTGTTTTTTTTTACATGTATTCCTATTCCTGACCTCTGGCCTTGAGTTTTGACTATTCTCTTGGATTCTGATTCTATACTGCATTGCTCGTCTGTTACCGACCCCTTGGCTAGCTGACCTCCCTTTGTTGATTTTTGTCCTGTCTGCGTTCTTTGTTGTCACATTTATTAGGAACGGACTGTCGACCATTTGTTGCTGTCACCTAGGACAGATAGGCAAGTTAGCCAGGGACAGTGGGGAGGTTCAGTTTTAGGGCTCACTGTCTTCTTGTGCCCCTCCCCCCAGGGTTCTGCAGCAGCACTGGGGAATTGCTTAACTGGCAATTCATTTACACATATTCTCTGAAAAAAGGCCAAAAAATCTGGCAGGGTATGTAAACTTTTTAGCACAACTGTATATGCCCTGTACCCATTATTTGTTATATACACACTTGAGAAAGGGATTTCATCCCGAATCGCGTCGTGTGTCAATCCAAAGAAATAAAGGATTTTATTTTTGGACCAGCGCTCTCCCTGCTTCTTCTCTTCCACACATCTGATGACTTCCCAGTCTCAAGTCTTTTGCAGCCTCCAACAGATTTTCTTCCAAGATTTCCCTGTATTTAGCTCCATCCATCTTCCCATCAACTCTGACCAGCTTCCCTGTCCCTGCTGAAGAAAAGCCTCCCCACAGCATGATGTTGCCACCACCATGTTTCACAGTGGGAATGGTGTGTTCAGGGTGATGAGCAATGTTACTTTTCAGTCACACACAGCGCTTTACATTTAGGCCAAAAAGTTCAACTTTGGTCTCATCTGATCAGAGCATCTTCTTCCACATGTTTGCTGTGTCCCCTATATAGCTTGTGGCAAACTGCAAACGGCACTTCTTATGTCTTTCTTTCAACAATGGTTTTCTTCTTGCCACTCTTCTATAAAGGCCAGATTTGTGGAGTGCACGACTTATAGTTGTCCTGTGCCTCTTGGTTGCTTCTCTGACTAGTGCTCTCCTTGCTCAATGTGTTAGTTTAGGTGGACGGCCATGTCTTGGTAGGTTTGCAGGTGTAGAATACTTTTTCCATTTTTGGATGATGCTTTGAACAGTGCTCCTTGGGATGCTCAAAGCTTGGGATATGTTTTATAACCTAACCCTGCTTTAAACTTCTCCACAACTTTATCTCTGAGTTGTCTGGAGAGTTCCTCGGTCTTCATGATGCTGTTTGTTCACTAGTGTTCTCTAACAAACCACTGAGGCCTTCATAGCACAGGTGTATTTATACTGATACTAAATTACACACAGCTGGACTCTTAACTAATTAAGTGACTTCTGAAGGCAATTGATTGCACTGGATTTTATTTAGGGGTATCAGAGTACAGGGGGCTGAATACTTTTGCATGTTCCTCTTCACAATTATCTGCTACTTTGTGTTGGTCTATCACTTAAAATCTTAATAAAATATATTTAAGTTTGTGGTTGTAAGGTGACAAAATGTGAAAAAGTTCAAGGGTTATGAATATTTTTGCAAGCCACTGTATATGAGGTGGGGCCAGTGGGTAAAATGTTTCTAAATGCGTATAGAGACAGACCTATGAAGCCAACCTGTCCTACATGTTGTGCTTGAGGCCAAGGCCCCACGTAGTGAAATGCAGCAAAAAAACACAGCGGAAACGCAGCATTTTTTCATTGCGTTTTTGCTGACTTTTTCACAGCGGATTTTTTTCCCTTATTAAACCTATAGGGAAAATGCTAGCATTTCCACTGGTATAAATGACATGCTGCGATTTTCAAAAATTCAAGCATTTTTGAAAACGCAGCTTTTCCTCTGCTGATTTTTTTCTGCAATGTGTGGTGGGATTAGCCAGAATCCCATTCACTTTGCAGGTACTGTAAAATGCTGCATTTTTTGCTGCACCGTTTCTGCTGCGGCAACGTGGGGCTTCAGCCTGAAAAAGGCTTACAAGAAGCAGAAAGGAGCAGGGCTTGCTGGGAAAGGGGGACCTAAGATTTAACAATGTGTGAAGGAACTGAACCAAAATTCTCACACAATTTTCTGTTGTAATCTAATAGGTGCTATGAGCTAAGATTAGACAGTCTGACGCTGCACTGGATTTGTCATCCAGCCTTATGTGAAACATTTTAAGACAGTCCAGTCTAAGGGTGGGTTCACACCTGCGCTTGAGTCCATCCTCTGCCAATCCGAGTGAAAATCTCGGGGAACGGGATTGGCATCGGATACCGACAGGTTAGCGACACATTGGTTAAAAACCCATTCATTTGAATGGGTTTTTAAAGCAATACATGGGTGTGCGCTTACACCCTCTGCACCGCGAATCCAGTTTTTTCGTCGGAAACAAAGTCGGACATGCAGGACTTCGTGTCCGACGAAAAAAAAACGGCTTCGCAGCGCAGAGGGTGTAAGCGCACACCCGCGCATTGCTTTAAAAACCCATTCAAATGAATGGGTTTTTAACCAATGCGTCGCTAACCTGTCGATATCCGATGCCAATCCCGTTCCCCCAAGATTTTCACTCGGATTGGCAGCGGACGGACTCAAGCGCAGGTGTGAACCCACCCTAAGTTTGCATTGTTAGACAATTAGGCAAGATTAGTAAATGTGCTCTATAGTGTTGAGATGAGTTCTTTATCTTTGGGAGAGTTGCAACCTAAACTGTCAATAGAAGAGATTTTAAAGTAATGTGAGGCATATGTGAATGGCACAAAGAAACTACATATTTCTGGGTAGCAAAAATGCTGACCTAAAATCTGATGGTCTTGCTCAAAAGTGAGCTTTTTTATCTTTGCATATGTTGCTTAGAAGCTGAAGGTCTGAAGTGGGACACCTCTTAACCCCTTGCCGCTGCAGCCATTGATTTTTGTTTTTACTCCCCTCCTTCCAAAAGCCATAACTTTTTTATTTTTCTATTTGCAGAGGCATATGAGCACTTCATTTTTATGGTCCAAATTGTACTTTGTAATGGTACCATTTAATATTCCATACAATGTACTGGTAAGCTGGAAAAAAAATCAGAATTGGGTGGAATTGGAGGAAAGGTGCAGGCTTTGTTTTTACTGTATTTAGTGTGCAGCCAAAATGAAATTCTGTGCAATTATGGCGATACCAAATTTATATAGTTTTTTTTTATGTTTTATCCCCTTAAAAAATCCAAAACTTTGAAAAAAAAAATCTTATAGTTCTGACACCTGTAAATTTTTAAGATTTCTGTGTACAAGTATGCAAAAGGCATCTTTTTTGTGGGGCCAGATGTATTTTTTTATACCATTTTGGGGAATGTCTGATTTTTTTTATTGCTTTTTATTCAAATTTTTATTAGAAGTGAAACATCACATAAATGGAAGTTCGGCTCTTTAGATCTTTTTTACCTGCTATGATGTTTACCATATGGGAAAACTCTTGTGTCACATCTTCATAGATTGCAAGCTCTCATGGGCAGAGAGCTCACTCCTTTTGTGTGAATTGATTTATTACTCTATAATTTTTTTCTGTACATGAACCCTAGGATTTGTAAAGTACTGTGGAATATGTTTGCAATATATAACATTTATGATTATTATTACTATTATTGTACAGCTGTTAGGAAGGATATCTTAATGCTAGTCTGGAAGAGAACTTGTAGATATTTCTAACTGGATAAGTCAAATGCTTTTTGGATATCAAGCCTCTCATGTTGTATAGTAATAAAGTCTTTTTCAGCAGAAGAAATTAGGGCTGCCACAAAGTGGACTATTCGTCTAGAGAAAATTTTACCGAACATTTTGTAATCAACATTCACGACTGAGATTTGACATAAATTGTTACCAGCTTTTTTGTTGCAGATTTTGCTGCAGTTCTTTTTTGAGCCAAAGCCAGGAGTAAATGGAGCAGAAATGAGAAGTATAAGAGCTTCCTATATATTTCCCATTCCTTTTGTAGCCACTCTTGGCCTTGACTCCAAAAACTGCAGCAAAATCTACAACAAAAAAAGCTGCTTTCTGCAATATGGGGTCTTAGCCTTAGGGATCATAGTGAGTGCTTATTTTTTGTGGTGAGCTTAGGTTTTTATTGGTAAAATTCAAATATTAGAAAGCACTTAGATATTTCACTTCTGTTAAATCCACTCCTGACTTTACCTAAAAAAAACCCTACAAAAAAATTTACAACAAAAAACAATTGCGTTTCCACAACAAGGGGCCTTAGCTGAAAGTATTTTACTCCACATTTTTTTTTAGAACCACCTACATCCTGTTTTTGTACATATTGACAATCCTGATTAATAAATGAGTAACATTTAAGCTACGGCTTCACATTGCAGAAATGCTGCTTTTTTTTTTTTGTTGCAGATTTTGCTGCTTTTTTTTTTTTTTTGAGCCAAACCTAGTACTGGCTACAGTAGGAATAGGAAATATATAGGAAGCATTTATACCGTATTTTTCAGACTATAAGACGCACAGGACCATAAGACGCACCTAGGTTTTAGAGGAGGAAAATAGGGAAAAAAATTTTAAAGCAAAAAATGTGGTAAAATATTTAATAACATATGGAAGTTGTAGTTTTGCAACAACTGCAGGGCCATATTGATAGGTGGCCGTGCAGCTGTACGGGGATGCATAGGGCATCTTTTTTTGTGGGGCCAGGTGTATTTTTTAGTTATACCATTTTGGGAAATGTCTATTGCTTTGATCACTTTTTATTCAAATCAGAGGCAAAAAAAAAAAAATTATTATTATAAGTTTGTAGACCAGGCATTTTCGGACACAGGGATACCTAATGTGTATGTGTTTCACAGTAATTTTCTACTTTTATAGGTATTCTAGGGAAAGGGAGTGATTATAGAACTGTTTTTTTATTTATTTTTTTGATAACTTTTTTTTTTTACTATTTTATTAGCCACCCCCCCATAGGGGGCTTGAACCTGCAATCATTTGATTGCAAGTCCCATAGACTGCTATACAACTGTATTGCAGTCTATGGGAGACTCTGTGCATTACTATGACAGGCCTGGAAGCCTGCGATCTCTCCGCGCTGGAGTCAGCCTGCAACGTAATAAGGTACCAACGGGCCCGCGACGGTTTTGGGGGGGCTTACATGTAGTAATGCCCGCAATCAGAGTGGACTCTTATCACAGGCATTAGATCTGGGTCTCCGATCCACATTTTCCTCCAAAATTTTGGGGGAAAAAGTGTGTCTTATAATCCGAAAAATACGGTACTTCTCCCTTCTGCTCAAGCCACTCCTGACTTTGGCTCAAAAAGCTTCTCTAACAAAAAACGCAACATGTATTATTAACTATTCTTGAACATAAGAAATTGTGTTCAACTCCCTTTAATAACAATATGGTCAATGTTGTTCTTTTTTTCAGATTCTGCACCCTGTTATACCACAAAAGTGTCCCTTAATTTACAGATTTAGGAGATACAAAACCGAAGTCCAGAAAACAACTGTATGATGGCACTTTATTTAGGTTGTCTTTTAAGATTATTTTGTGCTGCAATTACAATATTGTTACTAACATATTATGTCTTAAATTAAAATAAAATGGATGACTGCTGTAGATGTGTAACAATGAACAGATGTGCAAATGACATTTTCTAACAAAAATATAATTGCTGTGTCTGATATTCAAATATATATATTCAAACAGTCTTCATTAGTCATGTTTATGATGAAGGGTTATACATTGTGAGGTTGGAAATGTCTTTGTGATTATAAAAGAAACTAAATAATAAAAAATGTATTCTAAATTAAAAATATAAAATGAGTACCTCTCATAGTTCATTTCAGTACTGATCTAAATTCTATCTGGGTGTTCCTGTTTCTATAGAACACCCTGGGTGTTCCTGTTTTCTACTGTATACACAAAGTGGGGAAATCACAATTGAATTTTTTTCTCACATTATACTGGATCTAATGTTTTGTTTCATTTTCTAGAAGCCTGTCCTTTTGGGAAATAGATTTACTGATAACCCAATTTTTGTCCATGTCAAAGGCACTGTGGACAGCTATGTTAACATTGGTGTCATCGGTTGTATTTTATTATGGGATTGATCAAATGGTAGATTCTAGTAGATCTGGTACAATTGAAATTGGGAAACCTCCACATGGAAGCTCGGACTTTGCTACAAATAATTCCCAGGTCAAGATCCACAGAACATGTAGCCAGTGAGAGCAAATGGAACATTAAGAACAAGAGCTGTGTCAAATACCAAAGAAGATACACAAAACCAAGAGTAAATCTTAGGGTATAAATAGGAGAGTCAAAGACTTGTCAAGGTCAGGACAGTGACAAAAATACCCACTATAACAATCAGGTAGCAAAATCTGCAAAGGAAATACCTCACCAGACAATGAGTGAGAGAACTGACTTAGTATATATAGCAGGCTTGAGCATCTGATCCAGAACAGCTCAGAAGCAACAGAGCTCAGAACCAGGAAGAATTAACTATTGCTTTGCTACAGTGGAAAAGGAAGACTGCTACACAGGGTGTTGGAAAGGGAAAAGACAGCATAACACTTAAAATAAGGATTACTGATGCATCATCTCCTTCAGGTCAAGTCCAGGATTTGGTAACAGCAGTTAATGGAGATGTAAATCTTTATCCAACATCATACAGATGCAACATTTCAACCCTTAAGATACATGAGTCTTTTACAAGCAAGTTGCTTACTCAGCATCATAGTTCAGCATAGTATGATATTTTGCCCATTTGCAGTAACAGAACCTTTATACCAGTGTGATCAAGGCCTCAAATAACTAGCCTTCTACTGTGGCAGCCCCAGAAATGCTGCTTGGCTGGACAGCTGTTACTGTAACAAAGGAGAGATGAGCAAGACATTGGGACTTATTTGCAATCAAAACTGAATGCTGCAACAATGTAATGGAATCTGCAATGTCATTACCAATATAATGAGTCTTATGTTAATGCACTGAATAAATCAGGTCTAGTCATTCTGAAAAAGATACATGGTATGGGTTCCTAAACTATTTACATGCTAAACAGAGTGAGATAAGGTTAAGATTTTTTACTCTCTATCTTTAAATCTATGTGACCTGACTGGGGAGGACTTTATTCAATAAGGTCATTTTGACAAAACTGAAGACAGATACAGAGTGCCTCATAAGCAGAAATTGAAAGTACTGACTCAACAATCTGTATAAATCAAACATAACAAACATGATGGCATTACAGCTGTCCATCACATCTAGTGCTATGTTTATAGACAGAATGTCCTACAGATAGTGCATCTTATTTTAAAACAAGTGTGAAACTTAACTGCAAAGGATGGTAATAGAGCTATAGATGTTATAAGATTGGATATTCTATTAATTTTTATACTAAAGTGACAAAGATTTTAAAACTAGTATATAGGATCCACATAAGGGTCACCTTAGATGCCTAAGGAACTGAAATGTGCATATCATTAACTTGAAGGATTAACTGATATGAAACATCATATATTCTGTGTTAACCTGTATTTTATTCATTAGGTTACTTGTTTCATGACAGATACAGTCTTGCAAGGTGCATACTCCCTAGCTGCATTGTTCATGCATTTTTAGTATGCTCATACCTCATAGTACAGTAAAAGCTAATGCTTTACAAACAAAAAAACAATGGTTTCTGCAAAAACATGTTTTTTTATTTTTTATTTTCAACCAGTGGCAAAACTACTGCTTTTTCAGTCAATTTTCTGATTACTGTGGCAGAAAACACCCTTGTATCATTAATGTTTACTTTTTCCTTTTTGGCTTTGCTTCAGGAAAAACTACCTGTGTATTTGGTACCAAACAAGTTTTTAACAAGAAAACGCTCTAGTAATACTTATTAGCCTGCTGCTTCTGGCTCCGTACACTATACTCACTACTACCTCATGCACACGAATGTACTTTTGATGTGCAATGGCAGATCCACAATTGCAAATCAAAGTATAAACACTGTGTGTCCGAGCCGAACAAAGCCACGATTTATGGTGTAGGTTCTATACCTGTCCGTAATTGCAGCTCTGTCAATTCATTTGGATTGTATGGGTCAGTGAAAACCACGGATACCAATCGGATACCAATCCATGTGTCATCAGTACCGTTTTCACTTACTCGGAGACTGCACAAGGTTGTGCGCAGAAGGCCTTAGTGGTTATAATTAATTCTTTCCAGAAAAATGATATATTAGTCTGCTGAGCTCCTTCTTCTCTGTAATATTCTACTCACAGATGGCTACAGGTTTGCTTACTTTTCAGTTTTATTGTATTAATTGAACAGAAAAAATAAACTTACTGTTGTGCTGATCAGACTGATACAAAAATTTGGTACTTACAGTACTAGATTAGCTATATGACATGTAAGATGTATACATAAAGTATTAACTAAGAACACATTTTGTAAAGTTCATATTCTGTCATGTAATTTTGCATATTTGTTTGCTGTATTTATTCTATTGTAGATTAAAATATTTTCTGTTTCACTTGAAATATAAATAAGTGATTAATTAAGATCATCTGTTTCCTTTTTATTATTATAAGATGCTCAAGTTTTTACCTGTAAAACTTTTTTATGCAAGCATTTTTGTAGCATTTTAAGCAATTATTTTATTATGGAGAGATTACAAAAACAAAGGATTTTGAAAATTATGCCAGAAATTAAATCAGATTCTTTAGCTTTATATGCTGCCGCGCTAAAAAAAATACACCTCTCATAGTAAGAGTCCAATTGCGTTCAGGAGCAGAACACTGTCCTGGTCTCCCCTGCATCTTTGGATTCTGATTGACACGTTGCTGTGCATACACATACAGAATGTACAGTATACACAGGGGTGGGTAGATATGGGCTTAGCTCTCTAAAAAAAACTGGACTAATACAATGAGACTAGTGTACTCTTTCAAAGCTGCTAGTAGCAAAATGGCACATTTTTTGTGCCTTTTTGGCTACTAGTAGCACAGTAGTGTAGCTATAATATGCTGCATATCAGAGCAGCATATTAAACTGACAGATCAATTTTAAGCAGGAGTGTAACTAGAAAAGACCAGGCCCCATAGCAAACTTTTGCCTGAGCTACCCGCCCCCCTCAGCGCCCACACAGTATAACGCCCATTTACTGACCACGCACAGAGTATATTTTCCCCTTTATTTGCCCCCCACGCAGTATATTGCCCCTTTACTGGCCCCCATATAGTAATTACCCTTTTTACAGGTCTACATACAGTAAGTACCCCATTTACAGGCCCCTATAGAGTGACTTTAGGCTGCTATCTACTGGATTACTCCAGCAGGTAACAACTAATATTCACTTACCCATCCCCACGACTCCTCCACTTTGGATAACATCCCGACACTGAATAATGCAGTCGCTATGTCACTAATTGAGACCCGTTCATGATCCTTATATCAAAATATACCCTTACAGGATGTTAAGGCATGCAATTCATTGAAAAGAATGGCTTTCAGGCTGAAGACCATATTTATCAGACCCAAACTACTTTTTCTGACCACTGCAAAGTCTGCTGTGTGTTTTATAGAGTAAAAAGGTCAGTAACTCGGCTATGTTTATTAAACGGCATGAATACAGCATACACTACACTAAAGTTATGTTTACCTATAATATGATGTACGAATTTGAGTAACATGATAAAATAAGTATGTTTGCCGCTTCTATACTTCCTCAAAATGTATATGTTCCTTAGTACCATATTGTAATATTATATACAATTTGTGATACAGTTCACCACTTAAGATAAGGATAATTTATAAAAAAAAAAATATTAGGATATATATCATGATGTTATGTCAAATATAGCACTAGAAAATAGAAAATGACTAATGGACTGATGGTACACAGTATGATATGCTTTGAAACCTGCTACATGCATACAGTTTACTAATGTATGGTACAAAATCTTTACATTAGTGGGATGCAAACTGAGCAGATTCACAAGCTCAAAATGACTAGTACACCTGCATTACTTTAGAGTAAGAGGATTAATACAAAATAGTGTGACTCATGGGTTGAACAGGAGAAAGTTTCAATATTGTAAGTCATTAACAGCTCAGGAGCAATGTTAAAGAAAATAATGTCAACTGGACAAAAATAGCATTCTATCAGGATTATATGAATGTCTCTGCACTACTATCATTACTCCTTATAGTCTATTACATTTGGAAAGATCATCAGTTCAGGGAACAGCATGCTCATCCAAGAGATTGGGAGAAAATGTGCACAAATAAACCCTGTAGATTATAGCTGTATTGCATTATGTCATAATACTAGACTAGTCCAAACAGCTGTGAAATAGATTGCAGTATTTTTTTCAGCATATAAATATTTTTTTGTTCTTCTAGGCCATAGAAAAAAAAGGGATCAGTCAAAACTGTGGAGTTGGTAAACCAAACTTTGGCTTGTGTATGATAGTTAGCAATAATAAATTCCATGTAGCAAAATGGTAACATCAGGTTTTTCATCACCATCACGCAAATAAATAAATATTTTTTATTTAAAATCTGAAGCAGGAGTACAACTCCACTTTAGGCCTGGGCCCCACATGGCAGAAACGCCACGGCATTTTAAAGTCACAGGAAAGTGAATGGGATTCTAGCGAATCCCATGCCCACTTTGCTGTAAAATACACGGTATGGACACGCGACAATTTCCAAAACCGATGTGGTTTTGGAAATCACAGTAAGTCAATTATATCTATGGAAACGCTGTCAGTTTCCCTATAGCTATAACTGAAACAGAAAGACCACAGAGGAAACCTCTGCGAACTTTCTTTGCAAAGCACTAAGGGAAGAACTGTGATGCATTGCCACCGCGGCTTTTCCCCCAGCACTTTTTTGCTGCGGAACACCACATGGGGCCTTAGCCTAAAACTGACTCCAACTCAATGACTCCAATGCACCCAACCAAGGTTCAGTAAAACCCAGGAAATGTTCTGCCATTATATAGAGACTTCAAAATTTGAGCTTAGGCTCAAAAGTAAATGGAATTTAACTAGGTTTTAATAGTGCCCAAAGGTTTATAGTTTTCCCAGGGATAAACTTTCGTGCCCATGCGTGTTATGTCATGGTACCAATAATTTTGTGCATTTGCCCTGGAGATGGTTAAACACAAAAGCTGCTCATTGTCATTGGGTTTACCAGAGAAATACTCTGTGTATTTTACTAACTTCCTGTGCAGATCGCTGACAGCCCCACTCCCAGTTCCTAACCAATGTACTCAATAACAAATGAGAGAGATTGGTCCATTTGAGTACGATGGTAATATCTTTTTGGGATCTCCTCCAATTTGCTTAGCAGCCAAAAGGGGAATGAATGATGTGGATGATAATAATATTGCGCAATTTTCTTTGCAATCCAACCTCATATATTGCATAAAGAGATGGCTAGCAAGTTAATAAGGTAGTGTTGTAGGAAATACCACTTCAGACCTCAAAATCTTCAAGAAGTATAAGTCTTTATTCACCTCGAGGTGGGAGAAAATGATACATGTACAATCGGTAGTGGGATGTTATCAAAATCTCAGAGACATCCAGGGCTTGTCTCTCCTTTATTCAATAAAATCCCCATCTATGACATCATTCTAACTTCCTATTGGATGAAGTTTAACATCAATCCCTATGAACATTAGTATGATTCCTAAACAAAGGCTTACACATGAGCTCAGACAGATATTTATCATCTCTGGGGCCTCTCTAAGGCCTGTCCAACATTTCACTAGACAAGATAACCCTTGACATCAGCTAATGGCTACCCCCCAACTTAGAATGTCTCACAGGATATAATATTTCTTAAAAATATATGGTTACAATCACCCAGTATGAGAATACATGTATACATTAGAACACAAAGACTTCATTACATTGCATTATCTAATGTGATAATATGGCACTACAAGTGGATATACATATATTTTTAATAATTTCTCTTCATTCCCCCCCTGTTGTTGGCATTCTCAACACATGCAATTCACCCAAAAATAAAAAAATTAGTTGCTCACTCACACATCGGATTATTATATAATATTTTCCTCATCAGATGAGCATATCTCATAATCCTTAATATTCATGTCTTCCGTAGCAACGGGATTATATGCAAGCATCATGGTGGCTTTAACAAATAGTCTTTTGCAACATGAAACCAATAAAAGTCCAGCACAGCACAATAACCGGAGCACAGAGAAGCATCACAGATTTAATTAAAGGCAAGGCCCAGTTAGGAAATTTTAATATCCATCCTTTGAGCCAATCTCCCGTAACTCCTGCTTCGTCGACCATTTGTTTCCTCAGTGAATGGAGGTGATCAATAGCCTTAGCAAGAGTCCCATTGTGCTCCTCATCATTAGCTGGAATATAAGTACAACAAGGCCAATATCATATCCAGAGCTTAGCGGTTCTGTACAGCTGTCAGTCTCAGACCCGTGAGCTCCTCCTTGTCGGCATTCAAAGCCTCATCCATAATATTGATAAACTTTAATAGTTCATACCTGTTTTTCTGTACCCACTTGGCATTTGCTGCAGCTTGTAATCCAGGGGTCAGCCAGTTTGCAAAGAACATTTCTGCTGTTGAAAAGATTTTAAATCATCTGGAACATCCTGTGGAGCAAAATATGGACTTTTCTTTGATTGGACATGCACACCTGGAACCCATGCATGCTTAGGGATTACCAACAAAGGATGAATTAGTCTTACCATTGAACACACCTGACCAGCCTCCAGGGAGCCTGGTATATGCCATACTACCACATTGCCAATATATATCCATCAAGATTGCAGTTCACAAACCCAAATATTTTTCATACTTAATCAATTTACACCGAATATTCTTCCCCAATTTTGGCCTCTCCCATCATTATAGTAACAACATCAAATTCCCTTTTCCTCATAATTGCAAGACCTTTCTCTTCCAGATCTTCACTCCAAGTTAAGGATATCACAAATTCTCCCCATACATCCTTACATTGGTCAACATCATCTACCAATCTAGTATTATTAGTGAAGTTCCAGAGAGTCTGGCCTGCACAAGCTAAACCTCGAGCATAAGGGAACCATCTGTTATTCTCAAAATGGTTACCTAGGACTAATAACATAGTTCTATACCCACACGTTTCAATATACTCAGTTAGCCTCTAAAAGGTATTGCCTCACTCTTCCACTACTTTCAATGGCTAACACGGTACAACATTATACTACTATCACACGTTTCATTGTCACTTGAACCCATACACCTATAAATGGGAGCTTGAGAGTCTCCAAATGCAGACATTTTAACCTGGAATACTTCACTACCTTCCTGATACTTAGTATGATTAACCCACAAATTTTCTACAGAAATCTCATATGGCTGAAGTTGCCCTCCTAATTTACAAATGGCTAAATGCAATAAACATTCAGTCTCCATCTCACTGATCTCCTCTACTCACATCAATTGTTCTTTCCCTGCTGCATGGGGCATTAATGCACAGACATTACATGATTCATTATGTACACGGCAGACTACTTGTTTCATATGTCTATACCACAAATTCTCTTCAAAATAATTACCAGTACTCAGTTCAATAGTAATATTACCAGGATCTATAATACTTCATCTAGATCTAGTAACATACCTGACTCTACCTGCTTCTGTTTCTGAGCCTAAATATGTCACACATCCATTAATATAGGAAATACTTCATATCAGTAATAAAGACAACAATAATCCAATTGTAACTATAAAAATTAAACTAAAATGTAAACTTTAAAATTGTCCATCATTTAGCCGTGTATGGGAGGATCCTCCTGCATCGTCTGGAACCTTCTGCAGTGGGTGAGATGAATCCTTGCTGATCTCTCCTTCACTTTAACAGCTGTTGGTGTTGCAAGGATCACTTCAAAAGGCCCTAGAAACTTTGGTTGTTTCCACCCACTCTTCTGGTTTCAGATGTACACTTTATCCCCTGGATACAATGGTAGGGGTCCTTCTACTTTGGACTGCGTTTTACCAGTCACCTGTTGGAAACAAAATCTAGTAGTTTTGGTTAATTCCTTCAAATAAATTAGAATTTCATCCACTAATCGATTATCATCTCATTTTCCTCTCACCCAAGTCAATTGGGGGGGACATCATAGGCAGGGGCGCCCCGCTAATGAGGCGAGGTGAGGCGGCCGCCTCGGGCGGCACTGTCCGGGGGGCGGCATTTTACTATTTAATGTAAGCCAGCCCAGGACAGGCCGCTTTAAAAAAAAAAAAAAAACAGAGCTGAGCGCGGCCTGTCCTGGGCTGGTTTACAAGACGTCGCATCTCAGCTCAGGCGGCGATACAATGACGTCATCACGCCGCCTACGCTGAGACACAGACGTCGCGGACAAGAGGAGGCGGCGGCGGCTGCATCAAGGCATCGCAGGTGAGTATAGCTTTTTTTTATCTATATAAATAAGCCGTAACCTGTTGGAGTATCCCCGGCAGGTCAGGGCCTATTTATTTACCTACCCGCGTCTGCTCGTGGCCGCCCCCGCTTCCCCTTCTGCTATGGGCCGCAGAAAGGGAAGCGGATGCCGCTGTGAGCGGCCGCGGGCATCGGTAAGTTAGGCCGCGGGCCGCAAATACTACTATTATTATACTCCGGGGTCTATTCAGACCCCGGAGTATAATAATCGGAGGCCTAGGGTTGGTGAGGGAACATAAAAAACAGTGTTACTCACCTCCTGCAATCCGATGTAACTCCGAGCAGGCTTGAGGCCTGTGGTGACGTCATCAGGTCGCGTCGCCGGCCTGATCACGTGACGTGTGTGCGCAATTAAACAGGGCCGAAAGCTGCAAGTAGTGCACCGGTGTCCAGGATAGGTAAGTAACTCTGATTTTTATGTTTGTATTCTCCCCTGGGTCTCCGTTCATTATACTCTGGGGTCTGAAAAGACCCCAGAGTATAATAATAGTTCATGGGTGGTCCACTATGGGGCATAATACCCTGTGCAGGGACCACTGTAGAGCATAATACCCTGTGCAGGGGCCACTCTGGAGCATAATACAAGTGCAGGGGCCACTATAGAGCATAATACCGAGTGCAGGGGCCACTATAGAGCATAATACAAGTGCAGGGGCCACTATGGAACATAATACCAGTGCAAGAGCAACTATGGAGGATAATACCAGTGCAGGGGCCACTATGGAGCATAATACCCTGTGCAGGGGCCACTCTGGAGCATAATACCAGTGCAGGGGCCACTATGGAGCATAATACCGTGTGCTGGGGCCACTATAGAGCATAATACAAGTGCAGGGGCCACTATGGAGCATAATACCAGTGCAGGGGCCAATATGGGGCATAAAACTGTGTGCAGGAGTTGCTGCGGAACATAATACCGTGTGCAGTGGCCAATGTGGGGCATAATACCGTGAGCAGGGGCCACTATGGAGCATAATACCGTGTGCAGGGGCCGCTGAGAGGCATAATACAGTGTGCAGGGGCCGCTGTGGGCCATAACACTGTGTAATACTGTGTGCAGGGGCTGCTGTGGAACTTTATAGTGTGTGTAAATGGGGCGCTATAAACATGGGCTATGGCACCTGTTTATATTATACGCTGTCTGTTTATAGTGACCGTGTGATGTAATTGTAGCCTTGTCAGATACTGTAGACATGTACAGGACGAGGCTGCAGTTACATTACATGGCCGCTATGAGATGAATGACACTATGTAAACAGAGAAGCGGTCACGGCGCTTACACAGGTACCATTCAAACAGCTGATCAGTGGGGGTCCTGGGTTTTTGAACCCCACTGATTAGTTTATTAATGACCTGGAAAACCTTTTAATTAGTTAACACCTGGGGTATTATTAATAAGGGGCACTATTTATACAGGGTACACACGGACATTATTAATATAAAGATGCACTTGGGGGTATTATTCATTATGGGTGGTTATATCATATATTTTATAATTGGGGGTAGCAGCAGGATGGGGGCTTTGTGTAGGTGAGGACAATGTGGGTTGGATGCCTGGAAAAGTGAGGAGCCAAAGATGTCTGTGTTGCAACCTTTACAGAGACAAGACACAGCTGGAAGAAGTGGTCATGGCGATCCAAAGGGAAGAGAAGAGAAATGTGAAGGATTAGTCAGAGACGTCACCTGTAAGTCACAAAATGTTACTGCACTGTATTCACCTAAATGATAGAGGATAAATACCTGAGTGATGGGGGTCTGTCTGCTGAGACCCCCCACTGGGCCTGAGAATTGGGTTTTTCCCCCCACTAGGTGGGAATTCAGCCTGACCGCAGCCATATATATAGGTGTGTCACTTGGTGGATGGACGAACCTGCGTGGCTCTCATTCACTTCAATGGGAGTGCCAAAGATACCCGAAGTCCAGTACTCAGCTATCTGCGGCGCTCCTATTATAGAGAATGGAGGACACGTGGCCTCGTCCATCCACCAAGCAGAAGATGTGTGAAGTTACTTTCATTGTTAATGCCGTGTTGTTGATCTGATACTGAAGTAATACAGGAAGAAGAATTCTTAAAAACTGTTTTATAACTTTGTATATTGTGTATATTGTGCGACGATAACAGTGTGTTAAACTAGTAGCATGGAAACTCAGTTTTTTTTTTTTTTTTTGGGGGGGGGGGGCGTCTTTCCATAGTCCGCCTCAGGCAGCAAAGAGGCTAGGTTCACCACTGATCATAGGTCTACCTGTAACTAATTCATGCGGTGTCAGATGATGATCCCGCCCCCTGACATTTCTCAGGGACATGAGGGCCAATGGCAAGCAATATAACCAGTTTTTCCCTGTGGTCTTACACAATTTACCTAACCTAGCTTTTATTAACCCCTTCATTCTTTCCACCAATCCATTGGATTGAGGATGATAAGAACTAGTCAATTTTTATTCCCAATTTCTTGCACACTTCTGTCATTACTTCATTCGCAAAATGGGGCCCATTATCTGACCTCAAAATTGAACAAATTCCAAACCCAGAAAACACCTCCCTCATTAAAAGTCTGGAAACTGATTTTGCATCTGCTTTTACACATGGGAAAGCCTCAATCCATCGAGAATACGGCATACTACTACAAGTATATAGCGATATGTTTGTATTCTCTCTCCCATGTCTATAAAATCCATACGCAGATGTTGAAATGGTCCAATAGGTTTAGGAATTTGTGACTGAGAAATCTGTTCTGTAGGGTGTGATGAATATGTTTAACAAATGTTACGCTGATGCAAATAGAATGAAATTTTTTCATTCAAATCTGGAACATACCAAGTGTCTGAAACAACACTGTACATTGAGTTTTTACTTTCATGTGCAGGCAGATGTAATTTTGGCAATAAAAACTGCAGTACACTATCAGGTAAGATTGCTTTACCACTCATAACTCGCCATACACCAGTTGTTTTATCTATCTGTCCTCCTCTTTCCTTCCATTTTTCCTTTTCAGCCACTGGTGCTGAATCCTGCACCTCTATAAACATCTGGATAGACAAATTTTTATCAGAATCAGCTTTCAATGCCATTTACAACACTATAGGGTATGGCGTTACCATGTAAGCTGCCTCCTTTGCTGCTTCATCGGCTAACATATTAGCTCTAGTTACAATATCTCTCCCCCCTGTATGTGCAGCGCACTTAACCACTGCTAGAGCAGTTGGCAATCTGACAGCTTGTGCCAATTGTTTAATCAAAGGAGCATGCAAGACAGGAGAGCCATCATATCTGAAAAATCCACGTCTTTCCCATTTCTGAATACCTGACAGTAATGAGGTTGCAGCATAGGCAGAGTCAGTGTACAAAGTCAGGGTCTGCTTAGCATACATGTGTAATGCCATCAATGCAGCTATCAACTCAGCTGCTTGGGCAGAGTAGGTAGAAGGCAAAGCCCACTGTCCTACTATAACTGGCTCATCATTTTGGAGAGACACTACAGCACATCCAGTAAAACGCACCCCAGTGTCTGGATTCACATATGAAGACCCATCAATGTACACATGACAACTGTCAGAAATGGGGTCCTCAAGTGCAATTTGTGGGAGAGGTTGAGGACATTCATGCACTTCATCACCAGGATGTACTGGTTGTACAATAAAGGCAGCTGGATTTACAGTATGACAACGGACAATAGTAGTTTGACTTCTCCAGCATAGCATAACTGCATGTTCAACAAACAGAACAGTAGGAGATCCCAATGTAATTTGAAGACTTTTCTCAATTGCAAATGCAGCAGCTGCTAGAGACTGTTCACATGGAAAGTGCCCCTACAAAACAGGATCCAGTGAGGAACTGGATATAATATGTCAACGGCTTGTGGCCAGGAGTGAGAACTGCTGACATATAGCCATCCTTAATATGAGAAAATAAATAAAACATTTTCCCATAGTCAGGACAGGCTAAGGCTGGAGCTATAGTTATAGCCTGTTTCAACTCTTCAATTTTTTTCTTCAGCTCCTTAGTCCATACAATTGGGGCATTTCCAGATGAAGTTTTCTGTAACAATTTAGACAACACTTGTCTATCCTCCTCCCCCTTCCTCTATCTGCCTCCAGAAATATACTATGTGGGCCTGAATGTCAGACCAAGGTTTACTCTCAAGTACAACTATCTGATTCAATTTTCTTTGCAACTCTACAGGTAAACCTTTAATAATCGTCTGGTAAAATAACACATGTCCCCCTCCTGTCTCATCCCATTCTTGTCCTACCTCCTCTCTCCATTTTTTTTTTCTTTTTCTGCATCTTTTCAATATACAGTATACAATAGGATCCTCATCTTTACCCATAGAACTAGCTGTAATTTACCAAAGTCTCTCCTATCTGTATACATGTCTCTTAATGCTTTCCAAATTATAGTACGATAAGGGTTAAACAAAGCCCCATCGAATGCATCCTCTCTAGATGTTACCCGCTCATGCCCAAATGCTGACTTAAAAATCTGATTAGTCTTCTCTACTATGATGTCAGCTAACAAGACTTTAATATCCCCAAGCGCTAAAGTCCGAGCTAAGGTTTTCTGCTCAAGTTCATAAATCCACTTGCTGGCTCCTGCGGACAAGGAGGGTAAACTACATTTTAAATTCTCCTTATCAATATGTGGCCATGGCCAATATTTAAAAGTATGTTGATTCGCCCGTAAAACCGGAAAGGAGCCAGCAATTGGTTTATGTTGATTTTTTCCCATACATTCATACACTACTTCATATACTGGTAATCCCATCCTGAGTCACCCCATCTCCCATATACACAATCTTTAGCTGCTTGTATTTTATCGCATGCAAAAAATCCTTCCCTAGGCCATGTATGTGGAAACTGAGATCCTAACTTTTCAGTCCATCCAGCAAGATTATCACATAATGGATTAGAATAATATTCGCCTTCCTTCGCAGCCACAATTTGCCTTTCAGCTGCAGTCATTAACTCATTAGCCTCCAAGCCCCCTCCTCCTCTTCCTCCTCTGACACTGCCTAAGATATCTATTTAGAAGATACCACAATGTACCGCAAAAGAATGGAACTGAAAAACCGGCTTAAGAAACTTGCACAACTCAACAGCGACATCTTCTTCTTAACAAAATGCAAAAAGGAGAGACTCATCCCAAAAGGCTTCAATTTACGTAACCCAACCCGGCACACCTACAACAGCCGATATGCAGAACAACTATGTATTCGGACATCTGAAAAGCTGCGGAACAATATGATAAAAATTTCCTATAACAACAAAAAAAGAACAGAGGAGGAGATACAGGCCCTGAAATCATCATTGGATAATGACACAGAGGAAATGAAGGCCAAACTCCACATATACTACCAGAAACTTCAGGACATGCTTATTAACAACAAAAAGAAAAAGCTCCACAGACTGAGACAAAAAGGCCTCATTACTACAACCGCAAGTACTAGCCCAGCTCAGCAAAGCTGTGTTGTGAATCTTTCCTCCTATGAACTAAACAAACACGAAATGTCAGTTCTCTCCAAAGGTCTCTCCTTCTGCCCCTCGGCACACACTGACCATATCCAACTCTGCAATGATATGGAGGAGTTTTTCAGAAAAATGAGATTAAGGGAATATTTTTATGACAAAGACCTTCCATACAGCAGCGACTCTGAGATGGAACAGCCCATAAGGAATCCTACCAAAAAATCTACCTGGACCCCACGCCCTGGAGCTAATGCAGCACTGGATAAATATATTGACTGTTTCAGAAGCAAAGTAAAATCAGAAATCCTGGAGAAACAAAAGAAACAGGCGCATAACCTAACCCTGCAGGAACAGAAGGCTATTACTTCACTAAAAGAAAATCACGATATAATAATAAAACCAGCTGACAAAGGGGGCGCAATAGTCATAATGAACATCTCAGACTATATCAAGGAAGCAAACAGGCAACTGTCAAATCCCATCCATTACTCCAAACTTGGAAGTGATCCCACAGAGGCCTATATGAAAGAACTAAAGAGTATGATCAAGAAGTTTCCAATCCAGATCCAGAATCAGGTAAAAGGACTTATCCCACAAGATCCCAGGCCGGGCTGCTTCTATATGCTCCCAAAGATACACAAAGATGGCAACCCTGGGAGGCCTATCATTTCTGGCATTGGGACACTGACAGAAAACATCTCAGGTTGGGTGGAAAATCTCCTAAAACCCCTTGTCAGGGATACTCCAAGCTATATCCAGGACACCACTGACCTTCTTAACAAACTGAATGCCCTGGGCCCTCTACCTGAAGGTACTATTTTGGCCACCATGGATGTGGAATCCCTGTATACCAACATTCCTCACAAGGATGGAATTGCAGCATGTCGGGTACACCTGGCAAAACAAAACCTCCCAACAGAACCAGTAACGCAGCTCATACAATTCATCCTCAGCCACAACCATTTTACCTTTGGAGAGGATCTATATCTACAGCGAATGGGAACTTCAATGGGGACCAGATGTGCACCCCAGTATGCAAATCTCTTTATGGCAGAACTGGAAGGAGCATATTTATCAACATGCACCACCAAACCTATGATTTACCTTCGTTATATCGATGATATCCTTGTCATCTGGACTGCAGGTGAGGAGGCCCTACTTCAATTCCATAATGACTTCAATGACTTTCACCCGACCATCAACCTTAAACTTAGCTATTCAGGGAGTGAAATTCACTTTCTGGATACCACAATATACATCAAGGACCACCAGCTACTCACATCAATATACCACAAACCCACAGACAGAATGGCCTACCTGAGAAACGACAGCTTCCACCCCAAGCACACAAGACAATCTATCATCTACAGCCAGGCTATACGATACAATCGTATTTGCTCTGACAAAACAGACTTGGACAAGCACCTCCTGGATCTGAGGACGAAATTTCTCAGATTGGGATACAAACCAAAAGTAACAGACAACCAATTAAACAAAGCGGCAGCTATTAACAGAGACAGTCTGCTCACATATAGAGAGACCCGGAAAGAAGCCCGAGTGCCCCTAGTTGTCACCTAAAACCCACAGCTGGAGATCCTACGAAGGATTGCCAAGGAGCTCCAACCTGTGCTACATAGGGACAACAGACTCAAGGACATATTTCCAGTCCCCCCTCTCCTTTCGACAACCACCAAACCTGAGGCGTATTATCGTCCGGAGTGCCCTGAAGGCCCCACCTGAAAATGGCACCTCACCTTGCCTACACACAAGGTGCATGACCTGCAAGCACATCCACACCGCTGACAGTGTACCTATCCCACAGTCACAACAGGTGCACAGAATTAGGGGGACATTTTCCTGCAGGTCTTCCAATGTGGTGTACCTCATCATAATGTGTGTGCAATGTCCCACCACAGGCCTCTATGTGGGGGAAACAGGGCAGAGACTTAGTCAGCGAAAGAACTCACACAGATCCAATATTAATAACAGCAGAACCAATCTCCCAGTGGCCACACATTTCTCCGGAGAAAACCACTCTATTGAAGACTTGCGGGTTGTGGTTTTAATGGGACAGTTTAAGACGCAGGAGGAGAGGAAACAATGGGAGTACAAGTTTATGCAAAAATTTAAAACTCTGCAATTTGGACTTAATATTCATGCCAGCTTCATGTCACACTATGTATGAACTGTGAGCGTCACAAATCACCTCCTGATAGCAAACAGATAACAGATCCCTCTGTCAAGCACCACAACTTTCCAGATTGTTTTTTGACCTGTTGTAAATAGCTTCTCTACTTAGATTGCATTTTGTTTTGGCTTTTTTTAAGGACTCTAAAATGCTTTGAAGACCATGTGTATAAAAATCTGTGAATTTTCAGTTATTGTATCACACCATGTCTGATGAAGGGAGCTAGTACTCCTGAAAGCTTACTTATAAATATACTCAGTTAGCCTCTAAAAGGTATCGCCTGATTTCTTCACTCTTCCACTAAGATATCTATTCTCCTTCACCCCCCTGTTGTACAAGGAGGGTCAGAGATGTCATAAGGAAGGGGGGGGGGGGAGTCCGATGCTTCAACAAATTTTGAAGTCTGCTTAACCCTTGATTTCCCCTGACTAAAAACAGTAACTGGCTTAACTTCTTTGCCATCTGTAAATATCCTTTTACCAAGCAACCTGGACAATTGTTGCACTGTAGTTGGAGGCTGTGCTAAAGACACTAAGCCAGCTACATATATTTTCCCATATATTTCCCATATATTTTCCCCAACATCATCGAAATTAGGCTGTTCATCACAGCTTGTATCTTCCTCTGAGCTAAAAGTAGCCTCAATATACAATACATATCCAAATGATTTAGCTTAATCTTAGAAAAACTTTCTGTTTCTGACCAAGAAACAGTGAGAGATGAAGTTTTCTCACTCCACTTTTTACACCATTTCTCCAATTCTTTCTTATCATCAGGATACTCCTGAATCATCAATAACAACGGAGTAGACATGATGTAAGATTATTGTAACAATCACGCCCACAACAATTAGTGTTATGACCCTAATGGAGGTGCAACTCAAGGTCACCTGACACTCCAGCGGAGCTCAGTACAATGCTCCGACAGGCACCGATCCTAGTAATACGGCACCAGTTAGTATTACAATTAGTATCTGTCACTCCACTTGCCGTTGTCAGGGTAAAGTCTTATGACACCACTCACTATGCAGCAAGTGTCCCCTTGCCTTAACACAAGCTGAAGTGACAACGCTTTGGCGCGAGCTCTACTCCTCCACAGTGCTCACAGTAAGGCTAATTAGCGCCACACCTAGGTGTGTCTGCTTACCAAAACGTGGAGTTTCAGCTTCTCAGCGTATACAGTGAAATGATTAGTACAATGACAAGACAAGACAATTAACAAATAATACAAGACAGATCGATCACTTATCACATCTCTATCATCACTATCATCTCTACCTACAGGCCTTTTGAACCAGGTCAATAAAACTGAGCCAGTCAGTGACGCGAACCTGAAACTGCAGCCTCTTCCTATTTTTTGATCCAGAACCAAATTTGGTCTGTAATCAATAGGGCCTCTCTAGCTCTTATCTCTGAGCCTTAGAACCGGGTACCCAGCCAGCCAGTGCCGCAAACCTGAAGCTGTGACTCCTCTCATCTCTTCATCATTATTCAACTATTCATCTCTTCATCAACTACTTATTCTCAACTATTTATCTCTTCAACTACTTAGTTAAAACATTATACTTCTTGGAAGTGGTATCAAATTTACCCAAACTAACCCCCCACTTACCGAACTGTGGTGGCCACAGGAAAAACAGTGCGGACAGACTTTAGCAAAGCAAGGTGTCTGCTTACCTATTATGTTGATAGTAGTATAATGTTGTACCGTGTTAGCCATTGAAAGTAGTGGAAGAGTGAAGAAATCAGGCGATACCTTTTAGAGGCTAACTGAGTATATTTATAAGTAAGCTTTCAGGAGTGCTCGCTCCCTTCATCAGACATGGTGTGATACAAGAACTGAAAATTAACAGATTTTTATACACATGGTTTTCAAAGCATTTTAGAGTCCTTAAAAAAATTTTTTGCAATCTAAGTAGAGAAGTTATGTGTATAAAAATCTGTTAATTTTCAGTTCTTGTATCACACCATGTCTGATGAAGGGAGCGACCACTCCTGAAAGCTTACTTATAAATATACTCAGTTAGCCTCTAAAAGGTATCGCCTGATTTCTTCACTCTTCCACTACCTATTATGTTGCGCAGGCCTGCACTGCAGAGATTTTCCTGATGGTCACGCTGCCAGCAAGTGGGTTTGAGTCTAGGGCATCACGTCGGGGTCACCAAAATGTTGTAGGAAATACCACTTCAGACCTCAAAATCTTCAAGAAGTATAAGTCTTTATTCACCTCGAGGTGGGAGAAAATGATACATATACAATCAGTAGTAGGATGTTATCAAAATCCCAGAGACATCCAGGGCTTGTCTCTCCTTTATTCAATAAAATCCCCATCTATGACATCATTCTAACTTCCTATTGGATGAAGTTTAACATCAATCCCTATGAACATTAGTATGATTCCTAAACAAAGGCTTACACATGAGCTCAGACAGATATTTATCATCTCTGGGGCCTCTCTAAGGCCTGTCCAACATTTCACTAGACAAGATAACCCTTGACATCAGCTAATGGCTACCCCCAACTTAGAATGTCTCACAGGATATAATATTTCTTAAAAATATATGGTTACAATCACCCAGTATGAGAATACATGTATACATTAGAACACAAAGACTTCATTACATTGCATTATCTAATGTGATAATATGGCATTACAAGTGGATATACATATATTTTTAATAATTTCTCTTCAGTAGTTGATTAGTTAGACTGCAGTTTGTTCTGTATGTTTGGGGGCAGGTGTATCGACAAATTTAGCTATTGCCAACATACACTGCCAGTTATCTAAACACTGTCACTGCATGTGTAGTATTGATTCCTTTTAGTTGTTTTGGGTCATTTACTACTGTACATACAAAAAATGAATCCTGCCGTCCTACTACAAAATATTAAGAAAACAGAATAGTCTTCATTCTATTGAGAAATGATTTCATATTAACCTAATCTGAAACTGCAACAAGTGACCAAGGGCAATCATTGATGGGCTGTTTACATGAAAAATCATGAGTCAGTGAAACAGATATATGTGTTTTGGCATTAAGGCAATGAAAATTTGATGACAGGACAGAATGCCATATTTATGACACCTCTGTGCCACAGTTCTATGGGCTATGGGGTCACACTAAAATTATCCAACTCTATTCTGATCACAAAACTGATTTGAAGTAATGCTGGGTCTGACCAAGTATTATTTTCAATTGTGTATGGTATGAAAGAAACGGCCGGGCAAGTTTGTCAAGTGCTGTCCCCTCAGGGTCTCGGGCTGCCGTTGCACAGAAATATGCCGACCCCTGCTCTAGGATCTTCTCTGATTTCTTTCTAAACTTCATCCTCCACTGTTACCGAGATGTGGAAAGGAATGTCTGGATGAGTTTACAAGTGTTTGTGAGGCTTGGTGTAGCCAAATGAATAGTTTAACCCTCGTTAAAATACTCTTAATATACAAATATAAACATTTCTCATAAGTCTAGTCACAGTATACTACCCCTTCAGCTCAGGTACTTAGAATTGAAAAGAAATGTAATATTTTGGCAACATGCTGACGTCTACACAATACACATGACAGTGAGAGTGTTATTAATGTTCTTAAAACAAACAGTATTTTTTAAAGCTATTGATATTCATGCACTGGCTTATGGAGCAATGTTTGCCTTCCCCACCTTTATTTAGATCATACAATCCTCAACGACTACATTCCATAGTAAAAGTATACACAACATTCTAAGAAATGCATGTCTCATGTCAGAACTTACAACCTTAAAAGCTCTTAAAACTGTTACTAAAGCCTTGATCACACTTGCATTTATTTCTATGCAGTTATTTTTTTGTACTAGAAATACTGTTCGTAGAAAGGAAAATCCCAGTGTGCACAAATGTCATGTAACATAATCTCTTATATATATAAAAATGAGTTCCTGTCTGTCTGTCTGTCTATCTGTCTGTCTGTTCTTTATGCACGACCAAACGACTGGACCGATCCTCACCAAATTTGGCACACATGTACATCAGATGTCCGGGAATATTATAGACTGAGTCTCAGCTCTCTTGGACGTACCGTTCCTGAGATACAGTATTCCCAAAAAATGACCAGCATTAGTCTATACAAGCCTGCAAGTCTTTCACTCATATTCCAACTGCCATACACACGGTCACATGTCCCTTATCAGCCAATAAGAGCTCGCAGGCGCTTACTCTCCTCAGGCACACAGGTTTCCATAGCAACCAAGCTATGTATGACCTGTATTAGTCAATAGCAGTTCACAGGACCTTAAATATTCAGTCATATCACGTGTATCAGCCAATATAAGTTCACATTTAATTTATCAGGTTTCCATAAAAACACAGCCATAAATAGACTGTACCTATACTGGACTCAGTGGCGTAACTAGCAATGGCAGGGCCCCAAGGCGAACATTTGACATGGGACCCCCCCCCTGCACACACTATTATGCCCCATAGTGGCCCTTGCATACACTATTAGTCCTCATAGTGGCCCTTGCACACAGTATTCTGCCCCATAGTGGCCCCTGCACACAGTATCATAGTGGCTCCTTCATATAGTATTATGCGCACTTCCCGCTACTTCTTCAATGTTGGACCAGATGTCACGTGAGCCAGGCATGTATCGCAACGCATAATGACGTCGGACTGGCCCACCGACATCTGGGACACCACCAAGGAGGCCCGAAGCCTGCTGAAAAGACCCCAGAGTATAATGATAGCAGTGTTTGTGGGGTTCACGGCCCACAGGCCTTACTTACCAATCCCCGCTCCTGCTCACAGCCACCTCTGCAGAAGGTGAAGTGCAGGCAGCCGTGAACAGGAGTGGGGATTGGTAAGTAAATAGGGCCTGTTACCTGCTGGTGTAAAAAAAAAAAAAAAAAATCAGAGGTCCCCTAATGCCCCGGGCCCTGTGGCAGCCGCTACCACTGCTAAACCGGTATTTACGCCACTGACTGGACTGCCATACTGGCTTTCAGCATTCTTATAAATTGAAACGTTTTTTAAACTACTCATGTCCCCTGCAGCAAAATGCATGGCTGCTGCTCGAGCTAATGAAAACTCTCAGCAGACCCAAGCCTGTCTCCAATCTGATAAGGTATGTTACAGACAACAGCGAGCTGCTGAAAATCCCCAGCAGACCCAACCCCATCTCCAATCTGACAAAGCATTGTCAGCCACATGCACACAGCTGCACTCCAGGTTTCAATAACAACCCAGCCATTTTTCTTCACTGCTGTAGGTCAGCTTTAAAGGGGCAGGGTGCTGTGGATGACACTGTTACACAAGGTCACATACACACAGCTTTACTCCAGGTTTTCCATAACAATCGATGGCAGGTTTTTCACTGATATCCAAGCTGAAATGCACATGATCACATGACACTTATGGACCAATGGAAAATCGCAGGTTCTGTCTTGACATACACACAACTTTACACCAGGTTTCCATAGCAACCAAGCTATTTATGTCCTGCATGAGTCAATAGCAGTTTGCAGGTCCTTAAATATTCAGTCATATGACGTGCATCAGCCAATATAAGTTCACATTTCATTTACCAGGTTTCCATAGCAACACAGCCATAAATAGACTATACCTATACTGGACTACCATACTGGATGTCAAGTGCAAAACTTGTAAGAGACAGCCAATGTTGTCTTAAGCTTCATTTGTCTGTATAAACTGTTAATGTTGAATGTATTTCTGTGATTCTGTTCCTTTAAGACAGCAGCCATTGTAATTGTGACATGATGCTGGAGTGAGACCCCCCCCCCCCCTTTTATGTCAGCTTGCCTGTTCTGCAGACAGAGTGTGAGCAGAGAAGCAGGAAGTGACGATCCAGAGAGCAGCAGCCATCTTGGCAAGTGTTGTATTGAACTGGTGTGGAGATTTTTCTGTACAGCTAAGCTGTATCTTGGTCCAGAGACAAACAGAGTGTAAAGAGACAACAGGACTAGTGAGTCCACGTGAAAGGAACTGTGCTCAGTGGCTGATCAGTGAGACTGACATTGTGACTGTGTATATGGATACCACAGATAGAGACTCGCAGTGCTGTTGATGTACTGGACGGCACCTGCTAAATCCCGCTTTACATCCCAGCTCAGTGTATGGATTCGGCAGGACTGTCAGTGTGCTGAGTGGAATCTGCTGTTGGATTACATTGCATTCAGTTGGTTTCCCTGTCTGTTAAAGAGGACTTCATTTCTCCCAAGATCCTGATAACCGTGAGGAGAGGACGCTTCACTATAAAAGAAAGGACCGACTTTGGGCCCCACCGCGCGCTTCTACGGACTGTAAGCGGTCCACCTGGACCACTGGGGAAAAGGGGGTGCACCCAAATGTGAAGTCAGGGTCAGTTAGGGATAGTTTTGAGTATATTGTTCATTCAGTGTCCATACTGCAGAAGTGGACAGAGTAAAAGTAGAAACCATTGCAGAATTTGCCTTGAAATTGTTCATGCTATATTGTATATGTAGCCCTATTTGGGGGGGGGGTATGAGTATTATCCCTCCCGCAACAGACTCTGGCGCTGACCTGTGTGTATAATGGGACCTGAAGCCTTCGCTGAAGGGAAGAGTGGGAACATATATGAAATATATCAGTGCCTCCACCCAGGATAGAGCCTCTGTATTACAGGGAGGATCTCTTCCTGGGACTTACCCATGAAGTACAGTTAGTAGCCTTAACAAGGATTACTGTACTAATCTCACAGTCTGAAGAATACATACAGATACCACATAAGGTTATAACAGTAGCTTTATAAGAATCAACAGGGTAATAATACATACATACAATATACTCAGAACACAGCAGTACTACAACAACCAGCAAGTCCTCAACCGTCTTAGGTTATATACCCGGGTATATATATAAATATATAGCAAGAGTCCAGTGCACAATACCTCCAGGCAACAGAAGAGATGCAGGGGCCCCTGTGGATGACTGTGGATCCTCGGATTCTTCCAGGAGATGACAGACAGCCGATCAGGAGATGATGATGATGGTGAGATTCTTCACAGGCAGCAAACAGGGCGACGGTGACGGCAGTAGATGCAGGCCTGACTACCCTAACACTGAGTCCTTAACCTGCCAGCTAAACTACTAGTGCCACCGGGCCTCTAACTAGCTAGTTGGCCTTCGGAAGCCTAACCTATCACTGCCCTGAACTATATATATATATATGGATCCCTAACTACGGTTACTAGCTAGGTCCTGTGAGTATATAGGGGGTAACACATACCTAACTATATACTGTGAAGTAAAGAGGAACAAGTGGCTCTTAGACTCCCCCAGACATAACATGTCTGTCCCAGCAGCTCTGCTCACATCTCTCCCCCCAGCAGCTCTGCCTCACATGTGTCTGACTCACTGTATTTACAAAACAAAACTTGCACTAAATGCCTGGGGTCTCTGAAGCCAAACTGCAGGGGCAAAGAAGCCAGATACATTATATACTAGTAGAAATGGCAGTTCCCTACACTCTCCCTCTGGTGAAATCTTTACGTCACGTCAAAGACATACAAAGTCATAGTATACAGTCAACATTACCAATGACAATATCAATATGGTTGCTTTTGCATTTACAGAGTCACAACAGGTTAATAGGTATACATGCCAGCAGGAGCGAAAATTGGTAACATATTGACCAAAGTGGACACTGCACCCACCCAAGCATGGTATAAATGAGGCTGAGTAGTAAATCTGGGGTCCCCCAAACTATCATATGTCAGCATAGGTGGAGGGTGTCTAATTCTCTCTCCTCTCCGTACCTCTCTCTGAGGTAAACTAGCATGTCCAGGCCCTAAACTAGGGTTGTCTGCCATGGGAGGGGATGGTGCTGGTGGCGTAGGAGAGCTAGATCCCTGCTCATCTGTAGACACAGATCTAGGTACGAATTCTGGAGTTTGAGGGTTCATAGGTCTCCCTGAAGGAGAAGATACTGGTGATCTAGGAACTTCAGGAGCCACAGTCCAATCACTCTCAGGAGTTTCAGGAAGGTCAGGTGGAATATCGGCTAAGGACTGTGGAGAATCGCAGGCCGAGCCATCATTGGAGATATCCATACCATCAATCTGAGGTACAGGCAACAAATGATTTCTATGCCAAGTCCTGATCCTCCCGTCCCGTCCTTTTATCTTGTAGACTGGTATTCCAGGCAACCGATCTACCACTGTAAAGAGTTCACTCCGCCATCGATCAGCCAGCTTATGTTTTGCAGATGCTCCCAAATTCCGTAGCAGAACATGGTCCCCAGGGTTCAATTCTCGGTATCTTACTCGAAGATCAAATCTCCTTTTATTTCCTTCATTCACTTTGGCCGCATTTTCCTCAGCCAGCTGATAAGCACTCTTAAGCGTTTCTTTCAAACGTGCCACGTATCGGTAATGATCTCGATGACTGATACCATCGGTAGAGACTCCCAACAAGATGTCAATAGGTAGCCTAGGCTCTCTTCCAAACATCAGAAAGTATGGTGAATATCCTGTGCTCTCGTGCCTTGTACTATTATAGGCATGCACCATAGTCTCCACTTTTCTACTCCAGGATCGCTTATCCTCAATTCGTAAGGTAACAAGCATATCAAGTAAAGTCCTGTTAAATCTTTCAGGAAGGGCATCTCCCTCTGGATGGTAAGGCGTCGTCCGACTTTTGCGGATGTTCAACAACTGAAGTAACTCTTTGATCAGGTTACTCTCAAAATCCCGGCCTTGATCAGAATGCAACCGGTGTGGTAAGCCATAATGGATAAAATACTTTTCCCAAAGCACTCTTGCAACAGTGACTGCTTTTTGATCCTTAGTCGGAAAGGCTTGAGCATATCGTGTGAAGTGATCAGTCACCACCAATACATTTCCAAATCCTCTGGAGTCGTTGTCAATACAAAGGAAGTCTATGCAGACAAGATCCATGGGGCCCGAACTCTTCAAGTGTCCCATGAAGGCCGCTCGAACCGGGACAGTCTTCCTCTGCAAACATCTGCGACAGCACCTACACAGACGAGTCACGGTATCTCTCATTTTGGGCCAGTAGAATCGGTCTTGTATTAGGCCATAAGTCTTCTCAGGTCCCAAATGACCATGATAATCATGCAGACTTCGGAAAATCATCTTCTGAAAGCAGCTTGGAATAACTAGTTGGCGCCTTCCAGGGTGATCATGATACAGCACCACACGATAAAGTAGGCCATTGTCTATTTCAAACTTCTCCCAATCTCGTAGAAGTTGACTGCATTCAGAGGGTAGGGATGTCTTTAACATTTCTCTGTCTTGAGAACTCACTGCTTGATAAAGAGGTCCAATTAAAGGATCAGTCTTTTGACTCCAGATCATTTGCTTTGAAGATATAGAACAACTCTCAAAGGATCCTAAAGCGGCAGGGTAGGCAAACATGTCTGGTACAGCTTCGGGACCTCCCCCAATAGAGTCAATAAGCCGAGTTTCAGAAAAGGCTACTCGGTCTTCAACTACAGCAGCCATGGCACACAAAGCTCCTACTCCAGGACTTGGCACTTCTTCCCATTCATCCACTACTTCCGGACTAGGTAATCCAGGCCGTCTTCATAGAGCATCTGCCCCAATGTTCTTAGGCCCCGATTTATACTTGAGTGTGAATTGGTAGTTGGATAAAGCTGCCAACCAGCGATGTCCTGTAGCATCGAGTTTAGCGGTTGACAAAACGTATGTCAGTGGATTGTTGTCTGTTCTTACTTCAAACGTGGCTCCGTATAAATAGTCATGTAATTTATCAACAATGGCCCACTTGAGCGCCAAAAACTCCAATTTATGTACTGGATAATTTTTCTGGCTGGGAGAAAGACTTCGACTTATGAAAGCTATGGGCCGTAACCCGGCCGGGTATTCTTGGTGCAGCACGCCACCTAATCCTTCAAAGCTGGCATCTACATGTAGCACATATGGCTTATGTGCATCAGCATAAGCCAGAACGGGAGCTTCTGTCAATTTCTTCTTCAACAACTTAAATGCTTCTTCACAATCCGCAGTCCACCTATCGCCAAAAAGGCTTTTGGAAGACCCTTTCTTCTTTCCCGGATCTCCTGCATCACTCTTCAACAGGTCGAGGAGGGCTCGAGCAATTTTTGAATATCCTTCCACAAATCGTCGATAGAATCCACAAAACCCCAAGAAAGATTGCAACTCCGTAATATTTTGCGGTCGGGGCCAATTCACCACAGCTTCAATCTTACCAGGATCGGTAGCAACTCCTTCAGCAGAAACAATATGACCTACATAAGTGACCGAAGATCTACAAAATTTGCATTTGTCAGCCGACAACTTCAGCCCCTCTTCTTTTAAGCGATGGAGTACTCTCATGAGTCGTTCTTCATGTTCTTCCAGCGTCTTTCCAAACACAATAATGTCATCAAGATATACAAGGCATTCCCGGGGCACTAAATCACCTAACACTCTTTCCATCAACCTTTGGAACGTTGCTGGCGCACCTTTTGTACCTTGCGGCATACGAGTGAACTGAAAGAAACCCAAGGGGCATATGAAGGCTGTCTTTTCCTGATCCTCAGGTGCCATTGGGACTTGATAGTATCCCGATCTTAGGTCCAGCACTGTGAACCAACAGTTTCCATTCAGAGCTTCCAGAGCTTCTTCAATTCTCGGCAGTGTATACTGATCAGGTAAGGTTCTCCGGTTCAGAGTTCTGTAATCCACACATAGGCGAATTGCTCCAGATTTTTTTCTTACCACCACAATAGGTGAGGCATAGGGGCTCTTACTGTCCACAATGATCCCCTGACCTTTCATTTGCTGTAGAGTCTGTCTTAACTCATCAACATCCTTTGGAGCAACTCTCCGTGGTCGCTCCCGGAAGGGAGTAGAATCGGTCAATCGGAAAGTGTGTTGAGCACTTTTAGCACAACCTACATCCATATCATCCATGGAGAACACTTCCGATAATTCAGACAACTTCTGTGTCAGTCGCTGATTCCAGGCCTCTGGTAAATGTGGATCACTCAAGTCAAGATTGAGATTAGGGATTGCATCTCGGATTTGAATCCTGCACACTTCAGCGTATGGATTTACTCCAAGCACAGGGTAGCAGTGGGCCACATTCTGGTATGGTCCAATTACAATCGGATGCGGTGAACAGTTCCTCACTGTCACACAGGTAGATAACTCCACTTTATTTCTCCAGTCCTTTCTCTCTGGGATCACCATCCAGCCATTCTGGTTAATCATTTCTTCAGGGGTTTCCATAAGGACATAACTCCCCCCTTCAAGCAAATCGGGAGCAATGCTGGAGGCTACTCTCAGAATTCTCTCCCCGCCGGCAGGAACTTCCACGGTTCTCTCACCGATATGATATACCATTCCATGTCGATAGCCAGTAGACAGGGCATCACAGAGTTCTCTAAGATCAGAAGATATATTCACCGGCTGAGCTGCAGGGTTCCAATCTCTTCCAAGAAACTTCTGAAAAGCATAATGCACTGCGGGACAATTAGTGCCAAGTATCACAGGAGCTGCACAAGAATCCCCTGTATCAGGACAGACAAGAGCCGTAATCTTCATGGGAGCGACACTCTGATCTTCTAATTCAGGGACAGCTATAACTACTTGTAGGCTGCCATCTACAGGATATGATCCTGAATTAAGCCCCCACAATTTCATTTGTCCTGTAGACTGAAGAGGTATATCCCTCAGATACTTTTGGTAGAACGAGCGATAAATCAGGGTCACTTGAGATCCTGTATCAAACAGGGCAGGAGCGGCATGACCATTGACAGTGACTTTGACAACGGACCTGGAGCCCGCGATAGCGCCTCTGGTATTTACTCGGCCCGCCTTCCTTCGGTGTCTTTGATTCTGAATAGAGAAGACAGCACTGTGTCTCAATCCCTCACTGTCCTCCGTACACTGTCTGGCACTATGGCCCGTCTGACCACATTTATAACAGGTTCTAGCATCCTTCCTCCATTGAGTGGCAGTGGGTGGAGTGGCGGACTGTCTAAGTTCTGACCGCTCCGCTGGTTTGTCCTTGTTTGAATTAGGAACAACATCTTCTTTAGAGATGCTTTTCGCTTTCTTAGGGGTACTAAAACTAATGTCAGCTTCTTGTTTCTTCACTAACTTCATTAAGTCAGGAAATGGAAGGACTCTATCAGATAGTAAGACCTTGAGTACTTGAGCAAGAGGATGATGAGGTTGTAACCCTCTCACCAACTGACTGGTTCTCATAGCGTCTACCTCTGAAGTAGATATAGCTGCGTGGTACACCAGACGTGAAAGAAGTAGCTGTAAACGGTTAATAAAAGTAGAGACATTTTCCCCTTCTTTTTGACGAACCATTCGGTAATCAGCAACCATCTGGGCAAGGTCATAGTATGGCTCAAAGTGATCAGACAGTACTTGTATATAGTCCAATGCACTCACTCCTTCATGAGAGTCTCTGTACAAGCGGATCAATTCTGCAGCAGGAGACCGCAAACTTTCACTGATACGCTGCCGCTTGCCTTCTTCAGAGCAAGACCATTCCTTCAGGCATTGGAGAGTATGTTCTTTCCATATCTCAAAGTTTTCCTCCCCTTGTGGTACTGGGACATTACCAGAGAATACTTTTAGTTTCTTGTAGTGAGTGGCCTGCAGGCCCTGAGCTAACATTTCAGTCAGCCTGGCTAAAGTGCTAATAGCACTGTCACTAGAGGAACTGCTAGCGACGGCCATACTGGGGGGGTAACTGGCTGAGCGGGGTTCTTCCTTTACCTGAACCAGGGGAGGAACAGGAGGTCGGTAATCCCATGTAGTAGCTAGTGGGAGGTTCCCCTCTGAGCTATATCGCTTCTCCATATCAATGACTATTCCCACTTCCAAATCTCAGCAGTGCCTCCAAATGTAGCCCTATTTGGGGGGGGGGTATGAGTATTATCCCTCCCGCAACAGACTCTGGCGCTGACCTGTGTGTATAATGGGACCTGAAGCCTTCGCTGAAGGGAAGAGTGGGAACATATATGAAATATATCAGTGCCTCCACCCAGGATAGAGCCTCTGTATTACAGGGAGGATCTCTTCCTGGGACTTACCCATGAAGTACAGTTAGTAGCCTTAACAAGGATTACTGTACTAATCTCACAGTCTGAAGAATACATACAGATACCACATAAGGTTATAACAGTAGCTTTATAAGAATCAACAGGGTAATAATACATACATACAATATACTCAGAACACAGCAGTACTACAACAACCAGCAAGTCCTCAACCGTCTTAGGTTATATACCCGGGTATATATATAAATATATAGCAAGAGTCCAGTGCACAATACCTCCAGGCAACAGAAGAGATGCAGGGGCCCCTGTGGATGACTGTGGATCCTCGGATTCTTCCAGGAGATGACAGACAGCCGATCAGGAGATGATGATGATGGTGAGATTCTTCACAGGCAGCAAACAGGGCGACGGTGACGGCAGTAGATGCAGGCCTGACTACCCTAACACTGAGTCCTTAACCTGCCAGCTAAACTACTAGTGCCACCGGGCCTCTAACTAGCTAGTTGGCCTTCGGAAGCCTAACCTATCACTGCCCTGAACTATATATATATATATGGATCCCTAACTACGGTTACTAGCTAGGTCCTGTGAGTATATAGGGGGTAACACATACCTAACTATATACTGTGAAGTAAAGAGGAACAAGTGGCTCTTAGACTCCCCCAGACATAACATGTCTGTCCCAGCAGCTCTGCTCACATCTCTCCCCCCAGCAGCTCTGCCTCACATGTGTCTGACTCACTGTATTTACAAAACAAAACTTGCACTAAATGCCTGGGGTCTCTGAAGCCAAACTGCAGGGGCAAAGAAGCCAGATACATTATATACTAGTAGAAATGGCAGTTCCCTACATATATTTTGCTTGTCTTTAGCCCTGTCATTTTACCTTTAACTAGCCTTTATTAACTTATAGTAAATATATATTTTTTTCTTGAACTACCGCGTGTGCGTTCATTTCTGGTTGCGGAGTCCAAACCACCTGCCTTGCTCTCGGTTCACAAATTGGCGTAGTCGGCAGGATCCGCTTACCAGAATGGACGGTGACGCACCCGTTCGGGAGAATGGTGCTAGAGGAAGAATGCCAGCAGGGGCTATAATGAGTCAGTTAGCTAAATTTGATGGCAATAATATGTCAGTGAGTATGTGGGTGGAACAGATACGAATGATACAGCGAATGTACCAGACCGCACCAGAAGTACTAGTAGAGCTAGCAATATTGACATTACAAGGGGATGCTAAGACCACGGTGATACTGAGGCCATTTGAACAAAGGCAGACATTTGAGCAAGTAGTCCAGATTCTAGAAACCATCTATGGAGAAACTGCATTGCTGGGGTCTCTGCAGGCTCGGTTCTTCCAGAGGGTACAACAGGAGAATGAAAGCCTTCCCCAATATGCAAATGCCCTACAAGAACTGCTCCGAGATATTCAAAGGAAGGAAAGAGGGGGCTCGCCAGCCTTCTGTAACCCTGATCGGACTCTCCGTGACCAGTTTGTCCTGGGGATACGTGACGGCAGTTTAACTGTGACTATGCAGGATTTTATACGACGAGAGACTGATGCTAAATTCCATGATGTACAGGTAGAGGCCATCTCCCGTGCCAATAGTATGGTCCCGAGGCCGCAGACCGCAGTTGGAGTTACTTTGTCACAGGGGGCTAGTTCTGGCTCAGAGACAGTAGAAAAAGGGACGGTTAAAGAAATTCTCACAGTAATGCAGAAACTGCAAGAACAAATGGAACACTTGCACACTCGTTGTGATGAGCAGTCTATGAAAATTGCAGACTTCCAGAAGACTGGAGATGAAAGGGTGAGCCATCCACACCCAGCAAGTCAGAATCACCCACCACCCCGCTGGAGGGGTGAGGATAGGACCTACCGAAGGGGTCCAAATCATTTAGTGCAGTGCTCAGGAGAAATCGAAGGGGCTTACCGAAGGGGCCCAAACAGATGGCCAGAACGACGGGGGATACGCTGCTGGGAGTGTGGACGGATGGGCCACGTTGCTGCTAGATGTCCAGAGCAGCGACAAACTTATGAGAGACCGCCGTTAAACTGAAGTCCCCTGCTGCTGAAGGGCGTGTAGTAGGGGAGACTGACAAGGAGACTATGTGGGGAGAATGCCCTGATGATGACCTGATCGCTGCAAGTCCTGTCATACAGGTGGAAATGGAGGGTATTCCGGTTACCGGGATGATTGACACGGGTTCCCAAGTAACGACCTTGAGTAGAGACTGTTATGAACGGTACTTCCGGCAACATGTGAAATATGATCCCCATACATTCGTACGAGTGGTCGCAGCTAACCAGTTACCAGTTCCGGTCGTGGGAGTGGCCTGGATGAATGTCCGGGTATGTGGCCAAGATCTAGGTAGGAAAGGCATTGTGGTGGTACAGGAGTCACATGAAGTAAAGGTCCCTGTCATTTTGGGGATGAATGTGTTAAAAGAATTAGATCAGATCCTCTTTGAAAAGAAAGGTCACGGTTATTGGAAAGAAACCACCACCCATCGGCCTACTCAAACAGCTTTCCAGCGGCTGATCCGGACATGTGGCTTACAGAAAAGTTCAGATGCACAGCGTCCTCTGGCTCGAATTTCAGTTCCTTTGCATACAAAAGTTACACTGCCACCCAGTCGGGAGACAATAGTGTCCATGCCCGTAGGCACCTGTCGGAAACTAGAGGGCATAGCTGTGTTGGTAGAACCACTGCAGGCAGCCGAAGGAGGTGTTGATCCGCTAGTGGCCCGTTCCTTGGCAATAGTTCGCAATGGAAGAGTACCACTTCGATGTGTAAACACTCAGGACCAGAGTGTGGACCTGACCCCAGGGAGGCTGCTGGCTAACATCTATGTGACTCCGGAGGAAGTAAGGAAAGTAACTCCAATGCAGCTGAAGCCGACTGAAAGGGATGAGTGGACCGTAACTGTGTCCATGGGAGAAGATGAGGAACCCACCTCTGAATGGAATGGCTGTGCAATTCGAGAACAGATGAAGATGGATGTAAGTTCATGTTCTCTGGAATGGGTGCAGAAGGTAGATGAGCTGTTGTGGGAGAACCAAGCCACCTTTGCACGGTATGCTGAAGATTTTGGATGTACCACAGGGATCTACCATGAGATTCCCACAGGAGACACCCCTCCAATTAGAGAGCGCTACCGACAAATTCCTCCACAGTTGTATCAGGAAGTGAAAGAACTGTTAGCTAAGATGCTACAGGGTGGGATCATCCAAGAAAGCCAGAGTCCCTGGGCGGCTCCTGTGGTGTTAGTAAGAAAAAAAGATGGGTCCATCCGATTTTGCGTAGACTATCGGAAGTTAAACGCTTGCACCGTACGAGATTCCTACCCCTTGCCACGGATTGAGGAGTCCCTCTCAGCGCTAGGGAGAGCCCGGTACTTCTCCTCACTAGATCTGGCTAGTGGGTATTGGCAGGTGCCGATGGCCACAAAAGACAAGGAGAAGACGGCATTCATCTTGCCCATGGGACTATACGAATTTAACCGGATGCCCTTCGGGTTGACAAATGCACCCGGAACGTTTCAGCGGTTGATGGAGAAATGTCTCGGTGACTTCAACTTTGAGTTCACTCTCATCTACTTGGATGACATTATAGTGTATTCTGCGACCTTTGAAGACCATCTCCACCAGTTGGGGCAAGTATTTCGAAGATTGCGGGAACATGGGCTCAAATTGAAACCCAGTAAATGTCGGTTGTTCCAATCTGAAATTGATTACTTGGGTCACCGCGTATCAGGAGAAGGGGTGAGACCATCAAGAGACAAGATAGCGGCTGTTCAAGATTGGCCGATACCGACTACCCTGCGAGAAGTGAGGGCGTTCCTTGGAGTAGCTGGTTACTATCGACGGTTTATTAAGGATTTCGCCAAGGTAGCAGCACCACTTAATGCTCTCCTACGAGGCACATCCGGTGGTCCAAAGAACCGGTCCGTGAAGTGGGGACCTGAACAGGAACAAGCCTTCCAGGCATTGAAGGATGCACTGACAACAGCCCCAATCTTGGCATATGCTGATTACCACTTGCCGTTCCAGCTATATACAGATGCAAGCCTGTATGGTCTTGGAGCAGTGCTTTCCCAGCTTCAGGATGGCCAGGAGAGGGTCATAGCGTACGGCAGCCGGTCTTTGAGAGATTCTGAAAGAAACCCCGAGAATTATAGTTCATTTAAATTGGAGCTGTTGGCACTGGTATGGGCCATGACCGAGAAATTCTCTGAATATTTGACCGGTGCTGAAGTTTTAGTACTGACTGACAACAACCCACTAGCTCACCTGGAAAATGCCAAGCTCGGGGCGTTAGAGCAGAGGTGGATAGCCCGAATGTCTACATTCAATTACCGCATTAAGTATCGGTCCAAGACACAGATAATGATGACAGGGAGTACAGAGAACTGAACCGGGATTTTGTGAACTGGTGCCACCGGAACCACCTGAAGATTAACGCGGGGAAGACCAAGGAGATGGTGGTGGACTTCCGCAAAGGCAGAAGCCCTCCTAAACCAGTGGACATCCTGGGGACGGGCATCGAGATTGTGAACACCTATAAGTACCTGGGTTTGCTCCTTAATAATAAGCTGGACTGGGCAGATCATATGGAGGCCCTGTACAGGAAGGGCCACAGCAGGCTCTACCTGCTTAGGAAGCTGAGAGCCTTTGGAATCCGGGGGGCACTTCTTAGAACTTTCTTCAACTCGGTAGTGGCATCAGCCATCTTCTTTGGAGTGGCCTGCTGGGGGAGCAGTATATCAACCAGGGACAGAAATAAACTTGACAAGCTGATTAGAAGGGCCAGCTCTGTCCTGGGGAGCCCACTGGACCCAGTGCAGGTGGTGGGTGACAGAAGGATACTGTCCGTGGTGAGCTCCATGCAGAAGAAGAAGTCCCATCCCATGCATGAGACTGTGATCGCGCTGAGCAGTACTGTCAGTGACCGACTGCTCCACCCTAGGTGTGAGAAGGAGCGCTATCGGAAGTCTTTCCTCCCCACCGCGGTTAGGCTGTACAACCAACACCGACCTAAGCGGAGATCATTACACACAGAGAACTGAAATATCTCTCTGCCTGTTAAATCTCCCCCCCCCCCTGCTACGCCCTATCTGTCTGTCTGCTATCAATGTAATGCCTCTCACCTTGGAATATTCCTGTACATGTTGTATTTGTATTTGTATCTGCTTATCTTTGCTGCTGTAACACACTGAATTTCCCCATTGTGGGACTATTAAAGGACTATTATTATTATTATTATTATTATTATTAAGACAGAGAACCAGAATGCTGACGGACTTTCTAGGGTAACTGCCCAGACCCCCACAGAAGACGTGGATCATGAGTTGGAGCATGTGGAGGTGCCCGATTTCAGCAGATTTTCACAGGCCTTGACCGCCACTAATCAGTTTGAGATGGAGGGGACTGAAATGGCTCCTTTCTTTGGTCCCTCACGACAGGAATGGGCACAGATACAACAGACCCATGAGGGGCTGGCGCAGATGATCAAGTGTGTTGAGAAAGGCCAGAAGCCCTGTAGAGAGGAAAGAGAACGACTGACACGTGAGATATTATCTGTTTTGAGTCAGTGGGAAAAGTTGGAGATGAAAAATGGAGTGCTATGCCGAAAGGTCTATTTACCTTCTGAGATCGACATTCGATACCAAATTGTGGTGCCTAGTGAACTGGCTCGCTCCTTGGCAGTTGAGGCTCATAATAAGAATGGACATTTTGGTCATGAGAAGACCTTTCGTTGGTTACAGCGACTGATTTACTGCCCTGGTCTTCGTCAAATGGTCGAAGAAGTATGCCGCAGCTGTCGAACTTGTGAGATCCATAAGGCAATAGAACAGAGAGCTCCCCTGCAAACCATCGTGACCCAGGAACCTTTAGAAATCGTCATGATAGACTATCTAATGGTGGGCCCATCCAATAGCGGACACCAGTATTGCCTCGTAATGGTGGATCACTTCACCAAATTTGCGGTGGTAACCGCCACCAAGGACCAGACAGCTGAGTCAGCAGCTCGTGCTCTGTGCCAAGATTTCATTCGAGTATATGGGTGCCCCCAACGCATCCACTCCGACCAGGGCGCCTGCTTTGAGGGACACGTAATGAAAGAAGTTCAACGTATCTACGGGATAAAGAAGTCGCACACGACTCCATACCACCCTCAGGGAAATGGGGCCTGTGAAAGATTCAACAGAACTCTGCTACAGATGCTGCGGACTCTGGAGGAAGACAAGAAGTTACAGTGGCCTCAGTTCTTGTCTGAAATGGTGTGGGCCTATAACAATCAGGTCCATTCTACAACGGGGTACTCTCCTTATACACTTCTCTTTGGGCGGTCTGGGCGAAGTATAGGAGAATTACAGTTGAATGATGTGGATGGGTTCCCTCCGAGGGATCCAACCTCTTGGGTGCGGGCGCATCGGCAGAGACTTGAGACGATCCATCGATTGGTGCGGCAGCGCCTGCAAGAACATCCCCATCCTGATAAGACCCCAGTGCAAGAAGCACCATTGCAACCAGGCGACCTGGTGCTAGTTCGTGTCAAGAAACCCCAAGGGAAATTGGAAAGCAGATGGGAGGCTTTGCCGTATCGTGTTGTTGGCCGCAAGTATGCGAATGGGCCAGTGTACCAGGTCCAGAAAGAAGGAACTGATTGTGTTCGAGTACTTCACCGAAATATGTTGCGCCTGTGTCATTCTGAAGGGACAAATCACAATGGGCCTGCCAATGTGAATGAGCTCCCACAGTCAGAGAATGGAGGTGCGGAATGGGCCTCCGACGAGGAGGATGATTGTTGGCCGATCCCTGCTCCTGGGGATGTTCCACCTGTGACTACTGTATCTCCGGCCTGTGCCCCCTCAGGTGCGGAATCCGCTGGTCCTTCTCAGCCCATAGCTGCAGCACCCCATAATATACCACCGGTCCTCAGACGGACCACTAGGCCAAATGCTGGTATTCCCCCCTGTTCGGTATGCACAGGATGAGTTTGTTTGGCCTGCCATACATCGGTATACTACCACCCTGTGCATAAAAGTACAACCCTCTGGATATACAGTCATAGGCAGGGACTGCCAATCTTAAAGTGGGGGGGAATATGTAAGAGACAGCCAATGTTGTCTTAAGCTTCATTTGTCTGTATAAACTGTTAATGTTGAATGTATTTCTGTGATTCTGTTCCTTTAAGACAGCAGCCATTGTAATTGTGACATGATGCTGGAGTGAGACCCCCCCCCCCTTTTATGTCAGCTTGCCTGTTCTGCAGACAGAGTGTGAGCAGAGAAGCAGGAAGTGACGAGACAGAGAGCAGCAGCCATCTTGGCAAGTGTTGTATTGAACTGGTGTGGAGATTTTTCTGTACAGCTAAGCTGTATCTTGGTCCAGAGACAAACAGAGTGTAAAGAGACAACAGGACTAGTGAGTCCACGTGAAAGGAACTGTGCTCAGTGGCTGATCAGTGAGACTGACATTGTGACTGTGTATATGGATACCACAGATAGAGACTCGCAGTGCTGTTGATGTACTGGACGGCACCTGCTAAATCCCGCTTTACATCCCAGCTCAGTGTATGGATTCGGCAGGACTGTCAGTGTGCTGAGTGGAATCTGCTGTTGGATTACATTGCATTCAGTTGGTTTCCCTGTCTGTTAAAGAGGACTTCATTTCTCCCAAGATCCTGATAACCGTGAGGAGAGGACGCTTCACTATAAAAGAAAGGACCGACTTTGGGCCCCACCGCGCGCTTCTACGGACTGTAAGCGGTCCACCTGGACCACTGGGGAAAAGGGGGTGCACCCAAATGTGAAGTCAGGGTCAGTTAGGGATAGTTTTGAGTATATTGTTCATTCAGTGTCCATACTGCAGAAGTGGACAGAGTAAAAGTAGAAACCATTGCAGAATTTGCCTTGAAATTGTTCATGCTATATTGTATATTTTGCTTGTCTTTAGCCCTGTCATTTTACCTTTAACTAGCCTTTATTAACTTATAGTAAATATATATTTTTTTTCTTGAACTACCGCGTGTGCGTTCATTTCTGGTTGCGGAGTCCAAACCACCTGCCTTGCTCTCGGTTCACAAACTGGCCAATTCTTATGGGGTCACTACACAAACAAAAAATGAAATACAGTAATACCTCGTACATTCGTGAGGTTAGGTGCCAGAGCAGGTCGCGGATCGCGAGGAATCGCAAATGTTTGGTACAAGCGCTTAGAAGCGCTTACAATGCCGGTTTCTAATGTTTAACCCCTAAATATCAATAAACTTTACCCTACAGTACTGTACAGTATACTAAAGTATACTAAAGTATACTGTACAGTACTGTATATTAATACATTCATTCATTTTTCTTATACACTCACAGTAAAATGAAACTAATTACCGGGTATGTAACGAACAGGACGCTACTACCCAATAGCGAAGGTGTTTTTTTTAATTAAATTTCACAGATCTGAAAAAAAAAGAGCAAAATCTATATATGTTAGTTGCCAAAAAAATATTGGGAATCTGTGAATTCGCAAATTCGGAAACGCGAGTGTACGAGGTATTACTGTATACCCGTACGAAGCCGGGTCCTTCCTCTAGTACCATATAATAATGATAATAATAATTACCCGCATCAGTCAGCTGACTGTGATGCCAGTTTCTTTTTTTAAGGCTGAGGCCCCACTTTGCGGAAACACTGCTTTTTTTTAGCAGGTTTTGCTGCAGTTTTTCGAGCCAAACCCAGTAGTGGCTACAAAGGGAATGGGAAATATAAAAGAAGCTCTTATGCTTTTCAGAAAGGCCTATCACAACTCCTAATGTAAACCCTTATGTGGTTAGAATCCCCAAAACGAACTCTCCTCTGTTCACGCTCCCACATTACCTCACAGGATATGATGCCGAATCAGACTAACTTTATATGTCCAGGCACCATCTGCACGTCAAAGGACACGACTGGTGACGGCTCATACAGCTTTATATATGTGTAATGACAGTAACCTCTATTACAAAATTGTCTGACCATTGTACAAGCAATGCTACCTCTGATGCCGCCCCTGCTACCTCTTGTGTCACCCCTTCTACCTCATAGATTGTAAGCTCTTGCGAGCAGGGCCATCAGTCCCATTGTGTGAATTGACTATTACTTTGTAATGTATCTTTTTTGTCTGTACTTGAACCCTACAAATTGTACAGTGCTGCGGAATATGTTGGCGCTATATAAATAAAATGTATTATTATTATTACTTCCCCCTTTACTTTCTTCTGGATCAACAATGTAGAATAATAGGCCGTCTTATATGTGGATGGACATATGTCATTTTTCAGGCTTACAAACTTAGGCTACATTACTAATTCTTGTGGATGGCTAATTTTCCATGTCTACTAGTTGCTCCATCATGTACAGGTTTGCTCAAGCTCCTCACCATAGCATTTTATAGTATGCATGTCCTTTCCTTTCTCTCTCTTCCTTGTATCTCATTCTAACTTATTCTTTGGATAGAAATGTCTCCTAAATGTAGTACTTAGGCATCTATTGAATGAAACGAAGCTCATTTACAGCCCTGGATATTATCTTAAAGGAAGCAAGACACGAGCAAGGGTTGTGTTTTGTATGCCATGGTAACTAGTAAGTGCCTCCTCCTGAACCTATAATTACATACACCATAGACATTATGAGCAAAGCCTCCTTGTCAGCCTTCTTCTGGAATAAATTGTTTGCTGGAGGCTGAAGCAATGCAAGGTAGCAAGTTAAGAAAGTTCATATAAAAAGTGAACTGTTGTCCTATGAGTTGAGAAGGCCTTTCTTGAAATCTTTTAGAGAGTTCTCCATTACAACTTCCTCTGGCAGAGAGTCCCACAATCTCACTGCTCTTACAGTAAAGAATCCCCTTCTATATGTTGGTGTAGGAGCCTTATTTTCTCTAAAATTAGAGGATGACCCTTTATTATAGTTACAGACCTGGGTACGAAAGGATCCTGGCAAAAACCTCTGTACTAACTACTGATACATTATTAAGTCACCCCTCATTTGTCTTAATAACCCTAAGTAACCATAGTTTTGATAATCTCTCTGAACTGTAGTCCACCCAGTCCATGTATTACTTTGACCCACTCAAGCTCTAGTGTGTCATACCCAAATTGGTTTATCAGGACTGCCATTTTTCATGCTGGTCTTGATAATCCCTGTCCAGCCAGTGTTTGCACCTAATTTATGAAAGTTGCACAGAGAAATCTATGCCAGTTCTTTGCTGATGTAGATTTCTGGAAAAATTGGCATAAATATTGATAAATTTGACGTAGCTAATTAAAGCGGAGAGCTAGACGTAAATCTTAAAAAGTAACAATTTTTTCACAAAAATTACATTTTTCATGGCTTGTATACCAGTTTTCTACTGAACAAGCCATGTTAAATTAACCCCAGTATTCTGTGTGTATGTGTAGTCTGACAACTGATTTGTAAAGTAGAAAGAACTATCTACATGTCATGTGCATCGAGTGGCGTAACTAAAGTCTTGTGGGCCCGGGTACCAACTTTTGTCCGGGGCCCCTTACCCCCTTCCTAGAGCGAATTCTTGATAGTGGCGGTTACGGGCGCTGAAGCTATATCTCAGATACTTGAAAGAGGTACAGCTTTAGTACCCACAACTGCAGCTATCAAGAATACGGTGAGTGAGCAGCACAGCACCTGGCATGTAAACAATACTGGGAAAGTATTACATGGTCTGCAGTGGACCCCACACAGTATTAAGTACTCCACAGTGGCCCCCAAACAGTATTACGTGCTCCACAGTGGTCCCCAAATAGTATTATGTGCTTCATAGTGGCCCCCAAACTGTATTACGTGCACCACAGTGGCCCCCAAACAGTATTATGTGCTCCACTGTGGCCCCCAAACAGTATTATATGCTCACAGTGTCCCCACACAGTATTATATGCTCCACAGTGGCCCCCACACAGAATTATATGTTCACAGTGGCCCCCACAGTATTATTTGCTCACCAGTAGCCCTCACACTGTATTATGTGCTCAGAGTGCCCACCCCCAGAACCCCCCCATTCCCCCTCTTTCTCACACAGCTTACACTCCTATATACCCCTCTTGCCCACACACAGCCTGCACCCCCATGTCACCCTCTTGCTCACACAAAGCCTGCACCCCCGTTCCCCCCTTTTGCTCACACACAACCTGCACCTCCATTCCCCCCTCTTGCTCACATACAGCCTGCACCCCCATTACCTCCTCTTGCTCACACACAGCCTGCACCTCCATTCCCCCCTCTTGCTCACACACAGCCTGCACCCCCATGTCCCCCTCTTGCTCACACATGTTCTCTTCTCGCCTTACCTTCCATCAGTCCCCATTTCCAGCAGCTTCCTGTGTAACACCACACTGTCCTGTACAATCCAGAATAGCTCTGCCCACACAAGAATCTTATCACATGGTCATGATGTCATCAAAGGTCCTTTAGCCCACTAGGATTTAGCATCTACCGCAGGAAAAGCCCTGGAGCAGATGCTCAGCCCAGGACAGGTGAGTATAAGCATTTTTTTTTATTTTTATACACCTCCCCTGTGCTGGCATTTAATGGAAAGGGGCTCAGTCAGGCCCTTTTCCATTAACAAAATGTATAGCGGTTGGGGAACAAGGCTTTCCCCAACCACTATCATGGTGGTCTGGGGCCCTGGCCATTTCCAGCTGGCCGCGGTTGCAGGGACTTACACCACTGTGTGCATCCATGCCCCTTTTAATTCATCCTGTGATCCCATTTGCCTTAGCAGCAGCTGTGTGACACTGACTGCTACAGTTAAAGGGAATGTGTTGCCTGGAAATTAACTCTTGTTTAAATAAAATTTTTCTGTTAAACATTTTTTAAGAATTTTTAGTGACGGTTTTAATTTTCCAAAAAAACATGTTTTAAAAAACTGTAAAAATCTTGCAATTCCAACATTTATCACTAAGCCTAAAACATTCTGAGACTTCCTATTTCCTATAGAGAAACCATAGTCCATAGACACAATTGACTGGTGCAGACCCTATTCACTTGTATGGGAGAGTTTTCTAGGCATGCTCTGTGACCTGGACAGTAGTCATTGTATAGAGAATGGAGTAGACACCTATCAACTACATATCTCCTATTGTGACTGGTGGATTCTGTGTCTTATCTACACATACATAATAGATGATATCATCAGTGTGCTGATAAGGCTGGATTCACACTTGTGTTGGAGTCTCCGTAGGAGACCCTGCCGCAGAATCCACCTAAAATTTCAGTATAAAACCATCAGAAACTAGACGGTCCCCATTGTTTCTGATTGTAACCGCTTTTTAAGTGGAAAGGGTCTGTCTTTCGGGTCCCCATGCGGGTGAACCTAGCATTAGTGAGGGGACTGCTGCAAAAAAATCTCCTACAGAAAACAGGAAGTCTCAGCACATTATGACCCAGTGGACAAAGTAAGAACTACAGGATTTTTTTTTTTTATTATAGATAATAAACATGGAAAAATTTTAAAAGCCTCACCAAAAATTCTTTAAAAATATGTTTAACATAAAACTTGTTTAACAAAAGAGGTCATTTTCTGCCGACACATTGCCTTTAAGTTTACTGTCAACTAAAATTCCTAAGTCCTTTTCCATGTCAGTTTTACCCAGCTTTTTCCTATTTAGGCTAAGGCCTGCAGCAAAAAAGCCCTGCGGGAAAAACCGCAGTGGAAACCTATTGCGGTTTTTTCCCACAGTGCTTTTCACAGAAAGTCCTCAGAGGTTTCTTCTGCGGACTTTCACTATCCATTATACCTATAGGGAAAATGCCGGCGTTTCAGGTAGGTATAATTGACATGCTGCGAGTTCCAAAACCATAATGGTTTTGGATATTGCAGAGTGTCCACTGCACGCATTTTTCCACAAATTGGGGATGGGAATCGCTAGACTTTGCATCCACTTTGCTGTGACTGTAAAATGCTGCATTTTTTTCCGTGGTGTTTCCGCCACATGGGGCACCGGCCTTAGTTAGCAATCTTGTATCTCCTATCTCCCCTTCTAATGTGCAACTATACATATATCAGTATCAAACCTCATTTGCCACTTCCCTGCCCAAGCTTCCAACTTGTCCAGATCCTTTTGTGACAGTAAAAAATAAACCCTGCCTCAACAAAATACATTACAAAACATAATAGTACCAAAAAGTAATTAAATTAAACACAAAGATAAAAAGTAATAAGAGGTGAACATCGTGGCTGGAATCAGGACACAGCTATTCATTCACAATGTATACACCATTATTATATTATGGTGTATATATTTTATCATATTATATTGCATATATATTACAGCAGTGACTTTCATCTCCACTTACTCTTTGGTACTATTATGTTTTGTGATGTATTTTGTTGAGGTAACATATGTACGGGTTTTTGTAAGGGGTGATGTACCTCTTATCATTTGGAGTCATATGGGAATACTGTTTGCTGGCCATTTGTGTCAATACACTGTCCTTTTTACACAGTTTAGTATAATTTGCAAAAATTGATATTTTACAGATCTTCTACCAGATCATTTATAAATATAGGTCAAATATATTAATTATAATCAAATGTTTAATAATCAAATATTCAGAATTAAATAGAATAGGGCTCAATACTGACCACTGTGGTACCTAGGTAACAAGGAACAGTGACTTAATCTGACTATGTGGCATTGAAATCAATCCTCTGTTTTCTATCCCTGAAGCAGGTACCCACTTACAGACATTTTCCCCAGCCCGAGCATTCTCAATTTATGTTCCAAACTATTAGGGTTCATGCACACGACCGAGTGACATCCGAGTGTCATCCAAGTGCATTCTGTGATACCTTCACGTATATGGGGCTTCTGGATCCATTCTGTTCAAATAACACGGAGCAGAATAGGACCTGCTCTATAATCATTTGTGTTATCGGATGTCATTTAGAGTGTCAACCAACTGCATTCCGTGATCCTATTGTGGTACAGTAACAAAACCTTTCAAAACAGAAATACAAGATCCACAGTAATGAAAGTGTATTAGTGTACAGAAATATTAAATAGCATGGACATCAGATTCTTGTACGTAATATCTATCCTGTTACAATGTACCATTCTAAAAGGACAACAGAGAAATTTATGATGCTGATGTGTTTAGCTCATAGAGTATTGCCTAGACTGTATAGAAAAGTAGCAGCCAATACTGTATACATTAGATGATTTTGGCGTGACCAGCCAATACTCTAATGTGTAAGAGGGCCTCCTGTCTGTTCCCAACATCAGATGTCAGGGTAGATAACCATTAAGCAGTTGGATTTCAACTGGTAGATCCTTTTGTTCTCAAGAAGATAAGCTGCTACCAGAGGAGCTATCTAAAGTGTATGGCTAGCTTAAACTGTATTATACAGATCTGTAATATACCTCCCATAGAAATATATGTGACACACTTTAACTTGGTGTGCCTCGAATTTCATATAGAGGCAGTGAAAAAAATTATTATGCTATGCTCCATCACATGCCATACTATGGAGGTATTCTCTTTGAGAATACTATAAAGAATAGTATGCGGTACTGTACACTGTCTATTGCAACTAGGATATAGTTGAATATAGGGAAAAATATCTGATCTGTTGGCTGCCATTTTCTTGGTATTTGTGGTCTGTGTTGAGCTGCGTGTTAGTCCACTGCTGATCTTGTTGGATTTTGTGTGGTTTATCATTGCTAAAATGTCTTTTGATGATGCGGATTATGTCCTCCTTTACTGGCTGATCTCATGGTGCTTTGGCCAACATGCAACAATTTTGGAAGAAGAGCCACAGAGAAAGAGGAGGAGGTTTTGGGTTCACCCTATTGTTTCACAACGTGGCTCCAAAGGAAGCTTCCATACCCTGTATCAGGACTTGCGTCAGCATGTGGATAAGTTTCAGAACTACTGCCGCATGACCATCCCTGCTTTTGATTGTCTTCTGGAGGAACTGCGTCCTGGCCTCACCTTCTGGGACACCAACATGAGACAGTGTATTTCTGTTGAGCAGCGGCTTATTCTGACTCTCAGGAAAGTAAGAGCAATGATTGTCCCCCCCTGATTTGGCATCGATTGAAAGCCATGGTGATGCCCCAGCCCAAGGCAGAAGACTGGATTAAGATCGCTGATGGCTTCTATAACACCACCCATTTTCCTAATTGTTTGGGTGCCTTGGACGGGAAACACATTTGTGTAAAGAAGCCGCTTCACTCTGGGTCCCTTTACTAAAATTATAAACAGTATTTCTCGGTGGTGTTGTTAATTTTATAATTGTGGATATCGGGGCCTATGGAAGATCTGCTGACGCTGCTATATTCAGGCCTTCCAGAATGTGTGAATGCCTACAGTCAAACCAGCTTGCCCTTCCATTAGCAAGGCAACTGCCAGGATATACAGGAAGAGCAGCACCATTTGTGATTGTGGCAGATGAAGCCTTTGGACTGTCCCCCCATTTGATGAGGTGGCCATTCGTCCACCACGATTCGGATGATCATAGGCGAATCTTCAATTACCATCTCAAAAGAGCGAGGCGGTATGTTGAGTGCTCCTTTGGCATTCTGAGCAGCAAATGGCAGGTGTTACAGTCTTCCATTCAGATGGATCCGTGTAATGTTAGATATGTGATTCAAGCTTGTGTTATCCTGTACAACTACACTCGGATTCATGACAGTGCATACGATGGTGACCTGGACCAGAATTTGCCTTCCTCAACCACCCCTCTGGACACCAGCCAGCATGGAAGACCTTGCATGGCTGGATTGGCTTTCCGTGAACTGTATGCTGACTATTTCTTGTCACCAGAGGGAAGTGTTCCGTGGCAGTTTGAAGCTATCCATAGCGGGAGATAACTGTACATGATATTTTTATTTTTTGTTCTCACTTTTTTTTTTTGTTTTGGAAGTTAGTATCTGTAGTTTAGTGTAGGGAATCGCAAGAGAATGAGGAACCTTGACGCGGTTTGCGAGCTTATGCATTTCTGCCTAAATACCTTTTTATGTTTCTTTTATGCTTTTAATTTTGGTATTTAGTGCAGAAATCAAGACTAATACCTCTTTATTGTTTTTATATTCTTTTAACAATAAAGTATTACCACAATGTTTTTTTTTTTTGGGGGGGGGGGGATTTTTGAATTTGAGTTTATTCTAAAAAAACCAAACACAAACATAACACTAGCATACCTGACATATACAGACAGAAGTAAGATACCACACATCTCCACTCTCATCAAACATTAGTTAGTCACATAACACACACTATCAAGACACAAAGCTACAGAAAGATAAAGTCAGTAATAACTCAGCAAACTTTTTTTGTCAAATCAAAAAAGTCAGAAACTGGACAACATAAACAAAATAATGCAAACAAGGAAAAAAAAAAAACAAACTACAAATCCATCATCTGACAGGTAAAGGAACCAGGAGCTGGAGGTGCCGCACTGTTGGACTCATAGGTCTCTTGTCCCGGAGTATGTGGATGTTGATAGTACCCACTGTATTGCCCAACACCATAGTAAGGTGATGGGCCTGGAGCCATTGGCCTGTCTGGAGGATACAGGGGCTGTGGCTGTTCATAGGGCTGGGGGTAGGTTGAGCGTACAGGTGGGGGGATTGGCAGATGAACATGTGGCAGATTCATGGCCTCCGGTTTGTGCCGCAGATAGTCCACAGCCTGGCACACCTCCTCCGTGTTTCGGTTTGCCACAAACAACTCCGCCACCCCCATCAACACAGTTTGGCAACGATAGAGGTTCTTCTTAGGAACCTCTGCCAGAATATGTGCCAGGCTGCAGCAAAAGATTTGGGGTTGGGTTTCTGGGCTCCTCCGGTTCAGGTGCTCCAGGACTTGAAGGTCCACTTGAGACCTAGACTCCAGAGACTGGGGATTCTGCCCTCCAATATTACGCCGTGGACGGCGTGGAAAAGGTCGCCGGACTGGAGGATCCATTGGGGATGGTTCGGGGCTTAAGGGTTCACTTCCAGGTCTGTCTGCCACTTCAATGGGAGATCCCTGTTCGGCCGATGAAGCCAGCAACTCTGGAGCAGCTGCCTCTGATGCTGACTCCTCCACATCAGTTGGCTCCACATCCTCCAGACTGTCCTGTGATCTATGTGAAGAAAAAAGGGTATGTTTTACAACTTTCAAAAAACATTGACAGAGCATGCTAAGTACCATGCATGTTCGTGGTACCTAGCATGTCTCCATTCATGTCCCCATTCCGTGTTCGAAGCATGCTAAGTACAACATATGTCCATGGTACATAGCATGTCCACATACAGCACATTACACACTAACTACAGTGAAACACATCATACAAACAGATTTTTGGATATCAGTTGCCAGCATTAGATGTCACAATTAAATATTGCACAAAATATTACAACCATTAAAAGTAAATACTTACGGCCCAACATCCATACCATCACGGAGAAACATCAGCTGCTGAGTGAAGATGTATGGTTTCTTGAGGTATTGGCCATCTCCACTTTTCCCCTGCTCCTGCAGTTCTTGGTGGAACTGATCCCGGCAAGAGTTCCACCTTGTTTTGGCAAGTTTAGCTGTTTAAAGCAAAAAAAAAAAGAAGGGGTGAAAGGGTTAAACATTATTACATACAAAAAAATTATTATTATTAGTGACGGGGAGGTAATGAATGTATGAGCAAAATTAATAATAGTGATGCAAAATGGATTGCACACAAGTAGCATTTCTAAAATTAAAAAAAAAAATGGGCTGCAGTGGCGTAAATACCAGGGTAGCAGTGGAAGTGGGTGCCAAAGGGCCCGGGACATAAGGGGTCCTGGAGGGCCCATGATAATTAAAAAAAAAAAAAAAAAGTTACCTGCTGGAGTAACCACAGCAGGTAACGGTCCCTATTTACTTACTGATCCCCGCTCATGAATATGGCCACATGCGCTTCCCCTTCTGTGGAGGCAGCTGTAAGCAGGATCAGGGATCGGTAAGTAAAAGGCTGCGGGCATGCGAACAACACAAACACTGCTATCATTATACTCTGGGGTCTTTTCACACCCCAGAGTATAATAATTGGTCATGGGTGGGCCACTATGTTGCAAAATAGTATGTGCTGGGGCCACTATGGCGATTATTAGTATGTGCTAGGGCCACTATGACGATTATTAGTATGTGCTGGGGCCACTATGGCGATTATTAGTATGTGATGGGGCCACTATGGCGATTATTAGTATGTGCTGGGGCCACTATGGCGATTATTAGTATGTGCTGGGGCCACTATGGCGATTATTAGTATGTGCTGGAGCCACTATGGCGATTATTAGTATGTGCTGGGGCCACTATGGCGATTATTAGTATGTGCTGGGGCCACTATGGCGATTATTAGCATGTGTTAGGGCCACTATGGTGATTAATAGTATGTGCTGGGGCTACTATGGCGTGTAATAGTGGGTGCAGGAATGCGGTTTGGGGGAAGGCAAATGTTCGCCTTGGGGCCCAGCCATTCCCAGTTACACCACTGGCTGCAATATAAATAGTAATCGGACATCAGGGGTATGTATCACTTACCAAGTTTGGCCCTCTGCTCCTTCTTGGCCCTCTCCCAATCTGCCGGCTGCAACTCCTGCACCACCTCTTCACATGCCTGGTCCTTCCAGAAGCAGTCATGGTAACTCTCCTCCCTTTTATCCCATATGATGGGTCTGTCTTGAATAAGACACAGTAGTTTCTCCATCCACACCCTGGTCATAACTACTTGGTGAAATCCGTATACAGGAGGAGCAGTGTGTGTCTGCTGGACAAACCACCTGCTGCTGTGCACCCGCTGGCTAATCCCCTGCAGAAAACCATGTGCTGTGATTTTGCAGCACGGTGCTGCAAAACCCTTTGCTCCTTGTTTTAGATGTTCCGCAAAAGCGGACGGCACACTGATGACACACTGAGTACATCCGTGTGCCATCCTAGGTTTTTAGTCGAGTCCGTTCCGCAAAAACTGAACAGAATAGGACATGTTCTATCTGACGCAGTGCGGAATCACGGCTCGCACACTGATCAGTGAAAATATGGTCATTTGCATGTTCCCATAGAAATGAATGGGTCAGTGTGCAATCCGCAAAAAACAAGGATAGCACACGGATCTCGCCCATGGTCGTCTGCAACTGGCCTAACTCTGACAGAAGTAAATGGAGAGAACCATGCACATGCACAGCTACTTCCCCATTTATTTTCCACCTGATTGAAGCAACTTGCTCACCACGCGGGTTAGGAAACAATCTTATTTTGTGGCTATGGCATCAATATCAAAGGCTGGAATACCCCTTTAGACTAAGGGCCCACGCAGCGAATTGCTGCAAAAAAACGCTGAGGAAAAAATTTTACTGCGATATTCAAAAATGCAAGTGTTTTTGAAATTGTACCTTTTCCGCTGCAGATTTTTTTCTACAATGTGTGGATGAGATTAGCCAGAATCCCATCCACCTTGCAGGTACTGTAAAACGCTGCGTTTTTGCAACGTGGAGCCCTGACCTTTGGTAGCAATTCAGACTATGTGCACTGTGCTTCTCCTGTACCTGCTATGTGGCTGAAACATGCACTACAAATGTCTTGCAATTTTCTGTAAACCAGCTTTCTAATTTCACATAATAACCGCAAAGAAACTTCAATAAATCCTGGAAAAACATCAGAAAAACATACTAGACATTGCCATCTGGATCCAGCCACATATTGGGTCAGTATGTTGAGCTTTCTAGGCTGTATCTAACATGTTTTCATCACAGGTCTTATGCTGAATCCAAGCACGTTTTGTTACTTAGTGATCTAACTGTTCGGCTTCTTTGTTGTGGTTGTTCTGGTTGCTCTCCTAGAAATAAGAGTTGTTTGCCCCCTGTGCATAAAGCAGGGCAGGGAAGAGTAGTGCAATCTCTGGGTGCTATGCCTGGTTGAGCAAAACATATCAGTTGGCCCAGAAGTTACGCAAAGGCAAGACGCTGTTTTGCTGACATGGACAGAGTTACGACAGAAGGCATATGCCTGCGAGTGCCTCTAAGCAGAGTTGGGTCATCAGTGGTGCATTGCACATGAGGAACCAAGACTACACAGAGCTGCAGACTGCCGTGAAGCATGCAGAGCCAGAAGCCCCACTGAATGGTTGCATTACATTTGGGACATATCCATGTCTTCATTTGCAACTCCCAGCCTATGTCTCCATTCTGGGTACCCCTATTCCAGTGTGGTACGTATCTTTACCAAATCTTTCTCTGCACTTTGTACAACTCTTTACAAAGATAAAAGTTATGGGTGTCAACATATAGTGATGCTAAGCAATATTTATTAAGTAGTAAATCATAAAGAAGTGTATATACAGTGGGGGAAAAAAAGTATTTAGTCAGCCACCAATTGTGCAAGTTCTCCCACTTAAAAAGATGAGAGAGGCCTGTAATTGACATCATAGGTAGACCTCAACTATGAGAGACAAAATGAGAAAACAAATCCAGAAAATCACATTGTCTAATTTTTTAAGAATTTATTTGCAAATTATGGTGGAAAATAAGTATTTGGTCACCTACAAACAAGCAAGATTTCTGGCTCACAGACCTGTAACTTCTTCTTTAAGAGGCTCCTCTGTCCTCCACTCATTACCTGTAGTAATGGCTCCTGTTTGACATTGTTATCAGTATAAAAGACACCTGTCCACAACCTCAAACAGTCACTCCAAACTCCACTATGGTGAAGACCAAAGAGCTGTGGAAGGACACCAGAAACAAAATTGTAGACCTGCACCAGGCTGGGAAGACTGAATCTGCAATAGGCAAGCAGCTTGGTGTGAAGAAATCATCTGTGGGAGCAATAATTAGAAAATGGGAGACATACAAGACCACTGATAATCTCCCTCGATCAGGGGCTCCACGCAAGATCTCACCCCATGGGGTCAAAATGATCACAAGAACGGTGAACAAAAATCCCAGAACTACACGGGGGGACCTAGTGAATGACCTGCAGAAAGCTGGGACTAACGTAACAAAGGCTACTGTCAGTAACACACTACGCCGCCAGGGACTCAGATCCTGCAGTGCCAGACGTGTTCCCCTACTTAAGCCAGTACATATCCGGGCCCATCTGAAGTTTGCTAGAGAGCATTTGGATGTTTCAGAAGAGTATTTGGAGAATGTCATATGGTCCGATGAAACCAAAGTAGAACTGTTTGGTAGAAACACAACTTGCCGTGTTTGGAGGAGAGTGAATTCTGAGTTGCATCCAAAGAACACCATACCTAATGTGAAGCATGGGGGTGGCAACATCATGCTTTGGGGCTGTTTCTCTGCAAAGGGACCAGGACGACTGATCCGTGTACATGAAAGAATGAATGGGGCCATGTATCGTGAGAGTTTGAGTGCAAACCTCCTTCCATCAGCAAGGGCATTGAAGATGAAATGTGGCTGGGTCTTTCAGCATGACAATGATCCCAAGCACACCGCCAGGGCAACGAAGGAGTGGCTTCGTAAGAAGCATTTCAAGGTCCCGGAGTGGCCTAGCCAGTCTCCAGATCTCAACCCCATAGAAAACCTTTGGAGGGAGTTGAAAGTCCGTGTTGCCCTGCGACAGCCCCAAAACATCACTGCTCTAGAGGAGATCTGCATGGAGGAATGGGCCAACATACCAGCAACAGTGTGTGCCAACCTTGTGAAGACTTACAGAAAACGTTTGACCTCTGTCATTGCCAACAAAGGATATATAACAAAGTATTGAGATGAACTTTTGTTATTGACCAAATACTTATTTTCCACCATAATTTGCAAATAAATTCTTTAAAAATCAGACAATGTGATTTTCTGGATTTGTTTTCTCATTTTGTCTCTCATAGTTGAGGTCTACCTATGATGTCAATTACAGGCCTCTCTCATCTTTTTAAGTGGGAGAACTTGCACAATTGGTGGCTGACTAAATACATTTTTTTCCCCACTGTATATTTGGCACCTTTGGAATTGTATTGACAAGCAAAACAAAGTTAAAGGGGTTGTCCGGGGATAAAAAAAAAACATTTTAACATTAAACTAAACACCCCCCATCTACTTTATAAATTACTTTTATTAACCCCTTAACGACCTTGGACGTACTATTACGTCCTGGGCGCTAGGTACTTCGCGCACCAGGACGTAATACTACGCCCGAGGCCGGCCGCCTGCTCACTATCTGAGCGGGCGGTATCGGAACCGGGTGTTAGCTGTATCTGACAGCTAACACTCTGCTCCATAACCCCCGGTCGGCCATAACTTCCGATCGGCGGTTTTAACCCCTTGGATGCCGCGGTCAAACATGACCGCGGCATCCAAGGGGTTCCGCCGTCTTGCCGATCCCCCCGGCACCCCCCGCGGCGAGATCGGGGGGGTGCCGATATCTCTACTCTGCAGCCCGGGGTCTGCCAAGTGACCCCAGGCTGCCTGGAGCCCCCAGTACCTGGTTGATCCTGCCGAGACATCAGGAAGTAAGCGCTGTGTTTCCATAGCGCTGACTTCCTGTATAGGCTGCAAGACACGTGTATGCTCGTGTCTTGCAGTCTATAGTGCTGAGCCAGAGATCACAGCATCTCTGGCTCAGGTGTCCTAATGGGACACAAGAAAAAGTAAAAAAAAGTGAAAAAAAAAAATAATAAAGTATGTGAAAAAAATTAATAAAAGAATAAAGCACCAAAAATTCCCTTTTCCTATATAAAATGAATTATATAAAAAATAAACCTAAAAATTAATAAAAACAATACATATTTGGTATCGTTGCGTCCGTAACAACCTGTACAATAAAACTGAAACCATATTTAATGTACAAGGTGAAAGTCGGGGAAAAAAAAACGGAAAAAACCCGCCAAAAGTAACGATTTTTCGCCATCTCACCTTACAAAATATGCCATAAAAAGTGATCAAAAAGTCATATGTACCCCAAAACAGTACCAATAAAAAGCACAGGTTGTACCGCAAAAAATAAGCCCCAAACCAACTCTCTAAACTGAAAAATAAAAATGCTACGCATCTTAGAAGATGGCGATGCAAAAAAAATTAATTTATGTCCCCAAATGGGTTTTTGTTCTGCAAAATTGGTATTGCATAAAAAAAACAGTATAAATGAGGTATCGCCGAAATCGTTCCGACCCGCAGAATAAAGATAACATGTTACTTATGCTCTACGCTGCATGGTGAAAAATTTAAAAGATAAAACGCAGTGCCAGAATTGATGGGGTTGTTTTTTAATCCACCAAGAAAGAGTTAATAAAATTTATTTAATAAGTTGTAAGCACCTAAAAATGATGTCATTAAAAAATACATCTCACCCTGAAAACAACAAGCCCTCATATGGCTACATCACCAGAGAAATAAAGAAAATATAACTCGTACAATGTGAAGACAAAACCCCCAAAAATCGCCAAATCATTAGAACATAACTGGCTGCGGCAGGAAGGGAATGTATAAGCTGTGCGAGCGTATATTAGGGTACACCCCAGATTTAGAGCTTACGAGGGATAATAAACCAGAAGTGACCCCCAGAGTGACCCCCCAATAATAGGAACTACTGGGGAAATAGTAGGGAATTTAGTGTACCCAATGTACTACGCACAGATTACATATTCACTTTTCCCCATCCGCTGTGCAGTCACGTCTGGGATACTAATGCTCGCTACACCCCTTGATAAATTCTTTGAGGGGTGCAGTTTTCAAAATGGGGTCATTCCCTAGGGGATTCCACTTTACTGGTACTTTAGAGGCTCTGCAAACATGACATGGCATCCAGATCCCAAACATCTGAATCTGCGCTCCAAAAGCCATATAGCGCTCCTTCCCTTCTGTGATCTACTGTGTGCCCAAACCGCAGTTTATACCCACATGTATGACACTGGTGTACCCAGGATAAGGTACTTAATGTAATATATGGGTATAAACTCCTGTTTGGGCACAGCCGGGCACAGAAGGGAAGGAGCGCTATTTGGTTTTTGGACGCCATTGCACTTTTGCAGAGCTGAAATGCCAGTACAGTGGAATCCCCTGACATGTCACCCCATTTTGGAAACTGCACCCCTGAAGGAATTTATCCAGGGGTACAGTGAGCATTTTTAACCCCCAAGTGTTGCTATAATTTATTATCCGTAAATGAATAGGCAGCTGATGATGAAAGGTGAAAATGACAATTATTCCAGGAATACGACATTTCTGTGCGTAATATGTTGTGCCCGGCTTGTATCAGAGATGAACGCTCCAAAAGCTGTTGTGCCCGGGATCCCCAATCACCAGTTTTTGGAGTGTGTGTCTGTGCAGACATAAGCTGGGCACAACATATCGGGCACTGAAATGGCGTATCTATAGAAAAATTTCATTTTTAACTTTTCATTATCAGCTGTGCATTCATTTTTGGAAATTAAAAGAATGCAACACTTAAGGGTTAATAATGCTCGCTACCCCACTTGATAAATCCCTTGAAGGGTATAGTTTCCAAAATGGGGTGACATGTCTGCGGATTCCACTTTACTGACAATTCATGGTCTCTGCAAAAGTGGCATGGTGTCCAAAAAGCAAACTGTGCTCTAAAAACCAAAATAGCGCTCTTTCCCTTCTGTGCCTGGCTGTGCCCAAACAGCAGTTTATACCCACATATGGCATTGTTAAGTACGTTATCCTGGGTACACCAGTGTCATACGTGTGGGCATAAACTGTCATTTGGGCACACAGCAGGGAGCAAATGTGAAGGAGCGCTATGTGCTTTTGGAGCGCATATTTAGATTGTTGTTTTTTTGGACGCCATGTCACATTTGCAGATACCCTAAAATTGCCCCTACAAAATGGGGGTCACTTCTTGGGGAATTCCAATTTACTGGCACCTCCAGGGCTCTGCAAAAATATCATGGCGACCAGAAAGTCCCACTAAATCTGTACTCCAAAAGCTAAAAAAAACCACAGTGCTCCTTCCCTTCTGAGCCCTGCTGCGTGCCCAAGCAGCAGTTTATACCCACATATATAATTTTTTTGTCTCTGGGATAGCCCACTTAATAGTTTTAGGAGTGCATGTCTCTGATGCCACAAAGTGGCCGCAACGTATTAGGCACTGAAATTGGATATTTCTTTAAAAACTTTAATTTTCACTTTGTACATTAATTTTTGGGAAGCACTTTTAGTCTCTAAATGATAATATCCCTTGATACATTCCTTGAGGGGTGTAGTTTCTAAAATGGGGTCACTTTTGAGAGGTTTCCATTATATTGGTACTTTAGGGGTTCTGCAAATGCGACATGGCATCCAAAAACTATTCCAGCAAAATCTGCCCTCCAAAAGCTAAATAGCGCTCTTTCCATTTTTAGCCCTGCCATGTACCCATGCAGCAGATTACAACCACATATGGGGCATTTCTTTGTTCAGGAGAAATTGTGTAACGAACTTTGGGGTGCTTTTTCTCCTTTGTCCTCTTGTGAAAATGAAAAATTTGGGGCTAAATTGACGGTTTATTGGAAAAAAAGTAATTTTTCATTTTAATGTCCCAATGTTAATAAAATCTGTGAAACAGCTGTAGGGTCAAAATGCTCATTATGTCCCTTGATATGTTCTGTGAGGGGTGTAGTTTCCAAAATGGGGTCACTTTTAGGGGGCTTCCACTGTATTGATACTTTGGGGGCTCTGCAAATGCGACATGGTACCTGAAAACTATTCCAGCAAAATCTGCTCTCCAAAAGCTAAATAGCGCTCTTTCCATTCTGAGCCCTGCCATGTACCCATACAGCAGATTACGACCACATATGGGGTATTGCTGTGTTTAGGAGCAATTATTTTGCAAACTGTGGGGTGCTTTTTCTCCTTTAACCCATTGTGAAAATGAAAACTTTGGGGATAAAGTGACATTTTAGTAATGTTTCATTTATACATCCCAGTGTTAGCAAAATCTGTGAAACGAATGTAAGGTCAAAATGCTCACTATACCCCTATATGAATTCTGTGAGGGGTGTAGTTTGCAAAATGGGGTCACTTTTTGGGGTTTTCCTTTGTATTGGTACTCTAGGGGCTTTGCAAATGAGACATGGCACCTGAAAACTATTCCAGCAAAATCTGCTTTTCAGACGACCAGTGTCGCTCCTTCCCTTCCGTGCGCTGCCATTCGCCCAAACATAAGTTTACACCCACTTGTAGGGTATTTCCGCGCTCGGGAGAAATTGCATAACAAACTGTGAGATGCATTTTTCCTTTAACCCTTTGTGAATGTGTTAATTTTAGGGCTAAATTAAGGAATTAGTGGGAAAAAATTAAATGTCTAAATTTCACCTCCATATTGTTTTCATTCCAGTGAAATTCTTAAAGGGTTAACAAACTTTCCAAATGTTATTTTGAATTATTTGAGGGGTGCAGTTTTGAAAATGGGGTGATTTATGGGGGTTTCTAATACATAGGCCTTTATAATCCTCTTCAGAACTGAAGTGGTCCCTAAAAAATTAGTTTGGGAAATTTTCTTGTAAATCTGCAAAATCGCTGTTACACTTGTAAGCCTTCTAACATCCAAAATAAATTACAGGACGATTAAAAGATGATGCCGATATAAAGCAGAGATATGGTAGATAATATGTATTAATGTATTTGGGTGGTATGACTATCTATCTGAGAAGCAGAGCATTTCACATTTTGAAAATTGCGATTTTTTTCAAAATTTCCATCAAATTTCCTATTTTTCTATAAATAAATACAAAAATATTCATTAGTGTTTACCACTAACATGAAGTACAATGTGTCACGAAAAAACATTCTCAAAATCACTTGTGTAAGTTAAGACGTCTCAAAGTTATTGTCATATAAAGTGACACATGTCAGTTTTGAAAAACGAGGCCTGGTCCTTAACGCACTTTTGGGCTGGGTCCTTAAGGGGTTAACAAAACTTGATATTTACCATTATCACTAGGGCGGTCATGTGACCACCCCAGGCACATCTTCATAGTATCCTCTGACGCTCCGTCTCACCACTTCCGGGGACGGGGGGTCACATCAGCGACACACGCGCAGTAAGTCAACTCGGGCACGCGCAATAGACTTCCCAAGCGATTGTGGGCTATTGCGCATGTGCGAGCTGCCTGGTGACGTCATGAAGATGTCTGCTGGCGGTGAAGTGGGCAGGCTAGCTAGTGAAAAAGGGAGGGGGAGTGTTTTGAAAGGGAGGGGGTGAGTGTGAGAGGGAGGTGTGGTGATTGAGATCTAGGATTCTAATGATGGCTGCTGAGGGTGTAGTGGGCGGGCTAGCTAAGGAAACAGGAGGGGGGAGTGTGTGAGAAAGGGAGGGGGTCAGTCAGTGGAGAGGGAGGAGAAGTGAGGGATCATGGAACTTGTAGCAAACACAGAAAGGAAGTTAGGGATGTAAACAAATGCTGACGATGGAATGAGCTCAATGAGAACCCCAGAAATCACTCAAAACACTGCTAAAGGTATTTGATGGCATTAATTAACCAATTAATAGCACTAACAGACCTTTTTTGAAAAATGATTTTTGCCCGGAAAACCCTTTTAACATGTCTTTTTTACTGCACAGTGAACGCCATAAAAAAGAACCCCAAAAATGTTGATAGATGAGTCAAGTAGAGGGGCCATGCGAGGAGGGGTGAAGATGATGAACTCTGTTTTTTCCATGTTGAGTTTGAGAAAGCAGGAGGAGAGAAAGGAGGCTATGGCTGCTAGACATTCTGGAACTCTGGACAACAGAGAGTTAATGTCTGGTCCAGAGAGATATATTTGAGTGTTATCAGCATAGCAATGGTATTGAAAACCATGAGATTCTATGAGTTGGCCAAGGTCGAGGGTATAGATGGAGAACAGGAGGGGACCTAGGACAGAGCCTTGGGGAACACCTATAGAAAGAGTGCGTGGTGGGGAGGTGCTGTGCAAGTGGCAGATACTAAATGTGCGGTTGGTGAGGTATGAGGAGATCCAGGAAAGGGCCAGGTCTGAGATACCAAGGGATGAGAGAGTTTCTAACAAGAGGGAGTGGTCGACTGTGTCAAAGGCGGAGGAGAGGTCAAGGAGGAGGAGTTCAGAGTAGTGACGCTTGGCTTTGGCAGTTAGAAGGTCATTAGTGACTTTGGTTAGGGCAGTTTTTGTGGAGTGATGGGGTCTGAAGCCTGACTGTAGTATGTCAAAGAGTAAGTTGGACGAGAGATGGGAGGATAGTTTGGAGTGGACGTGTTGCTCAAGCAGTTTTGAGGCGTATGGGAACAGTGAGATGGGGCAATAGTTGGCTGGAGAGGACAGGTTAAGGGACGGTTTCTTAAGTATAGGTGTGACGGTAGCATGTTTGAAAGTGGAGTGGAAGGATCCATTGGTTAGGGATAGGTTGAAAAAATGGGTTAGGGTAAGAGTAATGACTTCAGTGAGTTTGGGGATGAGATGTGACTGGATTGGGTCAAGCGCGCAGGAGGTAAAGTGGGATTAAGAGATTAGGGTGGAGAGCTTTTCTTCACTGACGGTGGAGAAACAGGTTAAAGATGAAGAGCACAGGACAGTTGGGTGGGGTGGTTGTCGGGGGTGTAGGGTGAGACTGTCTCTGATGGTGTCAATTTTGCTTTTGAAATAAGAGGCAAAGTCATCAACTGAGGGCGCACAGGAGGACAGAGAAGGGAGTTGAAGGTAGTAAATAGCTGTTTGGGGTTGCGGGATATGGCAGATATGAGTGTGGTGAAGTAGACCTGCTTTGCAGAGGTGAGTGCGTTTTTGAATGTGAGTACTGCCTCTTTATACCTGATGAAGTCCTCCTGGGAGTGGTTTTTCTTTCAGAGGCGTTCTGCAACTCGTGAGGCATGTCTCAGTTTTTTAGTCAGGTCAGTGTGCCAGGGTTGCCTATTGATCGGTCAGTCTCTGGTGTTTGTGAAGGGGGCCACAGAGTCAAGGTCTGAAGTAATGGTGGTATTATAAAAAGCAGCAGCGGCATCTGCGTCTTGGAGTGAGAATATTTCAGCGAGCGGTAGGAGAGAGTCTGAGAGTGTGCAGATGTCCAGGAGATTAAGGATCCTGCAGGGGCGTGTTGGTTTAGGGGTTGGAGGGTCTATTACAGAGGAGAGGGCAGAGAACATCAGCAGGTTGTGGTCATAGAATGTGGACGGAGAGTTAGAGAAAGTGGATAGAGAGCAGAGGCGGGTGAATATGAGGTTGAGTGTGTGCCCCTTTGTGTGGGTGGCAGAGGAGGACCAAAGGAGGCAGTGAGGGAAAGGAGACTGGAAACGGAGGGGTGGTTTGTGTTAATGGGGATGTTGAAGTCACCCATGATGGTGGGGGTGTCAGTGGATGGGAAGTGCATTAGCCAGGTGGTGAAGTGGTCGATGAAGGCAGTAGTAGGTCCTGGCGATCGATATATGACAGCCAGTTGGAAGGCGAGTAAATGCTAACAGAGTGGATTGGGACGAAGAAGCAATTGTCAAACAGGAGTATGCCTACGCCTCCACCAGGTTTATTGTTGGGGCGGGGAGTGTGCAAGAATTGCAGACCACCATATGAGAGGGCAGCAGGGGAGGTGGTGTCTGAGGGTGTAAGCCATGTTTCTGTGATACCGAGAAATGAAAATTCACGAGAAATGAAGAGGTCGTGGATGTAGTCAAGTTTATTGCGTACGGAGCGAGCGTTCTATAGTTCACCGGAGAGGGCAGGGGGAGGGGCAAGAGCGAGTAAGATAGGTCTAAGATTTAGGGGGCTCCATGTGCTGATGCCGGTTGTGTGGGAAGATTCGACAGTAGGGATTTGCTGGGGTGGTCCAGGATTAGGGGATATGTTGCCAGAAGTAAGGAGTAGCAGGCAAAAGGACAGCAGGTGTAAGTAGGAGAGAGTGTGGGGAGGTTGTATGTTTCTGGGGTGGAAAGCTTGCAGCTTTGTGAGTAGCTGGGAAGAGAAGGTCAGATGGTGGGGTAGAATAGATGGAGAGATAAAGATTTTCTTAGTGACATGGCTGGTTTGGGGTGGAAAAGTCGTTTTTACAAGTATGGGAAGAACAACAGTGATTAAAGTGAGAAGCATTTCTGTTAAATAGTTAACTTTTGTTTTAGTGGGTTTTTGTTACCCTCAGTTCCAATTCTGGCCTAATTTTCCTGGTCTGTACACTTTAGAGATGCTTTTTGAAGATGCACTGACCAGGGTCAAACTGACCAATGCAATCACATTTATGCTAGGTAGCAATACATTTGTGTTATGAGTATCAGGTGTGAATAGGGGTGTGGAAACATGCAGATAGAATCAGACTGCAGGGGGAGATCAGGTGACAAGAAAGGAGACAGAACACGGCAGGGAATGCAGACAATGACTTCAAAGATCATATAATTACAACAGAGTGGATAACATCATACCAGCAGAATGATAATAACAGCAAGCAGAGGTGTAGTTATGAATGAAGCAGGAGAGTTTCAGCATCTGGGTCCACATGGAGGGGACATACCAGCACAATGATAATACCAGCAAGCAGAGGTGTAGTTATAAATAAAGCATGCATTTTTTTTAAAACAATGGCCCATATTTACTAATCACCAGACCCCAGGCACACAACCGTAGCTGTTTTCAGTATATTGTCTGCAATTGCAGACAGCATACGGACCCATTAATTTCTATGGACCCATACACACATCCATAGTTTTTGCTGCTTAGTGTCCAGGCCATAGAAACTATCCACAAATTATGGAGCTGGTCTTTTTCTTGTCCATATTTTTCTGAATCTGTGATTGTGGAAGACATACTGATGCAATGCAGACATGTTTTTTGCGGATTGTGGATCAGTATTTGCAGACAGTAAATACCACTATGGTTGTCTGCATGTAGCCTTAGTAACTGTAAACTTAGGCAGTCTGAAAATACATTAGATTTATCACATTGACTAATGTCACACTGGTGACACACTTTTCTCACCATGGGACTCAAAGCGCAGGGAGCATTGTGGAGTAGGAGAATTAGTGGCTGCTGTGCTCATCCTCAACAACCACAAGGGTCAGATGTTTTAGAATGGTTAGAATGGAGCGTTGGTCAGGACGGGTACACACTGCTCTATTCACTGAAGTACAGTGCCCAGCTAGCTCCATAGCTCCCATTGAAATTAATGTAGTGGTAAGCATCCGTCCAGGCCACCAGTCCATTAAGAACAGGAGACAAAACTCCCTCGTTCTCCTTATCAGTTCTGCAATCCTAAATCTGATAGATAGGAAATACCTTCTTAAAATGAGAATACCCTTTACGCCGGGTATGACACTAGGTTTACACTAGCATTGGCAATCCATTGTTCTGGTCTGCCAGAGGACCAGAACAACGGACAGGTGAAGTGCTAAAATAGTGCTTACATATGGAGCCTGAAGGACCCCATTGACTATAACGGGGTCCATTGTTTTTAAAATAAAACTGGCGGACAAAAAAGTTTTGTGTGGAAGACTTTTTTTGTCCCCCAATTTCAGGCTGACAATCTGATGGAGTATCCTGAATTGTAAACTTAGTTTGAGCTATTTATCTGCAGATCATTTGCATATCCAGTTTATTTTAACAGGATCTGCTGTTAATAATTACAGATAAGCGAATCGAAGCTGCAGAAGTGGAATTCGATCCGAATTTCAAGAAATATTCGATTTGCATCGAATCCAAATTTCCACATGCTTCGTGGTAACGATTCGCATTTAATTCAAAATGGCTGCTGTACATATTAGGACATGGGGCAAAGAATTCTGGGAACGCGGGATCACCCACAATGCTATGTGTGCAGCCAATCAGAAGCCAGCCCTGTGATGTCACATCCCTTTAACCCCTTCGCGAGCGCACATGGCATGTTTGACCGCTGCATCCAAGATGTTAAATCCCCCGATTGGTTATGGAGTAGGGTGGTAACCGATCAGGGGTTTTAACACCTTGGATGCAACGATCAAACATGCCGTGTGCGCTCGTGAAGGGGTTAAAGGGATGCTGCCCACCCCGGCTCTCTGCAGCCAATAAGTAGCTGTTTTTGTTACGCGATTCACTGCAATTTAATTCGGATCGAATAGAATCGTATCGCGAAACTCGGCGAAGTTGCCGAATCGAATTTTTTAATACTTCACTCATCTCTATTAATAATGCGTATGACCACAACGTTCATGAGAATTTTGGCAGATGTAACCAAATTAAGGCTGGGTTCACATCTGCGTTGGTAATCAAAATAGTTTTAGTGATCTGTTGAAAGATCATAAAAACTAATTAGAACAGGTGAAAAGTTGGACTTGCAGCACTTTTTCTCTGTCCAAAAAATAAGGATACATGAAAGCCAGCAACATATCCATCTTTTTTAACAGTGAGGTCTATGCAAGGCAGACACAAACGGATTATGAATAAATGATAATCCGTTTGTCTCCTTTTTTTCTCTCTTCGTTCTTCTTTGCGCATTCTCACAATGAATAAGCGGGAGGATAAAATTGATCCACCACAAACTGACATTTTTTTGATAGATGCCCATTGACAGATTATGGTATGCCTTATGTAACTGTGTCTGTTTTTTGATGAAACCGTTGGGCTGGTTTCACTGGAGACTCCAACGCAGATTCCACCTAAAGTCGACAGACTGAAAAGTCCTGCAATGAGTACTTTTCTCTGCGGAAACCGGGTGGATCCTATATTAGTCTATGGGGTCCACGGGTAACCGCTTTTTAAGCGGACAGTGTCTATGTCTTTCGGGTCCCCACGTGGATCCGAACAATAGAAACCAGAACTATAGCACGAACCTAGCGTTAGCTGTATTTGCCAAAAGTCTCCAGACAAGTCCTATGACTGCCTGTAAGTTTTTTCCTATAAAAAAAAAAAAAAAATTTATAAAAATCGCATCACAAGTGATTTGTTTGGGGTGTCATTACGCTGTATATGTCGCCCCAAATCACCTTCGGGGTGCAAGGAGAAGCTGTAGCTGTGAAAATGTAGAACTGAATAATAGCATTCATAATAATAGGATATCATCGCTTCAGATTAGCAACAGTAATGGCTGAGCCCCTACCTACTATTATAGTAATGGGTTTCCTGAACGCTGGTCGAGCCTGTATTTGCACACCTGTCCTGAGGTGATCTGCAGTTGCTCAATTGTGCACCTCACAGCCCGGAGCGGTGGCCGGAGGAGGAGTTGGGAAGTGAGACAAGGAAAGGCAAGAGAGCAGCGGGCGGCGGGAAGGTGGCGCGAATCCCCACGGGAGCCGCGGCTGAGAGGGAAAGGGGGAGGTAAAGAAGGAGGAGGAGCGGGCAAGGTGAGGCGGCTCATTCCAAGCCTGCGAGTATGGTGCCATCTATGCTGTATGGCCTGAGTGCTACTAACAGGTGCCGCTCCACGTGAGACCCCAGCCCAGGAGAGAGCAGGACATGTACATGTAGAGAGGACGGCGTCACCATGGTGGAAGAGCTGTTTTGTAAAGTTGTCTCCATTATTATTAAATGCCGGGACTGTGAGGAGAGGTAAGGTGCTGTTCATTCACCTGTGTGCTGCGCACTGCTGCAACTTCTTGGGTCAGCCCTCACACACCTGCTTAGGATGCTGTTGGTGTGTGTTCCTCAGTAATAGGAATGTATCTGAGGGTATATTAATAAGTATCTGTATTAACACACACTATTTTATATATATATATATATATATATATATATATATATTTGGGGCTTGCTAAGTGTATTTGTGTAACCAGTTTTCCAATTGGCTGTTTGAAGCCAGCAGTTGGCCACTGTAATTGGGGGTCTCTGTGCTTCACCCACCTCACCGCCTGACAGACCTTCTCAATGGCTGCTGTTAACTATGCGTTACTAAGGCTAGGTTTCCGTTTGGGGTTAAAAATTGCGGAGAGAGAAGTCCTGCAAGCAATTATAGTCTATAGGGTCTGCAGATTTCCACGGGTAACTGCTTTTTAGGCTAAGACCCCACGTGGTGTCCCACAGCAAAAAAGTGCTGCGGGAAAAACCGTGGCGACAACGCATCGTGGTTCTTCCCGCAGCGCTTTTGACAGAAAGTTTGCAGAGTTTTCTGTTTCAATTATACCTATAGGGAAAATGCCAATATTTCCGTAGGTATAATTGACATGCTGCGATTTCAAAAATCGCAACTGTTTTGGAAATCGCCATGTGTATGCAGCGTGTATTTTAATGCAAAGTGGCAATAGGATTCGCTAGAATCCCATCTACTTTGCTGTGACTATAAAATGCCGTGTTTTTTTTTCCGCTGCGTTAAGCCACGTGGGGCCCCAACTTTAAGCGGGTTAGCTTTCCGTTTTTCGGGTCCCCAAGCGGACCCGAAGAACTGAAAGCTGAACGCTGTGTGAACCTAGCGTTAGAGTGTATTTGCACGTGGTGCTGGCCTCCAGCAATTGCATGATTATACAGTGTGTGTCTGTGTGTGTGTGTGTGTGTATGAATATGTATGTGTGTGTGTGTGTATATATATATATAATATATATATATATATATATATATACACATTTTTTTTTTTTGCTTGATAAAAACCAACATGGAATTTGGAGAAGAGTGGCACTGTCACGTGTTTTGCCTTTATTGGGCAAGATCAAATTCCACAAGTAGATTTTCTTGCTGAATTTGACAAATTCTGCATCAAAGGAAAAGGTGTATTTTCTGCTTCCATTCGTTTCAATGGTGGAATCCATCTGAAGAACGAGCAGGACGGTTATTTTTTTCAGCTAGCGAAAAAAATAATCTATTGCCTCTCACTGAAATAAATGGGAGGCTAATTTTAGGTGGCATTTGAGGCAGGTCAAATTCCTACGAACTCCCCCTAATTGTGCAATCGTTGGCTGCAGCTCGTGGGCGGGATTTTGGCCGCATACAGGTACTGCTGTGTGAGTGTACACCCTGAGGGGCTCTGTGCTCCTGCCGCCACCTGACTTGCAATGCAATTTGTCTTCTGTTCCAATATTTTTAGAGCAGGTCCTATTCAGGTCTGTTGGAATGGACCTTTAACCCCTTATCCTCTTAATGACCGGACCATTTTTTGTTTTTGCATTTTCGTTTTTCCCTCCCCACATTCCAAGAGCCATAACTTTTTTTTCATTTTTCAGTTCACAGAGTCAATGATGGCTTATTGTTTGTGAAACAAATTGTAATTTGTAATGGTACCATTCAATATGCTGTGCAATGTACTGGGAAGCTGGAAAAAAAAATTCAGACTGAGGTGCAATTGGAGAAAAAAATGCATTTGCGCCAAATTCATATGGGTTTAATTTTTACAGCATTCACTGTGTGGTAAAAATGACATGTTACCTGTATTCTGCAGGTCAGTACGAACATGGTGATACCAAATTTTATATAGCATTTGTAATGTTTTGATACCTTTTAAAAAATTAAAAACTTTGCTAAATAGAAAAAAAAATTTTGCGTCGCCATATTGTGTCACCTGTAACTTTTTCATATTTACATGTATGGAGCTGGGTAAGGCGTCTTTTTATGCGGGACAACATGACGTTTTTATTGATACCATTTGGGGAAAGATCTGATGGTTTGTTGAAAAAAAACGCTATTTGGCCATTTTGATTTTTTTTCCCCGCTACGCCGTTCACCGTATGGGATAAATATTTTAATAGTTTGGGCATTTTGGAGCGCGGGGATATCTAATGTGTTTATGCTTTTGTTTATTTACTTTTATATCTGATCTAGGAAAAGGGGGGTGATTTGAACTTTTGTGTTTTTTTTTAAATTTTTTTCATACTTTTAAAAACTTTTTTTTTTCTACTTTTACTTGTATGATCAGACTCCCTAGGGACCTTGAAACCTACGGAGTCTGACCGATCATACTATTCACTGCGATACTACTGTATCGCAGTGAATAGCAAAATGCCTTCACTGCTATTAGACGATGCCTCTGGCATCGTGTAATAGCTCAACTGTAATGACAGGCCTGGGAGCCTTCAATAGGCTCCTGGCTGTCATGGCAACCAATCGCCGCCCTCCGATGACGTTCTGGAGGGCGGCGATGAGGGAAAAATGGCGGCGCCCGTGGCAGCTGCGCAATTTAGACGCTGCAGTCCCATTTGACCACGACATCTAAAGGGTTAACAGCCGCGATCGGTGCAGGCACCGATAGCTGCGGTTAGCGGCGGGTCCTGGCTGTATTATACAGCCGGCACCCGCGGTGTAGTGAGAGCGTTCAGCTCCTCGTCATGGGACTCAGGACGTACTATTACACCCTGGGTCGTTAAGGGGTTAATGACCAAGGATGTAATAGTATGTCATTGGTCGTATGGAGAGGGCTCAGGAGCTGAGCCCTCTCCATACATGGCAGATGCCAGCTGTTAACACTTTAGATGCCACGGTTAAACACAACTACGCCGGAATCTAAAGTGCATGGACGCCACCATCCAATAAACAAAAGTAAACACACTTAAGGCATTTTTGAGCACAGGGATTGGGAAGGGGTTGCTGTTGTTTCAGTTGTGCTCATTTAATAGCCCCTTTAATCTGTAACAAAAGTGTAAGCCTCTATTCAGACAAACGATGTGCAAAAACGGCCATGAATATGGAACTTTTTTTTTTTTTTTTACAGCCATTTTGCATCTGTAGGACACACCCATTTTCACAGATCCTTCATAGATTTGAGTCTACTGAGGGCTCTGTGAAAGTGGGCAAAAATAGAACATGTCCTATTTTTTTGTCAGTCTGTGTGAATAACCACATTTGTATATGTTGATTTTAATTCAGCAAAGTGATGGCCATGAACAACAGTTGTGTGAATAGAGCTAGAAGAGAGTCTGTCAACAGGAAAATCAGTATCAAACTAATGATAATACCTTGTAGTGTGGCTTCTACACTTTCCGGAGATGCCTTTCTTATTCTGCATTGCAGCTCCAATTTAATGAAAATCAGAATTTTATTCTGTTTTATTATGCAATTTAGTTTCTTCTCCTGCCAGGGCTTGACGCTCTCCTCAAGATAACCGCCCCTGTCACCTCCCACTGCAGACAAAGTGGGAGATATCACTCAAACAATGGGGGGAGGGGCAGAGGTGGGCTGCAGTTTGGGGAAAGGTACTGTTATCCCTACAAGGTACTGTCATTAGTTTAATTCTGATTTTCCTGATGACTGACTCCCCTTAATATACTTTATTTAGCAAAAGTGTGGTTTTCTTTGAGAAAAATTCCACACTTCAGTTCTCTGCAACTTGCTGTCTACTGCCTGTTGTCAGGTTTGATCTATCCCTAGTTGCAGAAAAACAAGGCAGAATACTGATCCTTTCAGGGACACTGCACACAGGCATTTTCAGTGTGGAAGGTATGCTCCATATATTTGTTACATTTTCCAGACTCTCCCTATCCCATCTATAATACTATGAGCTGCTGCCCCATATTGTAATCATGAATGGATAATAGCCCCACATCGAGGCAAAATATGGATTGTATTTTCTAGAGCACAGCTTCCTATGTGCAGGAACCCTCAAGGTTCAGGCACCTCTGCAGTCTCAATAACACACTAACAAAATTTATGTGCTGCACTGAGTTTGTGTACAGTCCTCCCAAGGCACATTAGGTAAGCTGTAATGCTCTTTTCTCCACCACACATAGTTCCCTGCATTTTTACAGAACACAATAGCCTGCCATTTCTGCTTCCCTACCTTGCACCAAGCCTGTTTTCAGTCTGCTCTCTGGCTTACATCCATAGTTATAGCTGCTTGCTTCTTGTTAGCACAGTAGCCTACATGTAAACGCTTCACTGAAATACAGTGGGGAAAAAAAGTATTTAGTCAACCGCCAATTGTGCAAGTTCTCCCACTTAAAGAGGACCTTTCACGTCCTCAGGTATATGCGGTTTTACATACTGCTAGAAAGCCAACAGCGCGCTGAATTCAGCACACTGCCGGCTTTCCCGGTATGTGCCCCAGGGCTGGAGATATCGGGGGTCTAAATTTCACCCTTCACCGTTCACTGTCAGAAGGGCATTCCTGACAGTCTAGCTTGGCTGTGAGGAACGCCCTCCCTGACAGTACCGGTCCATAGACTTGTACTGGGGGGCGTTCCTTACAGCTCAGCATCATCGGTGTATCGTTTTGTACTGTGGGTCGAGAAAAAAAGAAAACACCCACTGTTACACCCATCTGAAAGCTGCCCAGAAGTGGGATTTTATATGGTGACGTTCAATGGGTGAAAATGTGTTATCTGACTGATGGAACTTTTCCGCCTATCAGAAGTGTTTTATACGTACATTTCTAGTGATAATCATTATTACCGCTGTTTTAGCGTGTAACAGATATCGTTAGAGGAGGTGGTCGGTGTATTTTACTCTACATATTTGTGTATGTGTATGGAAGTTACTGCATCGTTGTGAGGTATGATGCACTGAGCTCCCCTGAATGGCTAGATCAAACAATGGATGCCTGGAAGAGCATCAGTTTTACATAGACTTCAACTTTAACTAAGAAAAATGTATGTACGCTATCGTTCAAAAGTTTAGGGTCACTTAGAAATTTCCTTATTTTTGAAAGAAAAGCACAGTTTTTTTCAATGAAGATAACATTAAATGAATCAGAAATACACTCTATACATTGTTAATGTGGTAAATGATTATTCTAGCTGCAAACGTCTGGTTTTTAATGCAATATCTACATAGGTGTATAGAGGCCCATTTCCAGCAACCATCCTTCCAGTGTTATAATGGTACATTGTGTTTGCTAACTGTGTAAGAAGGCTAATGGATGTTTAGAAAATCCTTGAAAACCCTTGTGCAAGTATGTTAGCACAGCTGAAAACAGTTTTGCTGGTTAGAGAAGCTATAAAACTGACCTTCCTTTGAGCTAGTTGAGAATCTGGAGCATTACATTTGTTGGTTCGATTAAACTCTCAAAATGGCCAGAAAAAGAGAGCTTTCATGTGAAACTCGACAGTCTATTCTTGTTCTTAGAAATGAAGGCTATTCCATGCGAGAAATTACAAAGAAACTAAAGATTTCCTACAACGGTGTGTACTACTCCCTTCAGAGAACAGCACAAACAGGCTCTAACCAGAGTAGAAAGAGAAGTGGGAGGCCGCGCTGCACAACTGAGCAACAAGACAACTACATTAGAGTCTCTAGTTTGAGAAATCGACGCCTCACAGGTCCTCAACTGGCATCTTCATTAAATAGTACCCGCAAAACGCCAGTGTCAATGTCTACAGTGAAGAGCGACTCAGGGATGCTGGCCTTCAGGGCAGAGTGGCCAGAAAAAGCCATATCTGAGACTGGCTAATAAAAGGAAAAGATTAATATCGAAGTTTGAGGTGTTTGTATCACACAGAAGAACATTTGTGAGACACAGAACAACTGAAAAGATGCTGGAAGAGTGCCTGATGCCATCTGTCAAGCATGGTGGAGGTAATGTGATGGTCTGGGGTTACTTTGGTGCTGGTAAAGTGGGAGATTTGTACAAGGTAAAAGGGATTTTGAATAAGGAAGGCTATCACTCCATTTTGCAACGCCATGCCATACCCTGTGGACAGCGCTTGATTGGAGCCTATTTCATCCTACAACAGGACAATGACCCAAAGCACACCTCCAAATTATGCAAGAACTATTTAGGGAAGAAGCAGGCAGCTGGTATTCTATCTGTAATAGAGTGGCCAGCGCAGTCATCAGATCTCAGCCCCATTGAGCTGTTGTGGGAGCAGCTTGACCGTATGGTACGCAAAAAGTGCCAATCAAGCCAATCCAACTTGTGGGAGGGGCTTCTGGAAGCATGGGGTGAAATTTCTCCAGATTACCTCAGCAAATTAACAGCTAGAATGCCAAAGGTCTGCAATGCTGTAATTGCTGCAAATGGAGCATTCTTTGACGAAAGCAAAGGAGAAAATTGAAGGAGAAAATTATTTCAAATAAAAATCATTATTTCTAACCTTGTCAATGTCTTGACTATTTTCTATTCATTTTGCAACTCATTTGATAAATAAAAGTGTGAGTTTTCATGGAAAGCACAAAATTGTCTGGGTGACCCCAAACTTTTGAACGGTAGTGTATGTCTCTGTACACTTCACACTGTTTATGTAAAGCTGACCTTACCAGTATTTCTGGATATTGATGATTACCCTTATTTAAGTGAATGGAAGCTGAACTACAATAGTACAGCACAGCCATGTTCAGTCTCTTTCAACAAGCCAATAATCTCTTGTAGTCAGACAGGATATTCCATAGTCCTGTGGTCTTGGGACTGCTACGTGCCCCACTACGTAGTTCACAAGCTCTTGAGTCAGTGAGTTGGTTAATGTCTACAACCTCTCTGGTGCTATCTAGAGTAACCTTCTCACTGTAGTTACATAGTGTGTCCTATGCTACACATCCCTCAGGCATTTGCATGTTTCACCCTTCTACACAATCTTCTATCTAGCTACTGCCAAATGGCACACGCAAATACACTAGTATTTCTACTGCAAGAAGGTCGACATCATGACCCAACATGGCTTGATTTCAGCGTGCACCACATGTGACCTAGCCATACCAGCTCTTTAGCTACCACACTTCAAGTTACTGTGTTCATAATAAACATTTATATCAATCTAGTGCCCCTATATAAAACTGATATATACTCATTGGGGGGGGAAAAAAACACCCCAAGAAGTTGTTGGAACGGAATGAAACTTTGTGTGTGTGTATATAATAATGATGTATATAAGTGATTAAGCTATCAGAGCGGCACTAGTACCATGTTAGACTACCTCTAGCCTTGATACATGATTTATACGGTGGGTATGGAGGCATACAGATTTCATATGGAATCCTATGGCACATTTGCACCTGGGTGGTTGGGAGAGGTTGCTCTTGGAGGATATATAGATACTATTTTTTATTTATGGCAGTGTTCAAAATTTTAAATGAGGCCATTCCCTTGGATAAAAGCAACTCTCATATAAATGGTCTTAGAATGCTTTACTGTTGGCATAACACAGGACACATGGTAGCACTAACCTGTTCTTCTCTGCACGGTCTTTCTATCAGATGTCCCAAACAGCCTGAAGAGGGCTCAATCTGAGCAAATAACTTGACCCTATTCCTTGCACTCCAATCCCTGTATTTCCTGCAGAATATTAGTCTGTCCTTGATATTTGTCTTGGAGAGAATTGGCATTTGGAAGAATGATTGCCCAGAGAAGAAAAGATGCGCTACCATGAGTCCTGTATTATGCCAACGCTAAAGCGTTCTGAGACCATGGACCGTATATATCACATAAACATGCACTGTTTTTTTTATCCCCTTGAAATAAGCAGAATGAATGACAGCAAGCAGAGATCTAGAAATCCGTGAGGAAATTATGTATGGTTTCTGTGTCAATTCCTTGCGGTTTTCTAGATCTCTTCTTGTTGTCATTCTTTGTTTATTTCCAGTGGATAAAACTCAGTCCATGGTCATGTGACATATGGTCAATGGTCATGTGATGGACACACAGATGAACAGCTCGTTACCGGGCAGATGTCTGTGACTATAACGAGCTGTGCACCTGTGTGCTCATTACATGACCATGACCATATATAGGGAAATTGGCCATTGATATAGGTTTATCTGTGACTAGGGTGAAGCATATTAAACTAGCAACAGAGTTGGGTCAGGCTAACCTGAATTTATCGCCCTTTTACCCATGAAAATTCATACCTCTATAGTGGAGATATTCATTTATTTCACAATATGCAAATGAGCAGTGAGTGTAGCCCTGTTGCTCAAACTGCTATGCTCCATACTTGTCTAAAACGCCCTCTTACCTTCTTTTAGTGAATTGGCCAGGGAGATGGGGCCAGGCGAGATACCAGCCTATGTTCTTTCATTTGCGCTAGCGTATTAGAGCATTGTGGGGTGTAGCAGTTTGGAGCAATGGAGCCACCCTTAGTGCTCCAGACTGCTCGTTTGCATATTGTAAAATAAACTAGTATGTCTGCAACGGCAGCACAAAATTTCATGGGGGGGGGGGTGGCAATTTCATTCAGGTGAGCCTGACCTATCTGTGATACTGGTTTAATATGATGCTCCCTTGAAGAGGATAATCCAGCCATTGCTTTAAACGTGACATTGTGTGACCAATGGCCTACTGCAGGTGGGAGTAGTTTGGGATTCTGTGTAAGCAATCATTCTTTAAATTTGGCTATACAGTGTGTAGATATTAGATGTATGTAGATGATAGAGATGCATACAATTGTGTGTTTTACAAATTTTATTTTCCAACAGGCGATCCACTGTCAGACTTACTGTAGAAACACATTCTTTTTCAAAACCTGTATATAAAAAGGTAAGTTAGCAATATTTTGTTGCAAGAATTTGGTTACCTAATATTACCTATTAGTTTTGTAAAGTGTTTGTGTTTTTTTTGTTTTGATTTGGTCTTGGCCATCAGTTTGGAAAGGGTCTGATACCCAGCACCCCACCAATCAGCTGATACACAGAGAATTGAACAGAAAGCAAACAGCTCTGTTTCCCATTCACTTGAGCAGGTGCTAAACTGCAGTGACTCAGTTCTGCCACTACACACAGACTGAAGCTGCTGTTCCATTCTATGTGTATCAGCTGATCGGTGGGGGTGCTGAGTGTCAGATGCTTCTCAATCTGGTGTTGGTGGCCTGTCCTTTGGATAGGCCATCAATAATTTTAGCCTGGAAAGCACCTTTAAGGATGTGCTTTAACGCAGAACATCCTGGAGAACCCATTTTATTTTTAGTGTGACGCAAAAATAGCAAAGCGGGAAGTAAACAAGTCAATTTTTTTTTCAGTTTTGTATGTATATATTTTTGAATCTCTGTCTGCCAAGTAATGCAGATGGCATAAAGAAGTGTTAAGTTCAAGTTTGCTGCATTGGTAGTTTACATTACGTCCAGTGGTTTAGTTTTCATATATCTAGTTTTGCCAGTCATAACATACTGGACAATCATATAGACATCATTTAGCCTATGGTTTCCTATGCATATATTCGTCTATCATAAACAATATGAAGCTAAAGCTCTTAAAACATTTTTTTCTTTCTTCTTTTTCACATATTTTCGGGCTAGGACCTAATTGTTCGTCTTTCAGATGATACAGATCCTTTTTTCCTATACAATCTCACTCTAGGAGAAGAAGATTTTCTAAGGTAATCTTGAAAATTATGTCTAAATGATTGTTAAAGGGGGTTCCCCCTTAGAATATCACAGTTAAATCCAAACCATGCTCAAAAAAAATAAAGGGAACACTTAAACAACACAATGTAACTCCAAGTCAATGACACTTCTGTGAAATCCTCCGGTCCATTTATGACGCAACACGGAATGTGAATCAATTTCTCCTGCTGTTGTGCAAATGGAACAGACAAAAAGTAGAAATGATAGACAATTAGCAAGGCCGCCCATATAAAGGAGGATTCTGCAGGTGGTAACCACAGACCATTTCTCTGTTACCCTTTTTGGTCACTTTTGCATTTTGTCATTGCTCTCACCCCTAGAGGTAGCATGAAGGGTAGTGGTGGGTCTACAACCCACAGAAGTTGCTCAGGTAATGCAGCTCATCCAGGATGGCACATCAATACGAGCTGTAGCAAGAAGGGTAGTGGTGTCTGTCAGCACAGTGTCCAGAGCATGCACCAGAGTCCAGGCCAGTACACCAGGAGACCTGGAGGGGGAACGTAGGAGGCAACAACCCAGCATCAGGACCGCTACCTCCTCCTTTGTGCATGGAGGAGCAGTGCCAGAGGCCTGCAAAATGACCTCCAGCAGGCCACTAACATCCATGTGTCTGCTCAAACTGTCAGAAACAGACTCCATGAGGAAGGTATGAGGGCCCGACATCCACAAGTGGGTGTTGTGCTTACAGCCCAACACCGTACAGGGCAATTGGCATTTGCCAAGAACACCAAGATTGTCAGATTTGACATTGATAGCAGCAGGTTCACAATGAGTACATGTGAAATATGTGACAGTCTGGAAACGCTGTGGAGAACATTTTGTTGCCTGCAACATCCTCCAGCATAACCAGTTTGGCAGTAGGTCAGTAATGGTGTGGGGAGGCATTTCTTTTGACGGCCACACAGCCCACCATGTGCTAGCCAGAGGTACCCTGATTGCCATTAGGTAACGGGATGAGATCCTCAGACCCATTGTGAGACCATATGGAGGTGCAGTGGGCCCTGGGTTCCTTCTGATGCATGACAATGCTAGACCTCATGTGGCTGAAGTATGTCAGCAGTTCCTGCATGATGAAAGCATTGATGCTATGGACTGGCCTGCACCCTCTCCAGATCTGAATCCAATAGACCACATCTGGGACATCATGTCTCGTTCCATCCACCAACGCCACGTTGCACCACAGCCTGTCCAGGAGTTGACTGATGTTTTAATCCAGGTCTGGGAGGAGATCCCTCAGGAGAACATCCGCCGCCTCTGAAGTTGGATCTGCCTGTAATTTGATTTTCTACTTTGATTTTGAGTATCATTCCAAATCCAGACCTGCATGGATATTAATTTACAGTCATCATTTTTATGTCTTATTCTTCTTAACACATTACACTATGTAATGAATAATAATTTGCAACTGGAATATTTAATTATTCGATATCTAGGATGTGGTATTTTAGTGTGCCCTTTATTTTTTTGAGCAGTGTATATTTCAGGAACCATGTCCGAATAGCACCACCTGCTGTTTTATTGAGCAGCCTTTGTGTCCACCTCAGGTGCTTCTCTCTTTGCAGAGGGATCCCTGATATGGTGAGCTGGCTGCTTCTGAAGCTGCATCGTGTCCCCTACTTGTCAAGTAGAAGACGCTGAGCAAGTACAATTGCTGTAACAAATTGGACACTTATTACTAGCTCAGTGTCTCTGACAAGCAGAGAAGACACTGCAGCATCAGAACTAAAATCTATCAAAATATTTATTACTTATCAATTGGACAGGGTGCCTATTTCAGATCAGTTTTTTGAAAAGGTCAGTGCATTAGGTTGAGCGCTACAGCACCATACAATGTATAGAGGCTGTGCTTGGTATTGCAGCTCAGCTCCATTCATTTTAATAGAAGTGAGCAGTAATGAGGCTATGTGAATGATGAATGCAACATCACATGGCCTTTGAGGTAGAACTTGCCACAGCACAGTGGCTGCTTTAGCTTTGAACAGCTGACATTTAGAGGTCCCAGTTGTCGACCCCTGGTGATCTAAAACCCATCACATTTACTGTCAGTATTCACTCTTATAATTGACAGTCGCAGTTTGAACAGTTCTGCACTGACCTCCTGTCTCCATTCTACACGTTGAAGGCAGAGCTACATGTGCAGATCAGTCTCAATCAAAAATCTGTGCACAGAATGTCTGTACCATGTCTGCAGAAAGGAGATGGAAGAATTTACATTAAAATTAAGTTACATAATAGATGAGGTTGGATGAAGACACCAGTCCATTAAGTCCAACGTATAACCCTACAATGTTAATTCAGAGGAAGGCAAAATACCCCATGAGGCTTATGCCAATTGCCCCATTTCAGGAGTTCCATAGCCTCGCTGTTCTTACTGTAAAGAATCCCCTTCTATGTTTCTGGTGAAACTTTTTCTCCTCCAGACATAGAGGATGTCCCCTTGTCACTGTCACTGGCCTAGGAGTAAAAAGATCATTAGAAAGTTCTATGCTTTGTCCCTTCATGTATTTGTACATTATTAGGTCTCCTTGTAGACGTCTTTTTTCTAAACTAAATAACTCCAAGTTTGTTAATCTATCGTTGTACTCCAATTCACCCATTTCCCTAATAATTTTGGTCGCCCTTCTCTGTACTCTGTCTAGCTCGCTTATGTTCTTGTATACTGGGACCCAAAATTGCACGCAATAGTCTGTGTGGCCGTACCAGTGATTTGTACAGAGGCATAACTATGTTCTTGTCATGAGAATCTATACCTCTTTTGAGATATCCCATAATTTTCTTTGCCTTGGCGGCAGCTGCCTGGCAATGGTCACTAAAGGTAAGCTTACTGTCCACCAAAATCATCCCCAAGTCTTTTTCAATGGCAGTCTTAACCAGTAATTTACTATTAAGTACATAATCATACATATTATTTTTTCTTTGACCAAAATGCATAACCTTACACTTAAAAAACATATAAACTTCATTTGAACAAGTGCTTTGTGTTTTGTTTTTTTTTTTTGTTTTTTTTCAATCCTACTGCTGAAGGGAAGCTATAATATTTTTTTTATTTTTTATTTTTTTTTTATTTTTGACTTAAAATAATATTCCCATCCCAGATGTTTGCTTATAGTTTAGGAATGCGCCGCCATTTTCTAGAAACGTGAGAGCCACATTTCAGATACACTATATACAGTGCCTTGCAAAAGTACTCGGCCCCCTTGAACTCTTCAACCTTATGCCACATTTCAGGCTTCAAACATAACGATATAAAATTTTAATTTTTTTGGTGAAGAGTCAAAAACAAGTGGGACACAATCGTGAAGTGGAACGAAATTTATTGGATATTTTAAACTTTTGTAAAAAATAAAAAACTGAAAAGTGGGGCGTGCCAAATTATTTGGCCCCCTTAAGTTAATACTTTGTAGCGCCACCTTTTGCTGCGATTACAGCTGCAAGTCACTTGGGGTATGTCTCTATCAGTTTTGCACATCGAGAGACTGAAATTCTTGCCCATTCTTCCTTGGAAAACAGCTCGAGCTCAGTGAGGTTGGATGGAGAGCGTTTGTGAACAGCAGTTTTCAGCTCTTTCCACAGATTCTCGATTGGATTCAGGTGTGGACTTTGACTTGGCCATTCTAACACCTGGATACATTTATTTGTGAACCATTCCATTGTAGATTTTGCTTTATGTTTGGGATCATTGTCTTGTTGGAAGATAAATCTCCGTCCCAGTCTCAGGTCTTTTGCAGACTCCAACAGGTTTTCTTCCAGAATGATCCTGTATTTGGCTCCATCCATCTTCCCATCAATTTTAACCATCTTTCCTGTCCCTGCTGAAGAAAAGCAGGCCCAAACCATGATGCTGCCACCACCATGTTTGACAGTGGGGATGGTGTGTTCAGGGTGATGAGCTGTGTTGCTTTTACACCAAACATATTGTTTTGCATTGTGGCCAAAAAGTTCGATTTTGGTTTCATCTGACCAGAGCACCTTCTTCCACATGTTTGGTGTGTCTCCCAGGTGGCTTGTGGCAAACTTTAAAGGAGACTTTTTATGGATATCTTTGAGAAATGGCTTTTTTCTTGCCACTCTTCCATAAAGGCCAGATTTGTGCAGTGTACGACTGATTGTTGTCCTATTGACAAACTCTCTACCTCAGCTGTAGATCTCTGCAGTTCATCCAGAGTGATCATGGGCCTCTTGGCTGCATCTCTGATCAGTCTTCTCCTTGTTTGAGATGAAAGATTAGAGGGACGGCTGGGTCTTGGTAGATTTGCAGTGGTCTGATACTCCTTCCGTTTCAATATGATTGCTTGCACAGTGCTCCTTGGGATGTTTAAAGTTTGGGAAATCTTTTTGTATCCGAATCCGCTTTAAACTTCTCCACAACAGTATCACGGACCTGCCTGGTGTGTTCCTTGGTCTTCATGATGCTCTCTGCGCTTTAAACAGAACCCTGAGACTATCACAGATCAGGTGCTTTTATATGGAGACTTGATTACACACAGGTGGATTATATTTATCATCATTAGTCATTTAGGACAACATTGGATCATTCAGAGATCCTCACTGAACTTCTGGAGTGAGTTTGCTGCACTGAAAGTAAAGGGGCCGAATAATTTGGCACGCCCCACTTTTCAGTTTTTTATTTTTTACAAAAGTTTAAAATAACCAATAAATTTCGTTCCACTTCACAATTGTGTCCCACTTGTTGTTGATTCTAAACCAAAAAATTAAAATTTTATAACTTTGTTTGAATCCTGAAATGTGGCAAAAGGTTGAAAAGTTCAAGGGGGCTGAATACTTTCGCAAGGCACTGTATCTATGTATATCCTTTGAATAACTGTGTGTGTTTTTTATACGTAAAATGTATTGAATTTAATTTTTCTCACATTCTAGTCTCAAAAATCAGCAAGGATTACTAGTGGAATATTCAACATTTCCACAGAGATTCATAGAACTTTTAGAGCAATGTATAGTAGAACAAGACAAGACTGTACCTAGGTATGTGATACTTTCATTATTTTATTTTATTTTATTTTTTTTATATATATATATATTATATGTACATACACATGCTAATATTATGTATTACTTGTAGTGTACTTCCAAATATAAAACATTTTTTTTCCAAAGAGGAAGGGTATAAGCCAGAACGTAGACTCATAAAGAAATTTGTAATACAAAGTCACATATGTAGAATGGATTGAGATCTAAACATATAGTTTTCTATGTAAAATAACTTCAAACTGGACCTAGTGGTTCTGGGCTGGTTCTAACCCCAGGTCATGTGATTGGAACCAGCCCCGTCCGCTCACTCCCTCTCCAGTCTTCACAGATACTTGTCTGTGTTATGGGGGCTGGTAGGCTTAGTAAAGCCAGTCCCCATAGCACAGGTAACTACGTGTGAAAACTGGAGATGGAGGGAGGAGGTGTAGGCTAGTTCTGAGAGTACAAGCTCTTGTTGATGTCGATCATTGGTACAAATTTTTTACACTTAGATCTATTATTTTACATGTGTTATGTGAGTAAATGTACGATTGAATGAATAAGTTTTAGGTGCAAATGTGATGCATTTTTGTAAAAACCCATTGAGAAATTTAGAAATTTGTAATCCTCAGGTTGGCTGCTTTAAAGAAATATGCATATACAGTACAGACCAAAAGTTTGGAGACACCTTCTCATTCCAAGAGTTTTCTGTATTTTCATGACTATAAAAATTGTAGATTCACACTGAAGGCATCAACACTATGAATTAACACATGTGGAATTATATACTTAACAAAAAAGTGTGAAACAACTGAAAATATGTCTTATATTCTAGGTTCTTCAAAGTAGCCACCTTTTTGCTTTGATTACTGCTTTGCACACTCTTGGCATTCTCTTGATGAGCTTCAAGAGGTAGTCACCTGAAATGGTCTTCCAACAGTCTTGAAGGAGTTCCCAGAGATGCTTAGCACTTGTTGGCCCTTTTGCCTTCACTCTGTGGTCCAGCTCACCCCAAACCATCTTGATTGGGTTCAGGTCATCTGGCGTAGCACCCCATCACTCTCCTTCTTGGTCAAATAGCCCTTACACAGTCTGGAGGTGTGTTTGCTGTCATTGTCCTGTTGAAAAATAAATGATGGTCCAACTAAACGCAAACCGGATGGAATAGGATACCGCTGCAAGATGCTGTGGTAACCATGCTGGTTCAGTATTCCTTCAATTTTGAATAAATCCCCAACAGTGTCACCAGCAAAGCACCTTCACACCATCACACCTCCTCCTCCATGCTTCATGGTGGGAACCAGGCATGTAGAGTCCATTTGTTCACCTTTTCTGCGTCACACAAAGACACGGTGGTTGGAACCAAAGAACTCAAACTTGGACTCATCAGACCAAAGCACAGATTTCCACAAGTCTCTTCTGCTTGTTGCCTGTCCTTAGCAGTGGTTTCCTAGCAGCTATTTTACCATGAAGGCCTGCTGCACACAGTCTCCTCTTAACAGTTGTTGTAGAGATGTGTCTGCTGCTAGAACTCTGTGTGGCATTGACCTGGTCTCTAATCTGAGCTGCTGTTAACCTGCGATTTCTGAGGCTGGTGACTCGGATGAACTTATCCTCCGCAGCAGAGGTGACTCTTGGTCTTCCTTTCCTGGGGCGGTCCTCATGTGAGCCAGTTTCTTTGTAGCGCTTGATGGTTTTGGCCACTGCATTTGGGGACTCTTTCAAAGTTTTCCCAATTTTTCGGACTGACTGACCTTCTTTTCTTAAAGTAATGATGGCCACTCGTATTTCTTTACTTAGCTGCTTTTTTCTTGCCATAATACAAATTCTAACACTCCATTCAGTAGGACTATCAGCTGTGTATCCACCTGACTTCTGAACAACACAACTGATGGTCCCAACCCCATTTATAAGGCAAGAAATCCCACTTATTAAACCTGACATGGCACACCTGTGAAGTGAAAACCATTTCAGGTGACTACCTCTTGAAGCTCACCAAGAGAATGCCAAGAGTGTGCAAAGCAGTAATCAAAGTAAAAGGTGGCTACTTTGAAGAACCTAGAATATAAGACATATTTTCAGTTGTTTCACACTTTTTTGTTAAGTATATAATTCCACATGTGTTAATTCATAGTTTTGATGCCTTCAGAGTGAATCTACAATTTTTATAGTCATGAAAATACAGAAAACTCTTGGAATGAGAAGGTGTGTCCAAACTTTTGGTCTGTACTGTGTGTGTGTGTGTGTGTGATGGATGGATGGATATATTTATATATATATATATATATATATATATATATATATGGTTTAGGGGTGCACTTGCTTTTCAAAGTGTGTAATAGGTTCATAGTTTTCATAGTTTCTAGCTTAAGGCTGAGGCCCCACGTTCCAGAAACTCCGCTTTTTTTTGTTGCAGATTTTGCTTGGCATTGGCTCAAAAAAAACCGCAGCAAAATTTGCAACAAAAAAAAGCTGCATTTCCGCAACGTGGGTCCTTAGTTTTAAAGCAGATTTTTGTTCTTCCAGTTCTGGTGATTTTTATGAAGAAATGTACATGTAGGTATAGGCCTAAGTGATTTGCCTGAACTCTGCACATGTTGAATTCTTATTTTAAGATGTGCTGCATATAACATTTTGCTTGGGTACACATTTAGTAACTAATATAAATTTAATAATTTTTTGAAATTGCATGAAGGTATCTTTTCGGATACAGTGCTTAGTGTCATTGTGTTCACTCATGTACCTGTTACCTCATTCCTCTGTGGATTATTTATTTTTTTGTCTGCAGCAATTCCTGGGTGCTTCTTAACATGTAACTTGGAAAATCTGCTTTACTCTGTATTCATTGTGAGCTGTTTTACAACTAATAGTACCTAATATTCTGTTAAGCATGCTGAATTTATGATTGAAACTTAATGGCTTTTGAATATAGCTTCTTCTTGACTAATGCAACATTTGCACGATCGTACAGTGCTCTCTGCTGTGAAGTACTTTTTTTTTCACTGCTGACTATACGTCTACGGATAATCCATTTAACGGGTCCCTCATAGACTTGAGTCTGTTGAGTTATCCGTGAGATCGGCCTAAGAAATAGCATGTTCTGGGTTTTTTGGGGGTTTTTTTTGCCATTAAAACAACACTCAGCTCCTCATGTATAGTACATGGGTTAAGTGGGTGTTCTGACTGGGACTCAAAGGAACACCCTAGGGAGCAATAACCAGGGCTTTGGCTTCTGTAAGCCATACCACAGCTTGATTCAGACTCCTTCTTAAATGTCTGACAGCCATGGTCAGGCAGAAGCAGTGCAATTCATTAAAAAGCTAGAGTTTGAATTCTTATGAAAGTATATACAGTGGGTACGGAAAGTATTCAGACCCCTTTAAATTTTTCACTCTTTGTTTCATTGCAACCATTTGCTGAAAGCGAGAAAGTTCATTTTATTTCTCATTAATGTACACTCAGCACCCCATCTTGACAGAAAAAAAAAAAACAAATGTAGATATTTTTGCAAATTTATTAAAAAAGAAAAACTGAAATATCACATGGTCATAAGTATTCAGAACCTTTGCTCAGTATTGAGTAGAAGCACTCTTTTGAGCTAGTACAGCCATGAGTCTTCTTGGGAATGATGCAACAAGTTTTTCACATCTGGATTTGGGGATCCTCTGCCATTCTTCCTTGCAGATCCTCTCCAGTTCCGTCAGGTTGGATGGTGAACATTGGTGGACAGCCATTTTCAGGTCTCTCCAGAGATGCTCAATAGGGTTGAGGTCAGGGCTCTGGCTGGGCCAATCAAGAATGGTCACAGAGTTGTTCTGAAGCCATTCCTTTGTTGTTTTAGCTGTGTGCTTAGGGTCATTGTCTTGTTGGAAGGTGAACCTTTGGCCCACTCTGAGGTCCAGAGCACTCTGGAAGAGGTTTTCTTCCAGGATATCTCTGTACTTGGCCGCATTCATCTTTCCTTCAGTTGCAACCAGTCATCTTGTCCCTGCAGCTGAAAAACACCCCCATAGCATGATGCTGTCACTACCATGTTTTACTGTTGGGATTGTATTGGGCAGGTGATGAGAAGTGCCTGGTTTTCTCCACACATACCACTTAAAATTAACGCCAAAAAGTTCAATCTTCGTCTCATCAGACCAGAGAATCTTATTTCTCATAGTATGGGAGTCCTTTATGTGTTTTTTGACAAACTCTATGTGGGCTTTCATATGTCTTGCACTGAGGAGAGGCTTTGTGTAACTTTCTCCCATCTCCCTACTGCGTCTCTGGAGCTCAGCCACAGTGATCTTTGGGTTCTTCTTTACCTCTCTCACCAAGGTTCTTCTCCCACGATTGCTCAGTTTGGCTATATGGCCAGGTCTAGGAAGAGTTCTGGTCGTCCCAAACTTCTTCCATTTAAGGACTATGGAGGCCACTGTGCTCTTAGGAACCTTGAGTGCTGCAGAAAGTCTTTTGTAACCTTGGCCAGATCTGTGCCTTGCCACAATTCTGTCTCTGAGCTCCTTGGGAAGTTCCTTTGACCTCATGATTCTCATTTGCTCTGACATGCACTGTGAGCTGTGAGGTCTTATATAGACAGGTGTGTGCCTTTCCTAATCAAGTCCAATCAGTTTAATTAAACACAGCTGGACTCGAATGAAGGAGTAGAAACATCTCAAGGAGGATCAGAAGGAAATGGACATCATGTGAGTGAAATATAAGTGTCACAGCAAAGGGTCTGAATACTCATGACCATGTGATATTTCAGTATTTCTTTTTTAATAAATTTGCAAAAATATCTACATTTGTTACATACCCACTGTATGTTACAAACTATGCATTTAGGATCTTAAGATATTTGATACTGATGACCTCCTATTCACAGGATAGGTTATCTGTATCTGATCAGTCAGTGTTTGACACCTGAAACCTGCATTGATCAGCTGATGTGCCCATCGGAAGCCATATACTAGGTATATGGTTGGAAGTAGCTCTGCTCCTAATTAAGTGGTTGGGAGCGGGGCTGCAGTTCCCTCCACTACAGTGTCCTGGACAACCCCTTTTAAATTATTCAATGTTATATATATATATATATATATATATATATATATATATATATATTTATTTATTTTTTTTTTTTTTTTTTTATTTTATTTTGAAGCTGGAGTCAGTAAATTTTTTTATGAGTCATGTATGTATCAGCAAAGTGTGCTCTACACACAGGAACATTTTTCTAAAATAATACAGAATACAGTAATTATGGGACAACACCCGTTGTTAATGGATAATGAAACTATAACTCCCAGCATGCCTAGGTTGGCCACTGACTTGCAAAGTATGCTGGGTTTTATGAATACGGTTAATAAACAAGACTTCATATTGTTGGGCCCTGCTGATTTTCACCAATATACTTGTAAGATTTAACTGTACTAAGTTTAAAAACTTCATTCACTTATTTATAACAAGTGTAGCCTTATTCAAATTTCCTCCTAACTCTTTGAACTAAATCTTCTTGTTCCTTTTGTGGAATCAAAAGCTGTGCCATGACTTAATAAGAGGCCTAAGAGCAAGTTTGCATGTTAATTACAGTATATAGTTATATTATTTTACTGTTCAATTTAGCAAGCTTAGGAGTTGAAGCTAAAGATTTACTGCTGGAAATCTGGAGCACTTTTAAAAGGGAGTCTACCACCTTCCCCCAAGCATATTGAACTGTCACCATCTGTTAAAGAGCACATTACTGTGATGAATAACATGCCTTTATGTTGGTCACCTTTTGTATATTTGGAGAAAACCAACCTATGCAAGTCTTATGTAAAGGAGGTAGTTGGTGGGGTGGAGAATTGCTCATGATGCTGAAACCCCTACCATCTCCTGCCTTTACCACCCAGTGCAATGAGAGTTGATCTTCCCACTGCTCTGTCATCACCCCTCCTATTTGAACAAGAACAGTGCCCTCAGGGCTGAAGGCCAGCCCCAAGTACACAAACTACCTTATTTGCATAAGACTTACAGTGGGGAAAAAAGTATTTAGTCAGCCACCAATTGTGCAAGTTCTCCCACTTAAAAAGATGAGAGGCCTGTAATTGTCATCATAGGTAGACCTCAACTATGAGAGACAAAATGAGAAAACAAATCCAGAAAATCACATTGTCTGAATTTTGTCTGAATTTATTTGCAAATTATGGTGGAAAATAAGTATTTGGTCAATAACAAAAGTTCATCTCAATACTTTGCTATATATCCTTTGTTGGCAATGACAGTGCAAACGTTTTCTGTAAGTCTTCACAAGGTTGGCACACACTGTTGCTGGTATGTTGGCCCATTCCTCCATGCAGATCTCCTCTAGAGCAGTGATGTTTTGGGGCTGTCGCTGGGCAACACGGACTTTCAACTCCTTCCAAAGGTTTTCTATGGGGTTGAGATCTGGAGACTGGCTAGGCCACTCCAGGACCTTGAAATGCTTCTTACAAAGCCACTCCTTCGTTGCCCTGGCGGTGTGCTTGGGATCATTGTCATGCTGAAAGACCCAGCCACGTTTCATCTTCAATGCCCTTGCTGATGGAAGGAGGTTTGCTCTCAAAATCTCACCCCATTCATTTTTTCATGTACACGGATCAGTTGTCCTGGTCCCTTTGCAGAGAAACAGCCCCAAAGCATGATGTTGCCACCCCCATGCTTCACAGTAGGTATGGTGTTCTTTGGATGCAACTCAGCATTCACTCTCCTCCAAACACAACGAGTTGTGTTTCTACCAAACAGTTCTACTTTGGTTTCATCTGACCATATGACATTCTCCCAATACTCTTGTGGAACATCCAAATGCTCTCTAGCAAACTTCAGATGGGCCCGGGTATGTACTGGCTTAAGCAGGGGGACACGTCTGGCACTGAAGGATCTGAGTCCCTGGCGGCGTAGTGTGTTACTGACAGTAGCCTTTGTTACGTTAGTCCCAGCTTTCTGCAGGTCATTCACTAGGTCCCCCCCCGTGTGGTTCTGGGATTTTTGCTCACCGTTCTTGTGATCATTTTGACCCCACGGGGTGAGATCTTGCGTGGAGCCCCTGATCGAGGTAGATTATAACTGGTCTTGTATGTCTTCCATGTTCTAATTATTGCTCCCACAGTTGATTTCTTCACACCAAGCTGCTTGCCTATTGCAGATTCAGTCTTCCCAGCCTGGTGCAGGTCTACAATTTTGTTTCTGGTGTCCTTCCACAGCTCTTTGGTCTTCACCATAGTGGAGTTTGGAGTGTGACTGTTTGAGGTTGTGGACAGGTGTCTTTTATACTGATAACAATGTCAAACAGGAGCCATTACTACAGGTAATGAGTGGAGGACAGAGGAGCCTCTTAAAGAAGAAGTTACAGGTCTGTGAGAGCCAGAAATCTTGCTTGTTTGTAGGTGACCAAATACTTATTTTCCACCATAATTTGCAAATAAATTCTTAAAAAAATCAGACAATGTGATTTTCTGGATTTGTTTTCTCATTTTGTCTCTCATAGTTGAGGTCTACCTATGATGACAATTATAGGCCTCTCTCATCTTTATAAGTGGGAGAACTTGCACAATTGGTGGCTGACTACTTTTTTTTCCCCCACTGTAAAATTATATTTTCTCTAAATCTGCCAAAGTGACTGACATAACAACAGTATATTGTTTGTCTGTAATGTGGTGGTAGCAGTTAAATATGTTTGGGAGAGGTGGTACAAACCCTTTAACCCCCTTCTGTAATAGTACGGCGCAGCCAGGAATGGTTTACCGCTGTACTTTTATGGAAGTAGTATGGTGACCACTTAGAAGCTGAGCAGTCACCATGGACAGCGGGTGTACAGTATATAGAAAAACCCCTTAGATGCCGCAGGAGTTAGAGCATGGTGGATAATTGCCTCCCCCAGCAGATAGCTCTAGTATAGTCTTCAGCTGCCCGTGTGATGCTGATATATCCTGAGATTGATGGCATAGCAAGGAGAAAGAGAAATATAAAAGCCAATATAGTGTTTGATCAGGAGCTGAGGAAAAAAAAAATATACTGTCTGTCACACTACAGGCTTCCTTCAAGTGTATTGCCCTCATATCCCTGCAGTCAGGTCATAGGTGAAGGTACAGGAGCATCTCAATAAATTAGAATATCTTTGAAACGTTCATTCATTTCAGTAATTCAGTAATACAATTAATAGCAGTTTTCCATGATTGTGTGACCTACTGAACCAGACTGAGGGACCATTTAAAGCAGGGGCACATTATGTGGGGTGGGTCGGCAATCTGGCCACAGTGTTGTGGCTCCTAGTAGTGCTAATGGCGGGGACCTGGTCTACAGCACTGTACACCGAGGTCCTAGCAGCATGCCCCGGTTTACAGCGCTGTTTCGTGCATATCCCCGCTCCCTGCGCTGCTCCCCCCCGCTGGGCCGTGCAGAAATAAAGGTTGATGACCACTGATTTAAAGACTTAGGAAACCTTGGCAGGTGACATACTGAACTTTTTTACAATATTCAAATTTTATTTGATTTTGGTTTTTATTACCTGTAATCCATAATCAACATTTACAGAAATAAAACACTTGAAATAGAACACTCTGTGTGTAAAGAATCTAGAAAATATAGGGGGTCGCTTTTTTTAATTTAATTACTGAAATAAATGTTTCTAAGATATTCTAATTTTATTGAGATGCACCTGTATATAAAAGAGTGTTTTTGCTGAAGTGCTTCATTAATTTAGCAAAAAACAAGAATAGTTGGGTAAAATACAGGTAGTACTAATTGGGACACCTTTAGGTAGTCCAGTTTTTAAAACTAATCTGTATTGAAATGTATCTAACTTTTATACACTTGTTGTGCATGAGCTGCTTTTTAAAGGAAATTTGCAGTTTAGATTGTATTTGAAGTATTGTTGTCAAAATTTGTTGTTTGAAGAATAAGACGCTTAGAGACTGCTCTAGAGTACAAGATTTTTATTGTGTTGTTTAGCTCATTGTATCGATCTGCTGGAAGATTGCAAGTGTACTTGATTCTGCCCTGGGTCATTACTCCTTGAAAGATAACGCTTCCAATGTGTAACACCTTAGGAAAAAGAAGTCTGCATGTGCTTGGACGAGGTTATTATGATGTTTGATGAGAGCCATGGACTGACACTCACCATGTGCACCTCTCTGATAATATACAGATAGTATGTAGTCCTTTTTTTTTTTTTTTTCTCTCTTTTTTGGTTATACCCATTTCCTATCTCCTTTCTTATTAAATGGATGTTTCTTTCACAGTTGCTGAAGAGTGGTTGTGAGTGATAGAAGTTTAGACATGGTGTTTATTTGAAGGCATATACAAATTGATTGCTTTGCTGTGGAACATTCACGCTGGGTTACGAAAAAAGGATTATGCCCTTCACATGCTGCTTTTGTCACAAAGAAGATTCTAATGGGCTTGGAGAGATTTTTGAAGGAAAATTATTTTTGACAAGGCACTTTTGTCAGTTGAATAAATATATTTCATGTATACAGTATATCTATTTCAATCCATTTTAAACATTGCAAATCTCTTATCTTGTCACATTTAAGAATAAATATATATATTTATTTTCTTCTAAAGGTTCTTGCTGCAGCTCCTAACATCTTCAAATGGACTTGACTGTATGTCTGCAAATCTAAATATAATTGAAACAAATCCATTCAAGCACCTTGTTCACCTCTCATTAAAACTTTTAGAAGGGAATGACAGTGATGTAAAGAAATATCTTGCTGACTGCATTAAAAGTTTAAAGGTTAGTAACACCTGTAATTTAATATGTGTACAATGCATGATGTACAGTGGGGGAAAAAAAGTATTGAGTCAGCCACCAATTGTGCAAGTTCTCCCACTTTAAAAAGATGAGGCCTGTAATTGACATCATAGGTAGACCTCAAGTATGAGAGACAAAATGAGAAAACATATCTAGAAAATCACATTGTCTGATTTTTATTTTTTTTTTTAAGCATTTATTTGCAAATTATGGTGGAAAATAAGTATTTGGTCAATAACAAAAGTTCATCTCAATACTTTGTTATATATGGCCACTCCAGGACCTTGAAATGCTTCTTACGAAGCCACTCCTTCGTTGCCCTGGCGGTGTACTTGGGATCATTGTCATGCTGAAAGACCCAGCCACATTTCATCTTCAATGCCCTTGCTGATGGAAGGAGGTTTGCACTCAAAATCTCACGATACATGGCCCCATTCATTCTTTCATGTACACGGATCAGTCGTCCTGGTCCCTTTGCAGAGAAACAGCCTCAAAGCATGATGTTGCCACCCCCATGCTTCACAGTAGGTATGGTGTTCTTTGGATGCAACTCAGCATTCACTCTCCTCCAAACACGACGAGTTGTGTTTCTACCAAACAGTTCTACTTTGGTTTCATCTGACCCTATGACATTTTCCCTATACTCTTGTGGAACATCCAAATGCTCTCTAGCAAACGTCAGACGGGCCCAGATATGTACTGGCTTAAGCAGGGGGACACGTCTAGCACTGCAGGATCTGAGTCCCTGGCGGCGTAGTGTGTTACTGATGGTAGCCTTTGTTACATTAGTCCCAGCTTTCTGCAGGTCATTCACTAGGTCCCTCCGTGTGGTTCTGGGATTTTTGCTCACCGTTCTTGTGATCATTTTGACCCCACGGGGTGAGATCTTGCATGGAGCCCCTGATCGAGGGAAATTATCAGTGGTCTTGTATGTCTTCCATTTTCTAATTATTGCTCCCACAGTTGATTTCTTCACACCAAGCTGCTTGCCTATTGCAGATTCAGTCTTCCCAGCCTGGTGCAGGTCTACAATTTTGTTTCTGGTGTCCTTCCACAGCTCTTTTGTCTTCACCATAGTGGAGTTTGGAGTGTGACTGTTTGAGGTTGTGGACAGGTGTCTTTTATACTAACAGGTGCCATTACTACAGGTAATGAGTGGAGGACAGAGGAGCCTCTTAAAGAAGTTGTTACAGGTCTGTGAGAGCCAGAAATCTTGCTTGTTTGTATTTTCCACCATAATTTGCAAATAAATTCTTTAAAAATCAGCGCAGCTAGACTGTCAGGAACGCCCTTCTGACGGTGAACCGTGAAACTAATACCGCCGATATCTCCAGCCCCGGTGCATATAACTGGAAAGCTGGCAGTGCGCTGAATTCAGCACGCTGTCTGCTTTCTAGCACTATGTAAAACCGCATATACATGAGGACATGAAAGGTACTCTTTAATGACAGATGATTCTTTATACGGACAAAATGTGAGTTATCTGTTATAGCGCAGGCGCTTGTATTCTCAATGATTATTAGGTCTGCAAATTAATACACATATACATAGAATAAGTATGGCAGAAAATGTACAAACGGAAAAATACGAGAATAACATTAGGGACTGAGTGAAGTCTAAGCATATCAACATATGATTAGGTGGAAAATGGATGGTTATAGGTACGAACAATGGATTGTAGAAAAGTTGTCCTTGACTATCTTCGGTGCTAAAAGAAAATTAATAAGGGCAGCTGGTCATCATGGCAATAAGAATCCATTTCAAGCGTGCAATATTAAGCATCTCCGCGTGAGCAGACTTTGTCTGCGTGGTTGAAAATATATTCAGCCACAGAGACTTCCACTGCTGGAAGAGGGCCAATAATGCTGAAATGAGAATATGAGCAGTAAGGGTCCTAAGGACCAACAGAAAAGTGTGGATGTCCAGAAATAGTAAGGCCAGGGCAGGGGAGGGTGATATTTGGAGGACCGCCATCGGAAGACGACGTGCTAGTAGGTATGTAGGCTACCAAAGAATATGGTAGAGGGATCCAATTTCAAAGCAACCCCTCCAGCAAGTGTTTGAGAAGTGGGGAAACATTCGGTGAAGCTTGTCTGGAGTGTAGTCCCAATGAAGGAGAATTTTAGTCGTGGTTTCATAATGTGTCACACACTTAAGTCTATTTTGTTAAATGTTGCGCTGTTTTCCAGTCCGTAGGAGCGAAGGACTGTTGAAAGGAGATTTCCCAGCTACCGATAGGGGCAGTTTTTACAAAGACATCCTTGTGTCCAGGCGAGTTGTAGCTGCATGTATTCTGTGGCTCGCTAACCAATAGCTGGACCGGGAGCATTTTTTTTTTTTTTTTTTGTGTTTAGGCAACATTTGCTGCTATGTCACCTTAGTTTAGTATGCATATGGAGAAAGGGCGCTTTATAGATGGGAGGGTTTAGTGAGGACTCAGCAGAGGTTATTTAAGAGCAGTTTAGATAAACATTTAGGCTTATACCCGGTTACCCCTGAGGACTCCTATACTTAGGCAAACCATGGATGGGGTGTGTCTTCCTTTTAATATAGCGATATATCTCATATACCTAACCACAAAAGTCGGCTGTACTGCAGACTAGCCGCTGTTAGCATGTCTGGATTTTGTTAGATGTAGTCAATATAGGATCAGAGTTTAATAACATACGAGCTATGAAGTTCAGTTTATTATTAGATACAGTCTATAGAAGGCCGTAGTAGTGATCCCTTTGGATCATTATACGTAACAGACTCCTCTCCATTGTGGATGCATTTGATCTGATCTACACTTTATTATCAGCAACTATTTGTGGGTTAGATAATTCATGATAGCTTTATGTAGAATACCAACAAGTGAGTTCAGGTAATATTGCTAGTAATTTTAAATTTGCTTTGCACTCTGGAAAATTACAAATTTTATATAGCCACGATAAACATTTTAAGTTTTAAATCTCTATACATGAATGGGAAATTTGGTTATTTTTGCCCAAAGGCATATTATATTTTTAAACCCCAAATTGTCATAAAACTGGCTGCGACAGGAAAGGGAATTTGCAACTTGTGCGAGGGTATATCGGGGTACTCTCCAGGTTTAGAGAGAAGACTCCATAATTTGAGCCCCCCCCCCCCACTGTTCTCCTGTCCTATTAGTAAGTTGGACGATAGTGTGGGATTTGGTGTGCCCATTGTTTTTTGTGTAGCTTACATATTTGCTATACATACAATCTATTGTGCATTCAGTTGATGCAGTACCACTTTACTTGACACCTCATGGGCTCTGCAAATGTGACATAGCATCCAAAAAACAAATCTTAATCTGTGCTCTAAAAGCCAAATGGCGCTCCTTCCCTTCTGCACCCTCTGCAGTGTACTCAAATAGCAGTTTTACGGTATGATGTTGTTGGCTTCTGTAGCACAGATTGACTGTCTGTCTGTTTTGGCTTTTAATTTCAAAGGAATTTATTAAATTACAACCACAAAAAAAAAAAATAGTAAACGACACAGCAAATAAAATACAGTCATAAAATAACCGAAAGATATCATTAAATATCAAAGGTAACTTGATATTGTTAGGAAACAGATGCAGTGTTGAACTAAGCAATCAGTCCCAGCACCAGTCAAACCGGATCAAAATGGTAAAAACCGTGCTGAACGTCCCGCGCTCTCCCAACTGTACCGTACCTCACCCCCCCTCCCCCCCAGAGATGTTCACCAGGGCCCCTGATGGTGGGGATGGACTTGAAGCTACTGACGGGCAGAGCGGCACGGGTCAGAGAGCACCGGACACACAGCACACCACCAGACACAGCAGAACAGAAACCGGAATCACCAGTGGTAAAGGAATAGGGATGTCAGTCTGCAGAGTAGTAAGCAGCGGATGGAGGCAGAGTTCCAAAGAGTAGTTGTACGGTCCGAATTGTCAGCGTGAGGTAGCGAAGTACAAAAGGGAAATCCAAATACATGTGTCAAACGAGCCGGGTTGGTAGCAGGAGAGCAGAGCAGCACCAAATCGCAGTTCAGGAGGACGAAGTCTGAAGGCAAGCTGGGGTCATTAGCAGGAAAGGAGAAAAAGGTACAAAATCGGGAGGCCAGAAGGATAGTCAAACAGAAGCAGGCGGTCTAGGCAGGAGGTAACAGGACAGGAAATATGCAATGCTTACTATCAGGGAAAACTGAATAGTCAGCGATTACCTGGAGAGGAAGTCCCGAATAAGAAGGTTCTGACCGAGTCCCTGCTCCGGAAGGGAATCCCGTAGCCCGAGTGGGGAAGGACCGGCAACCCCCCGCATACCATCGCGGAGGTTCCAGCCTACCTCCCTAGGGGCCGGAAGGAGCATCTAAAGGAGAGGACCGGCAACCCCCACGTGCCACCGCTAAAACTCTGGTCTGGCTCCTTACACATATGTCAAAAGGTGACATATAAAGAAAACATAGGAGAAACAAAGAGAAAATAGAAACCTGAAAAACAACCTTAAAAAAAAAAAAAAAAAAAAAAAAGGAAGAAGGTATCAGATATAATGGAATTAATCTTCTCATGAAGCATAATGGTATCAACCTATTGCATAACCTCAGCCACTGAGAGCAAAGTTTTTCTCCAGTTGGAGGCAATGTGAATCCAGGCAGCTAACAAAATGTATTTTAGTAGCTTAAATTGGGCGTATTTCAAATTAGAGTGCTTAAGATTGAGAATAAATATGGGGGCCTAGAATAGTAAAGGCATTCCAAAGAGCCGCTGCACAATCCTATGGATAACCAGCCAATAGCGTCGGGCATGAGGGCAGGACCACCATACATGGAGGGTAGTGCCTAAGGCATTACAACCCCTAAAGCAAAGTAGTGAAACAGTAGGAAAAAAGTGATGGATTCGTTGAGGGACCAGATATGTCCTGTGAAGCGCTTTCGGAGAAGACTCCATGAGGTGACCTTTGCTAATTGATGTACAGCAGTCGACCCATTGGGCCAGGGTCAAGGTCTCGCTTCCCGGCCACCATAAAGTCAAGCTTACCGTGATGGGGTGGAGCGTTAAGCAGTCATAGATAAAAGAAAGGGAGCCCCTATCAGCAGCATTAAACAATCTCTCGAAGCTAGTGGGAGAGACCTCTGGATAGAGCGGAGTGAGAGATCACAAAAAATGGAAAACCTGTGCGGTCTGAAATGCCTCTGAAGGAGGTGGGGAAAATGTGCTATTAAAGTAATCTTTGGCGACGACCCATCTGTTGCTGAGGAAATCATTAAGACAGCGAAACCTGGTGTTCCTGCACCAAACAAACACCTCAAGCGAGAGACCAGGAGGAAAAAGAGGGTTATAGAATAATAGTATTAGAGGGGATGGTTTTGGCTTTTAGATGGTGTGCCACTTTTGCAGAGCCCCTGAAATTTTTGGAAATTACGCTCCTCAAGGAATTTTTCAAGGGGTGTCTTGGGCCTTTTGACCCCACATATAATGCATACATTTTTCTGAACCCTGTTGTTTCTCCAGCTGAAGGATTAGGGCCACGTGTAGGGCGTTTCTACAATTAGGAAACGGTATGAGAGCTGACTTTTCACAGTGGCACAACATGAGTATAAGATTGGGCACTGAAATGGGGCATTTCTAGAAAAATTTCAGTTTTAATTTTGCCTCATCCGCTGTGCACTAATTTTTGGAAAGCATCTCTGGGATCCAAAATGTTCATTATACCCCTATACCCCTTGATAAATTTCTTGAGGGTTGTAGTTTACAACATTAGGCACTTTCTCAATACACTGGCAGCTTAGGGGAGGGTAAATTTTGGTGGAATAGATTTATGGTTGCTATGTCTCATTTGCAGAGCCCCCTAAAATACTAGTACAATTGAAACTCCCCAAAAGTGACCACATTTTGGAAGCTACACCCCGCAAGGAATTTATCAAGGGGTATGGTGGCCATTTTGACCTTTCTGGTGTTTTATACAATTTTATTAACACTGGGCTATGAAAATTCTTTGCAATAAAATATAATTCTAGCCACAAATTCTTCAATTTCACAGCAGGATAAAATAGTAAATGCACCTCGCAATTCCCTCCCAAGTTTAAAAAAAAAAAAATTCCATATGTGGATGAAAACTGCAGTTTCAGCACATGGCAGGGCACAGAAGGCAAGAAGCGCCCTTGGCTTTTGGAGGGCATGAGATGTATTTTTAATGGCACAGTTTTGGGCTGCCTATAACTTATTGACTAATTATTAACTTTCTTGGGGTATTTAACTACTTCAGTACCTGGCCAATTTCTGGTTCAGGACCAGACACATTTTCGGTTTTTGTGTATGTGCGGTTTTGAGGGCTATAACACTTTTATTAGGGTTATTCATCATCAAATTTTTGTGTCTCTTTTTGGTGACACACAGGGCTTTATTTTTGTTTTTGTTTTTTTCCTTGTTTTTTTTATTTTATATCCGGGAATATATAAACAAGAGTGTCCTGTTTTTTCACTTTTCACTTTTTTTTATTTTTTTTTATATTATATTAAACACAAGCACGTAAAAAAGTGCTACTAAAAAAAACTTTATAAAATAGTTTTTCCTCTCTGTTATGGTAATTTTTATTTTGTATTGTGTCGTCAGGGGTTGGGCTAGAACCTGTAATAAGGGCGTGGTATTGGCAGATTAAATTTATTTATTTTTTTTTTTTTTTTACTTTTCATTCATTTTACTTTTTTTTTTTTTCATTGTGCCCCCATATGGTCATAATAGACCTTTGGAGACATCTGTTGGCTTTTTGTTTCTGGTGGTGGGACACCAGAAACATTGATACATTTAGCCCCAGTTGCAGGTGGAATACAGCCTCCTGCCCAAGACTGCAGAGCTGATCTGGGTCTTCTAGGACCCAGCAGCTCTAGTAGTCTCTGATCATGTGACCGCCGGGTCAGAGGGGAGCCACAACATGGCAGCTCCCATAGCTGTGTATTCAGGGCTCATTGATTTCGTGCAGCTGCTTAAAACTGCAAGAACGTACCGATATGTCTTTGCAGTACAAGAGAGGGAGCGCCTGGACGTATATAGTCTATGGGTGGTCCGGAAGAGGTTTAAAAAAAAAAAAAAAAAAAAACTAGCATTGCTTCTTAACATTTGAAATTTGTTTGCACTATACAGCATAACACGCTTCCCATATATTTTGGGGGAAAAAAAGATCAGTTTGGTTTTGCATAGCTATCTTCTGAGTCAACATTTAGTAACTTGGTTCATTGTATGAAAAGCAGAGCATTCAAAATTTAGAAAATTGCAAATTCTTCATTTTTTTTTCCCAAACTTCCCATTTTTTTATAAATAAATGCAAAAAATCTCAATAACTTGATAAGCTGAAACATTCCAAAGTTATGGCCCCACTTCAAATCAGACGTCTAACATTATGTGATAATATCATTAAGTGGTTTATAGTGGTCATGTCAGACCTGTTGCTGGAGGAGAAAAAGGGATATTGATATGGAATTGCTGAGGCACAGGAATAATTGAATTTTTTACAAGGTATAGCTCAAAGCTAGAAAAAAAATAAATAAATTTAGTCCAAATTTGCCCAGATAAACCATATTACATGTAAAAATTAAAAAAAAAACGCCACTCGCAGTAGACTGGCTCGACTGACCAGTGTGTGTGTGTGTGTGTGTGTGTGTGTGTGTGTGTGTGTGGGCTCACCAACAATGGTGTGCTTTATATTATATCTGCTTCTTTCTGATGAAGTAAAACTTGAAAGCAAATGAAGATGGCTGTTTACCGTCCAAACAATATTCTTAATATCAAGTATTGCGCTGGAATGTTTTTGGTGTTTACAAGGAGTGTATATTTATATATTTATTTATTTATTTATTTTAAAGTTAGAAAATTGTGTCCTTAAAGGAAAGATGCAGAAATCTGAAGAGGAGTTTTCCCAAAAGCTTTGCATAGCACAACAGGTTGGTACTAATATAAAGTGCAAATCTTGCAAATATTGACTCCATCAAAGTATTTTGAACTGTAAGTTAAGTATATCTGTGCATGACTTTTACTGACTAAAAAATTGTACAATTGCACAAGGTATACAATACACATCTCATGATTTTTCTCCCTAAGATACAGTGGCAGGAAATTTTAAGTCAATAATAGAACAGGCAAACTGCCCTTTGAATCATTTTTAGTAATGGAAAGAACATGCTTTACTTGCCCACTGAGGTCTAGGGGGGCACCTCCACAGGAAGTCGCATCAGAAAAAGCAGAACTTGAAAGTTGTCGTCTAGGATTAGAAAGACGGTCTGCAAAATAATTTTATAATTGTGTGTGTGTGTGTAGTGTAACACTCCCTATATCCCCAGGTGAATATATGTCAGTGTCTAAAAAAAAAAATATATATATATAATATATTTCTTCTTTCAGTAGGTGGCTGACACTAGGAATAACAAAAAATGTTGACTCTGCTTCTGGGTTATACTTTCTCCACAGACACTATGCTAGCCAGTTTGTACCACAGCAATAGGAGAGAGAGACAAATTAAAAAAGAGAAAATAATGCAGAACACAGAATCAACAGCCACCAACATGTCCTGAACCCGAAACTGAACCAAAACCGCCCAGGGCAGGAACAACCAGAAAAAAAAAGGTGGGATCTGTGTCCTCCAGTGAATACAATGAGAAAAGAATTTTACGGAGAGTACAAAAATACATTGTGAAAAGTCCAAGTGTTCAGAGCCTCCTGCGGTGGACCCCAGGATATAACTAGGCTTTACTAGGCTACCATTCTGCCTTTGGTGAACTCTGCCTCCCTCAGTAATCCCTTGGATAAGATGGTGGACACTCTCTCCAAGGTGGCCTTCTCTCCAAGAAGCTGCTCCTTCAAAACCAGACCTGCCTGGCAGTCCCACACCAAGCCCTCCAGTCCCTTCCTCTTCCAAGCCCTCCTCTGCTTGAAGGACAGCTGCTCTCCTTCCGGGAGATCTGGCTTATCAGCACCCGAACCTGGGTCTGAGAGCTGGTTTTGACTGGCTACTCCGAGTTCTCCTATTCTTATGGAAGATTCTTGCCTTCTTTCCCCGCTGGAGCAATCTCTTTTCTACAGGCCATCTCCGCTCTATAATGGCAGAGCGTCATTATCCCCGTTTCCGCTTCAGAGCGTTTCTAGTGTTTTTTTATTCTAACCTGTTCACCATCCCCAAGAAAGACTGCTTACTTCGCTCCACCCTGAACTTGAAAAGGTTCAACCATTTTGTCAGTGTCTGCAGGTTCCACATGGAGTCCCTGTGGTGGCATCCTTGGAGACTGGCGAATTCTTATTGTCTATTGACATTCGCGACTCCTATCTCCACATTCCTATCAAGCTGTGCCATCAGCACTTTCTTCATTTCGCAGTGGGTTCGCATCATTTTTCAGTTTGTCGCGCTCCCCTTTGAGCTAACCAAAACCACCCCCTAATGTTTACTGTGGTGATGGAGTCCCTCATAGCTATCCTCTGCTCCAGATGATTCCTTAATTGGACAACTTCCTGGTGAAAGCTCCCTCCAAGATGGACAATCTGACCAGCTTACCTTGGACCTTCACCGGGTTGGCTGACTCCTAAACTAAGAAAAGTCATGGCTCCTCGATACTCACCAAGGCAAGAGTCTTCTCCCAGAGTCCAAGATCTTTGCCCTCCGATTCGGTTTGTCCCACCTTCGGAGGATCTCTCTTCGGTTCTGCATGCAGGTCCTGGGCACGATGGTCTCGACCTTCGAGGCTGTCCCTTATGCTCAATTCCACTTGTGACCTCTTCAATTGGCGATTCTGGCCTGCTGGGAAATGTCTCCATCCAGCCTTGACCGCCTAATCCTCCTGCCTCCCCGGGTTCGCTGAGGGCTTCTTTGGTGGCTTTCCTACCCAGGGGAAGTGATTTCCACTGACACCCATCTTTCCAGATGGGGGGGGGGGTGTTTCGGTGCCTTGACCCTTCGCCTGTCTCATTGGAACTCTCTCCAATGAGTAGAGTCCATACTGACAACTCTACCGCATTTGCCTACTTGAACCATCAGGGGGGTACCAGGAGCAGAGCAGCCATGTAAGAAGCCTCCAGCTTTCTTTTTTGGGCGGAGCGTCATGTCCCCGCCCTGGCGGTGGTCCACATTCCAGGCATAGACAACTGGGCGGCAGACTACCTAAGCTGAGAAAAGCTCGACCCGGGTGAGTGGTCGCTTCACCAGCAGATCTTTCTCCAGTTGTGCTCACGGTGGGGCACGCTGGACATTGACCTATTCACTTCCTGCCTGAACCACAAGTTCACCTGCTACATAGCTAGGTCCCAGGACCTTTGAGTCATCACCGCCATCACTCTCCTGATCCCCTTGGTTGGACTTCCGCCTTCTATAACTGTTGTCGTTTTTTCTCTTCCTCTTCTAACGCTGGTTCTCAAGAAATTCAAGACCCAGGGGGTTCCAGCCATCTTGGTGGCTCCAGATTGGCCCTGCCGTGCCTGGTACACGGATCTCATGTTCCTGCTGGTGGACGCTCCTTGGCCTCTTCCTCTGCAACTTGACCTTCTGTCTCGGACCCCTGTTCCACCCCACCTTACTTCAGCTGTGTTTAATTGCATGTCTGTTGAAGCCAAGGTCCTGAGGAATCACGTTTTTTTTTTGGAGCCTGTTATTCAGACCATGCCCAAGGTTTGAAAACCCCAGTCTGCTAAGATCTATAATTGCACGTGGAAGGCCTAATTTCGATGGCACAAGACCAAAGCCTTCCATTTGCTCTCCTTTTCTTTACCCAAGATCCTGGCTTTTCTTCAATCCAGTCTGGACCAGGGACTTGGTCTTTCTTCTCTTAAGGGGCTGGTGCCTTTCCATTCTTTTTCAGAAGATCCTGGCCTTCTGGCCTCAAGTGAAGACTTTCCTGCAGGAAACGGCACGCTGTGCTACTCCCTACCGCCCTCCCATGGGAGCTCAGTCTCGTTCTTGAGGTGCTTCAGGCTCCCACTTCAAGCCTTTGTGTGAGATCTTTCTTTGCCTTCTGTCCTGGAAGGTTGCCCTCCTGGAAGGTTGCCTTCCTGGTGGCCATTCTTTCCAGCTGCAGGGTCTCCGAACTTTTTGCCCTGTCCCGGAAGCCTCCTTCCCACAAGGACGAGGTTGTCCTTCATCCTCCAGTCATTCCTACCTAAGGTGGTTTCTTCTTCTTTCTACATCAATGAGGAAATTGTCAGTTTCCCCTTCTTTCGTCTTTCTCTTTTTCTTGCACCTAGCTGTTTTTGGTTTGTTTTCAGGTTCAGGACTTGTTGGTGGCTGTTCTGCATTCATTTTTTTTTTTTTTTTTCCTTGTGTCTCTCCCACTGCTGTGGTAAAAACTGGCTAGCATAGTGTTTGTGGAGAGGGTATAGCACAGAGGTGGGGCCAACAACCTTTTGTTGTTCCTAGTGTCAGCCTCCTAGTGGCCATGTCTATACTCATGGTGCGATGTCCCCCAATGAATTTATGGTGAATACAAAAATCCTTTTTTTTTTCCATGACAAAAGGCAAATGGGCTTTAATAGTGATCCAGGTATTTGAAGTTTGCTAAGAAAAGTGGCAAGTTAACTTTAGTGAAACTATTCTTTAAACCGTATGTCAGCTCTTCTGTCATATATTTTTTTTTTTTTTAGTAAATACTTGTATTCCTTATATGATAACAACAATTCTGGAGCTTCTTTGCTTAGAATTTTACATATCACTGTATCTGTATGTTATATCATGTGTAAATTTACCTCTGGGTGTTACCAGTTGGGGCTTGTCTCTACACAGTATGACACTGCTGGATAATGTCAGACTATGTAGGTGCATGCCCCCAACTGGTAATACTTCTTGAAGGAATACCAGAGATACAATACAAAATTAAGTGAATATGCTGCCACAGAATTAGTACTTTATGGGAATAGCTAGGATTTATTAAAGGGGTTTTCTGGGCAAAATGTGTTTTTTTTTTTTTTTTTTTTTTTTTTTTTTTTTTTTTTTTAAACAGGTCTGTTAGTGCTATTTATGGGTTAATACAGTGCCTTGCGAAAGTATTTGGCCCCCTTGAACTTTTTAACCTTTTGCCACGTTTCAGGCTTCAAGCATAAGGATATAAAATTAAAATTTTTTTGGTGAAGAATCAACAACAAGTGGGACACAATCGTGAAGTGGAACGAAATTTATTGGATATTTTAAACTTTTGTAAAAAAATAAAAAACTGAAAAGTGGGGTGTGCCAAATTATTTGGCCCCCTTAAGTTAATACTTTGTAGCACCACCTTTTGCTGCGATTTACAGCTGCAAGTCGCTTGGGGTAGGTCTCTATCAGTTTTGCACATCGAGAGACTGAAATTCTTGCCCATTCTTCCTTGGAAAACAGCTCGAGCTCAGTGAGGTTGGATGGAGAGCGTTTGTGAACAGCAGTTTTCAGCTCTTTCCACAGATTCTCGATTGGATTCAGGTCTGGACTTTGACTTGGCCATTCTAACACCTGGATACGTTTATTTGTGAACCATTCCATTGTAGATTTTTCTTTGTTTGGGATCATTGTCTTGTTGGAAGATAAATCTCCGTCCCAGTCTCAGGTCTTTTGCAGACTCCAACAGGTTTTCTTCCAGAATGGTCCTGTATTTGGCTCCATCCATCTTCCCATCAATTTTAACCATCTTCCCTGTCCCTGCTGAAGAAAAGCAGGCCCAAACCATGATGCTGCCACCACCATGTTTGACAGTGGGGATGGTGTGTTCAGGGTGATGAGCTGTGTTGCCTTTACGCCAAACTTATCGTTTTGCATTGTGGCCAAAAAGTTCGATTTTGGTTTCATCTGACCAGAGCACCTTCTTCCACATATTTGGTGTGTCTCCCAGGTGGCTTGTGGTAAACTTTAAACAAGACTTTATATGGATATCTTTTGAGAAATGGCTTGCTTATGTTTGAAGCCTGAAATGTGGCAAAAGGTTGAAAAGTTCAAGAGGGCCGAATACTTTTGCAAAGCACTGTAAATGCACCCATATACCTTTTTAGCAGTGTTTTGAGTGATTTCTGGGAGCTCCTGGTATCTTCTGCATTTGTTTACATCAGGGGTCGGCAGCCCCTGGCACGCGTGCCAAGATTGGCACACGAGGCATATTTACCTGGCACGGCAGCAGAGTCCTCACCCAGCAGTTTCGATCGGACCAAACACGGCCGAAACGAAACTGCTATTTTTATACTGTGGGGTCTCTTCACACCCCAGAGTATAATAAGCGGAGCCCCCGGGGAGGTGATCAAACATAAAAAAATAATGTTAACTTACCTGGATCCGTAGCGGTTCTGTCCTCTTTGGGCGCTTCTGTCTGACGTAAGAGACTGCTGACAGGGCATAACGACACAATTGGCAGTCGCTGCCTACAGGCAGAAGCGCCCGAAGAGAATAGAGAGCCTGTGGAGTGCAGGAAAAGGTGAGTAACATTGTTTTTTTTTGTTTGTCACCTCTCTTGTCCCTCCGCTTATTATACTCTGGGGTCTGAAGAGACCCCACCGTATAATAATAATAGTGAGTGGTGACAATTGGAATATTATAAAAGTTAGTGGCCCCTGCACACAGTATAATATTCTATGGGACATAATACAGTATGCAGGGGCCACTATGGAGCATAATACCGTGTACAGGGGCTGTTATGGGACATAATACTGTGTGCAGGAGCCACTATGGGACATAATACCGTGTGCAGGGGTCGTCAGACTTACAATTATTGACCGGCACTCCAAGTACCTCAACTTTGATTTTTTTAATCCAAATTGGCACGCCGAACAAAAACGGTTGCCTACCTCTTGTTTACATGGTTCAGCTTCCTGCTATGTAACTTCCTCACTAACTCCCTCTCACCTCACTCCCCCCTTCCTGGTTTCTCTAGCCATCCTGCCCACTACTAGCTCTTCCCAACCTACTCAGCCCAACCACGGACCCCATTATATACTTATCTCTCTTCCTTCTTCCTGTGGGATGACCCATCCTTCTTTTCTGACTGCCGGCGCGCTACAGTCCCAGTGCTGGTCTGTGCTCTGCAACGACGATCCACCTCTACTGCGCAGGCGTGGGAGCTGCGCAGTAGAGATGAATTATCAGCAGCAGAGCACAGAGCAGTGCTGGAAGTCAGAAAAGAGGGAGGAGCCATCCCGAAGGAAGAGAGGTAAGTATGATGGAGTGGATGGGTGGGAGGGAGTACTAGTGACGTTTCCGGAAACGGATAGTCACCGGATAACCAGCAAATGTCCCTGGAGCGGTCACATGACCGCCCCAGGGATATGGGTAAACATACATTTTTGATTGTCATTTAGAAAGTAGTAGGGGGGGGGGGTGTTTAAATTAGTGTAGGGATTTCCATTTATCCCGGACAACCCCTTTAATGTCTTGTTTAGTCTGTCACCAGATATCGAATTTCACACTAGCCATGGTACATTGTCGTGGACATTATGCTGTGCACCATCATAGTTTTTGAGAGAGTCCAATAAATATACAATTTCCTGGAAACAGTAGTTTTTAGAAATCTGCAAATCAGGCTCAAGTGCTATAGGGGAGTGTGTCATAGCCTCATTAATTCTAACCTTAATACAGTAGGAAAGGGATTTCACACTCCAAATTCGTAGATATATAAGTATGTGTTTTATTCATCACACATGATTGTGGTCATGTAGAGTAACTTGAGTGACGTTTCGGTCAACATAGTGGCCTTCCTATGTGACGAATATATACATACTGTGAGGGATTAGCTCATACGGTGGGGGCGGCAATGACCACGTACACACGGCAGGTCTCTGGTTAGATGTTGGTGGTGCTTTATTGTAGCGGCATAAGCACAAACAAAACAAATGTCCAAACATAAATGCAATTCCTACGCCTGTCCGGCGTTAAATAAAACATCAAGTACCTTACAGGTAACACGAAGTAGGAAATTCAGGTTTCTCTCATTCTCTCACTCACACAGACAAACAGACAGAGCTCCCTTTTTGTCAGCCTTCCTTCCCAAAAGACTCAAAACAGGAAACCTCACCTGGGAGTAGGGAGGAAGTCCTGTAGTGGACTAGGGATGTGGACTGGAAGGCACCCTCTACCAAACCTGCCCTCCAGTCCAAAAAAAAACAGCCCATGTAAAGCAGCCGAAATAAAACCCTAGCAAACTAAGGTCTGCTAAGGTCAGAAAAAACCTGGTTTTCTTTTTATCTCACCTGGCTGAGGTAACCAGGTGAGATATACACCCCTTCCACAACTTTCCCGTGCACCTTACCACAATACATACATTCATACAGTTCAAGAAGCATAGTCACATATATAGATGGATATCAATAGAATTGACCCACAGATCCGGGTCCACTTCTCCTGAGAACTCTTGGTATAACACATTCATGCTAGTTTCTAATATGCATTAAGAAAACAATTATAACGTCAAAGACGTCTAACATAGGAAGAAAACTATGGGCATACGTTTGGTACCAACTTCACATTATCATACTGGGAACGGGTAGTACATGCTTTATGGGACTAGCCCACCATGCACAGTTAATTTATAATTTATGACTATTCCCCCTTATGTGTACTATGGATATTTAGTGGTGGTGTTTGTTTATTTTGCAGCTATATTTATATGTGAGTAATCTTATATGCCACTATATATGAGTATATATTTTGTGTCATGATTCTAATGTGCAATACTGGTTATAATAATACAATGTACTTACTGAGCCATTCCCAGTATGATGATGTGAAGTTGGTACCGAATGTATACCCCTATTTTTCTTCCTATGTTAGACATTCATTCTAGTTTGTAATATGCATTAAGGAAACGATTATACCAAGAGTGGATCCGGTCCGTGGGTCAATTCTATTGACCGTCGCTTATATATGTGGCTATGCTTCTTGTATATGACTGTACATATGTATATATTTGTTTGTCTTGATGCTATATATTTGTACCTATTGTGGAGTCTGAGGAAGGTCACTACGTTGACTGAATTGTCACTCTAAAATTACTATACATGACCACAATCACATGTGATGGAGGAAAAAAAAAGCATAATTATATATCTATGATCTTCCTACTATACTGTACAGGTTGGGACCCTATTTCTAAACTCAATATTACAAGTGGAGCGCAGCCTACACTCTTGCGTATTGCAAACCTGAATACAGAGCTGTTGGAGGATCTGGTACACCCTTTGTACTTGAACTTTGCATGTTCAGAAAAACGGCCTTTTCAAGGAAATGGTGCATTTGTTTGACCATCTATAGGTATGATGGAGCATGGTATTATGTCCACCACAATGTGCACTGACTGGTTTGATAGAGTATCCTGGTGACGGACTCCCTTTAATTCTGTCTGGCAGAAGACTTTTGATGGAGCTCATATGTAATGATGAAAACTTTTTGTTCATTTTTATGTAAATATTCCTGCTTTTCTAGTTCATGTAATGCTAAAAGATAAATATTACATTGTCAAGTTTATTTACATTTGTTTGTTTATAGGCTGTAGAAGAAAAATGTAAGGAACTCAATAAGTTGAGGAATGAATGGACATCACAAACCTCTTTATTAACCAATAGACACACACAAGAAATCACAGCTGAAAGGGAGAAAGTCTTACAGGTGTGTGATTTATTTTAGTTTTATTTAATTTAAAACGGCAATTGGCAGTGTGAAATGCAAACCTTTTTATTCAGTGTAGCATTCACTGTATTCTCCATGTGTTCTGTCATGGTGTCTATAAAAGCTCTTTGTAGTATAGAAATCAAAGCTTGTCACAGGCGTTTCACTAATGGGCAGTCACACTTTGTGCAGAAGAAGCACAATGTATAATGTCTTAAAAATTTAACTATAGGTTTTCTGCTGTGGAATGTAGTGTACAGCTTTGGCCAAAAGTTTTAAGACTGACACGAATTTTGATTCTAATAGTTTGTTGCTTCAGTGTAGATCTTTTAGTCAGATGTGACTATGGTATACTGAAGTACAGTTATTAACATTTCTTAATGTCTGTTCAGTGCTTGGAGTTTGTCACATTTCTGTGTGTTTGTCCACTTGCTTTTCGAAGGTTGACCACAGGTTCTCAATGAGATTAAGATCTGAGGAGTTTCAGATCCGTGAATCCAACATTTCAATGTTTTGTCTTGTGACATGATGCTCCATCTTGCTGGAAAAAGCATTGTTCATCACCAAACTGCTCTTGGATGGTTGGGAGTAGTTGTTCTTGGAGGATGAAAAGCAACCTCACACATGAATAGGCTCAGGATGCTTGATTGTTGGCATGATACTCATGGTAGTGCTCATCTGGTCTTCTCCAGTCTGATAGGGGCTTCACGAGAGAAAATACCTCTCCCCTCCCCCCCCCCCCCCACCAGTCCTCTGTAGTCCAATCCCTGTACTTCCTGCAGAATGCCAGTCTGCCCTTGATGTTTTTCTTGGCGAGAAGTGGCATCTGGAAGAATGATTTCTGGAAAAAAACAGATGAGCACTACCATGAGTCCTGTGTCGTCCCAAACGTAAAGCATCCTGAGTGGATTGATTTTCATCCGAAGCAGTAGGATCACTCAGTCTTGCGTAAAAACACTGCATTGAATAAAGAATGGTATCTAAACATTCTCCCAAACATCCAGGAGCAGTTTGGTGATGAACAGTGCTTTTTTTTTTCCAGCATGGAGCACCATGTCAATGTCAATCTCTTTCAAAACCTATGGTCAATCCTCAAAAAGCAGACAAACAAAAGCGTGGAAATTGAGATAAACACCAAGAACTGATTAGGTATCCATGTATATCCAGCATGTCAAGGTCAGTTGCAGAAGTTTTGGAAAATTAGGGTCAACACTATAAATACTGAGTCTTTGCAAAAACTTATGAAATGCTTATAATTGTACTTCAGTGTATAATACAAACTTCTCACTAAAGGATCTATAAACAGTGAAGCAGCAAACTTTGTGAAAATCAAAACATATCAGTCTAAAACTTTTAGCTTCTGCCCGATCTACAGTTGAAGAATTCTGATGCATTGCAGTGAAACCATATGCCTAACATAAGCATTTAATGGTGATAAGTTAACAAGTGTCCGTTGTTAATAGATTCAAACGCAGTACCAGTATCAGTTTGAACAGCAGAAGAAGGAGCTGGAATCGTCGAGTAACCGAGCATTACATCACTTGGAAAGCAGAGTGTCTGAGTTGGAAGCACTTAATAAAGACCTAACAGAGAGGAGATACAAGTCAGAATCATGCATTCGAGAGCTCAAAGGCAAACTTACAGCAGTGGAAGAGGTGTGTTGTCTAGGGTGGGAGTCTGTGTTTGAGTTCATGAATAGCAATGTAGTTTTAAACCAAATGAAAAGTGTGAAAGTTCCAAATAAACATTTTCAGTATAGAATATGAGGTTTTTGTCGCTGCTGAATTATGTAAGGTGGATAGGGTGTTTTAAACAAAAGCTATTTTTTAGTGTTCATTTTTGTGTTTAAACAGGAAATTTATTTGCCCACAGTGTATCGGTCTGCCACATTTTGTGCATGATTCTGACACCAGACTTATAGAAGTCCTACAGAAAACAGAGAGGTTAATAAGTGATTTTCGCAGTCTTTCACTGGAGACAGACTTGAGGGGTTTGGACCATCTTGATAATGGTCCAAAAGGGCTATAATTGGTCAGATATCTGTGCATGTAAAAGGAGGAGGGGACATGGCTCAGCTCCTGGAGCACACACTATTTATTATGCTTACTTATATAGCGCCATCATATTCCGCAGCACTTTACAGACAGTCAGTCACTGTCCCATATAGGGCTCACAATCTACAGTGGGTACGGAAAGTATTCAGACTCCTTTTAAATTTTTCACTCTTTGTTTCATTGCAGCCATTTGCTAAAAGCAAAAAAGCTCATTTTATTTCTCATTAATGTACACTCAGCACCCCATCTTGACAGTAAAAAAACAGAAATGTAGATATTTTTGCAAATTTAATAAAAAAAAGAAAAACTGAAATATCACATGGTCAAAAGTATTCATACCCTTTGCTGTGGCACTCATATTTAACTCACATGATGTCCATTTCCTTCTGATCCTCGTTGAGATTGTTCTACTCCTTCATTGGAGTCCAGTTGTGTTTAAACTGATTGGACTTGATTAGGAAAGGCACACACCTATCTATTTAAGACCTCATAGCTCACAGTGCATGTCAGAGCAAATGAGAATCATGAGGTCAAAGGAACTGCCCAAGGAGCTCAGAGACAGAATTGCGGCAAGGCACAGATCTGGCCAAGGTTACAAAAGACTTTCTGCAGCACTCAAGGTTCCTAAGAGCACAGTGGCCTCCATAATCCTTAAATGGAAGAAGTTTGGGACGACCAGAACTCTTCCTAGACTTGGCTGTCCAGCCAAACTGAGCAATCGTGGGAGCAGAACCTTGGTGAGAGAGGTAAAGAAGAACCCAAAGATCACTGGGGCTGAGCTCCAGAGATGCAGTAGGGAGATGGGAGAAAGTTCCACAAAGTCAACTATCACTGCAGCCCTCCACCAGTTGGGGCTTTATGGCAGAGTGGCCCAAAGGAAGCCTCTCCTCAGTGCAAGACATATGAAAGCCCGCATAGAGTTTGCCAAAAAACACATGAAAGACTCCCAGACTATGACAAATAAGATTCTCTGGTCTGATGAGACGAAGATTGAACTTTTTGGCGTTTAATTTTAAGTGGTATGTGTGGAGAAAACCAGGCAATGCTCATCACCTGCCCAATACAATCCCAACAGTGAAACATGGTGGTGGCAGCATCATGCTATGGGGGTGTTTTTCAGCTGCATGGACAGGACGACTGGTTGCAATTGAAGAAAAGATGAATGTGGCCAAGTACAGAGATATCCTGGAAGAAAACCTCTTCCAGAGTGCTCTGGATCTCAGACTGGACCTAAGCACACAGCTAAAATAACAAAGGAGTGACTTTGGAACAATTCTGTGACCGTTCTTGACTGGCCGAGCCAGAGCCCTGACCTCAACCCAATTGAGAATCTCTGGAGAGATCTGAAAATGGCTGTCCACCAACGTTCACCATCCAACCTGACGGAACTGGAGAGGATCTGCAAGGAAGAATGGCAGAGGATCCCCAAATCCAGATGTGAAAAACTTGTTGCATCATTCCCAAGAAGACTCATGGCTGTATTAGCTCAAAAGGGTGCTTCTACTCAATACTGAGCAAAGGGTCTGAATATTTATGACCGTGTGATATTTCAGCTTTACTCTTTTAATAAATTTGCAAAAATATCTACATTTTGTTTTTTTTTTCTGTAAAGATGGGGTGCTGAGTGTACATTAATGAGAAATAAAATTAACTTTTTTGCTTTTAGCAAATGGCTGCAGTGAAAGAGTGAAAAATTTAAAGGGGTCTGAATAATTTCCATACACACTGTATATTTCCTATCAGTAAGTCTTTGGAGTGTGGGAGGAAACCGGAGTACCCGGAGGAAACCCACCAAACATGGGGAGAACATACAAACTCCTTGCAGATATTGTCCTTGGCAGGATTTAAACCCAGGACTCCAGAGCTGCAAGGCTGCAGTGCTAACCACTGTGCTGCCCACAGAAAATATTTATTTATATATTTCTTGCTTTTGATAAATAAGAGACGAAAAGGACCAAGAGAAAAGGGGGAATGAAGGACTAGAGTACTGATTTAAATATTTTAGTGTGCAAATTTGCAGCATTTTGCATTTTTATTTCTCTCACTCCACTTCTAAAAAGTGGATGGAAATGTGTGCATGGTTATTCGATCTAGTTGTCTGAATTATCAACTGTGACTTTTCATAAAGGTACAAATTTGTTGCAATCTCACTCCAGTGAATGGGTGGCAGTGAAAGTTAAGTAACTTCTCAGGACAGAAGTGTTTGACTTGTAGATGCGCCAAATTTAGTAAACTTAGTGCAGCATTTGATATAATTGGTGCAAATTATGCCAACGCATGCATAGTCTAGCAAAACAGAGTTAAAAAAAAAAAAAAAGTCCCTCTTGATAAATCTCCCCCAATGTACTTGAAGATTTGATAAAAAAAAAAAAAAAAAATGTTCACTTAAGCCAAAGATTAATCCTTGTAACATCGAGGTTTGTGTTTTTTTTTTTGTTTGTTTTTTTTTCTTCACTGATTATATGTAGTAGTAATTTTGTGATTCTTTTACATTTTAGGAAAATCATAGAGCAAAACAAGAGTTAGCCTCTCTCCGCAGAGAGAATGCCACCTTGGACTGTGAATGCCATGAGAGAGAAAAACTCCTAAACCAGTATAAAATGCGGACAGCTGTTCTAGAACAGGAAGTAAAGGATAAAGAAGAAGTTGTGATAAGAACCACAGAGGCATGTGATGGTGCTCAAGAACATAAGGTTGGCTTCAATTTTGAAACTTTTTTTTTTTTAAATGAAATTCTAAGATTTGCAAATATGACATTTAAAATGCTTTCTGTGGACAGTTTTATACCTTGCCATTTACTTGAAATTAATTTAGCTGCTTAGCTATAATTACATCATACTGCCAGTATCTGCTACAGTGACTCAGTATGTATGTATTTATTTATTTTGCTTAGGATGAGTTCACACTACCATGTCTGTTATGGTGGTGTCCATTTAAAAAATAAAAATAAAAAAACGAACACCTATCATAACAGACATTAACAAACCTGTGACTGATTTGGTGTAAATGTACTGACGGAATCAGATAAAATCCCTTTGAAATAAACGGGATTTTTAACGGGTTTACAGTGGCTTGCAAAAGTATTCATACCCCTTGAACATTTTCACATTTTGTCAACTTTACAACCACAAACTTAAATGTATTTTATTGAGCTTTTAGGTGATAGACCAACACAAAGTAGCAGATTATTGTGAAGTGGAACGAAAATGATACATGGTTTTCAAAATTTTAATGAAATAAAAATCTGAAAAGTGGGACGTGCAAAATTATTCAGACCCCTGTACTCTGATACACCTAAATAAAATCCAGTGCAATCAATTGCCTTCAGAAGTCACTTAATTAGTTAATAGAGTCCAGCTGTGTGTAATTTAGTCTCAGTATAAATACACCTGTTCTGTGAAGGCCTCAGTGGTTTGTTAGAGAACACTAGTGAACAAACAGCATCATGAAGACCAAGAAACTCACCTGACAGGTCAGAGATAAAGTTGAGGAGAAGTTTAAAGCAGGGTTAGGTTATAAAAACATATCCCAAGCTTTGAGCCTCCCAAGGAGCACTGTTCAAAGCATCATCCAAAAATGGAAAAAGTATTCTACAACTGCAAACCTACCAAGACATGGCCGTCCACCTAAACTAACAGACTGAGCAATTAGAGCACTGGTCAGAGAAGCAGCCAAGAGGCCCATGGTCACTCTGGAGGAGCTGCGGAAATTCACAGCTCAAGTGGGACAATCTGTCCACAGAACAACTAGTCATGTTCTCCACAAATCTTTATGGAAGAGTGGCAAGAAGAAAACCATTGAAAGACATACATGGTGCTGTTTGCCACAAGCCATATAGGGGATACAGCAAACATGTGGAAGAAGGTGCTCCGGTCAGATGAGATCAAAGTTGAACTTTTTAACCTAAATGCAAAGCGCTATATGTGGTGGAGAAGTAACACAGCTCATCACCCTGAACACACCATCCCCACTATAAAACATGGTGGTGGCAGCATCATGCTGTGGGAATGCTTTTCTTCAGCAGGGACAGGGAAGCTGGTTAGAAGATGGATGGAGCTAAATTTAGGGCAATCCTGGAAGAAAACCTGTTGGAGGCTGCAAAAGACTTGAGACTGGGATGGAGATTCCGCTTCCCGCAAGACAATGACCCTTAACATACAGCCAGAGCTACAGTGGAATGGTTTAGATCAAAGAATATTCATGTTTGTTTGTTTGTTTGAGTTGGAAGGGACCTCAAGGGCCATCAAGTCCAACCCCCTGCAAAAGCAGGAATTCCTAAATCATCCCAGCTATATACCTATCCATTTTCCGCTTGAAGATTTCAATTGATGAGGAACTCACCACCTCCCGTGGCAGCCTATTCCACTCCCTCACTACCCTTACTGTTAGAAAGTTTTTCCTAATGTCTAATCTGAATCTCCTTCCCCTTAGTTTCATCCCATTACTTCTCGTGCTTCCTTCTGCTAATGAGAATAGGGTAGATCCCTTGCACTGTGACAACCTTTCAGATATTTAAATACCGCTATTAAGTCTCCCCTTAGCCTTCTCTTCTGCAAACTAAGCAGTCCCAATTCTTTTAGCCTTTCCTCGTAGGACATGGTTTGTAGACCTTCCACCATTTTGGTTGCTCTTCTCTGGACCTGCTCCAATAAATCGATGTCTTTCTTAAACTGGGGCGCCCAGAACTGTACACAGTATTCCAGGTGGGGTCTGACCAGGGCAGAGTACAGCGGAATAATTACCTCTCTTGATCTAGCTTCAATGCTCGTCTTGATACATCCTAGAATTTTATTAGCCTTTTTAGCCACCACACCGCACTGTTGACTCATGTTGAATTTGTGATCTACTATTATGCCCAGATCCTTTTCCCCTGTACTCTCACTTAGTTCTATTCCTCTCATACTATATATGCTTCTTGCATTTCTGTTACCCAGATGTAGGACTTTGCATTTGTCCCTGTTGAATACCATTTTGTTCACCTCAGCCCATTGTTTCAGTGTGTCTAAGTCCTTTTGGATGCACTCTCTCTCCTCTCTAGTGTTGGCTATTCCTCCTATCTTTGTATCATCTGCAAATTTTATTAGTTCCCCATTAGCCCCATCATCCAGATCATTTATAAAAATATTAAAAAGTACTGGGCCCAGGACAGAGCCCTGCGGCACCCCGCTTTTTACTTTCTTCCAGTTTGATGTATAGCCATTTAGAATTACTCGTTGTGCCCGATCATTAAGCCAGTTGTGAACCCACCTCACTGATATTTTATCAAAGCCATACTTGATCATTTTTTCAATAAGAATGTTATGTGATACTTTATCAAAGGCCTTACTAAAGTCAAGATATACTATGTCCACTGCATTCCTCTGGTCCAACCATTCAGTGATTTTATTGTAGAAGGAAATCAGGTTAGTCTGACAAGATTTATTGGGCATAAAGCCGTGCTGGCTCTGATTTAATGAAAGCCTTCCCATCCAGGTGCCTAATTAAATGTTCTTTAACGATTTGGTCAAAGATTTTTCCTACTATCGAGGTCAGACTTACCGGCCTATAATTTCCTGGGTCGTCCCTATTCCCCTTTTTGTAGATGGGGACCACATTTGCCCTTTTCCAATCTAGAGGGACCACTCCTGTTTCCCATGACTTATTAAAGATTATTGCAAGGGGTTCTGTTATTTCCTCTGCTAATTCTTTTAAAACTCTAGGGTGTAAATCATCCGGTCCTGGGGACTTGGTTTCCTTAATCTTAGCTAAATGTTCTCTTACCAAACCTTCACTAATAATCGGCTTGGAGTCCTCTTTCCCCTCATCCCTATCACCATTAATGTTGATATTTCCATCCATTTCTTGGGAGAAGACGGATACAAAATATGAATTTAGTAACTCCACCTGCTGATCCACCATGTTAACTTTTTCACCCTTTTCGTTCTTCAGGACTCCAATGGTTTCCTTCACTTTTCTTTTGCTCTTAACATATCCGCAAAAACCTTTTACCTTACTCTTTAACTTCTTTTGCAAGCTTCAATTCGTATTCAGCCTTAACTTTTTTAATGCTTATCTTGCAGTGTCTGCAAACTGCTGTATACTCTCCCTTAGATATAGCTCCCATCTTCCACTTGTTGTATGTTTCCTTTTTCTTTTTTAGTAGGTTATGTAATTTTTTGGTCATCCATCCTGGAGTTTTTAGGTGATTCCCATTTTTCTTGCTTCTAGGTATTGTTAGTTCCTGTGCATTAATGATTTCCCTACGGAAAATTTCCCACCCCTCATGTGCATTTTTGTGCTTAAGTATTTTTCGCCATGGAATTCTACTAACCCTTACCTTTAGGCCCTTAAAATCTGCCCTACTAAAATTGAGCCTTCTAGTCTTTGTCTTCTCAGGTCTTCTTCTTCTTACAACCCCAAACTCGAGTATAGCATGGTCGCTGAATCCCAATGTCCCTTCTACCCTTAATTCCTTAACCATGTCCTCCTTGTTAGTTAAAACTAGGTCCAGAATGGATGTTCCTCTCGTGTTTTTTTCTACTAACTGGGCAATGAAGTTGTCTGCTAGAGAGGATAAAAATTTGATAGAGCCTTTACTCGTAGCTGTGTGAGTTTCCCAATGAATATCTGTGTAATTAAAGTCTCCCATGATAATAATTTCATATTTCTTCGAAAGCGTGGTCATTTGCTGTGAAAAAATCTCATCCATGTCTTCTGTCTGTCCTGGTGGACTATAATAAACACCTATTATGATGTCCTTATCATTGTTTTTCCCCTGAATTGTTACCCAAATATTTTCCAATAAATTATCATTTTGTAAAACTGTGATTTCCGTGGAAATGTGATCTTTTTTAACATACAATGCAACTCCTCCCCCTCTTTTGTTAGTTCTATTTTTTTTGAATAGGTTGTATCCTTCCATCTGTATATTCCAATCATGCTTATCGTTCCACCAAGTTTCTGTAATACCAATGATATCATATTTTTCCTTCTGTATTATCAGCTCTAATTCTCCCTGTTTGTTTCCCATGCTTTGTGCGTTTGTGTAAAAACATTTCAAATTGCGCTCTGATACTTCCTTTTTCTTAATTTCCTTCTGAGTATCCTGTCTTAGGTCCTCATTACCACATCTAGTAACCTTGTTTAGTATATCCTTTAGCTGCATGTTCTTGTCTTTCTTTTTACTTCCCATCCCCTCTTCTTCTAGTTTAAAGCCCTCCTGATAAGTGTGGCAAGTCTTCTGGCAAATATGTGTTTCCAGTCTTTGTGAGATGTATACCATCTCTAGCAAGGAGTCCTCCATAGAGGTAATTCACTCCATGGTCCAGAAATCCAAATCCTTGTTCTCTACAGTCATGGCCAAAAGTTTTGAGAATAACACAAATATTATATTTTCACATGATCTGCTGCCCTCTGGTTTTTATGTGTGTTTGTCAGATGTTTTTATCACATACAGAAATATAATTGCATTCATATTATGAGTAACAGAAGCTTATATTGACAGTTAGAATGAGTTAATGCAGCAAGTCAATATTTGCAGTGTTGACCCTTCTTCTTCAGGACCTCTGCAATTCTCCCTGGCATGCTCTCAATCAACTTCTGGACCAAATCCTGACTGATAGCAGTCCATTCTTGCAGAATCAATGCTTTAATTTTGTCTGAATTTGTTGGTTTTTGTTTGTCCACCCGTCTCTTGATGATTGACCACAAGTTCTCAATGGGATTAAGATCTGGGGAGTTTCCAGGCCATGGACCCAAAATCTCTATGTTTTGTTCCCTGAGCCATTTAGTTATCACCTTTGCTTTATGGAAAGGTGCTCCATCATGCTGGAAAAGGCATTGTTGAGCGCCAAACTGCTCTTGGACGGTTGGGAGAAGTTGCTCTTGGAGGACATTCTGGTACCATTCTTTATTCATGGCTGTGTTTTTAGGCAAGACTGTGAGAGAGCCGATTCCCTTGGCTGAGAAGCAACCCCACACATGAATGGTTTCAGGATGCTTTACAGTTGGCATGAGACAAGACTGGTGGTAGCGCTCACCTCTTCTTCTCCGAATAAGCTGTTTTCCAGATGTTCCAAACAATCGAAAAGGGGATTCATCAGAGAAAATGACTTTACCCCAGTCCTCAGCAGTCCACTCCCTGTACCTTTTGCAGAATATCAGTCTGTCCCTGATGTTTTTTCTGGAGAGAAGTGGCTTCTTTGCTGCCCTACTTGAGACCAGGCCTTGCTCCAAGAGTCTCCGCCTCACAGTGCGTGCAGATGCACTCACACCTGCTTGCTGCCATTCCTCAGCAAGCTCTGCACTGCTGGTAGCCCGTTCCCGCAGCTGAAACACTTTTAAGAGACGGTCCTGCTGCTTGCTGGTCTTTCTTGGGCGCCCTGGAGCCTTTTTGGCACCAATGGAACCTTTCTCCTTGAAGTTCTTGATGATGCGATAGATTGTTGACTGAGGTGCAATCTTTCTAGCTGCAATACTCTTCCCAGTTAGGCCATTTTTGTGCAGTGCAATGATGACTGCACGTGTTTCTTTAGAGATAACCATGGTTAACAGAAGAGAAACAATGATGGCAAGCACCAGCCTCCTTTTAAAATGTCCAGTGGTGTCATTCTTACTTAATCATGACAGATTGATCTCCAGCCCTGTCCTCATCAACACCCACACCTGTGTTAATGGAGCAATCACTGAAACGATGTTAGGTGGTCCTTTTAAGGCAGGGCTGCAATGATGTTGAAATGTGTTTTGGGGGATAAAGTTCATTTTCTAGGCAAATATTGACTTTGCAAGTAATTGCTGTTAAGCTGATCACTCTTTATAACATTCTGGAGTATATGCAAATTGCCATTAGAAAAACTGAAGCAGTAGACTTTGTAAAAATTAATATTTGTATCATTCTCAAAACTTTTGGCCATGACTGTACACCACTGCCGAAGCCACTTGTTTACCTCTAGTATTTTATTCCATCTCCTGATACCATAACCATCAACTGGGAGAATTGATGAGAATTCTACCTGCGCATCCAGTTCCTTCACTTTCTTTCCTAGATTTTCAAAGTCTTTACGAATAGTTGGTAAATCATTTTTTGCCGTGTCGTTTGTACCCACATGTATCAGCAAAAAAATAGGTAGTTATCCTTGGAGCTGAAGAGGCATGGAATCCTATTGGCCACATCCTTAACTTTTGCTCCTGGGAGGCAGCATACTTCTCGTGCAGTTATATCTGGCCTGCAGACAGCTGCCTCTGTGCCCCTTAGCAGTGAGTCGCCCATAACCACTACTCTTCTTTTTTTCCTCGCTACGCTATTTCTTGTTGCTCCCTCTTGTCTCTGGGTGACTTTTGTTTCTTCTTTTGCTGATAGATTATTCTTATCGTTTTCATCAGTCTGCATAAGAGTTTCATATCGGTTACCTAGCTGTGTAAGTGGTGATGGCCTTGTGATCCTTTTACATCTCTTGGTCACCTCTATCCAATTATCTGCCTCTGTAGGTTCACTCAAGTATTCTTCCCTTACTATATTTTGGAGGTTTGCTTCAGCCTCCACCACTGTAGGCTCTCTCATACTTTCTTCCCTTACTATATTCAAGAGGCTTGCTTCTGCTTCATCAATAAAAACCTCACTTTCTTTAATGCCTCTCAACGTCACTATTCTTTCTTCCAACCTCTGCACTTTATCTTCTAAAAGGGCCACTAGTTTGCATTTCATACAGGTGTAGTTGGCTTTATGGTCAGGCAAATCTGTAAACATATAGCATATGCTGCAGCTTACCATGTGAGTTTTCTCCTCTTCCATATTCCTCTCTCCTGGCCGTGCTGGGCCGCTGCTCACCGCCGTGAATCCCTCTCCTGGCCCCACTGGGCTGCTGCTCGCCGCTGGGACACAGCGGTCTACCCTCCGCACACTGCAATGCTGATTCCCGCTCACAGCTGACTCCCGCTCACAGCTGACCAGCGGGCACGGCGGGCTGCTCCCCGGGTGGGTGTCCGTCCCTCCCTCCCGTGTAGGTCTGCCTCCGCTCTTCCGCTTGTGTTAGAATGGCCCAGTCCAAACCTAAATCCCATTGAGCATCCATGGCAAGACATGAAAATTACTGTTCACAGAAACTCTCCATCCAATCTGGCTGAGCTTGAGCTATTTTACAAAGAAGAATGGGCAAAAATGTTAGTCTCTAGATTGTAGAGACATACCGCAAAAGACTCGCAGCTTTAACTGGTTGACGACCACCGGCCGTAAATTTACGGCCAGCGGTCCTGGTCTCTGAAGTCCGTCCAATAGTAAATTTACGGCCGGCACTTCAGAGACACTGTGACCGGGATCGGGAGCGGGTGTTAGCTGTAACTGACAGCTAACACCCTGCTCCATAACCCCCGGTCGGAATTTAGTTCCGATCGGAGGTTTTAACCCTTGGATGCCTCGGTCAAACATGACCGCGGCATCCAAGGGGTTCCGCCATGTTACCGCCCCCACCGGCAATCCCCGCGGTGAGATCAGGGGTTGCCGATGTCTATTTTCTGTAGCCCGGGGTCTGGCCAGTGACCCCAGGCTACCTGAAGCCCCCACTACCTGGCTGATCCTGCCGGGATGTGAAGAAGTCAGCAGATGCGTCTACATCGGCTGACATTCTTGTATAGACTGCAATACAAGAGTATGCTCGTGTATTGCAGTCTATAATACTGAGCCAGGATCAGAGCATCGCTGGCTCAGGTGTCCTTATAGGACAAGTTAAAAATGTAAAAAAAAAAGTTAAAAAAAAAAAAAAAAAAAAAATTTATAAAAACAACAAATATTTGGTATCGCTGCGTCCGTAACAACCTGTACAATAAAGCTGAAACAATATTTAACATACACGGTGAACGTAGAAAGAAATGAACGGAAAAAAAACGCTGGAAGTAATGATTTTTGACTATCTCGCTTACAAAAAAAATACTATAAAAAGTGATCAAAAACTCATATGTACCTCAAAACAATACCAATAAAAAGCGCATGTCCTCCCACAAAAAATAAGCCCTAAACCAAGTCTGTCAACCGAAAAATAAAAATGTTACGCCTCTCAGGAGATGGTGATGCAAAAACAATTGATTTATGTCCACAAATGGGTTTTTGTTCTGCAGAATTAGTAACGCATAAAAAAAAATATAAATGAGGTATCGCCATAATCGTACCGACCTGCAGAATAAAGGTAACATGTGACTTATGCTGTACGCCACACGGCAAAAAAATTAAAAGGTAAAAACCAATTCCAGAATTGATATTTTTTTTAATCCACCCAGAAAGCATTAATATAATTTATTCAATAAGCTATAGACACCCAAAAAAATGGTGTCATTAAAAAATGCATCTCATACCGCAAAAAATCAGCCCTCATATGGCTACATCATCCGAAAAATAAAGAATACAGCTTGTACAATGTGAAGACAAAAACCCCAAAAATCACCAAATCATTAGAACACAACTGGCTGCGGCAGGGATGGAATGTATAAGCTGTGCGAGCGTATATCAGGGTACAAACCAGATTTAGAGCTTACGAGGGATAATAAACCAGAAGTGACCCCCAGAGTGACCCCCTCCCCCAATCATAGGAGCTACTGGGGATAGAGTAGGGAATTTCGTGTTCCCCATGTACTCTGCACAGCTTACATATTCTCTGTTCACCATCCGCTGTGCAGTCACATCTGGGATACTAATGCTTATTACACCCTCTGATAAATTCTTTGAGGGGTGCAGTTTTCAAAATGGGTCACTCCCTAGGAGATTCCACTTTTCTGGTACATTAGAGGCTATGCAAACATGACATGGCATCCAGATACTAAACATCTGAATCTACACTCCAAAAGCCACATAGCGCTCTTTCCCTTTTGTGCCCTGCTGTGTGCGCAAACTGCAGATTATACCCACATGTATGACACTGGTGTACCCAGGGTAACGTACATAATGTCATATGTGGGTATAAACTGCTGTTTGGGCACAGCCAGGCACAGAAGGGAAGGAGCGCTATTAGGTTTTTGGAGCACAGATTTATTTAAATTAAATGAATGCAACACTTAAGGGTTAAGAATACTCGCTACCCCACTTGATAAATCCCTTCAGGGGTGTAGTTCCCAAAATGGGGTCACAAGTCTGCGGATTCCACTTTACTGGCAATTCAGGGGCTCTGCAAAAGTGGCATGGTGTCCAAAAACCAAACTGTGCTTCAAAAACCAAAATAGCGCTCCTTCCCTTCTGTGCCCGGCTGTGCCCAAGCAGCAGTTTATACCAAGTACGTTATCCTGGATACACCAGTGTCATACATGTGGGCGTAAACTGCAGATTGGGTGCACAGCAGGGGGCAGATGTGAAGGAACGCTAGGTGGCTTTTGGAGCATAGATTTAGATTGTTGGATTTTGGACACCATGTCATATTGGCAAAGACCCTAAAATTGCTCCTACAAAATGGGGTCGCTTCTTGGGGAATTCCAATTTACTGGCACCTCTGCAAAAACAACATGGCGTCCAGAAAGTCCCTCTAGATCTGTACTCCAAAAGCTAAAAAGCGCAGTGCTCCTTCCCTTCGGAGCCCTGCTGTGTGCCCAAGCAGCAGGTTACACCCACATATTTAATTTTTTTTTCCCCCAGGATAGCCCACTTAATAGTTTTAGGAGTGCATGTCTCTGATGCCACAAAGTGGGTACAACATATTGGGCACCAAAATGGCATATTTATTTAAAATTGTCAATTTTCACTTTGTACATTTAATTTTTGGGAAGCATTTTTAGGCTCAAAATGATAATACCCCTTGATACATTCCTTGAGGGGTGTAGTTTCTAAAATGGTGTCATTTTTGAGAGGTTTACATTGTATTGGTACTTTAGGGGCTCTGCAAATGCGGCATGGCACCTGAAAACTATTCCAGCCACATCTGCCCTCCTAAAGCCAAATAGCGCTCTTTCCATTCTGAGCCCCACTATGTACCCATACAGCAGTTTACGACCACATGGGGAGTATTCCTGTATTCAGGAGAAATTGTGTAACAAACTTTGGAGAGCTTTTTCTCCTTTATCCTCTTGTGAAAATGAAAAATTTGGGGCTAAATTGACGGTTTATTGGAAAGAAAGTAATTTTTCATTTTCATGTCCCAATGTTATTAAAATCTGTGAAACGGCTGTGGGGTCAAAATGCTCACTATACCCCTTGATATAATCTGTGAGGGGTGTAGTTTCCAAAATGGGGTCACTTTTGGGGGTTTTCACTGTATTGGTTCTCTAGGGGCTCTGCAAATGGGACATGGCACCTGAAAACTGTTCCAGCAAAATCTGCCCTCCAAAATCCAAATAGCGCTCTTTCCATTCTGAGCCCCGCCATGTACCCATACAGCAGATTACGACCACATATGGGGTATTGATGTGGTCAGGAGCAATTGTGTAACAAACTGTGGGCGGCTTTTTCTCCTTTAACCCCTTGTGAAAATGAAAACTTTATGGATAAAGTGATGTTTTAGTATTTTTTCATTTACACATTCCAATGTTAATAAAATCTGTGAAACGGCTGTGGGGTCAAAATGCTCAGTATACCCCTTGATAAATTCTGTCGGGTGTAGTTTCCAAAATCGGGTCACTTTTAGGGGGTTTCCATTGTTTTGGTACTCTAGGGGCTCTGCAAATGAGACATGGTACCTGAAAACTATTCCAACAAAATCTGCTTTTCAAATGCCAAGTGTCGCTCTTTCTTTTCCGTGCGCTGCCGTGTGCCCAAAAATCATTTTACACCCACATGTGGGGTATTTCTGTGCTCGGGAGAAATTGCACAACAAACTGTGAGATGCATTTTCTCCTTTAACCCTTTGTGAATGTGTTAATTTTAGGGATAAATGAATGTATTATTGGATAAAAATGAAATGTCTAAATTTCACCTCCATATTGTTTTAATTCTTGTGAAATGCTTAAAGGGTTAACAAACTTCCCAAATGCTGTTTTGAATTATTTGAGGGGTGCAGTTTTGAAAATGGGGTGATTTATGGGGGTTTCTAATATACAGGCCTTTATAATCCCCTTCAGAACTGAAGTGGTCCCTAAGAAATGAGTTTGGGAAATTTTCTTGTAAATCTGGAAAAATCGCTGTTACATTTGTAAACCTTCTAACATCCAAAATAAATTAAAGGATGATTAAAAGATGATGCCGATATAAAGCAAAGATATGGTAGATAATATTTATTCATGTATTTGGGTGGTATGACTATCTATCTGAAAAGCAGAGCATTTTACATTTTAAAAATTGCAATTTTTTTCAAAATTTCCCTCAAATTTCCTAATTTTTTATAAATAAATACAAAAATATTGATCAACGTTTACCACTAACATGAAGTACAATGTGTCATGAAAAAAACAGTCTCAAAATCACTTGTGTAAGTTATAGCATCTCAAAGGTATTGCCATATAAAGTGACACATGTCAGTTTTGAAAAATGAGGCCTGGTCCATAAGGCACTTTTAGGCCCGTTCCTTAACCGGTTAATTGCAGCAAAAGCTGGCTCTACAAAGTATTGATATAGGGGGCTGAATACTTTTTGCAAGCCACTGTATGACGACTCTGCTAGTGTCTGTTGTTAAAATCTTGTAACGGACACTAGCAGCGGACACTACTGACGGTCACCAATGCCTCCTTACTTGTATAATGCCATCATATTCCGCAGCGCTTTTCAGAGAGATTGTGCACCCTACTTGGGACAGTGTTGACACTCTGAATTCCCTATCAGTATGTCTTTGGAGTTTTTATGTATGTTTGTTTTTTTTGTTTTGTTTTGTTTTCTAGAAACAGCTAGAAGAATCTTTAGAACAAAAACAACTACAAACTGGGAAGCTTGAAACCACTGTCAAATCCCTTTCTGAGGAGCTGATAAAAGTAAGCAAGCTCATTTTTATAGGGTTTCACCCTTTCATGGTTGTTTTTTGCTGCACGAGTTGTTGATACGTTTTGTCTTCCTTTTTTATAGGCAAATGAAATTATCAAAAAGTTGCAAACAGATATGAAGAAATTGGTAGACAAAATGAAGCTAAAAAATGCTGTAACAATGCAACAAGAAAAGCTTTTGGGAGAGAAGGATCAGATGCTTCAAAAGGAGAAAACAGAGCTAGCTAATGTAAAACATAGCCTGAAGTTGAAAGAAGATGAGGTATTTTTGTGCTATGTTATGAACAGATTTGATTCTGTCATTTCAAAAAACTCTAAGGCTGGGGCCCCACGTTGCGGAAAAGCTGCTTTTTTTTTTTTTGTTGTTGTTGCAGGGAAATGTATAGGAACTACAAAATAAGTTCTGTAGTGTGTAACTCAGTAAGCACATGGCATTGTGAAGGTTGAAAGCCCTGAGGTGAAACCTACAGCAGTAATTTGTTTAAGGCCCGGTTTACATCTGCATTCAGCCATTCCGTTCGCAATCAGTATTTGAAATTTTCAAAAACTGATTACATACTGATAGCAATCAGTTTGTGTCTGTTTTTGATTAATCTGTTTTTTTTTCACCTTCCCCCTTCTTCATTCTGAGCATGCGCAGAGGGAAAAACAGATTGCGAAACAGACACAAACTGATTGCTATCAGTATGTAATCCGTTTTCCATAGACCTCAATGTTAAAAAAAAAAAAAACAAAAAAAAAACGGTTGCTGTCGGTCTGGAATCCTTATTTTCAGTACGGAGAGAAAGTACTGCAAGTTCTACTTTTCTCTCTGCACAAAAAAGCGGAAATCAGACGGAAAGGACACATGCGGATACATGCAGATTGCTTTGAAAACCCATTGAAATCAATGCGAATGGAATGGCCCGAACGCAGATGTGAACCGGGCCGAACTCTCAACCAATTCACTGCTAATGTAGCTCGCAGTGTGTTAGCCGCCAGCAAGTTCATGGTGGCCAGCCTGCTTAGACTACTACTTGAGTGGCTTGATGTTAGACAGAGTTGTATGTACTTAAGAATTGTCACATCTCTCATCCTATTGGAAGCAATTTGTTTACAAAAAAAAAAACACCCCAAAAGAATGCAATGATATGTGTTCTGACTCAATAGCTTGGCTGCAAGTGTGAGGTTGTGAGAGTGTCCTGTAGTCTCTATGCTAACCAGCAATTTACACCAAGATATCTATCAGATAGTGTTCAACTCAACTGAGGAGGCGTAGATAAGATTCCAGATGCTTTAATCCAGGTAAATCTTGTAGAACCTCATACAGCAGTAGGTGAAAAATGATGAAATACCAGGAGCTGAGCAGACATGTTGCTTACAAAGAAGTGAAACTAAACTGAGAGAGAGAGAGGAGGAGCTACAGCATCACAGCTAAGGATACAGAGAGAGAAAAGGGACAAACTACAAAGACAAACAGTATCACAGATACATGTCAGTGAATTAAACCAAGTCCTGGGACATGACACTCCCCGCCTGAAATCTTTAGATTTCAATGAAAACAAACATTAAATGTCCTGAGATGTCCATAAAGTCCTCTTCAAACCTGAAAAACAAAAAAGAAACATGCACAACAAACAATAATCAACAGTTAGTCCAAATAAACCAATCTTCAGGTCGGGAAGCCGCAATTTGCCAACACCTCCACCGACCCACACTGTAATCCACAAGAACACGGTTTTAGTTCATGGAAGGAAGCTCCCCGCCATGAGCTGTGAATGGTGTCCTTATCTTCTTTTATGTGACGTCTCCTCTTGGAAGAAGAAGCACCAGTTCATTAATTGGGCGGAAGAAAACTCGCACTGAGCCTCCCTTGGTTACCTTGACCTCCACTTTCCGAGTCTTCCCATCATCACTAGGGACAACTTTAGTGATGAGACCCATAGGCCATTCATTCCGATGGACTTCTTTATCCCTTAGAAGGACGAGGTCACCCACCTGGAGATTAGGTTTTGAGGTCTGCCATTTGTGACGGCTCTGTAGCATGTGGAGGTACTCTGTTTTCCAGCGGTGCCAGAACACATTGGACAGGTGTTGAACTTGTTTCCATTGGCGTCTGTAAATGTCACTGTGATCTAAGGTACGTGGAGAGGTAGCAGCAGTACCAATTTTCTGAGTAAGAAGCGTTGCTGGGGTTAAGATAATTGGAGATTCAGGGTCTGAAGATACTGGGACAAGTGGCCTTGCATTGATTATCGCAGACACTTCAGCAAGAAAGGTTATTAACGTCTCATGGGTAAGCAGTGTCGACTTGTGGTCCATCAACATAGAGTCAAGGATTCTGCGTGTGATCCCAATCATACGTTCCCAGGAACCTCCCATATGGGATGAATGTGGAGGGTTAAATGTCCAAGTGCACCCATTGTTGGATAAGAAGTTGTCTAACTGCAGTTCTTTGCAGGCTCCAACGAAGTTAGTGCCACAGTCAGACCTCAGTTGTTTCTCAGCAGGCAGTGGAGTGTTCCAGTCCATGTTCTCAGTGGTAAGCTGTCTTAGTAGTAGCTTGCCTTGAATGGTGATGGGAGCAATGAAACCAAGAGGATCATAAATGCTGTTCACAACAGATAAAACAACTCGTTTGGTGAAAGGTTTGTCACAAGAAGACACTTGGAATGTGAATGTGTCTTGTTCAGTGTTCCATAGCAATCCTAGGCTGCGTTGCATAGGAGGAGCATCAGAACTGAGATCAAGATCCTTCAAGTTGATTGCATGATCATCAGAGGGAAATGCCTTCATTACCTCCATATTGTTGGAGATGATCTTGTGAAGTCTGAGATTAGCTACAGACAGCATTTCCTGTGTTCTAGAGAGGAGATCGATCACTTCTTCACTTGCAGGTAAGGATTTAAGACCATCATCAACATAGAAGTTCCTCTCAACAAACTGACGAGCATCAGAGCCATACTCTTTCTCACCTTCATGGGCGGTCCTTCTCAGTCCATAGATCGCTACTGCAGGAGATGGGCTATTGCCAAAGACATGTACCTTCATCCGGTAATCTATGACTTCATTGTTGACATCATTGTCCTTATGCCATAGGAACCTGAGATAGTTTCTGTCATCATCCTTAACGATGAAGCAATGAAACATCTGTTGGATGTCGGCCATCACTGCAACTGGTTCCTGTCTGAAACGGATTAAGACTCCTATGAGGCTGTTGTTTAGGTTAGGACCAGTGAGGAGCAGGTTGTTGAGAGAGACGCCTTCATACTGAGCACTAGAATCGAACACGACCCTGATTTGGTCAGGTTTGCGAGGGTGATACACGCCAAATGATGGAAGGTACCAGCATTCTTCTCCTTCCTTTAGTGGAGGTGCAGATTCTGCATGATCTCTCTCAAAAACCTTCTGCATGAAACCTACAAAGTGTTTCTCCATCTCTGGTTTCCTCTTGAGGGTACGTTTTAAAGAGGAAAATCTAGAAACTGCTTGCTTCAGATTGTTTGGTAGTTTTGATCTCGGGGAGCGGAAAGGTAAGGGTGCTACCCAGCTGTTGGAATCATCTTGAATGAATTCCTTGTCCATAAGTTTGAGAAATTCTTTATCAGCTATAGCCGGTGCCAGCTTGTTGTCATCACTTGTTGTATTGAACACTGTTAATCCAAGGGTGTCGTCCCCAGGCAGGAAAGTATTCACATTGTCTCGGTGATTATGCAACCACTTACTGTTGCTTATCTTCTCTTTCACTTGGTAGTGATGTGGACATGGCTGAAAACAAGTGCTGCGACCATTTGGTAACATATGCGTCTTAAATGAAGAAATATTGGTGGGCCTTTTCATCCTACCTATGCAGACGTTGCCAATGATAACCCATCCTAGATCGAGGCGCTGGGCAAATGGTGCATCATGTGGTCCATTAATTTGCTGGCGTATTTTGTGCAGTCTGAGAATGTCTCTACCTAGCAGAACTAGAATGTCTGCATTTTTGTCAAGGGATGGTATTTCACTGGCTATAGCCCTTAGATGAGGGTGCTGGAAAGCCGCCTCTGGTGTGGGTATCTCTTCTCTGTTTGATGGTATCTGGTTGCACTCAACAAGTGTGGGCAAAGGTATCTCCAAATTGCCCTTGAGAGAAGCTATTACAAGACCACTGGCCCTTCTTCCTGAAACCTCTGATATGCCACTACAAGTACCCAAGGTATACGGATAGGTATCACCCTTTAAGTTAAACAGATCAAAGAGTTCTGACCTTGCAAGTGAGTGGTTGCTCTGGTCATCCAAGATGGCGTACACCCTCAGAGCCCTTTCTGGTTGGCCCTTGGGGTATATATTGACTAGGCATATCCTTGCACAGGACTTGTCACAAAGGTCTTCTCCGCAGACTTCTGTACATGAGGAAGATACTGTGGTAGTATTTGCTGCTTGATCTGTGTTCTCCCCGCCATGCTTAGTTGGGGAAGGGGAACCTCTAGGTGGTGTGGCACTAGGCTGGGATGGATGAAGAGCCTGTACATGGTCCTCACTGCCACACTCTATACACTTAATAGCAATTTTACAGTCTCTAGCAACATGTTCAGTAGAGGCACAACATTTGAAACATATCCCTAGTTTCTTTAGAAGCTCTTTACGTTCCTGGATTGGTTTCCTCCTGAAGCCAATACACTTCTTGAGGGGATGAGGCTTCTTGTGAATAGGACACAGACGGTTAGGATTTTCTACCTTTTCGTCTTGGTTGCTGTTGCAACTGCTTTCTTCTGGTGCTGATGTAGGTATAGGAAGAATATCATTCTTTTTCACTGAAACTGGGCCTTTGCGGTTTCTGTAGTTAGAATGTGAGCTGTCATACTTAATAGGAGGTGAACCAGGAACACTGGGATCCCCATAGGAAAAGCTTGGGTCATTCTTGGATTCTGCAATGTTCTTAATAAACTCACAGAAGTAGGAAAATGGAGGAAAGGAGACTCTATTCTCAGTTTTGTATCTTGACCCAACTGTGGTCCACCTTTCTTGAATATTATATGGCAACTTGGTGACTATCGGGTTTACCCCACGAGCAGTGTCCAGGTAACTGAGGCCCGGTAGGAGAGTGTCCGCCTTAGCCAGTAGGAGCTCCATGAGTAGGTCACTAAGTTCTTGAAATTTCTGATGATCCTTACCAGATATCTTTGGAAACCCTTGCAACCGTTTGAACAGAGCATTCTCTATTGCTTCAGGACTGCCATAGGTTTTCTCCAGTCTTTCCCAAGCAGCGGTAAGGCCTGCTGTGGGGTTGTAAATGTGGACGGATCTGAGTCTTTTAGCACGTTCTGTGGACTGTGGGCCAAGCCACCGGATAAGCAAATCTAATTCTTCAGCTGCAGTAATGCCAAGGTCACTAATTGCAGTTTTGAAGGCACATTTCCAGCCTCTGTAGTTCTCCGGTTGGTCATCGAACCTTGTGAGTCCAGTCTTAGTAAGCTCACAGCGAACCATGTACCTTGCAAACTCTGACATGTCTGTTCTCTCTGACTTTAAATATTGAGTTGCTGGCTGAGTAGCGGTGATTACGTTGTTAGTGGGGTTCTGGTTAACAGAGGTAGGTAGTGTAGGGGCTGCGTAGGCATTCAGCCTAGGAGCTAGCTTAAAGTCCATAGGTTTAGCCACATATGGATGTGAGACTGGACGGTTGTTTGCAGTCTGGTAGTATGGTGTCACATTGGTGTTTACCTGAGTATCAGTATATTGCATTTGCTGAGGTGCAAGGCTTTGGGAATCCATGAAGGAAGAAGAAACTGGATGCTGGACAGGCAGGGCATTGTTCTGACCTTGAATGCGGTGTGCTGCAGAAGATACTGTGCCCTGTTGCTCTGGAGAAATGTTGTCCCTGACAGGAACATTTGTGGCAAATAGGGATTCACTGCTTTGGCTTAGTACATAGTCTCTTGTGCGCTTGAGGGGATCCTCTGCTTCCACATCACACAAACTGGAGCTGTCACTTTCACTTCCACTGATGGCCTGTTCTAAAATGCTTAACCTTGCCATGGCTGCAGCGTGCTCATACTGTTTCTCTAGAGCTTCTAGTTCTGCCTTCTGTTGCGCTGCCTTAGCTTCCATCGCTGCTTTCTGTTGTGCAAAGGCTGCCTTAGCTTCCATCGCTGCTTTCTGTTGAGCTACCTTAGCTTCCATCTCTGCTTTCTGTTGTGCAAAGGCTGCCTGTATCTTAGTAGCTTCCGCCTCTGCACGTGCTTTTATAAGTTGCTCACTGAGTGTGGAAGATTTTGAGGAACGTGACTTAGATGTACGCTTTGAACGCTTGGTAGACTCAGAAACATGGGATGCCATTTCCTGCAGTTGCGCAATTCTTGCCTCTGTCCTTAACTTAGTTTCATGTACTAAGCTGTCTCGTTCTGAATTGAGATGCTGGAAGCTTTGCAATTCAACTAAGGAATCGTCTGTATGAAGTTTCCTCAATATGCTTTCATACTCCTCAGCTTTCATTTTATAATGTCCATGCATAGAACAAAGCTGTCGCAGAGCTCCCTCTAGTGGTGATACATGGTATGCAGGCAAGCACATGGCAGATATCTTAGTCTGTATTTCCTGCCACCATTTTGAGAGTTCACAGGAAAGTTCATGCTTTAAACCTTCTAGATTGTCTCTAACCTGTTTAATTGAGCGTCTAGCCTTCTCACTGGGCTGCAGACTGAGGTCCATGCTACCTTGTGCTTCAGGGTGCCCTTCAGCCATGATGCAACACAAACAGGATAAATATAACTTTGCTGGAGTAAGATGGCTGCTTGCTAGAATCTTCTTATGCTGAGGGAGTCTGAGCTGCAGATGCAACTTACACAATGCTGATTCCTTCTGGCTTCAGGTAACTTGCTGTGACTGACTGTATGTCAGAAGTTGGTGAACTGTCTTACAGCCGTATCTGGCAGTCTTTATGCATCATTTTTCACTGTTCTGACTCAATAGCTTGGCTGCAAGTGTGAGGTTGTGAGAGTGTCCTGTAGTCTCTATGCTAACCAGCAATTTACACCAAGATATTTATCAGATAGTGTTCAACTCAACTGAGGAGGCGTAGATAAGATTCCAGATGCTTTAATCCAGGTAAATCTTGTAGAACCTCATACAGCAGTAGGTGAAAAATGATGAATCACCAGGAGCTGAGCAGACATGTTGCTTACAAAGAAGTGAAACTAAACTGAGAGAGAGAGAGGAGGAGCTACAGCATCACAGCTAAGGATACAGAGAGAGAGAAAAGGGACAAACTACAAAGACAAACAGTATCACAGATACATGTCAGTGAATTAAACCAAGTCCTGGGACATGACAATATGTATTGTATTGTTTTCAGACTGGTGGGGAGTATGGAGAAGGATCCCTTTCCTTGTGTGGCAGTTACCGGCTGTATGATACAGCAGCCTCCCACCACTAACAGTTACAAATTGCTTGCACTGATTGCAAGCTGTTATAGATGCTCTGGTGAGTTGCTATTGCAGCATCTAAAGCCGGCAGAAATCTATTGCTAGGACAGCCAGTAGCCTATTGAGGCTTGTCTAGACCAGGCATGTCAAACATGCGTCCCGCGGGCCGCATGCGGCCCTTTACAAGCATATCTGCGGCCCGCACAAAAGTCTCAAACTTTGTCTCTAAAGTTTAGAGACAAAGTTTGAGACTTTTGTGCGGGCCGCAGATGTACAAAACTCACGATCAGCACTTCCGGCTCTTCATTCATTGGCCCATATCCCTGCATATGATCTGCTTACGTGATCAATGAATGACGACCCGGAAGTGCTGATCGTGAGTTTTGTACATCTGCGGCTCGCGTGGCTGCTGATCACCTAAGTCAGTTTTGTTGTGAGCGGAGGAAGAGTCGTGGCTGAGCGTGACTGGGATACTGTGACCGTGCTGAGGAAGAAGGGACCCACTGCCGCACAGGCAAAGTCCAAGCAAGTGAGTGGCCCTCCTGTATGTAACCATTAAAAACTAAAGAGAGGGGTGAGCACTCAGATTATAAATAATTGTGATGCAAAAAACAGTGGTGCTGATTGGATGAAAAATGCAATCGAACACAAAGGAGAAACAGCATCCAATATAAAGCACACACAAAATTTCTTTATTAAATAACACAGCAAACAAGGAAAAATTAAAAGCAATTAAAATACATGTGCACCCTTGGAGGCAAATACCAGGGGTGAACACCAAAAAGAACAAATCCTACAGACGCCCATTAAATAAATATAAAGTAAATAAATACATATTGAAAATTCATAATAATAATATAAATAATAATATAATATAATGAATAGGCCTATTAGCACAAAGCACAAAGAGGTGTCAAGCCTCAGGACAAAACACTAAAAATGATTGAAAAAAATGATTGCAAATAAATGTTTAGTTTTTAATTGCTGTATTTTTGTTAAATATATTAGTTGCTGTTGCGCACTGCAAATATATGTTGCTGTTACATATTACTACTTCATATCTTGTTTTCATGACTGCTGTTAAAATACGTGTGTGACATTAGCTGCTGTGTGCGGCCCTCGCAACAACTTCTTGTTACTCATGTGGCCCTCGTGGTACCCTGAGTTTGACATGCCTGGTCTAGAGTATACTACATATGTATTACAAGTATTGCAGTATGCTATACGAGCAATTGGACACCCTTGGGGGTATAAAAAGTTTTTAAAAAATTCTAATCCACTCATCTTTCCCTAGATTATATATAAAGATAAATAAACAAAATTAAAATGAATTAGTTGCCTCCATTTCCAAAAATGTCCAAGGGAAAAAAAATTATCCTATATGGTGACTGTTGTAGCAGGGAAAAAAAAAATGAAAAGCATTTAAAAAAAAAAATATATGAATTATAAATTTGGTAGCACTGGTACAGGATATCTTTTTAGTATGTCATTTTTATTGCACATGGAATGCCAAGAAAACACCAGTAAGAAAATGGCACAATTGAACACTTTTTTTTTTTTTTTTTTTTTTTTATATTTAAAAATCTGAATTTTTTTTGAAAACGCACAAAATGCTGTATATAAAAATACAGATTAAACATTTACACATCTCCTCCTTCATGCAAATTTGCTGTAAACTGTGATTTTATAAACCCAAATTGCATAAACCTAAAGCATATTTTAGAAGTATAGATCACAGCTCTAGGTACAAACTAGCCTGAGGGCCAGCCTGAAGTGCCTCCCTGCCAAGACATATGTGAGAGAGGTCCTTGGAAGGGAAAAATACACCTTCAGGCCGGGGCCCCACGTGGCTTAAAAACCGCGGAACAAAATGCAGCGTTTTACAGTCACAGCAAAGTGGATGGGATTCTAGCGAATTCCATCCCCACTTTGCAGTAAAATATGCGGTGCGGACTAGCGGCAATTTCCAAAACTGTGCCATTCCTCTTCCCTTTTTTTTTCCTGCAATGGGACACTGATTTTCATGTAATGTCCTGTTAATACACTCAGAAAAACAAGAAAAAAAATGTATGCGCATGTTTTATTTTTGCTTTAATGATTGCATATGATTTTTTATTTTGTTAAAATTAATTTTAGATGTTGAAGTTGCAAGAACAGCTAGATTGCACAACAGAGAAATTGGAAGAGTGCAAGCAACTATTGAAGACTAATGAGAATGGCAAGTGTAAAACTATAGGTTTTGGTGTTATGTACTGGTAAAGGAGTCACAATGTCACTTGTTAGTGTTGGTGGCCTTTTCCTCACTTCACTATCTCTACTTTTCTACCTTTTCTACAGTGTTTGTTTTTCTTGTTTTTTTTTTGTTTTTGTTTGCTTTGTTTTTTTTAAACCTCTGTCACCCACAGGAATATGATACTATATAAACATCCATCCTCTTCAGAATTTTTTTTTTTTTTTTTTTTTTTACTTGCTATAAGATAAATAAAGCACATGCTTCCATATTTTTCAGACTATATGAGACAAATAGGAAAAAAAAAAATTTGAGGGGGATCTGCTGCTGACACTGTTATGGCTTAGGGTGGGTTCACACTTGCGCTTGAGTCCGTCCGCTGCCAATCCGAGTGAAAATCTCGAGAAACGGCGACAGGTTAGCGACGCATTACTTAAAAACCCATTCATTTGAATGGGTTTTTAAAGCAATGCGCGGGTGTCCGATTGCACCCTCTGCGCCGCGAATCCGTTTTTTTCGTCGGAAACAAAGTCGGACATGCAGGACTTTGTGTCCGACGAAAAAAAAACGGCTTCGCGGCGCAGAGGATCCAATTGGACACCTGCGCATTGCTTTAAAAACCCATTCAAATGAATGTTTTTTTAAGCAATGCATCGCTAACCTGTCGCTATCCGGTGCCTATTCAGTTTCCCGAGATTTTCACTCGGATTGGCAGCGGACGGACTCAAGAGCAAGTGTGAACCCACCCTTAGATTTGCTGATGGAGGGCCACATGTGCAATACTCCTCAGACCCCAGTGTATAATAATCAGAGGCCCAGGGAATGTGATTAAAAATAACAAACATTTATACTCCCCTCTCCTCCTCCTCCGCTCCTTCCGGTTCTCTTCAGCATCTTCTTCAGTTCTCTTCTGCCAGACGTCACTGCTGGGGCCTGTTATTGGACCTCAGCTGTCACATGGAGCGCAATGACGTCATTACGCTGGTGTGCCCTGCATGACTGCTGAGGCCCATAAGTGACCCCTGACCTCAATCACAAGTCGGAAGAGCCCTGAACAGGATGCTGGGCATCACACGAAGCCCAGGAGAGGTGAGTATGTGTTTATTTGTACTCCCCTCCCCTGGGCAGACTATATGTATAGGGGTCGGGACCTGGGCTTTCCTCGATCGCTATCATGGTGCTGCGGAAACCGTCCATCTCCAGCTGGCCGCAGGCCCCGTACCACTGCAGGCGACCCTGTTCCTGTCTCCTGTGACCCCGTTCCACCGTCGCCACCCCCCCACTACATTCAGACTATAAGATGCAACCTCATTCTCCTCCCAAATTTAGGACTCCCCATCTCTAGTATTTACAATGTAACTGTTTTAATTTTTTCTTTTCACTATTATGTGAGAAATATATATATATTGTTCCCCCCCCCGATACTTTATTAGACGGTTTGGCTTTTCTTTAATAAAATCTGTTCATTTTGTACTTCATATAGTATACTGCCCATGAGAGACTTTAACAGCCTGCTGTTTTAAGAAAGTGAAGCCAAATCTGCTAATAAGGTATATTACAAAAAAGTTAAACATAATATTGTCCAAACAATAATATAAAAAAGAAAAAAGTACAGTTACACTATAAGATGCGATTTAGAGTTCACCAATCTGTCTAATTGATTTTGCATATGTTTTTCATTACAGCAACCATTTCTACTTCCTTCTGGACATGTTGCTGCATATCTTGTTTTTAGATGGTAAACACACACACACAATAAATATATAAAATTACAAAAAACTATTCTGTAACTGCATTTGAACCACTGGGGATAATTCAATTCCTTTGGTTGCACGCGGAACCCCTACTCCCATCTGGGTTTACTACCCATTCAAAAGAAAAAAGCCCAGTCCGTCAGCAACCGTTCAGAAAATGATGGAAATCTTCTTTATTGAAACAATAGCATCACACACCACGTATCGACCCACGCAGGGGTCTTTATCAAGTGCTAGTGATTTACATATATCAAACTCCATTATATATCAGTATATTACATTGTATTTGATTTACATATCTCTTTAATATTTGGATGGATAATTCCACTAGTACCAATGCTTAGCACATTGTAAATTTCCACATAACTTATTAAAGGGATCCTATCATTCAGAAAGGCCAATTTTAGTAAGACCACGTCGTAATAACCTTTATAAAGGCTATTCTTATTCTACCTTTGCTGTTTCGCTCCTCGCTGCTGTTTAGAAGAAATGTTGATTTTTATCTTTATGCTAATGCGCCTTCAGAATGCACAGAGGGAATTCCCCCAGTGCTGAAACTGCACAGGGGGCGTCAGCTGTGCTCTCCTCAGACGCATTTTTGAACTTACCGCGCCTCCTCTCTTCTTCTTTAGCAGATGCCTCTTCTTGACGTCGTCCTTCGTTCGAGAGACGTGCGACGACTGCGCATGTCCATTCGTCCATTTTCCTGTGGCCTATTACACGAGCGTACTGCATTTGCTGTATGTAATAGGCCACAGGAAAATGACCGAATGGACATGTGCAGTCGGCGCATGTCTCTCGAATGAAAACTCGTACAAGGTTGATGTCAAGAAGAGGTGGCGCGGTAAGTTCAAAAATGCATCTGAGGAGAGCACAGCTGATACCCCCTGTGCAGTTTCAGCACTGGGGGAACGCCCCCTGTGCATTCTGAAGAGGTATTAGCATAAAGATAAAAATCAACATTTCTTCTAGACGGCAACGAGGAGCGAAACAACAAAGGTAGGAGAAGAATAACAACATGGTCTTACTAAAATTGGCCTTTCTGAATTATACGATCCCTTTAAATCGGTCATAGACTGTATCAACATTTAATAATTTTATAAAGCGTATCATTAGACACATCAATGTAAAGATCTTATAAAACTTTTCTAAAAAAAAAAAAAAAAAACCTTTTAGAAAGTTTTTTACAAAAAAGTTCATAAGCAAAAAATAATTCTCGATCTAAACGCCATAATTAAATCATCCGAACTTACTGTCAGGTGTCCAATCCAACAGTCTGTGTGTTTCATATCTAAAACAAAAAAAACATTAGTTAAAATTCATCAATCACTATTTATAAAAACAAATTTCACTTGATAAAACAGTCCTAGTCAGAAGGACTCAAATTCTTAGCAACTCCTACATATGTGCCTGTACCTTTTTTTAAAATCCACATTTAATCATAATGGTTAGAGCGTATTTAGACTATAGATCCACTTCGACATTTAGAGTTGAAACAAAGAGAGTTGATCCCCACCCCTACGTCTTTGTCGAATGTGGTCTAATTTAAGTTCTCTGTATCTGGTTTTTGTATTTATTCAAAATGTGTTTCGGGTTTCTGAAACTTTACACATTTCCTCAATTCTAACATCCAATTTACTCTCATCACTAACAATGTGTCTCACTCGCAAGTTGATTCCATGGAAGCGACTCAACCATGTTTCTGGGGTGATTACTCTGAAACTGTAAGAGATTGTTACGATCCATTGGTTTAACAGAAATATCAGATTTTTAACGCAGACCCTTCAACATAAATCAAGGTGTCCAAAAATTGAACCTCCTTTTGTGAACAAGTCATGGTAAAGCCAATATTTGGTATCACCACATTTAATTCATTGAAAAAGGATAATAATTCTGTTTCCGTTCCTATCCACACTAGAAAAATATCATCTATGTACCTGTATCTTCGACCGCAATGGATAGATGCGTATACATCGTATAGATGCCATAAAGATTAGCATATGTCGGGGCCACATTGGACCCCATAGCGGTCCCTATCTTCTGGAGATAAAAATCATCCCCAAAAAGGAAACCCGAAACACATTTTGATTAAATACAAAAAACAGGTACAGACTCCATGTTCAGTGTGTGTATACAGTAGGCTGTAAATCACCCTGTGCAGGTGGGATAAGAGGAACTCATTTATTCTGCTTTTGTTCAGAAAACCCTTCTGTTAATCAAATAATCCTATGTGTATTACAGAGCTCAGCTCCTCTTCCTCTGTCATATCCTGCTGTCAAGTAGGTAAAGAAATATTACCAGACAGATTTGCTTGATGTGGGATGTGCCAGTGTGTGAATGACTAGTGACCATAGTTATGTTCACAACCTAATTTGTGCCCTCTTATCCATATATTTGTACACCATGATGCAAACAGAATTGAGATGTAAATCTAGCTGTGATGAGTAAAATGAAAATTTATCCATTCCTGCTTTCATTGCACAGTATTAGTGATAGTAGAAAAAAATGTTTCTTAACGTATCACAAAAGATCTTTTTTTTTTTTTTTTTTTTTTTTTTTGTTTTTTTTACCTTCTAGTAATTTCCTGGCTTAACAAGCAGCTGAATGAGAATAAAATTGCCTCTCTACAAGCACCACAAGCTTTATGTGAAATGCCTGGTTTGGTTAAAACAATAAGTCCTGTTTCAAACATGGGAGCTATTCAGAACAGTCAGGTACTATCTATCTATCTATCTATCTATCTATTTTTTTTTTAAAATCCTGTATCAGAACCTTTTGCATATCATGATCAAGAATTTGTGATATGCAACCACTTTTATCTAAACCAGGACAGATTTTCAGTTTAGTCATATGCTACATTCTGTGAGACTACCACCCCTCTCAGAAAATTATGTTTCATTTCAACTGGGGGGTTGCTGCACAGAGGATTCACTGTAAGTCTACCTCCTGTATATAGTATGTGTTTGACTTATTCCACACTTTTAGGAGTTTTAGAGGTGTTATGCACAGGTTTTTCCACCTCCTATACTATAAGCCTATTTAAGAACATAGTCTGTTATGCCTGTTATACTTTCCTGATTGACTAATGTAAGTGCAGAGTAAAACTAAAGCATATATTATGTATATTTAATGAGACTGTAAAGCATAATCGCAAAATCTCACCTCATGATTCAACACTTCCCAGTGAGGCAATATTCACACACATGTCAAAACGCTGTATATTTGCAACGTGGGGCCTCAGCTTTGCATTTATTCCCTTACACACATGTGCTTCCTTAATATGTTAAGAATGGCCCAGCTGCTCCACACTTCACCTAAGATTTACTTCAGCTGCTTTCCCAACACATCAGTAAGGCCAGATCTATAAGACGACTTTGTCGGTGACTCCAGTCATGCAAACGAAGATTGCTTCTAGTTGCAGAAATTTGGTTTTAATGTGAGAGTCACATGAAATCTGGAATAAAAAAAAACTGTCTGTAATTGTAAAAGTGAAGGGGCCTCAGTACTATTTTAGCGTATTCTACAGTTTTTCCCTGCACATAGAGGCATGGTGGTGTGCTGAGCGCACAGACATCCTTGTCTCTTGTCACTTCTTTTTTTTACATAAATGCAGTATACATAGAAATTCCTAAAACTTTACGGCATCCAAAAAATGGTACCCTTCTTTCTCATCAGGATCCCATGCTGCTTGTAAAGTTCAGATACCCAACAAGGGAGAAGTCGATAATGAAGCAGGTTTCCTCCTCTTGGAACAGAGTAGTTGATTTTATATGGTTAAAGGGAGTCTCTCACCAGGAAACACTATCTAACCAGCCAATTGCATTGTAGGGGACAACATTGAGCACCATCATACCTTTAGATAGACCAACACATGCACCATTTCCAGTGGGGCAAGTCAGAGCAAAGGCTCTGTATTTAGGGTTTATTAAAATTTGAGAATCGTCCATAATTTGGAACAAAAACTGAGATTTTGTTTTAAGGCAAAATTACTCATCCCTTTATGACACATCTCTGAGTGTATTTTTGATTGTTGAGTTTGTTGATCTACACAGAGCTATAAAATTGGTCTATGAGCTAATCTCTGTCCATTTACCATCTAATCGTGCAGCTGCTGAAACTTCAGCTGGAGCTCCCAGAGAGAAGGCAGGGAAGGTTTATTACCTTCCCTGCCTTCCCTATCGCTGTACAGTCATGGCCAAAAGTTTTGAGAATGATACAAATATTAATTTTTACAAAGTCTACTGCTTCAGTTTTTCTAATGGCAATTTGCATATACTCCAGAATGTTATAAAGAGTGATCAGCTTAACAGCAATTACTTGCAAAGTCAATATTTGCCTAGAAAATGAACTTTATCCCCCAAAACACATTTCAACATCATTGCAGCCCTGCCTTAAAAGGACCACCTAACATCGTTTCAGTGATTGCTCCATTAACACAGGTGTGGGTGTTGATGAGGACAGGGCTGGAGATCAATCTGTCATGATTAAGTAAGAATGACACCACTGGACACTTTAAAAGGAGGCTGGTGCTTGCCATCATTGTTTCTCTTCTGTTAACCATGGTTATCTCTAAACAAACACGTGCAGTCATCATTGCACTGCACAAAAATGGCCTAACTGGGAAGAGTATTGCAGCTAGAAAGATTGCACCTCAGTCAACAATCTATCGCATCATCAAGAACTTCAAGGAGAGAGGTTCCATTGGTGCCAAAAAGGCTCCAGGGCGCCCAAGAAAGACCAGCAAGCGGCAGGACCGTCTCTTAAAAGTGTTTCAGCTGCAGGATCGGGCTACCAGCAGTGCAGAGCTTGCTGAGGAATGGCAGCAGGCAGGTGTGAGTGCATCTGCACGCACTGTGAGGCGGAGACTCTTGGAGCAAGGCCTGGTCTCAAGGAGGGCAGCAAAGAAGCCACTTCTCTCCAGAAAAAACATCAGGGACAGACTGATATTCTGCAAAAGGTACAGGGAGTGGACTGCTGAGGACTGGGGTAAAGTCATTTTCTCTGATGAATCCCCTTTTCGATTGTTTGGAACATCTGGAAAACAGCTTATTCGGAGAAGAAGAGGTGAGCGCTACCACCAGTCTTGTCTCATGCCAACTGTAAAGCATCCTGAAACCATTCATGTGTGGGGTTGCTTCTCAGCCAAGGGAATCGGCTCTCTCACAGTCTTGCCTAAAAACACAGCCATGAATAAAGAATGGTACCAGAATGTCCTCCAAGAGCAACTTCTCCCAACCGTCCAAGAGCAGTTTGGTGCTCAACAATGCCTTTTCCAGCATGATGGAGCACCTTGCCATAAAGCAAAGGTGATAACTAAATGGCTCAGGGAACAAAACATAGAGATTTTGGGTCCATGGCCTGGAAACTCCCCAGATCTTAATCCCATTGAGAACTTGTGGTCAATCATCAAGAGACAGGTGGACAAACAAAAACCAACAAATTCAGACAAAATTAAAGCATTGATTCTGCAAGAATGGACTGCTATCAGTCAGGATTTGGTCCAGAAGTTGATTGAGAGCATGCCAGGGAGAATTGCAGAGGTCCTGAAGAAGAAGGGTCAACACTGCAAATATTGACTTGCTGCATTAACTCATTCTAACTGTCAATATAAGCTTCTGTTACTCATAATATGAATGCAATTCTATTTCTGTATGTGATAAAAACATCTGACAAACACACATAAAAACCAGAGGGCAGCAGATCATGTGAAAATATAATATTTGTGTCATTCTCAAAACTTTTGGCCATGACTGTATATACAGTGCTATGAGCACTGCCATGATGCGGCTCCCCTCTGACCCAGCGGTCACGTGATCTGCCTATAGTAACCTACAGGAGGCTGTATTCCTCCTGCAACTGGGGTTAAATGTACCAGCCCCAGTTACAGGGGAAATCAGCCTACCCCACAAAAAAAAAAAAAAAAAAAAAAAGGGGGGGGGGGGGCGGCGGCGCCTAGCAGCGGAATTAGATGGACGCATAATACTTGAGCTCCTGGGTCGAGTCATTCCCAAGCGACTTTCACAGTGACAAGCCCGTGGCAGTCTCCATTCACGCTAGCCAGCGAAACTTTACAATATCCCGGGATACCGAAAAAGACGAAATCTGTGGCCAAACCTCGCAAACTTCTGGACTTTTACTTCCCGCACGGTGGATCGGAGAGCCAAGATAGCGCTGGATCCCGCTCTGATACCACGACACGACTCTGCTATTGAGCAGCCTGCCTTACCTTCTCTCCACAGAACCCTGTCGGCTCCGTAGCTACGACATCTGATAGACTCCTCGGGGTCACAGCCCGTTCGATGTTCTCCTTCCCAGGCTGCTGCCTGCAGAAACCGGTCATCGTCACAAAATGGCACCTCCGCGTCTCCTTTTTCGGCCGCCGCGTCCTCTTCTCCTACGTCTAGTCCGGCTAAGCAGACGCCTAGGATACAAGCTGATAATCCTCAGGAGAGTGAGGTGAGCAATGAAACACAGAGTGCTCCAACCTGCGTAGACTTCCTTGCCGATATCCCGGCCTCAGACAGTTTACTCCCTGAGGCCTTCATGAAAATTATGCTCACTACATTTTGTAAGTCACTGGTCACACCATTAGACCGTGACAGTCAAGATCTGAAAAGCCGCACTTTACACGTGGAATCAAAGATGGCGGAATTTGCCACATTGCATAATGACCTCATAGATGCCCATTAGGATGTAAAGAAGGATGTTTCTTTTCTAAAAGCTAAAGTATCTGATTTAGAGAATCGATCACACAGGAACAATCTGAAATTTAGAGGGATTCCGGAGACTGTGCCCTCGGGTGAGCTAACTGCTTTTCTTCAGAATTTGATGCGAGCTCTGCTACCCGAACATGCTTCTGTGGACTTAACCATTGGTAGAGCACACAGGGTTCCTAGACCCTCAAACCTAGATGAGGCGGTGCCTCGAGACATCCTGGCGAGGGTACATTTTTATCAAACCAAAGATCTAGTCTTAATATGGCCTCCTATAAGTTGGATCGCCTGCCTGAACCCTTTTATAAGGGGTCTATATTCTTAGACTTATCAGCCACAACCTGTCAACTTATCCCCATCACTGCGGCGCTTCACCAAAACAATATCTTGTACAAATGGGGCTTTCCAGTCCATGTGATGGTTAGTCGAGAGAACCTTCTATATGTTATCAGGAATTTGGAAGAGGGCAAGGCTCTGCTTCGTAAGTGTCATATCCCAGTGGTTGATCTTCCTATCAAGACTCCACCTGGCTCACTGTTGGATGGATGGCACCTGGTAAAATCCAGAAAGCACCCTGCCAATGGGTCCTGAGGCTACAGGCTCACTTTACCCATGGCCCTCGTGGTTCCCGCTGTTGCTGGACTTATCCCCCCGAAAGTGCAACAGCTGCTGGTCCGCTGTACTGTCATTTATTTTACCCCTGTCACCTCTTTAAGATATGACTGTTCACTGGTTTTGCGGTTTCATTGGATTGTTTTTCGTATATGTTGGCACTATGGGTGAAATGGCTGCTTGGTGTGTAGGTGGCTTTACATTTTCTTTTTTTTTCCTTTTTTCATTTTCTTGCATATATGTGATCATTATAGCTCTCTCTGATCCACCTTATGGTACTTAAAATTATGTCTATGAATGTCAGAGGTTTGAATTCTCCTCAAAAGAGAGCCAATCTGTGGCTTGAGGCTCAAGCTCAACACTGTGACATTCTGGCAGTGCAAGAAACGCACCTATTACAAAGGGATGCTGTTCGAGTTAGACATCTATTGTATCCTCATATGTTCTTTGCTCACTTTACCTCCCAAGAGCAGAGGAGTGTTGATAGATATTAAGAACTCCAGTGGCGTTTCAGCTTTTGTTTCAGTTTTCAGACCCTAAGGGACATTTTGTTAGATTAGTCTGCTTAATTAATAATGTTACATATACGTTGGTGTCGGTGTATGCTCCTAACAGGAGACAGGTGGCATTTTCTTGGAGAGTTTTAAAAGCAATTGACAAGAAGAAGCAGGGTGGTTTACTGCTGATGGGAGATTTTAACCCCTTCCCGCTGGTGACATTTTTCGTTTTTGACTACCCCCCCCCCCCTTCTTCCAAACCCAATAACATTTTTATTTTTCCGTTCTCAGAGCCATGTGTGGTCTTAATGTTTGCGGGACAAATTTTTTTTCATGCTGCCATTTATTATTCTGTACAGTGTACAAAATTCAGAATGGGGTAGATTTGAAGAAAAAGTGCATTTGTGTGACTTTCTTACGAGCTTCGTTTTTACGACCTTCGCTCTACAGCCAAAATGACATGTCATCTGTATGCTATGTTTCGGTACGATTCCGGGGATACCAAATTTTATATGGTTTTATTTACATTTTAACCCCTTAACAAAAATCTAAAACTGTGCAAAAATATATACAGTATACAGTACAGACCAAAAGTTTGGAGACACCTTCTCATTCCAAGAGTTTTCTGTATTTTCATGACTATAAAAATTGTAGATTCACACTGAAGGCATCAAAACTATGAATTAACACTTGTGGAATTATATACTTAACAAAAAAGTGTGAAACAACTGAAAATATGACTTATATTCTAGGTTCTTCAAAGTAGCCACCTTTTGCTTTGATTACTGCTTTGCACACACTCTTGGCATTCTCTTGATGAGCTTCAAGAGGTACTCACCTGTAATGGTTTTCACTTCACAGGTGTGCCCTGTCAGGTTTAATAAGTGGGATTTCATGCCTTATAAATGGGGTTGGGACCATCAGTTGTGTTGTTCAGAAGTCAGGTGGATACACAGCTGATAGTCCTACTGAATGGAGTGTTAGAATTTGTATTATGGCAAGAAAAAAACAGCTAAGTAAAGAAAAACGAGTGGCCATCATTACTTTAAGAAAAGAAGGTCAGTCAGTCCGAAAAATTGGGAAAACTTTGAAAGTGTCCCCAAGTGCAGTGGCCAAAACCATCAAGCGCTACAAAGAAACTGGCTCACATGAGGACCGCCCCAGGAAAGGAAGACCAAGAGTCACCTCTGCTGCGGAGGATAAGTTCATCCGAGTCACCAGCCTCAGAAATCGCAGGTTAACAGCAGCTCAGATGAGAAACCAGGTCAATGCCACACAGAGTTCTAGCAGCAGACACATCTCTACAACAACTGTTAAGAGGAGACTGTGTCCAGCAGGCCTTCATGGTAAAATAGCTGCTAGGAAACCACTGCTAAGGACAGGCAACAAGCAGAAGAGACTTGTTTGGGCTAAAGAGCACAAGGAATGGACATTAGACCTGTGGAAATCTGTGCTTTGGTCTGATGAGTCCAAATTTGAGATCTTTGGTTCCAACCACCGTGTCTTTGTGTGAGGCAGAAAAGGTGAACGAATGGACTCTACATGCCTGGTTCCCACCGTGAAGCATGGAGGAGGAGGTGTGATGGTGTGGGGGTGCTTTGCTGGTGACACTGTTGGGGATTTATTCAAAATTGAAGGAATACTGAACCAGCATGGTTACCACAGCATCTTGCAGCAGCATGCTATTCCATCCGGTTTGCGTTTAGTTGGACCATCATTTATTTTTCAACAGGACAATGACCGCAAACACACCTCCAGACTGTGTAAGGGCTATTTGACCAAGAAGGAGAGTGATGGGGTGCTACGCCAGATGACCTGGTCTCCACAGTCACCAGACCTGAACACAATTGAGATGGTTTGGGGTGAGCTGGACCGCAGTGAAGGCAAAAGGGCCAAGCATCTCTGGGAACTCCTTCAAGACTGTTGGAAGACCATTTCAGGTGACTACCTCTTGAAGCTCATCAAGAGAATGCCAAGAGTGTGCAAAGCAGTAATCAAAGCAAAAGGTGGCTACTTTGAAGAACCTAGAATATAAGACATATTTTCAGTTGTTTCACACTTTTTTGTTAAGTATATAATAACACAAGTGTTAATTCATAGTTTTGATGCCTTCAGTGTGAATCTACAATTTTTATAGTCATGAAAATACAGAAAACTCTTGGAATGAGAAGGTGTGTCCGAACTTTTGGTCTGTACTGTATATATATTTTTTTTTTTTTTTTTTTAAAGTTGCCATATTCTGACACCCGTAACTTTTTTTTTTTTTTTTTATACTTCCGTTTACGGGGATGCATATGGCGTCTTTTTTTGCCTGGCCAGGTGTACTTTTTAGTTATACCATTTTGGGGAATGTCTATTGCTTTGATCACTTTTTATTCAAATTTTTATCAGAGGCAAAACAGTGAAAAAACGGCGGTTTGGCACTTTTGATTTTTTTTTTTTTTTTTTCCCCGCTACGGCGTTTACCATACAGGAAAAATATTTTTATAGATTTGTAGACTGGGCGTTTTCGGACACAGGGATACCTAATGTGTATTTGTTTCACAGTATTTAACTAGTTTTATATGTGTTCTAAGGAAAGGGGGGGGTGATTTGAACTTTTTCATATTTTTTTTTTTATATTTTTTTTTTTTTTTTTTTGTACTTTTTTATTTTACATTTATTAGCCCCCCAAGGGGTCTTGAACCCCAGGGGGTCTGATCACTAAAGCAATGCATTACAATGCTAATGCATTGCAAAAAAACGGCGCTTTTAATTGTAGGCTACATAGAGTAGCCTGCAATAGAAGTTAATGAAAGACAGGCCTGGGAGCTGTCATAGCAACGGGACGCCCCGGCAAAATGGCGGTGCCCACGCGCTGCTGGTAAAATGGCGCCTTAGTCAGCTTTGACCAATGCGCCAGAGGGGGTTAATGCCCTCGATCATTGCGGGCACTGATCACGGGCATTAGCGCTGGGTGTCTACTGTATAATACAGCAGAAATCTGGCAGCTGCTCTGGTCCCGAGCGGCCGCCATATTTAAGCACTAGTATATTACGGCGGATGTCAAGAGAGGGTTAATATAGCACCTGATCCTCAAGTAGACACTACATCTGGTCTTCCCTCGCGACATCCCTCCTTCTCACAAGCTTTATGGCGCCACAATCTATTTGATGTTTGGCGTATTCTTCACAATTCCTAAAGGGATTATACCTTTTTTTTCTAATGTACATAAGTTATTCTCGAATAGATTTGTTTCTAGCTGAACAGCCTACTCTTCCTCTCGTCTTGAAGTCTGAAATCTCACAAATAACCTGGTCTGATCATGCAGCAGTGGCCCTCACCCTGTCGGAGAGGTATGCCTGCCGCGTACTTATACATACGTAATTATACGGTCTGTGCCGGTCACTACATTGGCTGCCTATTCAATACAGAATACTATATAAACTTATCACCCTCATTCACAAGGCTCTCCATAATGCTGCACCTCCCTACATTTCCTCCCTCATCTCTGTCTATTGCCCAACCCGTGCTCTCCGTTCACTCAATGACCTAACACTAACATCCTCTATTATCAGAACCTCCCACGCTCGTATACAAGACTTCTCCTGAGTTGCACCACTTCTCTGGAATGCTCTATCCCGGACTATTAGATTAACCCCCAATTTCCACAGCTTCAAGCGTAAACTTAGAGACATATCTTTTAAGACAGGCCTATCACAACTCATAATGTAAACCCTTCCATAGTTAGAATCCCTTAAACGTACCCTCCTCTGTTTATGCTTCAACATTACCTCACAGGATATGATGCCGTATCAGACTAAGTTTATATGTCCAGGCACCATCTGCACTTATATATGTGTAATGACAGTCACCTCTATTACAAAATTGTCTGATCATTGTATAAGCAATGCTACCTACAATGCCGCCCCTGCTACCTCTTGTGTCACCCTCTCTACCTCATAGATTGTAAGCTCTTGTGAACAGGGCCCTCAGTCCCATTGTGTGAATTGACTAGTTCTTTGTAATGTATCTTTTTTGTCAGTACTTGAACCCTACAAATTGTACAGTTCTGCAGAATATCTTGGTGCTATATAAATAAAATGTATTTTATTTTATTTATTATCATCATCATCACTAGAGATGAACATATAAAACATTTCTGACAGATGGAAAAGTTCTGTCAGTAAGATAATACATTTTCACCCATTGAATGTCACCTGGCAGAGGGTAAGCTAGTAGATGGCAGGTACCTGCCACTGAGGTGGCTGTTATCTTTGAGATACAGTGGGGAAAAAAGTATTTAGTCAGCCACCAATTGTGCAAGTTCTCCCACTTAAAAAGTTGAGAGGCCTGTAATTGACATCATAGGTAGACCTCAACTATGAGAGACAAAATGAGAAAACATAGCTAGAAAATCACATTGTCTGATTTTTAAAGAATTTATTTGCAAATTATGGTGGAAAATAAGTATTTGGTCAATAACAAAAGTTCATCTCAATACTTTGTTATATATCCTTTGTTGGCAATGACAGAGGTCAAACGTTTTCTGTAAGTCTTCACAAGGTTGGCACACACTGTTGCTGGTATGTTGGCCCATATAGATTTTTAACATTGGTGAATAACGGCAAAATCTTGCTTGTCTTCTGTATTAGTGTTTTTGAGAGTACGAGCTCTTGTAGATGTTTAAAGTATATATAAATTGTGTACACTTGATTTACTATTTTATGTGTTTTTGTTTGTGAATGTATGATTGTATGTGAGTTTTAGGTGCAAATATGTTTAGTGCAAAAAAAATTTTGTTACATGGACATGGTGGACATGGCTATTGATAACTCATTGAGACACATGTAATCTTCAGATTGCCTAATTTCAAGAAATATATAGGGTTTAGGGGGGGGTGCACTTGCTTTTCACGGTGTGTAATCCCTACATTTTATAGCATGATAATTTTTTAACATTTCCAGCTTCAAAGCAGATTTTTGTTCCTCCAGTTCTGGTGATTTTATGAAGATATGTGCATGCAGGTGTAGGCCTTAGTGATATGAATGAACTAGGAGGTTTGGTGCATATAACTTTTTGTTTGGTTTCCATTTTTAGCAACTAATATAAATGTATTTGCATTTTTTTATGAAATTACACTTTAAATCAAAATTGCATGAAGGTGCCTGTTTGTATTCAGTACCAAATGGCATTTTGACAATGCTGCAGGTCTCTACTTTAAGAAAATATATAGGCATGGGGAGGTTAGCATAACTTTTAATTTTTGACGTTGCAATTTAGGTTTTATTAGTCCATCTCAAAACTGTGAAAATTGTCCTGGCTACCAGAGGTGAAAAATATCTGGAAACCCCTGGCAGCCAAAGGGTTAACCTGTTTAGTAAAAGTGATGGAAGAATTTTCTAAAACATGATCTGGTAACAAAGACCTGCCTGATTGCTTGAGTGATGGACATAGGAAACTAAGATTGGGTGGTTGTATAGTAGCTGACGCTAGGTTCATACTAGCGCCAGGCCCTCCATCGTTCAGGTCCATCTGAGAACCTGAACAATGTAGAGCTGGACCACAACAACAGCGGTTACACACAGACATTGTCTCCGATGACTTTCGGTGGTCTCTGCGATGGAGCCTCCAACAATGCACATGTGAACCCAGCCTGATAGCCACAAAGTCTCTCACTATTGATTTTACAGTAATGCTTGTAGACATGGAAATTTCTTCTTTTAACTGTTAGTTTCTTTAAATTTGACTGTTCAACATTTATTTTTGATAAACCATTAAGTTAATGTTATAATTATTTTAAGGCAATCCAAGTAGAGGAGTTTTACAGATTGCTCCCAAGTGCGCCATACACACATTTTGCTATGTTTCTCAGGTGTGCAACAGATGGCTGTAAACTAAATCTGATGGTAATATGAAGGAGGAAACAATTCTTAAGAATATCTAGACAGGTGTTTTAAAGCAGAAAATGCATCCCTCAGGTTCCATGAAAAAAGATATGGTACACTTTGCTGTGGACTGTAGGAATTGTGATGAGCAGAGAAACTGTTTGCTCTTTTCTTTAAGACCAGCTGTTGCACTTCTGACGGCACAGATTTTTACTAAATGTTTATTCCTTTATGTATTCTCATGCTTTCTTAGTCATATGTCTAAAAACTAACATGTTGCTTAAATTCCAAAGAAAATGGTTTCTGGTACTTGACAGTGAATAAAATGGTTTGCTTTGGGTGCAAAATAACTTTTTATATACATTACAGGTATTTTACATTGATGCTTTTTAAGTAGATAGTTTATTGATCTCAAGGGGAAACTGGTTATTCAGCTTTTCCTGTAAAACACATTTAAAAATGGTAAAAAAAAATTTGAGTTAATTTTGTTTTTGCACATGCAATATCCAATTATGGTTTCAGTATAATTATTTTTGCCCCTGAAATCGCAGCACATCTTACCAGGAACTCTGTCTTGCTCTCAAAGCTTTTAATCTTTATATACTGTTAGATGTTTTTATTTTGTCTATAGCTGCCCCTGTTGCAGAGATATTGGTGCCATTAGTACAGCTACTATCACTGTACTGTCAATTGGATAGTGACTGGGCAGTGGGGAACGTATTCTTACTGCTAAGGGGAGTTCTTCACTACCTAACAACCGCCTAGGTCGATGTTGTGCATGCCCCACTCGCAGCACAGCTGGAGGAAGATCTTCTGATGAAGCGACCACTCGCATCGGTCGAGTTTTTCTCTGCTTAGGATGTCTGCCACCCAATTATCCACGCCTGGAATCTGGCCCAAAGAAGAGAGCAGGAGGCTTCTGGAAAGGCTGCTTGGCTCCTGGTGCCCCACTGATGGTTCAATTAGATGACTGCTGTGGAGTTGTCAGTCTGGACTGTGCCCGGATGCTCTTGAAAGATTCCTGGGGAGGAGAGCCACCAGAGATGCTCTCGATGAACCCAAGAAGGCAGGAAAATTAGGTGGTCGAGGTTGGATGGAGACTTGTCCCAGCGGGCAAGAATCGCCAATTGCAAAGGACATGAGTGGAAAAGGGATGGTCTTGAAGGTCGAGACCATCGTGCCCAGGACCCTCATGCATGCAGAACCAAAGAGTGCAAGGAGAATAGAAGTATAAAACTCTGAATCGCTCTGAAGCTGGAATGGGGACAATGACACCCTGGAGAGTGGAGACAGCCTGAAGAAAAGCAGCCACTTGAGTGGGGGATGAAAAAGTGGGCTGAAAAAATCTTCTGTTTGGAATGGAGGAGAACTCTATGGAGTAGCCGGTCGACACCATCTCTCAAACCCAGGCCGAGTGGGGGAATAACTTCATGTAGAGAGGAACTTGGAAGAGGAAGGCCTGGAGGACTTGGTGCAGGACTGCCAGTGTGGTCTGGGCTTGAAAGATGGCTTCTTGGAGCGGGAGTCCCGGGAAAACTGTCCTCCGGAGCAAGAGGTGGAGCCACGAAAGGAGCGAAAACGCTGAGAACGGCTGGAGGAGGATGGCTGGCACTTAGGACGCTTCTGGAGGAGGAGAGAACTTTTTCCCCCTGTGGCTTCAGGGATAAGTTTCTCTAGGTCTTTGCCAAAAAGCCAGCCCTGTTCATCCCAAGAAAAGGGAAGGGCCACGATCGCCTTCTTGGAGGTGGTATTTGTTTGTGGAATGCTAACAGTATGGCAGATAACCACTGCATTGGCGGCCGCCTTGGTAGAACAGCGAGCTGCTTCTAGGGAAGCATCCCACAAGTACTTGGAAGCGTTCAGGATTTGAGAGACGAGCAGCTGGTTGTCCTGGATGGAAGATTCATTGGAGAGACCTGTCTGGAGCTGTTTGGCCCAGGAAATACAGGCATTGCTGACCCAAGAGGCAGCGAGGAAAAGCGCATGGAGGAGCCAGCCGCTACAAAGTCCGCCTTGGTGAGAGAATCCACCTTCTTGTCTGAGGGATCGCTGAGAGAGTATGAGTCCGCTAAAGGCAGAATAGTAGCCTTGGATAGCCTAACTATCACTGGGTGTATCGCGGGAGGCTCTGACCGCTTGAAGACACACTGGTCTGGGAGGGAAAGAGAATGTCCGACTTCCTAGTAGAAGACTGGGGACGGTCCAGGTGAAGCCATTGTTCCTTCAAGATGTAGTCAAACGTCCCATGGTTGGGGAAGACCAGAGTAGGGCGGCAACTGTGGCGGAAGGAGATGTGCTCTTGAGAGGTAGGATCCGGGTCCTTTGAGATCTGTAGGGTATCTCTGACCGCACGGTTGAGCTCCCACATAGCAGCGGATATAGATGTGCTGACTCAGAGCCAAACAGACTGAGCAGGCGGAGACAGGGTTCTGCCTATTGGAGTGGAGCCATGACCTGTAGGAAGATTTCCTGTTCCTTTTGCTGGGACAGCTCCTGTATCTGGAAACTGGAACTATGTGAGTGCCAGGGGAGGGGCCTAGAAGGCGATCTGGGAAGGCAGCCATTCAAAAGTTTCCGCCCCAAACTTGTTAAGTCTGGCAAGGTGACCTATGGCCTGGGTGAGGGAGGCCGCCCAGTCCAGGGAAGGATTAGCCAAAGTGTTTCCGGAAGGTTCCTGAACTGGCTAAGGCGGAAGGCAGAGAGAGCAGATGGACTTAGGCTGTCCACATGTTAACAGTGGGCACACTTATAAAACGTGGCAGCGCCCTGGGGGGGGTCTAGTGTGGTGTACACACTGAAGACCCCCTCCCTGCACCTGAAAGAAAAGGAAAACAATATAAGGCTAGGTTTACTTCTGCGCTTCGGTTTCCATTCTTCGGGTCGAAAAACAGAAACCCAGTTCGCTTTAAAAGCGGTTACCTGTGTACCCCATAGACTATAATGGGGTCTGTCAGGTTTCCGCCCAAAAAATGCAGAGAGAAAAGTCCTGCTTGCTTTGGATGCAACTCAGCATTCACTCTCCTCCAAACACGACGAGTTGTGTTTCTACCAAACAGTTCTACTTTGGTTTCATCTGACCATATGACATTCTCCCAATACTCTTCTGGAACATCCAAATGCGCTCTAGCAAACTTCAGAGGGGCCCGGATATGTACTGGCTTAAGCACTGGGATCTGAGTCCTTGGCGGAGTAGTGTGTTACTGACGGTAGCCTATGTTACGTTAGTCCCAGCTTTCTGCAGGTCATTCACTGGGTCTCCCCTTGTGATTCTGGGATTTTTGCTCACCGTTCTTGTGATCATTTTGACCCCACGGGGAGAGATCTTGCGTGGAGCCCCTGATCGAGGGAGATTATCAGTGGTCTTGTGTGTCTTCCATTTTCTAATTGTTGCTCCCACAGTTGATTTCTTCACACCAATCTGCTTGTCTATTGCAGATTCAGTCTTCCCAGCCTGGTGCAGGTCTACAATTTTGTTTCTGGTGTCCTTCCACAGCTCTTTGGTCTTCACCATAGTGGAGTTTGGAGTGTGACTGTTTGAGGTTGTGGACAGGTGTCTTTTATACTGATAACAATGTCAAACAGGAGCCATTACTACAGGTAATGAGTGGAGGACAGAGGAGCCTCTTAAAGAAGAAGTTACAGGTCTGTGAGAGCCAGAAATCTTGCTTGTTTGTAGGTGACCAAATACTTATTTGCCACCATAATTTGCAAATAAATTCTTTAAAAAATCAGACAATGTGATTTTCTAGATTTGTTTTCTCATTTTTTCTCTCATAGTTGAGGTCTACCTATGATGTCAATTACAGGCCTCTTTCATCTTTTTAAGTGGGAGAACTTCCACAATTGGTGGCTGACTAAATACTTTTTTCCCCACTGTATTTGATGCAGACAGCAGGGACAGGAAGAAAGGGGGAGCTTAGAGTTTTGTACTGCATCGGGGTCCTTTGCTGTCTGTATCAACCCCTGAGTAATTATATATTATACAATTGTCCACATGATTTTCCTTTTAATTGAAGTGTGCCAGAAATATTCCGAGGTGTTTTAAGTTACACTCAATGGTTAAGGAGGTTGCATATGGATGTTTTTAAAGGTTTCCCATTACAGTTGCTAATGAGGCTGCCATTCACCATTAAAATGTGTTTGTGTTAGTTTTTTTACGTACAGAATGCGGACATCTTGATTTTCAATGTAATTATTCACATGTCCATTTATATTTGCAGAACCTGAGTACAGAAAAATAAAAACATATAAGCCAATATGCTCTGTATTGGTCCTTTTTACTTAATTACACTTTCCCATTAAAGTATATGAGTCAGTGAAAAAACGAACTGCATATGGAGGCCATGGTTTTGCCAATTTTTCGCTGATCGAACTCAATACAAAGTATAGAATTTTTTTTTTTTTCATCTCTCTAAAATGGTCGATCCATTTTTCACTTAAAGCTGGACTCAAATCTGCATTGGAGTCTCTGCAGGAGACACTGCTGCACAGTCCTAAAATCGGTGGAGAGAAGTGTCCTCTAAGGAGGACTTTTATCTCCACTGGATTCAGTATAAAACCATCAGAAACCCCACAGGTAACCGTTTTTATTTTAAGTGGACAGGGTCCCCATGCAGACCTGAACAACGGAGGCCCAAACGCTAGTGTGAAACTAGCGTAAGTGAAAAACTGATGAACCACTGACACAACACATTCAGAAAAGGAGTACATCGATGTGCTGTCAGTGAAAAACGGATGTGTGAATAAGGCATTAAGAAGCTAGAAATATAATTTCAGATATGCATCACCCCTACCCAAGAAAAAGGATATTAAGGTCCCATTCGGATTTTTAGGTTCCACACTAATCCCAATACAAAACATTGTTTCTGCCATATATGGATGTGGATTTAAAACGATCTCTGCAAAAATTCAGTGACTACTGCAAATAAATCGGCAGCATGCCTATTACACTACTAGAACAGTTTGTTGCCACAGATTTGAATGTTTGAAGCACATTTTTCTTCAAAACACTAGTAATGCCATTTCATACCTTTCTACTTATTATTATTATTATTATTATTATTATTATTTGATCTAAAGAGAAAAAGTCTTTGGCAGAATTTTTCAAAAAAATGATTTTCTCTTTTCAGCCTCAGTTTCCTATTGGTAATGACCCATACATTGCTTCAACAATGTCTCATCCAGTTGGTCTTTCTGTACCATCTAAATACTATACTAACAGCCTTACCTCAGCTTTACGAACAAGTGTACCCGTTCCTAGTGGTTCAAGGCTTGGTCCTCAGGCAGGCACTTTTTTTTTTTTTTTTTTTTTTTTCTTTAAATCACTGTTTTGACACTTTGGATTTTATATTGGGTATATTAATTTTGATGGTTAAGGGACCACTTTACACAGTGTGAAAGGGATATTCCCATTTGAGATATTCATGGCACCTTCACAGGTTATTCCATAAATATCTGATGAATATGGGTCCCACCTCTGGTAACAACATCTGTCTCATCTGAAGAATGCAGATACCTCATCTATGGCTGACGTTAGTGGAGAGATGGCTACGTGTGTTCCTTTCTTCACTTCTATAGGAGTTCTGAGAATAGTCGAGTAGGGAGAATCTGCTGAAGAGAATGGAGATGGCCAGACATGGATATATGCCACTACATTCACTGTGGTGGTGAGGCTGGTTAGATAACTACTGTTCTCATGATGGGAATACCCCTTTAACAACCACAAATGTGGAAAGCAGCTGTTAGATTTTACTGGAAACATTAAATTGTGTGTTTCTTTCTATGGGCACAAGAAAAACATACTTTATTTTATGACAAATTCTCTTTAAGAGTTTTTACTTGGAGGCAATGTGTAAAATGTCTTTTTTTTTTTTTTTTTTATATTTCCCACTATAGGTGAGATTCAGTTTAAATTTCCCTGCCGAATATAGTGCTACTGCTGATCCCAGACACATCCCTTATGCATCCACTCCTATTTTGCCTCCTACCTCATGGTATGTTTGTGTGTGAATTTGCATGTGTACATTGCTCTTTTGTCCTTGTTTTCTGCTAACCTCACTGTCAGCCCGTGATTAGGTAAACTTTTATAGTGGGGTTCTCCTTCACAGTAGCTCTTTTTCCTTAATGATTTTGAAAGTGGATGAAAATTATGGCAAAAAAGCAGCATGTTGAGGAAGATTTGGTTGGTGGGGTATAAATCCAGCCTGTAATCACTGGGGATTTTAATTTGATCAGTTCTGATGTGTTTTTGTACATATTTAAAAAAAAAAAATTGCACAATAAAATACAAGAAAGTGAGCAATTGTGTGGATAGAAACCAGGTATCAAGGGCTACCCACACACTGTCGTCAGAATAATCAATAAATACCAGCACTGATGCAAAAATAAAACTTGAGTGCTGCCTGAATCTCTTTTTTAGTACTAAGAGAATTTTTGGAGGAGTGCAACATTTACAATACAGCTCATCTTATTCTGCTATTTAAAAAATATCAGCACTGATGCAAAAATAAAACTTAGCGGTTATTCATCTCATATAAAAACATACCTCTAACAAGGCATAACCATAGTCAGATCAGACCAACAGCAATAAATAGGTAAAAAATGGATGGATCTTACCCAAACTGTGAATCATGAAGGTCCCAGCAACAGGAATGAGCAAACAAGGAAGAGAGACAACGGTCCCTGCAATGACCTTTCTACTCTCTCCCTAACTCCCTCCCATGTATTGACTCCCGCCCTAACAAGGGCAGTACCGAACTGTACCTTCAACTTACTCTGTAAGACACCTACGCGTTTCATTGCACGTGATGCGCCAATCATCAGGGGACCTTCTCTTGCTTACTATCTCAAAGAATAGTTGTGAGGTACAGAAAACAAAACAAAAACAATATATGGAAAGCCCACAGTGGTGAAGATCCTAGCTTCCCTAGTGGAGGAAGCGACTAACTTCTCACGTACTAGCAGTGGCCACTGTGGGCTTTCCATATATTGTTTTGTTTTCTGTTTTGCTGGGACTCTCGTGATTCACAGTTTGGGTAAGATCCATCCATTTTTTACCTATTGATTGCTGTTGGCCTGATCTGACTATGGTTATGCCTTGTTAGAGGTATGTTTTTATATGAGATGAATAACCGCTAAGTTTTATTTTTGCATCAATGCTGATATTTTTTAAATAGCAGAATAAGATGAGCTGTATTGTAAATGTTGCACTCCTCCAAAAATTCTCTTAGTACTAAAAAAAGAGATTCAGGCAGCACTCAAGCACACTTCTTTTATTCTCATTCTGCATTTCAGCTCACTAGTAGTCTCTCACCCAGACCTTTGTGCCTGAATCTATTGTTTCCTCTTTTATTGAAATATCCCCAAAAATTAATAAACTGTGCCATGTGAACCTGGCCTAATTTTTTTATTTTAATGAATGATTTATTGATGTTACAGCGACCCAACCGGATTGGATATGAAATACCTTAAAAGAAATGCCAGTGTCCCTGTCAAAGTACCAAAGAATGTAAATGGTGCAAGTTCAGGTGAGTTTAAAAAGTATTCACAGAAGGAAAATAAAGGTATTATAATGATAGCAACATTGGGGCTTGTGCACAGACCACGTACAATGTACAGCTGCACATGTAATACCTGTGTATACTTGTCCTGGAGCAAAGTGTGAATACTGGTGATTGATTTTATTTATTTTTTTTTATGTAGTGTTATATGTATATGTGTTTGTATAACTTAATTTTGTGTGTTTCTTCAGGAGCACCAAAGCCAGCTTTACCAAAATCTGGAAGTTCTCCAATACTCTCAGCTTATTTTCCCGGACAACAACCCAGACTTCCTGCCTCTTAAAATAAATCAAAATAAAGTGACCATTTGCTGCAGCTAACTGAACATTGGTTTGGGTAGATATGCAGTTATAAAAACTGCCATAGTGACCAAGAAGCTGTATCCAAACTGAATATTGCTGACTATTTTTAATCTGTAGTGTTTTAATGGATTTTTTTAAATTATATATTCAATATAAAAGAAAACCAAAAGAGCCTTTAAACAAAAGATGAAACTGATTGTAACTACATATATTTGGTGCTAAAGCATGCACATCTATAAATGTTTGTTAAAGCCTTTTACTATGATGTAGTGTGCATAAGGGGTGTATGTGTATTCTTTGCCTTCCTACAGAAATTGTGCTGAACAACTTGGCTACAGCGCAAGAACATTTTAAGTGGACGGTGTTTAATATATGTAAAAGAGAGGGCGAATTATTGCTATTCTCCTACAATTGCTGCATATTTACCTGGAATTCTAAAGGATCTATGATTATTTCAGTGATGGAGGAACTACTCAGTCATAACATATGTCAAACACTAAATTGAGTGCACGTAAGTGAATGGAGCTGTTGGCATATAACTGCATCAATTAGGCATTCATCTTGGCTGTGTTTTTCAGAGAGAAAATGCATTATCTGGACCCTTTACTTCTCCTATTATGCCAAGCCACATCATGATTTTCCATTATAATCTATGTAGTGCTTCTTATAAATGTCAGATATATTCCTAAAACACTAATATTGTTGTTGTCAGTATTAAAAATGTTATTTTCACAAGAAACTGGGCACGCACAGTTTAAATTGATCTTGCATATGAAAATGTAGCTGATTCAATGGGTGACTGGATTTTTTTCTCTGTGTATTTGTACTGATGAACTGCTGGCTTTGTCTTGACTGCTGTTCCGTTTCTGATCTTGCATCATTTCTAATGGGATTTTATAATACTTATTTGGATGTTTACATCATGACGTGTTTAAACATTTCACTATGTACAAACACAATTAATATTGTTAAACATGTATTTAATGTCTGTAAAATAATAAAGTATTTATATTTTGAATTGAAAATAGTATCTGTGTGTAGTTTCACGCAATATTACAGATTTATTTACGGCTTCATTGATGATCATTTTGTTTGAAAGTGTTAGTGATATCAGTAGTTAAGTGAAAACTACGCTGCCTGAATGTTGCAAAAAAAAAAAATCAATTTTGTGTGTATCCAGTATAAACAGATTTAAGACTAGCACTTTACTGCATCTACCTTTTTGCTTCAAAGAATTGACTAAAATTTGGAACTAATTTGGAAAATCACGACTGCATGAATAATATTTAAAATAGTTTGTGGGGTGGGGCATAGCCAATTTTTGTCGTGGCTGGGCAAGTCTCGAGCACTCCTGCTCGGGATCCTAAATATGTATTACCCTGCTCCCTATCTGCATCAAAATTCACTCCTCTGTTACATAGGGCATTTGCAGAGTACCATGGATTGACTGCCTGGGAGAAAAGCCAAAATGGCACTGTCCCCTCCAACTCAGAATACTTGAGCTTGCCAAAATTGCTTCCAAAGTGCAGCTTTTAAAGTGTACAGACCAGAATTAGGCCAGAATGTAATAAAATGCAATAAACTGTCATCCTCCATCTGTAATTGTCATCTGACCCTGTATACCATCTGTAATCCACAGGTATGTGTCTTCCACCTGGACCCATATATTGAAGCTCCCCTGCACCATTCATACTATACATCTGCTTGCTGATTTTATTATATCTATCTACAGTGCTGGCAAAAAGTATTGGCACCCCTGCAATTCTGTCAGATAATACTCAATTTCTTCCAGAAAATGATTGCAATCACAAATGCTTTGGTAATAATATCTTCATTTATTTTGCTTGAAATGGAAAAACACAAAAGAGAATGAAAAAAAAAAGTCAAATCATTGATCATTTTACACAAAACTCCAAAAATGGGCCGGACAAAAGTATTGGCACCCTCAACCATAATACTTGGTAGCACAACCTTTAGACAAAATAACTGCGAACAACCGCTTCCGGTAACCATCAATGAGTTTCTTACAATGCTCTGCTGGAATTTTAGACCATTCTTCTTTGGCAAATTTCTCCAGGTCCTTGAGATTTGAAGGGTGCCTTCTCCAAACTGCCATTTTGAGATCTCTCCACAGGTGTTCTATGGGATTCAGGTCTGGGCTCATTGCTGGCCGCTTTAGAAGTCTCCAGTGCTTTCTCTCAAACCATTTTCTAGTGCTTTTTGAAGTGTGTTTTTGGTCATTGTCCTGCTGGAAGACCCATGACCTCTGAGGGAGACCCAGCTTTCTCACACTGGGCCCTACATTATGCTGCAAAATTTGTTGGTAGTCTTCAGACTTCATAATGCTATGCATACGGTCAAGCAGTCCAGTGCCAGAGGCAGCAAAGCAACCCCAAAACATCAGGGAACCTCCGCCATGTTTGACTGTAGGGACCGTGTTCTTTTCTTTGAAGGCATCTTTTTTTTTCCTGTAAACTCTATGTTGATGCCTTTTCCCAAAAAGCTCTACTTTTGTCTCATCTGACCAGAGAACATTCTTCCAAAAAGTTTTTGGCTTTCTCAGGTAAGTTTTGGCAAACTCCAGCCTGGCTTTTTTATGTGTCTGGGTCAGAAGTGGAGTCTTCCTGGGTATCCTACCATAGAGTCCCTTTTCATTCAGACACCGACGGCTAGTATGGGTTGACACTGTTGTACCCTCGGACTGCAGGGCAGCTAGAACTTGTTTGGATGTTAGTCGAGGTTCTTTAGCCACCATCCGCACAATCTTTCGTTGAAATCTCTCGTCAATTTTTCTTTTCCGTCCACATCTAGGAAGGTTAGCCACAGTGCCATGGGCTTTAAACTTCTTGATGACACTGCGCACGGTAGACACAGGAACATTTAGGTCTTTGGAGATGGACTTGTAGCCTTGAGATTGCTCATGCTTCCTCACAATTTTGCTTCTCAAGTCCTCAGACAGTTCTTTGGTCATCTTTCTTTTCTCCATGCTCAATGTGGTACACACAAGGACACAGGACAGAGGTTGAGTCAACTTCAATCCATTTCAACTGGCTGCAAGTGTGATTTAGTTATTGCCACCACCTGTTATGTGCCACAGGTAAGTAACAGGTGCTGTTAATTACACAAATTAGAGAAGCATCACATGATTTTTCAAAGGGTGCCAATACTTTTGTCCACCCCCTTTTTTATGTTTGGTGTGGAATTATATCCAATTTGGCTTTTTGACAATTCTTTTTGTGGTTTTCCATTGAAGACAAATTAAATGAAGATATTATTACCAAAGCATTTGTGATTGCAATCATTTTCTGGAAGAAATTGAGTATTATCTGACAGAATTGCAGGGGTGCCAATACTTTTGGCCAGCACTGTATATCTATCATCTGCTGGTATGCTATTTTTCACTTTAATTGTATTATCTTTGAAAACACTTTCTCCATCCCCCTGATGATTTCTCACCTGTCCCTTCCTGATGTCTGTGATTCTATCTGCATGTTTCCATACCCCCTATTCACACCTTATACACATGAAACCAATGTATTCCTAGCTGGTATAAATGTAAGGCTTCTGGTCATTTGACCCTGGTCATTTTGCAGCTTCCAAAGTGTAGCCTTAAAGTGTACAGGCCAGAATTAGGCCAGAATTGAACCAGAAGGGAACTGAAGGTAACAACTAGCCACTAAAAGGAAACCTATTAATTAACTATAGAAATGCTTCTCACTATAATCACTATTGTTCTTCCCATACTTGTAAAAAAAAAAAAAAAAAAAAAAAACACTTTTCCACCCCAAACCAGCCATGTCACTAAGAATATCTTTATCTCTCCATCCATTCTACCCCACCATCTAACCTTCTCTGCACAGCTACTCACAAACCTACAAGCTTTCTGCCTCAGACACACACAACTTCCCCACACTCTCTCCTATTTACACCTGCTATCCCTCTCCCTGCTACTCCTCACTTCTGGCAACATATCTCCTAATCCTGGACCACCCCAGCACTCCCCTGCTGTCGGATCTTTCCGCACAACCGCCATCAGCGCACGGAACCCCCTAAACCTTACACCTATCTTACCCTTCCCGATGCACTATGTAATTCTCGCTCTGTATGCAACAAACTTGACCACATCCACAACCTCTTTATTTCTCATAAATTATCATTTCTTGGTATCACAGAAACGTGGATAACGCCCTCAGACACCACCTCCCCTGCTGCCCTCTCCTATGGAGGTCTGCAATTCTCACACACTCCCCGCCCCAACAATAAACCTGGTGGAGGCGTAGGCATACTCCTGTCTGACAATTGCTCCTTCTCCCCAATCCAACTGCTACCTGCCCTCACCCTCTCCTCCTTTTGAAGTGCACTCTGTTCGCATTTATTCATCCCCCAACCTCCAACTGGCCGTCATATATCGACTGCCAGGACCTACTGCTGCCTTTATCGACCATTTCACCACCCGGCTAATGCACTTCCTATCCACTGACACCCCCACCATCATCATGGGTGATTTCAACATCCCCATTAAAACAAACCAACCCACTGCTTCCAGTCTCCTGTCACTCACCGCCTTCTTTGGTCTCTTTCAATGGTCCTTCTCTTCCACCCACACAAAGGGGCACACACTTGACCTCATATTCACCCGCCTCTGCTCTCTAGTCAACCTCTCTAACTCTGTCCATGCTCTCTGACCACAACCTGCTGATATTCTCTCCTCTGTAATAGACCCCTCAACCCCTAAACCTACATGCCCCCACAGGAACCTTAATTGCTTTGACATCCACACGCTCTGACTCTCTCCTACCACTCGCTGACATATCCTCACTCAAGGACGCAGATGCCACCGCTGACTTCTACAATACCACCATCACTTCAGCCCTTGACTCTCTGGCCTCCTTCACTAACACCAGAGCCCGACCGATCAATAGGCAACCCTGGCACACTGACCTGACCTGAGACATGCCTCATGGGTTGCAGAACACCTCTGGAAGAAAAGCCACTCCCAGGAGGAGTTCCTTAGGTATAAAGAGGCAGTTCCCACATTCAAGAATGCAATCGCCTCTGCAAAGCAGGTCTACTTCTCCACACCAATATCTGCCCTATCCTGCAACCCCAAACAGCTATTCACTACCTTCAACTCCCTTCTCCGTCCTCCTGCACCCCCTCCAACATCACTTATCACAGCTGATGACTTTGCCTCTTATTTCAAAAGCAAGATTGACACCATCAGAGACAGTCTCACCCTACACTCCCAACAACCACTCCACCCAACTGTCCTGTGCTCTTCATCTCTAGCCTGTTTCTCCACCGTCACTGATGAAACTCTCTCCACCCTAATCTCTAAATCCCACCTCACCACCTGCGCGCTTGACCCAATCCAGTCACATCTCATCCCCAAACTCTCTGAAGTCATTGCTCCTGCCCTAACCCATCTCTTCAACCTATCCCTAACCAATGGATCCTTCCCTTCTGACTTCAAACATGCTACCGTCACACCTATACTTAAAAAAACAAAAACAAACACACCCTCCCTCGACCCGTCCTTTCCAGCCAACTATTGCCCCATCTCACTGCTGCCATACGCCTCTAAATTGCTGGAGCAACACATCCATTCCGAACTATCCTCCTATCTCTCATCTAATGTGCTCTTTGACAGACTACAGTAAGGTTTCAGACCCCATCACTCCACAGAAACTGCCCTAACCAAGGTCACTAATGACCTTCTAACTGCTAAAGCCAAATGTCACTACTCTGTCCTCCTCCTCCTCGACCTCTCCTCTGCCTTTGACACAGTTGACGTTGACCATTCCCTCCTGTTTTAAACACTCTCATCCCTTGGCATCTCAAACCTGGCCCTTACCTGGATCTCCTCATACCTCACCAACTGCACATTCAGTGTCTCCCACTAGCACAACACCTCCACGCCACACCCTCTTTCTATAGGTGTCCCCCAAGGCTCCGTCCTAGGACCCCTCCTTTTCTCAACCTACACCCTCGGCCTTGGCCAACTCTTATAATCCCATGGTTTCCATTACCATTGCTATGCTGACGAAACCCAAATATATCTCTGGACCAGACATTACCTCTCTGTTGTCCAGAGTCCCAGAATGTCTAGTAGCCGTAGCCTCCTTTCTCTCCTCCCGCTTTCTCAATCTCAACATGGAGAAAACTGAGTTCATAATCTTCACCCCTCCTCGCACGGCCCCCCTACCTGACCCATCTATCAAAATTAATGGAACCACTCTCACCCCTGTCCCACGTGCCTGCTGCCTTGGGATAACCTTAGACTCTGACCTATCCTTCAAGCCGCATATTCAAACCCTCAACACCTCCTGCCGCCTCCAACTCAAGAACATCCATCGTAACTGCTCCTACCTCACCCCTGAAACTACAAAGATGCTAGTCCACGCCCTCATAATCTCCCGCCTTGACTACTGTAACACCCTCCTCCATGGCCTCCCAGCTAACACTCTCGCCCCCCTCCAGTCCATCTTAAACTGTGCTGCTCGCTTAATACACCTCTCCCCCCCCCCCCCCCCGTTCTTCATTGGCCACTTCCCTCTGCCAAACGCTTCACTGGCTACCCGTTGCCCAGTGAATAGAGTTCAAATTACTAATGCTGACATACAAAGCCATCCACAACCTATCCCCCCCATATTTCTCCGACCTAATCTCTTGCTACCTGCCCGTACGTAACCTCCGATCCTCCAAAGACCTACTACTCCACTCTGCTCTTATCCGCTCTTCACACAATCGTCTCCAGGACTTCTCCCGTGCATCCCCCATACTCGAACTCATTACCAAGACACATAACTGTCCCCCACAGTCACAAGCTTCAAGAAGGCCCTGAAGACTCACCTATTCAGGAAGGCCTACAATCTCCAATAACACTACTGTCTTCATACCATGACCTGAACAGCCTCTACCCCAACTTCTGTCTCTCTCCTTCTTCCCTCATAGATTGTAAGCCCTTGCGGGCAGGGTCCTGTATCGTATCCCACTGTGCCAGTTGGTTACTGTTGGTATTATCTGTCTTGTATATCTTGTGTATTATATGTAAAGCCTCAAATGTAAAGCACCATGGAATTAATGGTGCTATATAAATAAACAATAATAATAATAATTGCAGCTTGTAAATCCTCTCTCTGACAACCTGGATGTGAATAACTAGACTTATTGAGGCAGTATTTCCATCCCTCCTGACAGTTACATGACAGGCAACCTGCTAGTTGCCTGTAAACGATTCTTAAAACACACATGACTTTGCTCAGCTTCAGCCCCCCTGAGACAGACAAAACCCACTCTTTCCCACGGGAAAGTTTGTTTTTATATTCAGCTCCATAGATTAATAACTCCATTTGAGGAACTATGCCTTGTTCAACACCCCCAACTAGAGCCATATCTATAGTGTTCAGCCTGATCATATAGTCATGGACTGAAACCCTCTCTTCATTTGCTTCTAGTTGGCAGAAGGAACTAGGCTACTCCTTTACAACTGAGGACTGGTCAAAAGCTTTCACCCTTCTTCAAAGACTGTCAATCGCCTGCAAAAAAACAAGAACCCAACTACACAACCTTAAACCCAGCTTCTTCTGAGCTCTGTTCGATGGGTTGTGGGGAAGTAGACACTCTGTTCTACATTTGGTGGGAATTGGCAATTAATCAGAAATTTTGGCGGGGAGTCCATGGCCATGTTCAGAGATTCACAGGAGCACTCGTACCAAATGCACCTGAGGCCGTTCTATTCTCAGTGATCCCAGGACCGGTGAGTAACCTGTCCAAAACCCTCCTTGGGTGTGTTTTTTTTTTTAATTTATTTTTTTTTATTGTAGCACAGATATCGTAGTACTTCCAGGTCTATGGAAAAGTGCCAGAGACCCCACAATAATTGAGTGGTTTAAGGAGATTTTTCATCTCCTTATCAATGTATGGAGGTATCTAAGATTAAAGATTCCAGGTGTGGAGACCTTAGGTAGAATTTCAATTCTGCCCAGACTTTCAATCCTACTCCTAACCGAACAGGCTTCTCTCTTGGTGGGAAGGATGAGGCGTTGGGAGTCATGGAGGCAGCAGCACTATGTTCTTGCGTCTTTCAGGCATTTCCACTCACTGTCCCCTCTATTACTTTTTCATTTTTGTGTCCTCTTGCACCTCATCAGAGATCTTTTCCTTCACCCGTGACCCTGGTTCATTCACCTCCCCACAGGTCACTATGCCTTATTTACCCCTTGTGTTTGGTATTTTCTAATAATGTTGATTTAGTTTTCTTACTATTCTTCCTTTGTTTGGATATTTTACTGCTGTTTCTACACTGTCTCTACATATTATATGATGTTATATTTACTCAATTATGTTATTCACCTTTTCTGCTGCTCCTTGTAAAACCTGTAGTCTTTAATGAAAAAAAAAAAAAAAAAAGAGATTGAAAAAGAAAAGTGTGTCCGGTCTTAAACAAGGGAAAAGGGCCAGGTCATGAAGTGGTTAATGATACTGTGTGCATGGAAAACTTTATCTTGCCCTCCTCCAAATATTCTTATTTCTATCTGACTTGAGGCAACGGTAATGTAGAAACCCAGCTTAGGAAATAGAACTTTTGGACTTTTAAAAGATGTTCTGCAGAATTCTTACTTACATTAAAATGTTTATTTCCTAGTGTCTGTAAGGAACTGTGCAGATTCATTAGTGTTGAATATTGTATGTCCTCAGGCTAAGCATAACCTTGAAGATCTGGCAGCCTTGCTTCTTTCAGCCTTCGATGGTGTTGGAAGCAACACTTGTAAACTCACCACATGTTCGTCTTTATAAAAGTACAGTATGTCTTCTGTAATCTGTTAAAGTTGAGCCAAGCATTTGTTTTACATTAGGGAAGTTTTTTTTTTTTCTTTAACCAATGTTTTATGTATTTACTGTGTCTGTCAACAGATTTATTTATAGTTTACATTGTAAACTATAGCATTTTTTAAAATGTATTTAAAATGTATTCATATATTTTTACAGCAACAGTTTTAGTCCCCCAGTTAATTCCATCCATTATCCCCAATGTCTGTAAATGGAAAAACAGACATTTCAACCATTGAAGCACATGAGGTTTAGTTTTTCTACTTTATATTTTTTTTTGCTTTAAGGCTGAGCCCCACGTTGCAGAAACGCAGCTTTTTTTGTTGCAGATTTTGCTGTGGTTTTTTGAGCCAAAGCCAGGAGTGGATTGAGCATAAGGGAGAACTATAAGAACTTCCTATATATTTCCCTTTCCTTTTGTAGCCATTCTTGGCTTTGGCTCAAAAAACACAGCAAAATCTGCAGCAAGAAAAGCTGCATTTCGCATCTTGGGGCCTTAGCCTTAAGGAATAAAAATTTGTTAAGATGTTCTCAACACACACGGAATGAATACTCTGCAAATCACAGATGTCAAGAAGAGACCGGAAAGCATCTAAACTGGAGCAGCTGCAAGGTATTTGTGAAGTGAATATTAAACTGCCTGAATAATATTATCTACTGTAGGTACACCTTGTACTGCCAAGTTCTGCAAGGCTTTCCATAAAGGGTACCAGAAATGTAGGATGCTACTGTGTACCAAAAAATGCAATACTGCATAAATTCCCATAAAAGTATAAAAAATGCACACCCAAACACATATCAGAAAAATATATTCCAATTTTATTATGCTCAAGCAAAATACATTAACCCTATACCCCACCACGTGTTGATGCATTATCTGTGGGATCAAAATGCTCACAACACCAATTGATAAATGTCTTGAGGAGTGGTGTTTTCAAAATTCCCAGGGAATTCCACTTTACTGATACCTCAGAGGCTCACCAAATGGGACATGGTGTCAAAACCAAACCAATGGTTTGGAACTAAGAACCACTTCATGTCCTATATGGACATAAACAAAAGGGAAGGAGCACTGTTAAACTTTGGAGCACAGATTAAGGCCGGTTGCAGACGACAGTACTGCAACCGGCCGGCTGTGAATTAAAGGCATGGGCGGCAAATGAATAGGAGTCATTGAAGCAAGGGCCGCAAAATAGGACAGGAATAGGCCCACTCATGGGATAAAGAAATTTAGTCTGGGATGGCGCGAGCCTTTGGATCTCCCCCAGCTTGTGTCAACAGGGACACACATTCTCTGTTGACACAACATGCTTAATGTAATACTTGGGGTTTACTTCCCAAGTGTTACATTATTTTACAGAAATGAATGTGCAGCTAAAAATTGTAATTTTAAAAATTGTCATTTAAAAATGCTCACTACAACTCTTGATAAATTCCTTGAGTTGTATAGTTTCCATGGGGTCTGTTCTTATGGAATTACACTTTACTGGTCACCGAGTGGCAAAAGCAACAGGATATCCAAAAACCAATCTCTCTAAATCTGCATGCCTATAAGTACAGTGCTCTTCCCATTCTAAGCACTGCTGTGTACCCAAAGAGCAGTTTACATTGACATCATCCACTGCACATTAATTTTTCAGAAGCACACCTGGTGTCACTATAGTCCTTGAAAAATTGAGGGGCATCGTTTCTAAAATGGAGTCATATGTGGGGTGGGGGGTGGTTATTTTATTTTTTTTGTTTATTTTAACTCAGAGCCTCTTCAGCTAGGTTTATAGTGGGATCATCTTTTGATCGTCCTTTAATTTATTTTGGACGTTAGAAGGCTTACAAGTGTAACAGGGATTTTCCAGATTTACAAGAAAGTTTCCCAAACAAATTTTTTAGGGACCACTAGTTCTGAAGGGGATTATAAAGGCCTAAAAGTGACCGCATTTTGGAAACTACACCCCTGGCTGAATTCATCAAGGGGTATAGTGAGCAATTTGACCCCACAGCCATTTCACAGTTTTTATTAACATTGGGATGTGTAAACGAAGAATAACTAACTAACATCACTTTATCCCCAAAGTTTTCATTTTCACAAGAGGCTAAAGGAGATAAAGCTCCCCACAGCTTGTTAATCAATTTCTCCTGAACATGGGAATGCCCAATATGTTGTTGTAAATTGATGTATGGGTACTTAGTGGGGCTCAGAATCGAAATGAAAGAGCACTATTTGGCTTTTGGAGGGCAAATTGTGCTGGAATAGTTTTTTAATAGCCCCTAAAGTACCAGTACAATGGAAAATCTGAAAAATTTACCCCACTGTGGAAATTACACCCCTCAAGGAATTTATCAAGAGGCATGGTGAGCATTTTGACCTCACCATTTTGATCCAAAGACTGTTTCACAAAAATGTATGTGCAAAGTAAAAATTTCAGTGCCCAACATGTTGTGCCCATTTTGTGTCATCAATATAAGTATTTGTACGCGGCACTCAGTAGTCTCTTTTTGTGGGTGCTGTAGTAGGTTCCTAACCCGTATCCGGATAAGTAATGAATTCCAGCACTCCAGAGATTCAAAGTGATTGCTTTAATCAATTAAACGAAAATTGTGATTTTTTTTTTTTCATACATAGTAGAAGTGTAAATGTTTTTGGCCTACAATGGCCTTCATCAGACTCTATAGCCAAAAGTAAATGAAAACAGCATCTTGTGGAGCAATATACTTCAGTATTTTAGATAGGAGAGTATACAATTGTATACTAATATTCCGTATAGTCACTGCTTAAATGAGCGGTATCCACGCTCCGGGGATTGTGTGTAGCAGTGGTATCTCCCACTGTGGAAGGCGTTTTACATTTTATATAGAAGTTGTATTTTGGGGGCTTTATTCATTTATTAATTTTTTATTAACATACTAGTGGACTTAAACCAGTGATGCGCTGATCACTGGTTCAGTACTATACACTGCAATGCATGTATATTTCAGTGTATAGAGAAAGTCAGCCTATACAGACGTATACTTGATAGTAAGCTTTCGGAAGTACTAGCTCCCTTCATCAGACATGGTGTTAACACCATGTCTGATGAAGGGAGCTAGTACTTCCGAATGCTTACTATCAAGTATACTCAGTTAGCCTCTAAAAGTATTGCCTGATTTCTTCACTCTTCCACTACTTTCAATGGCTAACACGGTACAACATTATACTACTATGCAGACGTATAGTCTGAGATCCTCCCATCACGGCAGGATCGACCAGATATGTGGGGTCCTGGAAGCCTGGGGTCTGACCAGTGACCCCGGGCTTCCAGGACCCCACATACCTGGAAGCCCGGGTATGAAAATACATATCGGTACCCCCCGATCTCGCTGTAGGCGGGCCGATGGGGTGAGCATTAAATTTAGCGGAAACCCCTTAGATACTGTGGTCATCTCTGACTGCGGAATTTAAGGGATTTCAACCACTGATTGGAGCTGGAGCAGGGTGTTAGCTGTAACTTAGTACGGCGGCTGTCCTTTAATCCCAGGTGGCCACACCTTACTATTACGGCGCATTGCCTAGGGGTTAAATTAAAAACCTTTGGTTTATTGACAGAATATAAATGTACTATTAAAAACAGTATGCAACTCTTCGGCAAAAAAGTACTGTGTAAACCCAGCCTGGAATTGCCCGTCAATGCAGTGTAAATAACTGAATTATGCCTGAAATGCACATCGTGCACTTTCACTTCTTATCCCTGTTGTATTTCCAGGCAAAATATTACAGTTAGAGATGAGCGAATCGAAGCTGACGAAGTGGAATTCGATCCAAATTTCAGGAAATATTCAATTCGCATCGAATACGGATTTCCTCACACTTCATGGTAACGAATTGCATTTTGTTCAATATGGCTGCTGTACATGTTAGGACATGGGCAAGGAACTCTGGAAATGCGGGATCACCCACAATGCCATGCGTGCAGCCCTGTGATGTCACAGCCCTTTAACCCCTTCGCTAGCGCCCACAGCATGTTTGACCATTGCATCCAAGGTGTTAAAACCCCTGATTGGTTATGGAGCAGGGTGTTAGCTGTAACTGACAGCTAACACCCTGCTCCATAACCGATCGGGGTTTTAACACCTTGGATGCCGCGGTCAAACATGACCACGGCATCCAAGGGGTCCCGCCATTCTGCCGCCCACCCCGGCAGACAGGAAATACTGTAGCTGTTTATTCACTGCAATTTAATTCGGATCGAATAGAATTGTATCGGAAAATTCGGCAAAGTTGCTGAATCGAATTTTTGAAAATTTTGTGCATCTCTAATTAGAGCCATATGTTGTATGTTTCTAAAATCAGTAAACACAGCACAATAACTGGAGAGCTAAACTTTGATAATAGCACAAGCTGAGTATGACATATTGGTCACTGAGATGGAAAAAGATAAATTCTCATTTTGAATCATCTGCTGTGCACTAATTTTTAGAAAGCATCTCTGGCATTAAAATGATCACTATGCCACTTGATAAATATCTTGAGAGATGTAGTTTCCAAAATGAAGTCACTTCTTGGCTCTGCACTGGCAGATTAGGAACTTGGAGATGGATCATAGCACCTGAAAAATCCAGCAAAATCTGCTTTACAAAAGCCTAATGGTGCTCTTCCGCTTCTGTACCCTACTGTGGCCAACAGTATTTTATTTTATTGGAAAATGTGTAATTTGTCATTTTCATGGACAAATGATAATTCCATACAACACACGTAGGGTCCAAATGCTCACGTAACCCTTTGATAAATTCCCTAGGTGTGTAGTTTACAAAATGGGGTCTTTTTTGGTAGTTTCCATTGTACTGTTACTTTATGGACTCTACAAATATGATATGGTACCCAGAAATTATTCCAGCAATATCTGCCCTCCAAAAGCTTAATAGTGTTCTTTTCCTTCTAAACCCCACCGTGTGCTCATAAAACAGTTTGCAACCACATATGAGCTGCATCCATATTCAAGGAAGACTCCATTACAAATTTTGGGATGTTTTCTTTCTTATTGCCCCTAGTGAAAATGTAAAGCTTGTGGCTAAAACAGTGTTTTATTGCAAAACTATTTTTATTTTCATATTTCCATTCTTTGAAACACTTGTGTGGTCAAAATGCTTGCTATACCCTTTGATAAGAACTTTGATGGGTGTAATTTCCAAAATGGGGTCATTTATTAGGGTTTCTACGGTTCTGGTACAACAGAGACTCTACAAATGTGCCATGACACCTAAAAATGCCCAGTGGCACTCCTTCCCTTGATGGGTGCCCAAACAACTGTTTACCATCGGATGTGGGTTACTTTCATATTCCAGAGAAATTTCATAACAAATTGTTGGATGCATTTTCTCATATTACTCCTTGTGAATGTGTGAACTTTAGGGCTAAATTACTGTTTTGAATGGTTTATGGATGGGATTTTTTTAATATACAGGCTTTTAAAACACCCTTATAGCTAAAAAATGTTTTTTGGAAATTTTCTTGAAAATTTGGAAGATTTGTCTTAGACTTATAAAATTTTTATTGTCTTAAAAAATGACATTTTGAAATTATGCCAACATGAAACAAAGATATAGTGAATATGGTTTTTTTCAAACATTGCTAAAATTTCCTATTTTCTTTTTATAAAATAACAACCAAAATATACCATGAATGTATATAAAACAAGTTAAAACTAACTTAAATAAGTTAAAACATTCCAAAATTATTACCACATAAAGTGAAACGTCAGATTTGAAAAACTGAGTAGTGTCCTTGAGAGATTAAAAACAATTAAAATAAAGATCTGATTCCCTTATGTCCTACCAGCATCACAATTATGTGGTATTGCTGCCCTGTGCTACTGGTAGGACAGATGGAACATTTAGTTTAATTAAATTTAATGACATAACCCCACCTTCTTAAGCTATATAAAATGAAAAGACCCCACTTCCAACTGGAAATCAGTCTCCAAACAGAGACACCTGAACTATAAGGACTGCGACATTCCTCTCCCTGACTGATATGAGTAAATGCCGCTATTGTTTCCCAAATCCTGTGGAGGAACCATTTTTAAATGGTAATGGAGTATGTGCAGGAGTCCATGAAGGAGATGAAAGACTCCATTACCCAGCCCGCCAAGAGACCGAGATGTAGTTCGGACCAATCTAGATCTATAATCTTTTCAGACAAGAAGTTTCAGGTCCTGGACATGACTTTTTTGTCTTTGGATGAAGATCAAGAGGAGGGTTTCGGATATTTTCCATGGATAAAATCCAAAAGTTAATTAAGTTAATCTGATCAGTCGAACAGGATGTTGTGACACAGAGGAAGCCCCAGCATCCACCTATAGGAAGTCTAAGGCCTTCAAAGTGTATAATACACTGGAGAACAATATGCTAACAGAATGCAAACATTCTGAAAAGGCTTTTTGTTCTCTCCAGACGCTTTAAGAACCTCTTTCCCATTATGGGAGAACAATATCTCCACCTAAGATAGATATGGCTGTGGCTAAACTATGTAAGCACACCATAATGCTGGCAGATAATGGATCTAATATGCAGGATCCGATGCATAGGAGGTCGGAGTTCTTCATAAGGTGCTGCTATTCTGTTGCCTCAAATCAAACTTCAGTTGCAGTGCCTCCAATGAAGTGTCCAGAAAACTGCAGAAAAATCTGTTACAACTTTAGAGCGACATTGATTCTGGGGTTCCCAGATCTGTTGGCCTCCATGAAGTATATCAGTTTGGCAGTTGATTTTGTGATGGACACTTCCCTCCAGCAGACTATTTATCTATTTTCTCTATGTGCCTCCTGATTCTGCTTTGATGTGTTTGTTTGTATTTGTAACCCTTGGATTGTTTCCCAAATATTGTTTTCCTCTCCTGATTTGTATATTATACTCTCTCCTTGTTTTGACCTGTGCTTGTACGACTTCTCTTGTCTCCATTCCACTGAGTAAGTTTCAGTAGATTTTGTGTTTCTGTGGCGATGCATTTATTATTGGCACACCTCTCTGTTGGCATTTCAAATTCCCAGATACGGCGCAAGTCCATCTGGCCTTGCGGCAAGCTCTGGTGAAAACCTCTGGTGATCGGTCTTGGCTTGCAGAAGTGTGCTACTTTTAAATAGCTGTCTCTACAGCTCGCAGTTATTAGCCAGTCTCCTGCTATTGCTTTTATTGTGGCCTTGCATAATACCATAACACACTTACAGTTTACAGCCCTACCCTTCGGGATATCCACAGCCCCCTTTGTATTCAGAAAGGTGGTCTTAGCTGTTACTGCAGCCCTCAAGATTCAGGGGCTGTCCATAATTTCCTATCAGGATGGCTGGCTCATAAAGCCCTCATCCAGACAATGTCTCATTTTGTATCTGCAAAAAGTTCTCTTTCTTCAGACTCATGGCTGGATCATCAATTGGGACAAATCCGACATTGTCCCATTCACCTAGAAAAAGTTAATAGGATTCATAATAGATTTCAGTCTAATGAACATCTCCTTGCCTCCTGCCAGAAGGGAAAGAATAATTGCAGCATCAAGGTTCTTGAGAGTACCTTGCCAAATTTCCATACACACAGGGTGGAGAACCTTAGTTCTTATGTCGGCTGCAATAGAGTCAGTTCCTTGGGCCTTGTGGCATCTTCGCCTGCTCCAATCAAACATCCTCAGGGTGTGGAATCACGTTTCCAAGAGGTTTAACAAGAAGTTATCCCTAATGCCAGAGACCTGTCTTTCAGTCAGGTGGTGGCTCCACCTGAAAGATGGAAAGTCCACAGTCCAGCCTGTCTGGACCTTGTTGATAATAGATTTCTCTTGTAGGGTGGGGCGCAGCTCATTTTAAAGAGACCTGAGTCTGGGGAGCTTGGAACTCAGAGGGAAGACTGTGAGAGTGAGATCAGACAAGATGACAACAGTCCTATCAACAAGCAGGGAGGCGCTGGATCTTAACCACTGCTAAGAAAAGTGGGGATTATCTTGACTTGGGCAGGGAAGAGGCTCTTGCATCTCAATGTAGTGCACATCAAGGGGTGTCTCAATGTCATTGCACACCATCTGAGAAAAGATTGGTCTCTCACAGGAGAATGATTTCTGGATGCAGTGATTTTTTGGCAGATCACCCTGAAATGGGTCCAGAGATAGACCTCATAGCTACAAAGTTCAGTGCCAAGGTGGAAAAGTTCTAATCTTTATATCAGGAGGACAATCCCTTGGCAGTTGATGCCCTGCCCATCCCTTGGAGGTACAGGCTGGCATACATCTTCCCTCCAATTTCCATGATAACAAAGGTATTGATGAAAATCAGACAGGATCAAGCAACGGTAATAGCCATCATACCGTTTTGGATGAGGAGATCATGGTCTACCCAGCTCATTCAAATGAGTCAAGGGACACACTGGAGACTTCCCACAATTCAGAATCTGATGTCTCAGGACTCTTAGCTCTACCCAGATCCGAAGAGGTTCAACTTGACAGCCTGGAGCTTGACCGTTGCTTATTACAATCTAAAGGACTCTCAGAGGCCGTCCTCAATACTTTTGCTCTCTCCAGAGCAAGATTTACTAAAAGGAGTTATGCCAGAATAACGAACATCATTTCTGCATGGTGCTCTAAGAAAGTGATTGACTGTACCAGTCATTCTATAGGAGCTATTCTACAATTTTACAGGATGTCCTAAATAGAGGCTTAAGCCCTACTACATTGAAGGTGCATATAGCTGCTCTATCAGCATGTTGTCGAAAACAGCTATCCCAGGAGCCCTTGCTCAAGAGATACCTGAAGGGGGCTGCAAGACTGAGACCTTCAGTTGTGAATCCAATTCCCTAGTGGAATCTACCTAGGGTACTGAAGGGTCTTTGAACAACTGGAAGGGGTGGACTTCAGGTTTTTATCCATCAAGGTAGCCTTCTTATTGACTCTTACATCTGCCAAAACAGTAAATAAACCCCAGGCCTTCTCTGCGGTGGAACCCTAGATCAGTTTCTTTCCAGATAGGGTTCAATTAAGATATCTTCCAGGGTTCTTCCTCTGAGGAAAAACTTAAACCTCTGAAGATAAACTTTATTTCTTTGACTAGTCAAGGTATTTTAGAATCTACCTAGACAGGTCTGAAAAATTCAGGAGATCTTATAACCTGTTGATTATCTTCTCTGGTAGATACAAAGGCATTAAAGCCTCTAAACCCACTTTAACCAGATAGCTTTTAAACTCTTCTTTGTCTCTCAAGATCTATAGCCAACAGAATTTATTACGGCTCATTCCACAAGATCAGTGTCTACCTCTTAGGCTGAGAGGAACTTAATCTCTCTTGACCATATTTGTAGTGCAGCTCTGTGGAGCTCGCATCTCACTTTTGTAAAGTAGTATAGATTAAACCTTAGGTGTTTCTGAGAATTCCATTCTCCAAAAGGTCCCTCTCTAGAGTTCTGCTTGCTATATCCACATCATTGTGCTGTTTGTTGATTTTTTATGTTAATCTGTTTTCCCTTAGTTCTAACAGCAGTACAAGACTCCCACCCTACTTATTAGTTTTAGTTCTTTACAAGGACACTGTTGGGGTGGACTCTTTTATATAGGATAAGGTTAGAGATGAGCGAATCGAAGCTGACGAAGTGGAATTCGATCCGAATTTCAGGAAATCTTCGATTCGCATCGATTCAGGATTACCTCACGCTTCGATGTATTGAAATCGCACATTTCCGATCAGGGTTTTTAACCCCTTGGATGCCACGGTCAAACATGACCACGACATCCAAGGGATTCCACCATGCTATCTGTCCCCCTCGGCACCCCCCCGCGTTGATTAAATATTAAAAAAAAAAATCTGATACTCACCTGTCCTGGGCTCTTCCTCCCCAGGCCTTACTGCTGGAGCCTATGATAGGGTGTAATGACATCGGCGCCGGGAAAATGATGTCATCACGCCCCCACGTGACCGCTGAGGCTCAATCTCAGGCCCCAGCAGTGACGTCTGGGGAGCAGAACTTCATTCGCGTGGAAGAAGAGAAGCAAGGAGGACGGTCAGACAGCCATATTCCCAGGAGAGGTGAGTATAAGTGTTTCTTTTTTTCTTTTTTAATCATCTCTGATTATTATACTCTGGGGTCTGAGGAGACCCCAGAGTATAAAAATAGTACCAGCTCTGGGGGGGGGGGGGGGGGTTGAAGCAGCGATATCTGATCGCTGCTTCAATACTGGGAAAGGGAGGGATTGAAGCAGCTATATTCTGATCGCTGCTTCAATAGGTATACGCTGCAATACACGTGTATTGCAGTGTATAGGAGGTGGTCAGCCCGTGCAGACGAATAGGCTGACAGTTTCCATTCAAGGCAGAATCAACCAGGTATGCGGAAGGACAGTGATGGTGCAGACCCGATGTCACCGGTCAGACCCCAGGCTGCTGAATAGAAGCAGCGGTACCCCCCTAAAACGTCGCAGGGGGGCCGATCGGGACCCCATTATATAATAAAACCCTGCGGCATCTCAGGGGTTAACACCTGCAATCGGAGCTGAGCTCCGACTGTGGGTGTTAGAGGACAGCTGACACACGCAAAGCAGGGTGCGCACACAGTTTCTGTGTGCGCACCATGCTTCCGCCGTGGTTTGCAGGAAGTCCTTACCGGTAGCACCTTACTATTAGGGCAGATGTCGGGAAGGAGTTAACGCGATTCACCGCAAATCAATTTGGATCGAATCAAATTGTTTTGGAAACTTCGGAGAATCGGTCGAATCGAATTTTTGAAAACTTTGCTCATCTCTAGTTAAGGTGCTTACCTTAAAGATGTGGGGTTTTGTCATTAAATTTAACTAAATTATAAGTTCCAGCTGTGTTCCATCAGTAACACAGGGGCAGAAAAACTTCAACATTGTGCTGCTGTTACGACTAAGGGAAAACAGATTAATATCAACGCTGGCACCATCTTTTAGGAAAGAAAAACATGCCTGTTCCCCTATGATAGGGGACTGAAGACATACAAAAGATGCTGAAAAACCTCCATGTATATATGTTAATGGTAAAATATACAGCAGTGTGATAAGAAAAGTTATGTAATGTATTCAGAAAAATATTTCCTATACTTTCCCTACACCTATCTCCATATACAGTCATGGCCGTAAGTGTTGGCACCCCTGGAATTTTTCCAAAAAATGAAGTATTTCTTCCAGAAAATTAATGCAGTTACACATGTTTTGTTATACACATGTTTATTTCCTTTGTGTGTATTGGAACAACACAAAAAATAGAGAAAAAAAAAAAGCCAAAAATGATATAATTTCATGCAAAACTCCAAAAATGGCTAGGACAAAATTACTGGCACCCTCAAATTAATATTTTGTTGTGCACCCTTTGGAAAAAAATAACTGAAATCAATTGCTTCCTATAACCATCAACAAGCTTCTTACACCTCTCAACCGGGATTTTTTACCACTCTTCTTTTGCAAACTGCTCCAGGTGTCTCATACTTGAAGGGTGCCATCTCCCAACTGCAATTTTAAGATCTCTCCACAGGTGTTCAATGGGATTTAGATCCGGACTTATTGCTGGCCACTTCAGAACTCTCCAGCGCTTTGTTTCCATCCATTTCTGGATGCTTTTTGAGGTATGTTTAGGGTCATTGTCCTGCTGGAAGACCCATGACCTAGGACATAAACTCAGGTTTCTGACACTATATTGAGACACAAAATCCTTTGGTAATCTTCTGATGTCATGATGCCTTGCACACAGTCAAGGCACCCAGTTCCAGAGGCAGCAAAAACAACCCCAAAACATCTTTGAACCTCCACCATATTTGACTGTTGGTACTGTGTTCTTTTCTTTGTAGGCCTCATTCTGTTTTCAGTAAACAATATAATGATGTACTTTACCAAAAATCTCTATCTTGGTCTCATCTGTCCACAAAACATTTTCAGAGAAGTATTTTGACTTACATATATTTTGGCAAACTGCAGTTTAGCTTTTTTATGTCTCTGTCAGCAGTGGGGTCCTCCTGGGTCTCTTGCCATAGCGTTTCATTTCATTCAAATGTGGACAGATAGTTTGTGCTGACTCTGATGCACCCTGAGTCTGCAGGACAGCTTGAATTTCTTTGGAACTTGATTGGGGCTGCTTATCCACCATCCGGACTATCCTGCGTTGCAACCTCTCATAAATTTTTCTCTTCCATCCACGTCCAGGGAGATTAGCTACAGTGCCATGGATTGTAAATTTATTGATTATGTTGTGCACTGTGGACAAATGAACATCAAGATCTCTAGAGATGGACTTGTAGCCTTGAGATTGATATTTTTCGACAATTTTGGATCTCAAGTCCTCAGATAGTTCTCTTCTCCTCTTTCTATTCTCCATGCTTAGTGTGGCACACACAGACACACAATGCAAAGAGTCAACTTCTCTCCTTTTCATCTGGTTTCAGATGTGATTTTTTTTATTTTGCCCACACCTGTTATTTGCCACAGGTGAGTTTCAACGAGCAGCACATGCTTGAAACAAAGTTATTTACCCACAATTTTGGAAAGGTGCCAACAATTTTGTCCGGCTCATTTTTGGAGTTTTGTGTGAAATTATGTCCAATTTGCCTTTTTTTTTTCTCTTTTTTTTTTGTATTGTTCCAATACAGACAAAGGCAATACACATGTGTATAACAAAACGTGTAATTGCAATAATTTTCTGGGAGAAATATTTTATTTTCTGTAAAAATTTCAGGGGTTCCAAAAGTTCTTCACACCAGCAATTGGGGCATTGTGTCACTCCACAACAAAGGAAGAATCAAAGCACTCACCACAAGGTCTTCATATTCATACTTGACCATCATGGGATCCCAAAGAGAACCTGGATTTAAAGGAAATATGGTTCCAGTCCATAGCAGTCTAGGTTTCTTGTTAACAACATCATTGAAAACAAAGGTGATGGTTTCTTCCTGTCAATGGCAGGATATGTAGTGGGAACTGTGACTTCAAATTTCCTTCAGCTAAGCACTTGGAAATTGTCTGGGCAGAGGAGAAGGGTACAAAAATTTCTACCGCACTGAAAGTTCCCAAGAGCATAAGTGACCTCCACAATTCTTAAATGGCAGCCACATCCAAATCAAGTAATAAAAGGAGCAGGTCCTTGGTAAGAGAGGTGACCATAGGAGAGAGATAGCACTCCACCGATCTGAACTTTATGACAGAGTGGCTAGAAAGAACACTCTCCTCAGTAAAAGACACATAAAAGCCTGTCTTGAGTTTACAAAAACACCTAAAGGACTTTCAGACTGTGAGAAACTAGATTGTAATGGGTACAAATAAGCATTATTAGTTTTTAATCTCTCCACTCTGTTGATTTTTTGATGTTCCTGTTTCACTTTGTAACAATAGTAAATCACAATGAATAATGTGGTCTTGCACAGATAATAGTATGTGTTGTTGTTCATCTTCCTGACATATCATATTCTGCCCAACATTCTGATCCACTGTTAATTCCTCAGCAGCATAAAAGTATTTTTCACAATAAGTGTCCTTACAAATTTATTAACATCCAATATGGTTTTAAACCCATCAAAGTGATATGTTGGAGTAAAACTTAAACCTTTTGCTAATACAGAAATCTGTGATAAAGGAGGAAAGATTTAGTTCTTGTTTGCTGTTATTTTGCATTATGAAGTTTAATATCTCTATATAATTTATTTTTCTTGCACAGCGCATTGTTATACCCAGGTGCAGGGGAGGTGGTTAATGCCTGCCCTGATATATTTCCTTCCTGCCCTGGTAATAACATATGATTATGACTAAAGACCAGTAGGTCTGAAAGGCGTAAACCAATATATTTATATGCATATACATTTTAATGGTTATTAATAAAATTATGGACTCTTAAGTGCTGGATCAGTGCTGTGCTTGGATTTTTAGCACCTGTCCAATATCATCCCTACAGTGAAGCATGGTGATGGCAGCATCACGCTGTGCTGAAGGGGGTATTGTTCAGCAGCTGGGACAGCAGGACTGGTCAGGGTTGACTGAAAGCTCAATAGAGCAAAGTACAGAGATATTCTTAATTGGACTTAGTGGTTTAGGGACAACTCTGTGTATTCTTGAGTGGTCCAGTTAGAGCCATTGCTTGTTCCCAGTCGAACATATCTGTAGAGACCTGAAAATGGCTGTACACTGATGGTCCCCATCCAACCTGACAGAGCTTGAAAGGACCTGCAGAGAAGAATGGCGGAAAATCCTCAAATACAGGTATACAAACCTTGTGACATCATACCCAAGAAAACTGAAGGCTCTATTCACTACCAAAGGTGCTTCCAGTAAGTACTAAGTAAAGGGTCTGAATTAAAAGTGGGTGAACCTCTGAAGATTAATTTTGGGTTTGGGTGGTTTGGTCCAAGGATTCCTTTTGGGTTGAATAAGTTCAGTACGAACCACAGCTGAAACTGGCAATTTGTTATTTTGGATTTCCAAATTAAAAAGCCACCAAAAATTATCTCTTCATGGAAATGGCACTTTGCATGTGTTGGTTAATAAAAAAAATTCTCAGCAAAAGGAGATTTTACACTATAGACTACGCAGCGTCAGTCAGCTTTTTTTTTTTTTTTTTTTTTTTTTTTTGCAGTGATAATGGCACTTTGCATGTATTAGTTAACCAACAGAAAACACTATTTCCCATAACCAAAAACCTTAACAAATGGAGATTTTGCACTATACACTACAACATGCTGTGTCAGTGAGCTTGCTTTTTTTTTTTGCCTTGATAACGGTACTTTGTAAATATTGGTTAACCAATAGAAAACTCTATTGCCCATAACAAAAAAACCTCAACAAAATGAGATTTTTCACTATACACTACAACACACTTTATCAGTCAGTTTTTTTACATGATAATGGCACGTTGTATGTAACGAAAAACACACTATTACCCAAAAAAACCTTAACAAAAGATTATTCACTAAAAAGACTGACTTTGTCAGTTAAAACCAGTTTAAGACTCTCTGTGAATAGTCACAGATCACAGTACAGCAAGTAATAGTAATTGTCAATGGCAAATCTGACACTGTTTTACACAATAAAAGTGCTCTATTGCAAAAAAAGGATCAACAAAATAAGATTATTGTCAATGAAAGGGTGAACTGTCTAGTGTATGTGTAGCTCAGTGAAAACTGCATTCACACTGACACCACAGCACAGTGCAATACCTTGATTTGTTTTTTCAGCCAATAGATTTGTTGGTGTGCTTGGGATCAATGTCCCGTTGACCTAGTTTTGGCCAAGCTTTAGCTCAACATTTGACTCTAGAATACTTTGGTATACAGAGGAGTTCATGGTCGACGCAAGGCACTGCACTGCACTGCAAGGTGCCCACACCCTGTAGCTGCCAAACAAGCAGAAATCATCACCCTTCCACCTTGCTTGACATTTGGTGTTAGAGATGGGCAAACCCCTCAGGATTCGTTTAGTTTCGGGTTCAGGTGGCTTGAATCCAAGATTTGTCAAACAAGTTTAGTATGAGACACACCTTAAGATGACTTAAAACATAGTGTAGAACACTTTCAGTGCTACTAGAAACCTAGCTAACCAATGTCTAGCTCTCTAGGGCAAACACAGCTGAAGTTATGTCAAAGTGAAAGTGTCATCATTATTATCTGACCCCAGAGTATAATAGGTGGAGGCCCAGGGAAGATAATAAAGAAAGGGGAAGAAAATAAAAAAAAAAAACATTCATACTCACCATCCGTTACATCTTTTGGGATTCCTTGTGGTGTCTGACGCTCTCTCTCCAACTCCTCAATGACAACATGCGCCTGGGGTCACTGCGGAGGCCTGTGATTGGGCCTCAGTGATGACATGGGCACACCGGGTGCCATGACGTCATGATGCTTAGCCTGCCAATGTGACAGTTTGTGGCCCAATCACAGACCTCAGCAGTGACCCTGGGCAATCACGTCACCAGGAGAGAGCCGGACACCACGAGGAGGCCCAAAAGGGATAACAGAAGCTGAGTATGAAAGCTTTTTTTTATTTTTATCACCTCCCCTGGACCTCCACCTATTATTCTTATTAGTTGGCCCGTGACAAATCTCCATTTCTTCAGTTTTGTTAAAAAGCAAACAATTTGGAATAGTCGACCATCTCTACTTGGTATGAGGAGTTTGTGCTGATATGCCATATTTCGTTTTTGCCAGACAGCTCCAGTTTGGTATCATCTTTCCAAATTATTGTTTCAGAAAACCTCTGTTTTTTTCAGATGCAAGTTTGCAAACCTAAGCCGTGCTTCCATTTTCTTTTTAAGAAGAAGAGGCATTCTCCTGGCAATCCTCGCAAACAGGCTTTACTTGTTCAGTCTTTTCTAATTGTATTGTCATGAACTTAAACAGTTAACATCTTGACTGAGGACTGTAGATTCTTAGATTTAGCGCTTAGGTTTTTACAATTTCTCTGAGCATTGTATTGTTTTAACTTGGGGTGAAATTGCTGGGACATCTACTCCTAGGAAGGTTGTCAACTGTCTCAAATGTTTTCAACTTGTGTATAATCTTTCTCACTAGAAATGATGAAAATGAAATTGTTTGTAAATAGCCTTATAGCCAGATCAATGTGCAGGTTTACTGGTTGATGTTCCTTGGACCATTTATTATCCACTCCATACCAGGAACACCCAATATGAGACCTGATATTTTGGAGATGCTCTGAGTCATCTAGCCATCACAAACTAGCCCTTGTCACAGTTGCTAAGATCCTAATGTTTGCCCATTTTCTGCCTTCCAACTCATAAAATTCAAGGACCGTTAACTTGCTGTTAAATACACTATATGTTAAAAGTATTGGTACACCTACACATTACACCTACAGGAGCTTTTTTAATATCCCATTCTAAAACCATAGGTATTAATTTGGAGTTGTACCTGTCAGGAGTGGTGCCGGAGCCTCCACACCGGCCATGCGGCGGTTGCCGTTCCGCTCCTGATATGAGCCGGGAAACTTGGTTTCTTCCGGGTGGGGGGTTAATTGGACTTGCCGGTCCAGACCTATTTAATGGTCACTTCCGCTCACATGCGGTGCTGGGTATTCCGTTAACCCTGGATGTTAGTTCTCTCCTGTCTGCTTGTGTGCCCTATCTGACCTCTCCATACCTTTCCCTGGCTCTGCGTTACCTCCTGACCCTGTACCTATGGCTCTCCTGTTGTGACCTCGGCTTGTTCCTAGACTTTGGCTCCACTCCGCTCTCCTGTTAACAACCCAGCTTCCCAGACTACTCTTCTGGATTAACCCTTGGTACTGTGCTGACCTCACGGTAACGACCTAGCCTGCCTGACTACTCTTCCGCATTAACCCTTGGTACTGCGCTGAACTCAGGTAACGACCTGGCCTGTCTGAGCCCTCTTCTGGACATTCCTTGGTACTGCGTTGACCTCACGATAACGAACCGGCTTGGACGACTACTCTCATCACTCTGCTGCCATCTCTTGGCTCCTACCCACAGCAGCCTTCTACACCCTCAGCACCCTGATCCTTGGACAAATTCTGGTAAGTGATTTTGGTGTCTGGGAGTGCTGGGACTTTTCGTTTCAATAGTTTTTTATTGAAATTTTTACAGGAATACATTACAAGTCATAAACACATCAAGGAACAAGGGCATTGTTATGGTCTCACATACAGCGTAGTCACAGTACAATATATTACACTCAAGTGAGGTACATCCATGAGTAACATACATATACTACTGCGTAGTAAAAGCATATAAGTTTTGCAAACTTGTAACATGCCTACCACTTTAAGGTCGTATAGAACGACAATCGAATCTTACCATGGAGAAGAAGGAGAGGGGAACGGGGCAATGGAGGATAAGGTGAAGACGGAGGGTCAAATAACAAAAGAACATAAAACACAAAACAGAGTCCAGGCCTAGAGAACGAATAGGATCGGATCACATCCCCCAGCCCACAGAGCAGGTAACCCACCCTGCAATCTAAGGGGCAGACCCATCAGCCACCAGGCATTAACTTTCAAATTAATTAAATAGATAGCGTGTTGGTAATCTAGGAGCAACAATGCATAGCGTCCCCGAGAAGCTACCGGAGTGAAGTAAAATGCAATACCCTAATGACAGGAAAAGGCCAAGGTGTATAGGCCGCTAATGGGTGTACGGTGGGGGGAATGCCTCTGCCCATGACTCCCAATGTGTCCTGAATCTTTCCAGACTCCCACCATTGCATGCATAAATACGCTCATATTGGTAGTTCAGTGACACCTCTGAGATCAGCTCTGTCAACGTTGAACATGAAGCAGACTTCCATCTTCGTGCAATAAGTAGGCGGGCAGCCCCCAGCACCTGACACATGACTGTTCTATATCTACCCGGTACCATGTGAATGCCCAGTAGGAGAAGTGCCATTTCAGGTGTATACCCCACCTCTCCGCCACACAGGTTCTTAATCAAGGAAAATACAGTACCCCAAAAGGGCTGAATGAGTGGACAGTACCAGAATACATGGAACAGAGAGCCACTTTCCCCGCATCCCCTCCAACAGCAAGGTGAACACGAAGGGTAGAACTTAGCTAGGCGTAGAGGAGGGTAATACCAGCGTAAAAGTAGTTTACTATACTGCTCCCAATGTGAGGCGCATACTGTGGATCGCTTGGCCCATCTGATCGCCTCCCGTCAGTGACCGACCTCAAATCTACTGCCTATATCATCTTCCCACAGGCACATGTGTTTAGTCTTACGGAAAGTGCAATCCATATTCAAAGTTCGATATAGAGTTTTAGTGTTATAAGCCGCTAGGGAAGCCAGCGGGTGTAAGAGGTCGGCGGCCGGCTGCGGCAGACGCAGCTGAGCCGAAGTAGTGTCAGATAGGTAAGAAGCCAATCTAGTATAGGTGTATGCCTCCTTTGCGGGTAGATTGTATGTCTCTTTCAGCTCGGAGAAGGGCACTATAGTACCGCCCCTTACAGGTCGGAGACATACTTTATCCCACATACACGCCACCCGTCTAGGGATAAATGCGGCATCTCGTGAGGGAGTGTCGAAATGGGTAAATTCAGTGTTACTTCAGGAGCACCTCCTCCCCGAATATCACAGAATGCCTGCCATACCCCAATCGTAGCCTGTACAGCCGGTGGAACAGAAATGGATGAACCGCTTCTGGGTCCTGACGCTAGCAGGAATCCCTCCCAATCGGCAGTCTGAGCCATCTGGGCCTCCATAGCTGGCCACAGTTTGTCATGGTTCGTTGTAAACCAAAATTGAAGTTGACCCAAAACTATGGCTAAATAGTAGTGGTACAGATTTGGTACACCCATACCCCCATTATCTCTTGCTTTAAACATTGTATGTAGTGCTACTCTAGGTTTGCCACCATTCCATATAAAGGACATCATTTGTTTTTGGAAACTCAAGAAGGTGGACTTGGGTATCAGAATCACTAGTGTTCTTAAATAATAAAGTATTCGGGGAAGGATCAACATTTTATATAATACTATTCTTTCCATCCAGCTATGCTCAAATCTAATTAACCCATCAAGCTCCTTCTGCAGGGTAGTCAGCAAACCCGGAAAGTTGGCCTTAACTAAATCTTTTGGGTTTGGGGTGAGCCGTATTCCGAGGTAGGGTATAGATTGCGAGCACCATTGAAAGGGCGATGTGTTTATGATATGGGAGATATTGTTTGGAGTCAGACCAATTCCCAAGATCTGGGACTTGGATTCGTTAACTTTATAGTAGGACAACTCTCCAAAATCTTTCAGAATGTGAGATACATTACAGAGCATGTTATTAGAGTAGGAAAGGGACAGGATCACATCATCCGCGAATAAATTAATTCCGTGGTCTGTCCGACCCAACTTGATGGCAGTCAGACCCGGGTGTGTCCTGATCGTTTCAGCTAAAGGCTCCATCACTAATGAGAATATCAAAGGGGACAATGGGCACCCCTGTCTCGTGCCATTGGTAATGGCGAAGGGGCGGGACAGGACCCCATTCGCCAGCACTTGTGCGGATGGGTTAGAGTAGAGTGCAGAGATTGCAGTAGCTATGGGACCAGAAAAAACGAATTTATGGAGAACCTCAAAAAGATACCCCCAATGCACCCTATCGAACGCCTTCTCCGCATCCAGGGACAGGAGCAGAGAAGACGCCCGCTGCAACCAGCGAGACCACACATCTCGTGCCATCTGGGGCCTGCCTCCCTTTAGTAAAGCCAACCTGATCTCCGCCTATCAGTGTGGGCATGACATCGAGAAGTCTATTCGCAAGCACCTTCGCAAACAACTTAACATCCGCATTTAATAGTGATATGGGCCGGTAGCTGGAGGGTTGGGAGGGGTCTTTGCCTGGTTTGGGCAGAGTCACAATCGTTGCAGATAGCATCTCAAGGGGAAATGCTCCCGTCACCATTGCTAAATTAAACACCTCAGTAAGGTGAGCAAGAATAAGTGGCTTGAACAACTGGTAGTATTCCCCAGAGAACCCATCAGGCCCCGGAGACTTATTCAGTTTCAAGCCATCTATCGCCCTAGCCACCTCCTGAATGGAAACAGGAACATTTAAAGACTGTAGTTGCGAAGGGTTAACAGAGGGGAGGTGTAAGGAGCTTAAGTATCAGTTAATATCTGTCCTCGAAGGCTGCGTGGTATCCGGGTCATCTCTTAAGTTATACAAGTCCTGGTAGTATTTACTGAATTCATCAGCAATTTGTTGAGGGTGGAAGATTTTTGCTGTGGTTACCTTAGACACAAGAAATGGAATTTTAGATTTAATTCTTGCCGCCTTGACTCTCTGCGCCATTAGCTTGCTGGATTTATTGTACGACCGGTAATAAGAGGCTTTCAAGCGTTTAGAATGCTTTTCAAAGTCCACCAGTAGGTGGGCACTCAAATCATCCCTGGCCTTTCGCAAAGCAGTTAATAGGACAGGATTAGGGTCAATTTTATGTTTCTGCTCTAGAGTTGCAATTGAAGTAAGTAGCTCCTTCATCGTTTGCAATCGCTTGCGCTTAAAGCGCGAGGTATGCTGAATCAGTAGACCCCTAACAAATGCCTTATGTGAATTCCAGAGGCAAAACTTATCATCTACCGAAGGGGAGTTGATGTTAAAGAATTCGTCAATGTCAGTGCTCAGTTTCTCGGTTACCGATTTCAGAGACATGACATATGTATTGTTTCGCCATGACACGGGGGGAGTTGTGGTGCCAACTAGGTGGATGCTAAGAATAATAGGTGCATGGTCTGACCACGTGATATTTCCTATTTCACAACCTTTACTCTAAGAAGCATATCACTCTGGACCAGGAACATGTCTATTCTGGAGTAGGATTGGTGCCTAGCCGAATAATATGTATAGTCTTTCTCTGAAGAATGGAAGCACCGCCAAACATCGTGAAGCTCTGCCTGCCGGAGCCAAGGTCCTAATTGTTGAGGTGGATGCTTGCCGCGATAGGTAGAGTCAGCAGCAGCATCATGTACAATGTTGAAATCCCCGCATAATAGAACCTGGCCCTGAGCATGCTTCCTACACCTCTTCAATACCGAGTTTAAAAAGGTAATCTGGGATGCGTTAGGGCAATATACATTTACAATAGTGATGGGGCAGTTGTGAAGCAAACAAGTTAAAACTACATAGCGGCCCTTAGTATCCAAAAGGACATGTAGTAACTGAAATGACACTGTGTGCTTTATCGCTATAAGGACACCCGCAACCTTCTTGGCAGCATTAGAACAGAAGACATGGGGGAACAATTTGTGAGAAATCTTTGGCGGACGAGAGTCACAGAAATGCGTCTCCTGTATGCAAATTACATCTGCTGCAGATCTGAGAGCCTCTTTCCACAACAATGAACGCTTAAAGGGACTATTTAGTCCCCTCGCATTAAGTGATAATACTTTAACACCCATTATTACACTTTCGAGTCAGCAATATATACCAGTAACATAAAGGGTCAGGTATGAAAGTTACGCTAATATGACAACCCCCAGGCCCAGAGGTGAACAATTCGCTAACAACAAAATTCAACATATAACTGGTTAACAGCAAGGGAAAAGAAAGTAATGTTACATAACCGGGCAGTGTAATACTGCGCAAACTTGGGGGGAAGTTTGCCATAGAATGGGAGTTACAAAAGACGCCACTGGTAACTCACAGTACATCCATATTGAGCTATTCACTCGACGGAGGTGGTAGATTTCCACGGAGGATCCAATTTGTGGGTCTCGGCCTTCGAGGATTTCTGGACATTAGGCGCAGGTGGTGGTAGGTTCCACTGGCGTAGCAAGTTTCTCCCGGTGTCAAAGGAGTTAAATGCAAAAGTCACTCCATTTCTAATAACGATGACTTTAGTCGGAAATCCCCACTTGTAGGGAATGCTGTGTTGACGGAGGACCGCTGTAACAGGAGCCAACTCTCTTCTAGCAGCAATGGTGGCCTGAGAAAGGTCTGCATAAAGTTGGATGTCTTTAAACGGCTCAGGCAAGGATGATCTTTTCCTTGACTCTAGCATGAGACGATCTTTGACATGGTAGAAATGTATGCGAGCAAGCGTGTCCCTGGGAATATGATCAGACATCCCCTTCGGCTTTGGCAAGCGGTGAGCCCTGTCTATTATAAGATCCGCGTCAGAGCTTTGTGGCAGGGTTGCTTTTATTAGACGTTGCAGATAAGAAGTCAAGTCCCTGGCAGCGACTGACTCTGGTATGCCACGAAACTTGACATTATTCCGTCTATTCCTATCTTCCATGTCGGCCAATTTAAGTTTGACCGCCGCTAATTCTTCCTCAAGATCATTGTGGGCATCCACTATGGAGTTGTATGCCACAGCAAATTCACTCATTTTATTCTCAACGTGGTCTATCCTGTTACCCAGGGAGTCCACCGTGGTGGATACGGATGTAATCGCCTTAGTGATATCCTTCTGAATAGACCGATGCAATGCTAGCATTATATCCTTCAAGAAGGACTCAGAAGCGGATTGGGTACCTGCAGGGATAGCCTGGAGCACATCCGAATCACCTAATTGGGGATCTTCTGCAGCCGGGCGAGATTCAAAACAAAACGAGGTATCCCATCTCATCCTTTGCTTTACAGGGCTTTGTGTGGGAGTGATGCTATCTGCCTGGGAAGCTGCTTTTGCAGGAGGAACCTCAGGATGGCCGACAAGAGCTGAAGTGGGTGAGGATGGGGGTTGTAGTCCCCTCTTTTGAGCTTGCTGCTGGCCTTCTACAGCTCTGTTCTGCTGCTCCTGAGAGTCAGTACTATCGCCGGAGGACTCTAAATGTGGTGGGGTGAGTTGATACAACCGCTCACCTGGGGTACCGTTACAGTCCGCGCGGGAGGGGCCCGCCGCTCGCTGCAGCGGGAGTAGGACAGAGTCTCCGGCGCCATCTTGGGCCGAGGCCTGTGCGGCAAAAAAATCTGTTAGCCGCTTCGGGGGGCCTTTCTTCCCCCGTTTCGCCATGTCGCTGCAGGCTGTATCCGCGGAGGACCCTCCTGCGCTCTGCTGAGTAAGTAATACTGGCGCCGAGTTGCCGTTGTGAGCCGCTAGCGGGATGTGAGGCCTCGGAGCGCTAGAGTATGGCGGCCATCTTGGTCGACGTCAAGCCACGCCCCCGGAGTGCTGGGACTTTTGGTGCATCGTGCGTCCTGTGCCCTCTGACTGGTTCGCCTCGGCCAGTAGTAGTATTAAGTCCATCCCCACCTTCAGGGGCTCTGGTGAAGCCCTCTGTGGGTCGAGAGCGGTGTGGTTGGAGGGCACTAGATGCTCAGCGCTGTTTTTGCCATTAGATTCAGTCCGTTTGGTGCTGGGATTCACTGAATACCTAAGTTTTGCATCTAACACCATAACAGTACCCCTTTAAAGTTAAAACAGTTTCCACTCTTCTAGGAAGGCTTTCTACCAGATTTTGGAGTGTGTCTGTGGAAATTCTTGTTATTCAGAAGTAAGAGCATTTGTGAGGTAAGATATTGATATTGGATGAGAGCATCAGTAACACATTCTCCATTTTAGGTCATCCCAAAGGTGTTCAATGGGTTTGAGGTCAGGGTTCTGGTTCTGTGCAGGTCAATCTAGTTCTTTCAAATCAGACCCAGTCAAGCTTGAACAGAAAAGGCCTTTTCCAAATTGTTCTCACAAATTTGGAAGCGTGCAGTTGTCCAAAATGCCTTGTTGGTATGTTGAAATATTAAGATTTCCCTCTACTGGAACTAAGGGGTCTAGGACAAGAACTCATAGCATTATTCCTACTCCACAGATCTTCACAGTTGGCATAATGCAGTCAGGCAGGTAACGTTCCCCTGGCATTCATCATACCCATACTCATCCATAAAACTTCCATATAGAGAAGCATTAGTCATCATTCCATAAAACATGTTTCCACTGCTTCAGAGTCCAATGTTGGCATACTTTGCAGCACCCCATCTGATGCTTGACATTCCCCTAGGTGATATAAGTCTTGTGTGCAGCAGCTCAGCCATGGAATTCAATGCCATGAAGCCCCTAGTGAATAGTTTTTGTGCTGATGTTAATGCCAGTGGAGGTTTGGAGCTGCAGTTGTTGAATCATCAGAGCGTTGGCATCTTTTTTGCACCTTAGCACTCAGCGACCCTACTTTGTTACTTTATGTAGTCTGCCACTTCATTGCTGAATTTCTCTGCTTTCTGAAGGCTTCCACTACCACTCACACTTCATCATTGAATATCTCAAATTTCACAAACTGAATTTTTGTAACAGTGGTATCCTATTATAGTACCATGCTTGAGTTCTGTGAGCTCTATAGAATAAGCCATTCTTTCCCAATTTAGTGATTATTACACCATTCTTAATTTATTCCCTGAGAGGTGTACAACTTCATAGGCTCCTGCCTTTTAGTAATTCTAGTGCCTGTAGGTGCACCTGATTTCAAATCTATGCCATTCAACTGGTGTAAGTTATAGTAAATCTGGTGGACTGGGTGTCCCCATCCTAGCCCACCTAGATTACCACCCAACTTTATCTACTAGCTAGAAAAATGGTGAGTGGGGTGCAGAGGCTGAGATGCGCCACAGTGATCCAAAAATGCACCGAATTGAGGTCCTTTTTGGCCACTCTGAAGGTGCAACAGCCTTAGTAAATGTGGACCATAGTGTATATTCTACCCTTTGAAAGTGCCATTATCATGAGGTAATAAATAAATGTTATTCACTTTCACTTCACCTGTCAGTAAAGTAAATGTCATGTTGTGGCTGATTAGTGTATATGATTTTATAAAAGCAGAGTTGTAAGTGTAAATTGTTGTTGGTACCATGTTGTAGTGTAGCTTTCTTTTAGTGAATAATTAGTGTTGTTTAATTTTTATTGATTGAGCTTTTTCTCTTAAACAATGTCTTCTTTTTAGTTGTTGTTTTACAATTTGAACCAAGTCTTTTGTATGTTGTTATTTGGACTATTGCTGTTATTATGGAGATGATATGCCAATTGCAATATTTATATTGAAATATGTTTGGCTGTGCAAAAAATGTATGACTTTTATCATACATTTTATGCCAGAAGTTGTAAAAAAATTAAAAGATGAATAATTACAATGTTTTAAAAAAGAATAAACACACTGACTTTTTCTGGATACATCTAATTCGTAAAACTGTAATTATATTCATGTGATATATGCCAGTGATGCAAAAAGGCTTTTTGTCTAATATAATCTTTCTATAAAGGGGACAGATAAAGTTAGGCAGCATTTTTGAAGCAAAAACTTATACCACAAATTATGGTAGCACAAAGTTAATATGACACTTGGGTTTTTATTTTCCCATGGAAACTTTTATGCAACAACCATATTAGCTTAAAGGCACATACAGTGGTGTAACGATCGGGGTTGTAGGGGATGCAACCGCAACCGGGCCCACAGCTAGCTGGAGGTGAGTAAAAATAAAAACAAAAAAACACTTATATGCTGGAGACAGCCGGATGCAGCAAGGATGCTCAGGAAAGGAGAGGCAAGGTGAGAATAACCACCACCCCTGGGCCTCTACTTATTATACTCTGAGGTCTGAGGAGAGGAGACCCTCACGAATATTTGTCAAAACAAATTTTGTGGGGTTGTTCTGAAGTGGCTCAAGGCCTCCAGAGCATATTATACTGGGTAGAATGGACTCTCAGGAGCATTTGATAATGTGTGGGGCCACTGTGGGGAGCATATTATACTGTGTGGGACCACTCTGGAGCATTATATGGTGGGGGGCTCTGGGAAGTATGTTATACTGTATAGGGCTGCTTTGGAGCATTATACTGTGTGAGGCCACAGTGAAGCAATATACTGAGGGGGGCCTCTGGGAGCGTATTATACTGTGTGGGGGACCATTGTGCAACAATATACTGTGGGGGTACTCTGGGGAGAATATTATACTGTGTGGGGGACACTGTAGTGTGCATATTATACTGTGTGGGTCATTATACTGTGGGGGGCCTCTGGGGAGCAAATTATACTATGTGGGGCCCCTTCAGTATTTACATGGTATGCCAGCACAGGCTGTAATTACATTGCACGGTCACTATAAAACAGATACTCTGTGATGTTAATCGTGAATGAGTCACGGCACTCACAAAAGCACCACAGTCCCTTCAAACAGCTGATCAGCAGTGACCCCAGGTTTTGGACCCCCACTGATCTCTTTGATCTCTTAGAATCTTAGTTCGCAGCTCCCAGCATTGTTTACATGCCAGGCACTGCGCTGCTCGATCACCCTATTCTTCATAACCACACTTGTGGGTACTATAGCTGTATCCCTTTCAAGTATATGAGATATCACTGCAGTACCCATAACCGTTGCTATCTAGAATAAGCTGTAGGAAGTGGGTAGGGGCCCAAAGTTTGCTTAAGACTTTAGTTATGCCACTGGTCACATACATCTCCATTGTTTTCTGTGGAACAGATTTTTAGCAGCATTGTCCAAAGACACAAGACACTATAACATGGATGTCTTAAAGTATGAGTAGACAAATACACTATAATGGAATATGAGAAAAAAAAAAATCAATGTTTGTTTCCGAGCCTTTCCGTTACTTCAAGCAGTCATAATAACTCCACTAGATGGAGCAAGCGATATTTAAAAAGATTTAAAAAATAATCTAAAAAAATTGAGTGAGAGAATCATTTTCATGGTGTGACATAAAGAATGTTACTATTACTGGGTTATTAACAGACATATTTTAAATTGCACCTGAAAAGAATGAAATACTTGAACATTGTCTAATCAAGATATTGTATTCAGTTCTCCACACTATCCTAATAATCTTCATACCTGCATTTAAATAAAGCAAAGTTGAAGAAAAGTAGCTTGAAAAACAGTTATGCAAATAGCTCAACTCTCTCAAAGAGTAGCTGCCTTTTATCTTTCTTTGTTAGATAAAAGAGATGCCAGTTATAATTGGGTAATAATAATATGATAAATTAATTGTGCCATAAATCGCTTTACAGAACAAAGCATGAAAGGTGTTCATATGCAGTGCTGTTTTTTATTAGTTTAATTACTTAAAGGTGGAATGTCATAGCTTGAAAGTTCTGTTAAATTATTCAGACTTATTAAAGGCAGGAAAACAATAGTAAATACCTGATCTTGATTTTCTTTTAGTAAGACATTTTTAATATCACAAATCCAAGCTGCTTACAGATATGCCTTTCCTTACCTTTCCTTTTGACTGGACATGTCCGGATGTGTGTAGCACGAGATGAATAGCTTTTCAAGTCAGTGCAGTTTCACTTATTTTTACTATTGTGTAGGGAGGTGTTTGGTGATCATTTTTTATTATTTGGTGATTCATCTATTTTACTTTCTTTTAGTAGAAAACAGCCTTGGATGTTCTCCCAAACAATGCTCTAACTAAGCATTGTCAAGGAGAGTCTGTTTTTCACACCAATACTGTATATTGTCAGTATATACAGATGTAGTAGTTACTTCACTTGTCACATTAAATAGGTCTATCTTCAATTTTAGAACATTGGTTCTGGTGTCATATGAAAGATAAAATTCTCTACTTGTAGGGGGTGTTTGGTTATTAAGCTATTTTACTACCAAATGGAATAATAATAATGGAAAAAGGCCCCCTAATTAAGAAGGTGTTATTTGTATTGACGGTTTGCAGAGATTAAGCAGTTGCAAAAGAAGAGAGGATAAAATAAATAGCTGTATCTCCATTTTTTCCATATAGAATAGTTCAAGCTAAAAAAAAATTACAGAGATATCATTAGTTAATGATACAGTTAGGAAAATGATTCTATGGAGTATGTTTTTTAACTAGTGATATCTGATAAGGCACCAGATCCACTGTTCTAAGAAAGAGGTTATTAAAGTATATTACAAAAACATTCACCAATCTACTTTTCCCAATAGTAGAGAATCTCAGCTTTCATACAAAATGAAAACTACTGTTCTAAGTGGTATAAAATTACATATACAGCTATTTGAATTGACTATGCTCCTTGCCAACTGCTATATCAAAATTTAGACACTGTTTTCTATTAAAAGGAAGAAAATTGGTTAGTAAAGTATATTAAAAAAGCATTCACCAATCATTCTTTGCAATAGTAAAAAAAAAAAAAAAAAAGTTTAAGAACACTTAAACTTTAAAGAATTGCTAGTCTCCTGTTTACAGATAAGAAAGTATGGCAGCTTTTGATATTGACCATAGCATAAGACCAAAATCTTAAAAGTTTAGCCAATAATCTAGATCAGGGGTCCCCAAACTTTTTACACAGGGGGCCGGTTCACTGTCCCTCAGACCGTTGGAGGGCCGGACTATAAGAAAAACTATGAAAATCCCTATACACACTACACGTATCTCATTTTAAAGTAAAACAAAAAGGGAACAAATACAACATTCAAAATAAAGAAATAGTAAATTTAAGTCAACAAACTCACCATTATTTCAATGTGAAGTATGGGCCTGCTTTTGGCTAATGAGATAGTCAATGTCCGGTTCCATATTTGCAAATAGGTCCAGCACTCTGCCCCCATATAAGTCCAGCTCTCTCCCCCATATAGGTCCAGCTCTTTCCCTCATATAGGTCCCATGCAGTCTCCCCCATATAGGTCCCATGCAGTCTCCCTCATATAGGGCCAGCTCTTTCCCCCATATAGGTCCCATGCCTCCCCCATATAGGTCCCATGCCTCCCCCATATAGGTCCCATGCCTCCCCCATATAGGTCCCATGCAGTCTCCCTCATATAGGGCCAGCTCTTTCTCCCATATAGGTCCCATGCCCCCCCATATAGGTCCCATGCAGTCTCCCCCATATAGGGCCAGCTCTCTCCCCCTTATAGGTCCCATCAATCCCCCATATAGATCCAGTTCTCTGATCCCCCTCCATGCCCAGTAAAAAAAAAAAAGTGAAAATATACTTTACCTAGCACTGCAGCCGCTCCCGCGCTGTGGTCCCGGCTCCTCTGTCTTCGGCTGTAAGGCCTAGATCAGCACGTCGTGCGTCATGACGTGCTCATTCTAGGTCCGGACGACGAGCGCCGAGCGTCTACACGGGAACAAGACTTCCCGTGTAGCGCTCGGCGGGTTATTTCAATTGTAAGCGCCTGTGCCCTCACAACTGAAATAACACAAGGAAATTGCGACGCGGGCCGGGTAAATGGCCTCCGGGGGCCGGATGCGGCCCGCGGGCCGTAGTTTGGGGACCCCTGATCTAGATTATGTTTATGAGCCCATGACTTTAGGAATTAAATAAATAATCAGACTTATATCATGCTGAGATAAACAAGCAGCCATATTAGAACAGGTAGGAAGAGACAATCTGACCAATTACTATGGGATGCTGGTATTTGCAGACCATTAACTAGATAAAAAAATGAAACAAGCTATGTATATATGAACAATATGACAATTATTCTTATAGAAATTCATTTGCATTGCAGACATATTAAGTTCAAAAATATCTGAATGAGAACAGAAATAATGAAAGGATAGTTCTTCGGCTCTAGTCAATTTGAACTCAAAAACTTTTAATGAATCGCTCATGACTAGTCAGACACTTAAAGCAGTAGTCCAGCATCTTTTTTCAGCTAAGCCTGTCATTAAAGGGGTTATCCAGCTTTCAAAAATTATCTTTATATTATCTTTGTATTATATTATAATACATCCACAGCAGTGTTAAATACTCACTGTTCCCTTGTGCAGCCTTTGCTTGGCTTTATTTTACTTGCTGCTCCTTATATTACTGTTATTTACATGCAGTGAATCTGTGGACAAATTATATTTTCCATGATCCATCAGCCTGCTCTCACTCTATGTGTTTGCTGCTCACAGGGGGAGGAGGAGTGAGCTTGCAAACAAAACATCACAGAGATGAAGCAGTTGCAAAAGAAGAGAGGATAAAATAAATAGCTGTATCTCCATTTTTTCCATATAGAATAGATCAAGCTAAAAAAAAAAATTACAGAGATATCACTAGTTAATGATAAGTTTAGGAAAATGATTCTATGGAGTATGTTTTTTAACTAGTGATATATGATAAGGCACCAGATCCACTGTTCTAAGAAAGAGGTTATTAAAGTATATATATAAGTATTATATGCTTCACAGTGGCCCCCACACAGTATTATATGCCCACATTAGGCCCTCCCACACAATATTATATGCTCCACAGTGGCCCCCACACAGTATTATATACTCCACAGTGGCCCCCCATACAGTATTATATACTCCACATTAGGCCTCCCACACAGTATTATGTGCTCCATAGTAGACCCCCACACACAGTATTATATGATCCACAGTTTCCCCCACACAATATTATATGCTCCACAGTGGCCCCACACAGTATTATATGCTCCACTTTGGGCCCCCACACAGTATTATATGCTCCACAGTATTCCCCACACAGTATTATATGCTCCACAGTGGGACCCCACACAGTATTATATGCTCCACAGTGTGCCCCCCATACAGTATTATATGCACTACATTGGACCCCCACACAGTATTACAGTCATATGAAAAAGTTTGGGCACCCCTATTAATCTTAATCATTTTTAGTTCTAAATATTTGGGTGTTTGCAACAGCCATTTCAATTTGATATATCTAATAACTGATGGACACAGTAATATTTCAGGATTGAAATGAGGTTTATTGTACTAACAGAAAATGTGCAATATGCATTAAACCAAAATTTGACCGGTGCAAAAATTTGGGTACCCTTATCATTTTATTGATTTGAATACTCCTAACTACTTTTTACTGACTTACTGAAGCACAAAATTGGTTTTGTAACCTCACTGAGCTTTGAACTTCATAGCCAGGTGTATCCAATCATGAGAAAAGGTATTTAAGGTGGCCAATTGCAAGTTGTTCTCCTATTTGAATCTCCTCTGAAGAGTGGCATCATGGGCTCCTCAAAACAACTCTCAAATGATCGAAAACAAAGCTTGTTCAACATAGTTGTTCAGGGGAAGGATACAAAAAGTTGACTCAGAGATTTAACCTGTCAATTTCCACTGTGAGGAACATAGTAAGGAAATGGAAGACCACAGGGACAGTTCTTGTTAAGCCCAGAAGTGGCAGGCCAAGAAAAATATCAGAAAGGCAGAGAAGAAGAATGGTGAGAACAGTCAAGGACAATCCACAGACCACCTCCAAAGAGCTGCAGCATCATCTTGCTGCAGATGGTGTCACTGTGCATCGGTCAACAATACAGCACACTTTGCCCAAGGAGAAGCTGTATGGGAGAGTGATGCGAAAGAAGCCGTTTCTGAAAGCACGCCACAAACAGAGTCGCCTGAGGTATGCAAAAGCACATTTGGACAAGCCAGCTTCATTTTGGAAGAAGGTCCTGTGGACTGATGAAACAAAGATTGAGTTGTTTGGTCATACAAAAAGGCGTTATGCATGGCATCAAAAAAACACAGCATTCCAAGAAAAACACTTGCTACCCACTGTAAAATTTGGTGGAGGTTCCATCATGCTTTGGGGCTGTGTGGCCAATGCCGGCACTGGGAATCTTGTTAAAGTTGAGGGTCGCATGGATTCAACTCAGTATCAGCAGATTCTTGAGAATAATGTACAAGAATCAGTGACGAATCTGAAGTTACGCCGGGGATGGATATTTCAGCAAGACAATGATCCAAAACACAGCTCCAAATCTACTCAGGCATTCATGCAGAGGAACAATTACAATGTTCTGGAATGGCCACCCAGTCCCCAGACCTGAATATCATTGAACATCTGTGGGATAATTTGAAGCGGGCTGTCCATGCTCGGCGACCATCAAACTTAACTGAACTGGAATTGTTTTGTAAAGAGGAATGGTCAAAAATACCTTCATCCAGGATCCAGGAACTGATTAAAAGCTACAGGAAGCGACTAGAGGCTGTTATTTTTGCAAAAGGAGGATCTACTAAATATTAATGTCACTTTTCTGTTGAGGTGCCCATACTTTTGCACTGGTCAAATTTTGGTTTAATGCATATTGCACATTTTCTGTTAGTACAATAAACCTCATTTCAATCCTGAAATATTACTGTGTCCATCAGTTATTAGATATATCAAATTGAAATGGCTGTTGCAAACACCCAAATATTTAGAACTAAATATGATTAAGATTAATAGGGGTGCCCAAACCTTTTCATATGACTGTATATGCTCCACAGTAGGCCCCCACACACAGTATTATATGATACTTACCTGAAGTTCCATGAAGAGCAGCCAGGCGTCGTCCTTCTTCTGACTGCAGGTACTGATGACTTATGTCATCTCGCCTGTGTCGGGGCAGAGGTCACACTCTGCAGTCAGTCAGGGCTCTGAGTGCCCTCTCAGGCATGTGTGCCATAGGTTCGCCATCACTGATATAGCTTATAATTTTTATAATGTGCAAAGATTGCAGTATACATTTCATGACATGACAGGCATGGAACAACTGTGCTAAAATGTTGCTTTGTTAACATTAGTATAATACTGTGAGACACAGTACTTCACAGATACATCTGGTGAAAGTGACACTTCTTTTCATTGTTAAAAGTATTATTGATTAGAGACTGTTATAAAAATCAATTCTGTAGCTTTAAAGAGTCTTGTTTGTGCATTTCAATTCTTGCAGAAAAGCAGTTGAGTGTGACATGGTTAAATTATTTTCTCACCTTAGTAAGTGCAAGTACAGGCTGTCATGTTTAGAGCTTTCATTATAGTACTTCTATACTATTATAAAGAGGTCTAAGTTATGGCAAATAAGGACTTTGTTTTCCACATGGCCTGTCCAGCAGTCTTGAAGAGTAATATCTAGAATATATTGGTTTTACACTGGACATGTTAAATGTAATTGTTGATTTTTCATTAAATCAACTGTATATGGGCAGCTTTATTTTTATTGAGCATGAGTTACAGTATATGCTTTGAACCAACTGTCCATATACAGTTGATTTAATGAGTAGAAAAACTGGGTCCTATAAGGGACAAATTTAATGTGTCTACCAAATAGATGAAGTCTGAATATCCAGCATTTTGCTAACTAATATATTTCTCTTTCCTCTCAATTGTTCATTTATGTGATCAGGCTATCCTGTGGTGTTCTCTACTAGTTGTCGATTAAAGCTTAAATGGGTTGTCCAGACAAAAATGGACAACCCGTTTAATTTTTAAAACAGCCGGGGGCAGTGAAAAAAATGTAAAAAAAATTCTTACTCACCTTTCCACAGTGCTCCCATGCCTCCCAGCGGATCCGGTCTTCTCAGTCCAGTGCTGATGTGTGGCTGAAGTCCCAGCTACACGTGACCGCTGAGTCCAATCAGCGACCTCAGCGAAGGGTATGCAATGTCTCTACCTGTGACATCACGGGTCTCTTTCTGAGGCCGATGATTGGCCTCAGCGGTCACGTGACCGTTGAGGCCAAACAGCGGTTTCAGCGGAACTCAGGAAGAGACCCGTGAGAAGACGCAGGAGCAGAAGTACCGGACCACACTGCAAGGACACCAGAGCACGGGGTACAGGTGAGTATGATTTTTTATTTTTTTTACCTCCCTCGGCATATTTAACAAAAAAAAAATTCCTGGACAACCTCTTTAAGCGAACTCAGAGTTCAATGACAATGTAAATGGTGCAACAGTACAAACTGTCCCATCTTTGCAGAGGGAAAACTGTTTTAGGACATAACATATATTGTAAATATTTATTTTATTTATTTGCTTGTTATTTTAAGCGTCACTTCAGTCATTATTTATAATCCCCAGCCCTTTAGTACAGGGTATATTGTAGGATAAAGGAGGATGAAATCATCTGGTGCATCCTTCAGTTTATTCAGCCTCTAAATGGATTCTCTCGCTGGTCATGTGATCAGCAGGTCAGTTTACCGATCTCATGACATTTGTGGGTTAACTGTAATTGTGGGTTCAAGGGAGCCCTTGTTTGCTTTCTCCAGCACTTATTGCCAAAACTGCACAGTCTACAGGCCTCTTTGGGACTGCAGTTCACAATGCCATATTGCACTTTTTTTTGACACATGCAGGTTGTTGGTGTGCTATATTACTATGGTTCCTTAATGCTATTAGGGCACTTTTTGGCCGAATTATGGGAGCGGAGACATTTTATGGCACCACTGAAGCAATGTATTGCAGTGTATGACACTGCTATAGACACTGTTACTCTATCATGGGAACTGTATGGCATTGCTAGTATGGGCATTTCATAGTATTCTTATGGAAGTCCTGGCCCAGGCAATATATAATACTTTATATATGGCAGTGCAGTACACTTATATGACATTTTGTGGCACAATTGTTTGAGCAATCCATATCCAAATATTATATTAATACTACAGGAATACTTTGCACGAGATATTTTCCTTTTCGCCTTTCAAAGTATAAATGGAGGTTTATTCAGCATGTTACAGTTATGCACTTGAAAGTAAGCTCTGTCAGCTGTATGGTACAGTAACAATATCATAGCTGAGCAGTGCTGTTATGGGTTTTAACTCAAAAATATGTTACTGACATAAAAAATAAAAGTAAGAAATCTGTTCTCCAACATATTGTATACACTATCAGAATTTCACTACCAAAATGGTACAAATTATACTGTGCAACATAGTAACATAGTAGATGAGGCTGAGTGAAAGACCTATAGTGTTGTACTTGCAAAAGTTAATGTGAAAAATGTGTCTAATATGCAGCATTATAGCCCATAGACCCATTCTATTATTTAATTTTAAGGTTTTCTCCCTTTTCACTCTCATTCAGTGTGCTTTTATTGAATAGATCAACCATACTTAAAGGGGTATTCCCATGAACATAACCATTTTTAAATTTGTAGATAATTAAAAGCTAAACATTTTTGCAAGTATAAGTAATTAAACATTTTGCAGAGTTTTAAAGATTTTCTCTAAATATCTTGTGGTCCCAGTCTTGTCTTGATCGGTTGCCAATGGATACGGCAATGAATGCAGGATCTTTCTAAGGTCAGAAAATCAGCAATGGTTTCCTTATCGTGGCCAGGATATCTTCTCATACATGTAGTGTCCCTGCCTGATAACTCAGTTACAATAAGAAAATCATGGCTGGGTTTTCATATGGTCCCAGACCATATAAAGTTTCTGCATTTGTGGTCGTATCCATTGGCAACCGATCAAGACAACAGACTGTCACCACTAAGATAGTTAGAGGAAATCTTTAAAACTCTGCGGAATTTATAACTACTTATATTTGCAAAAATGTTTAACTTTTAATTATCTACAAATATAGATATGGTTATGATCATGGGAATACCCCTTTAATACTTAAAAAGTACTTAATATTATGCAGCAGATACAGGAATCTTTAACAGTAACTCTGTGTTGACAACCCAATAGCACTATTGTAACACAAGTGCAAATCCTGTGTCACTAACTGGTTTGAATTTGGGCTACTCTTGAGGGCATTGTCTAAGTGAACTCCTGGTATTCATTATTTAATCTCTGTTTGGGGACCTTAAACTTTGCTGCAGGGAACCACCAGATCACTACGTCTAGGAGATGTCCTGGTGTTAGTGACAGCTGACCCAGAGTTAAGAGACAGGGGCGTGGCCACTAGACAAGCCAAGGTCAGGGCAAGCAGAGTTCCTTCATCAGAGTGATCCTGGAGGTTAAGGCAGACATTACAGAATAAATATGGTAATCAGGCAGAGGTCAAAGCAGGTGGCAAAGAATGAGGTAAATAAAACAGATCTGAGACCAGAAAACAAGTAAACAAGGAAAGTACAGTGAAACACATTTGCAGCACAATAACAAGCTAGGAATCTTTTTTTCCTTAGATGACTTTCTGTGGGAGAAGCTACTCACAGGTACAGGAGATTGGCTGGGAGAAGACTGCAAAGCTTACTTTTTCTTGAAGGACCAGTACACACTACAGGCAAGGACTTGAATACAGCTTCCATGAACAGGAAGAACAGTGCAGTATTGCAGTCTATGGGAGATTTGTGATGTTACTATTGAGGCTGGTCTTAGACCAGCCACAATATTAATATTGCTATGACAAGCCTGGGAGCCTTCAGAAGGCTCCTGGCTGTCGGAGGAACAGGTCGGTTCCCGCGATCTTGCGGGGCCCATTTTTTTATTTGTGGGAAGTCCTGACCTGAAATGCCCTCGAGTGAACTATGGCGCTGCAGTACAGCGGCCGCCATCTTTAAAGACCCGATGATAAGGAAAACTGAGTAATAGGTGAAACCGAAGATAGAGATATGCCTTGGCAATGACCAGTTAGTCAATTCCCCATGTCGCATCATAAAAAGGTGTGATGAAATATGTTATATCATACTGAACAAAATATATGTTTTAATTGTTGTGTTCAGTGTTGCTGAGGAGTTTGTTTCAATAGGTTAGCATAGTCTGTGTTATGCGCAATCCAGGAAGATCAGTGTAAGCCAGGGATACTGACCAATGCAAACATTGCAGCTGTGGACCTGACTGATTAAAAAGTCTATTGTAATCAAAGAAAATATTGACATCACAGGTAAGAGGTTGCAGGAAGTAGCTTGGAGGTCAGGGATCCATAAATATGATCAGGTTCAATTGTCAGATTCCTTGGAGCTAATGTTAACTCTGTCCCAGACTTAAACAGGTCAATATTTTTATTCTCCTTTTATTTTACATTGTTCGCATCTATTTGTCTTTATTCCATCTCTTTATGGTAACACATTGTGCCTTTTTTATATTAAATCTAAAATGTAATATGATTGTCATTTGAATCTAATGCTCCCCCACTTTCGAAGAGTGAATATCACTAGCCATGTTACCCTGTTGTGTGCTAGTTATGCACAGTGTGGACAAACTGGTGTCTCATCATGCCGTAATTGGTGAGTGGTGGCAGCTTTGTGTATTTGCATGATTAAAAGGATGCATAAATTTATTACCATTGTCAATTTCAGTGTTGGTGGTTTTCATTACTTCTATTCTTAGTGAGTACAACAACCCTGTGGCTACTGGCAGGGCTTCCAAGACCAGAAGTAGTGTTGCTGTTTTCACCCACATTTTTATTGTTACTATTAGTACTTGCACTGGTGGATGGCATGACAGCAGTCATTTACAGGAGGAAAGTGCTGTTTCTTCCTACTTTAGACTGTCCCCATTTTACTTCACTGCTTATTGTTAGGATCGAGATGCAAGGCAAAATAAAAGCAACAGCAAGAGCTGGCTGATAGCAGCCACTAGAGACAGCTATTTAAAATCAGCACAGTACTGCGAGCCAAGACAGACTCCCAGACGCCTTCACCAGAGCCAGCTGCAAAACCAGATGGAATTTAGCTGAATCTGAAAGTCTGAATTGTCACCAACAGAAGGCTGTACCAATAATAAATGCACTGTGACCTGAAACCAAAACAAAACTCACTACTTGACATACAGTGCAGACCAGGAGCAGGTGAACAGTCATACAGGCAAAAGTCAGAACTAGGAGAGGACATCAGAGACTAACTAAGGAGACAAAAGTGATATCCAGTAGCAAGCCAAGGTCAAATCCAAATGGGTACATCAAAGACAAAATCAGCAGGCAATAGAGTATCCAAAGAACAAACCAGGGGTCAGTACAGCAATCAGATATACACACGATCAGGAAGCCAAACTAGGAAGCTAATCAATTAGTCGGCACCTGTGTCATGATCAAGGGGTCTTGGCCTCTTCAGCTGCTAATTGGACCAACACAGGAAACTTCTGAAACTGCAGAATCCACTCAGGTTGACCCTTGAGTATAACGATCGGGGGCCAGGGGAGGTGAGCGGACATAAAAAGCAACGTTACTTACCTTACCTTACCTGTTTGGTGACGTCCCAGATGTCAGCCGACGTCATTATGCATTGCGACGCCAGCCTGGCTCACGCGAGATCTGGTCCAACATTGAAGATGGCCGAAGTAGAGCACCGGAGTGCACCGGAGCCAGGTAGAGGTAAGTAGCATTGTTTTTTATGTTTGTATCCTCCCCTCGGTCTCCGATCAGTATACCCTGGGGTCTGAAAATACCCCAGAGTATAATAATCGTTCAGGGGTGATCCACTATGGAGCATAATACTGTGTGCAGGGGCCACTATGGGGCATAATACTGTGTGCAGGGGCCACTATGGGGCATAATACTGTGTTCAGGGGCCACTATGGGGTATAGTACTGTGTGCAGGGGCCACTATGGGGAATAATACTGTGTGCAGGGGCCACTATGGGGCATAATAGTCTGCACAGGAATGCGGTTTGTGTGCGCAGGGGGATGTTGGAGGGGCGGTCCAGGGGGGTTGGGGGCAGCAGTTCGGGGGGGGGAGCCTATGTCAAATGTTCGCCTTGGGGCCCAGCCATTCCTAGTTACGCCACTGATCCTGACACTTATATAGATTTTATAAGATTTTGCACTATAGACTCTACAACACACTGAGTCTTTTTTTTTCCATGATTTTGTTTCCGTTGGTTAACAAAAAAAGACTATTACCCCCACCAAAAAAAAAAACTTTTAACAAAATGAGATTTTTCACCAACTTTGTCAGTGAAAACAATGTAAGACACTCTGTGGACAGTGACAGATTATAGTGCAGCAAGATACAATAATAGTAATGAGCAATGATAAAAAAAATTGCTCTATTGTAAAACAGACTTGAGAAAATGAGATTATTGACAATGAAATGGTGAACTGTCCAGTGTATGTTTAACACAGTTAAAACTGCATTCACATGATTCAGTGAATAAATCCTCCCCCCACACCGATGATTTCTCCTCCTAAAATTGATTAAATCCAACTAAACTGTGTTCCACTAGTCCTCCTCCTATAATTCTGTAGTCCTATTACAATGTTGATATTGTTTTTCCACTAGCAATAGCAGCAATTGCTTTGGATTATGCAGTGAAGATAACACACTTGCCCCCTACCTTGGAATATCACAAAATGGCTCTTCTCCTTGCTGCCTAGAGCATTATACTGTGTACGTAACACCAGCACTGTATACTCTTAGGGCGGCAGGGTGGCTCAGTGGTTAGCACTGCAGCCTTGGGTTTGAATCCTGCTGAGGACAACATCTGCAAGGAGTTTGCATGTTTTCCCTGTGTTTGCATGGGTTTCCTCTGGGCACTCTGGTTTCCTCCCACACTCCAAAGACATACTGATAGGGAATATAGATTGTGAGCCATATATGGGACAGTGACTGTCAATGTCTGTAAAGCGCTGCGGAATATGATGGCGCTATATAAGTAAGCATAATAAATAAATAAATAATAATAACCTCTTCACCACTGATGATTAGCTGAGAGACTGTCAGGTGACGCCAAAAGCCTGCCTAGGTCACACAGACCATGTGATTCTCCAAATCCTCTGTATTTTAACTGCATATTACATGTCATTGTGGCCATTTTAATTATTCTGAGATTAAACTCAAAGGGTTCAGTTTAGTTAAAAAAAATTTTGGAAAATTTGTGTTGAAACTGGGTTGTTATGAATCAGTTTGCTCATCTCTATTCTTCACTTTTATAGAGTCTATATATCTCTATAGACTGCTGCATTTTCTATATTTCTATATCTATCTATCTATCTATCTATACAGTTTAACCTCCCCAAATAACGACCATTTTCACAAGGCCTCTCCCTCATGAAGTCCAGACTTTACTGTGAACAGATGTCAACCCATGCAATAAGCTGCAGAGCAGCTTGCTAATAGCTGTTGAGGAGGCAGCCATTGTTTGGAGTAAAATAAGTTGTCCATGCTGGGTAAAATAGGAGAGGAGACTATGCCAGAGACTAATGAGGGAAGCCATGATTATTAGGTTGGGGCTCCATTTTGTGAAACGCAATTTGGCTGCGGTGGAAATGCTGCGGCAAGAACCACAGTGTTTTACAGTACCTGCTAAGTGGATGGGATTCTGGCTAAAACCATCCACACATTGCAGAAAAATATCCGCAGTGAAATGCTGCGATTTCTAAAACCATTGTGTTTTTGTAACTCACAGCATGTAAATTATACCTAAGGAAATGTTGCCGTTTTCCATATAGGCATAATGGGGACAGAAAGTACTCAGAGGAAAGCTCTGTGGACCTTCTGTGAAAAGCGCTGTGGAAAAAAAAATGTTATGCATTTCCGCCGTGGTCTTTTCCACATTGCTTTTTGGCTGCGGCTTGCTACATGGGGCCTTATCCTAAAGAAGACATGGGTTTTCCAGGGGAATGAGAAGATGCGTGGGGTCTGTGAAAAGCGCTGTGGAAAAAAAATGCTATGCATTTCCGCTGCGGTCGTTTCCACATCGCTTTTTGGCTGCGGCTTGCAACATGGGGCCTTAGCCTAAAGAAGACATGGGTTTTCCTTCGGATTGAGAAGAAGCGTGGGGCTGTGTTTGGGACTGAGGTGTTGTTGAATATGTATATCTCCTGCTGTTATAAACTAAAACTCCCATCATGCTCTCTAAATCTCTAATAGGGTAGCTACAGTAGAAAAACACAGGTAAAAAAACACTGTAGTATACTGTTGAAATATTGAATTCACATGCTATAAAAAGTTAAAAAGACTGGGTATAGGGAAGGAGAAAACTTCAGATACAGGGAATCCATGGAGAATTTCACAATATAGTACGTTACTCTATATGCAATCTGTATCACTGATGACATGATTTTTTTTTTCACAATTTTTTGTGTTTATTCATGTAATGTTTATGGTTGTTCCACAAAGTATGATATTATATTTAATCCCTTTCCACGCCTAGTCATAACAGTATATTCAGGTGCTGAGGTAGTTTGAGAACTTTGTTGTGTTGTTACATCACGGTGATCGCACATCCTCAGAAACTGCAGTCATTGGCATTATTGCCAATTGTGATCATTTTATTTCTTAGATTCCCTGGTCAGGGGTTTATAGAAGTAGGGGGCTCTATTTATATTTCCATTGTGTTTGTGGAGTACTGACGGCAGCCTATTGTAAGCCGATGGCTGGTAAGATATTGGAAGGGATGTACATCTCACCCAGGTTGCTCAGATGGGTGAGATGAGAGAAATCCAGAGAGTTTGTTTTTCAGCAGACAACTATGTTTGCTGAGCATTATTTAGTGCTGTGCACTGGGCTGGATTTTTATGGAATGGCGGGTAGGCTGGTAGTGGAACCTGCCATTCCCATACCCTCCAGTCCACACCATGAGGACACTCCTGGAGAAACCCAGCTGACTGGGATTGTCCTCGTTAGGGGGGAATAAGAAGTCTGCTAGGAGAGCAGACTGTGGCAGAGCTTGTCTGGAAAACCACAAAGAGCGTTGCTACTGCTGGAGACAATCCTGACTGTCTGAACTTGTTTCTATTCTAGGTGAGGTAACCCATTTCTGTTTAGTTAGAGCCCAGACGGGTAGGTATTTATTTTATGTTTTCTGTTATGCTGCATGTACCAATGAGTGTTTTGAGTGAATAAAACTCAATACTTGGACTATTACCTTGGAGTCTGTGTCCATGCCAACCCCCCAGCACCCCCAGATCCTGACACTATCTATTAAAAAAAAACAAAAAAAACATACTATATTGTAGTTAAATAACCATTTACATATACACATTGAGATATATAGATATAGATATAGATATATGATAAAAAATATATAAAAATACACATATATGGGGTCACAGTTACACAGTATGGCGCCTCCTGATGTACATGCAAAAGTATGTCTTGCATAAAACGCAAAAAGCCCACCTCTCTCCCTTCTAGCAGCATCACCTTATGCACCACTTTGAGGATTTCATGCTAGATGTCTATTTTATGGCCTATGAACAAGGGCTTTCTGATAAGTGACTATAAGTTTATTACTGAATAGCTGTGGATTTACTATGCGTTTTCACATATTTATAAAATAATTGATAACGGTTTGAAAAGAATTTTCTTGTCCTGAGTTTTTTTTTTTTTTTTTTTAGCAATATGCATGTCCTCTGGAAGATTTGATCTTCCAGATCTTTGCAAAGTGATTCCATGTTCACTGCAGAGCAGCAAGAAGAAATCAGTTGCTGCTTGTCTAGGATGGAGCAGAGTTAGTGTCAGACTGGGGTGCCTAGGCCCCACCAGAAGAATCCATTCTGGGGCCCAGTATACAGCTAATTGCAATTATCTCCTATTTACGAATTGCACTGCACTGGCAAATGTTTTTTTTTTTCAGTATTAGCCTGCTACCTAGCCCTCGCCTTAAACTCAGGCCCACTTTGATTTGTTAGAAAAAAATTATTGGTGATGGTGCTGTGCAGTGACAGGAAGAAGACCTGGGGTCCTGGTGGTAGGATAATCAATCTGCCTTTATGCCTACAGTGCTGGCCAAAAGTATTGGCACCCCTGCAATTCTGTCAGATAATACTCAATTTCTTCCAGAAAATGATTGCAATCACAAATGCTTTGGTAATAATATCTTCATTTAATTTGTCTTCAATGGAAAACCACAAAAAGAATTGTCAAAAAGCCAAATTGGATATAATTCCACACCAAACATAAAAAAGGGGGTGGACAAAAGTATTGGCACCCTTTGAAAAATCATGTGATGCTTCTCTAATTTGTGTAATTAACAGCACCTGTTACTTACCTGTGGCACATAACAGGTGGTGGCAATAACTAAATCACACTTGCAGCCAGTTGAAATGGATTAAAGTTGACTCAACCTCTGTCCTGTGTCCTTGTGTGTACCACATTGAGCATGGAGAAAAGAAAGACGACCAAAGAACTGTCTGAGGACTTGAGAAGCAAAATTGTGAAGAAGCATGAGCAATCTCAAGGCTACAAGTCCATCTCCAAAGACCTAAATGTTCCTGTGTCTACCGTGCGCAGTGTCATCAAGAAGTTTAAAGCCCATGGCACTGTGGCTAACCTTCCTAGATGTGGACGGAAAAGAAAAATTGACGAGAGATTTCAACGAAAGATTGTGCGGATGGTGGCTAAAGAACCTCGACTAACATCCAAACAAGTTCTAGCTGCCCTGCAGTCCGAGGGTACAACAGTGTCAACCCATACTAGCCGTCGGTGTCTGAATGAAAAGGGACTCTATGGTAGGATACCCAGGAAGACTCCACTTCTGACCCAGACACATAAAAAAGCCAGGCTGGAGTTTGCCAAAACTTACCTGAAAAAGTCAAAAACTTTTTGGAAGAATGTTCTCTGGTCAGATGAGACAAAAGTAGAGCTTATGGGAAAAGGCATCAACATAGAGTTTACAGGAAAAAAAAAGAGGCCTTCAAAGAAAAGAACACGGTCCCTACAGTCAAACATGGCGGAGGTTCCCTGATGTTTTGGGGTTGCTTTGCTGCCTCTGGCACTGGACTGCTTGACCGTGTGCATGGCATTATGAAGTCTGAAGACTACCAACAAATTTTGCAGCATAATGTAGGGCCCAGTGTGAGAAAGCTGGGTCTCCCTCAGAGGTCATGGGGCTTCCAGCAGGACAATGACCCAAAACACACTTCAAAAAGCACTAGAAAATGGTTTGAGAGAAAGCACTGGAGACTTCTAAAGTGGCCAGCAATGAGTCCAGACCTGAATCCCATAGAACACCTGTGGAGAGATCTCAAAATGGCAGTTTGGAGAAGGCACCCTTCAAATCTCAGGGACCTGGAGAAATTTGCCAAAGAAGAATGGGCTAAAATTCCAGCAGAGCATTGTAAGAAACTCATTGATGGTTACCGGAAGCGGTTGTTCGCAGTTATTTTGTCTAAAGGTTGTGCTACCAAGTATTAGGCTGAGGGTGCCAATACTTTTGTCCGGGCCATTTTTGGAGTTTTGTGTAAAATGATCAATGATTTGACTTTTTTTTTCATTCTCTTTTGTGTTTTTTCATTGCAAGCAAAATAAATGAAGATATTATTACCAAAGCATTTGTGATTGCAATCATTTTCTGGAAGAAATTGAGTATTATCTGACAGAATTGCAGGGGTGCCAATACTTTTGGCCAGCACTGTAGATGTCATCTCATCCACCCAATATGTCTATATATAATTAAGTGCATTAACTAGATAGTTTATTATATGGGAGCAGTGGATGTGTGACATGGTGTACGTTGCCTGTCTGTATGTAGTACAATGAGTATACTGAATACTTATGACCATGTGATATTTCAGTTTTTCTTTTTTAATAAATTTGCAAAAATATCTACATTTCTGTTTTTTTTTCTGTCAAGATGGGGTGCTGAGTGTACATTAATGAGAAATAAAATGAACTTTTTTGCTTTTAGCAAATGGCTGCAATGAAACAAAGAGTGGAAAATTTAAAGGGGTCTGAATACTTTCTGTACCCACTGTATGTAATCTGTTTCGTTTGACTTCAGATATAGTACAATTTGCAGATTTAAGCTCAGTTTGTCAGAGAGAAAGGAAGCAAAGAAACAGCCTAATAAGAGGAGATGAGACATTTCTCTCTTATAAGATATATTACGAACTTTCTCATAATTATCTGCACTATTTATTTATACAAAGTTTGTTGAAACAACAATGCCTATGTAAGGCTGTGGTCACACTAGCGTTCGGTGACCGTTCTGGGACTCTATCCCCCATTTCGCTTAACATATGCAAGTAGGACTTTTCTCTCTGCCAATTTTGGACGGAAACTCTTCAGACCCCATTATAGTCTAACAGGTAACCACTCTTTAACCGGTTAGGGTTTCTGTTTTTTGGGGCCCCAAGCGGACCCAAAGAACAGAAACCCGAACGCTAGTGTGAACCTAGCGTAACAAGTTGTTGTCTATTTCCTCATACTTGTCATTAGATCATCTGGTTGAAAAATAATTTATACTTCTCAGAGCTATACCCATGTTATACATATATGACATATTGAAATAAAATGCCAGTTTCATATTATGTATAAAATTAACCTTAAAAAATGCCTCCAACATGAAACACATTCCTTTAAAAGGGTTAACACTGCTCTAAAATGTTTCACAAATTGTTATGAAAATGTTCAGTTCTATAAAGCAGAAATACTCAAGTTCACCTAAGGCCCTGTTTACACTTAAAAATCAGCACGTGCCATTTTATGACAACTTTCCATCAGATGGCTGTTCATCCAAGCAGGTGTTTTCTATATGGACAGCTAATGTAACATAATTTATTCCATACATTTTTGCTACCTCTATTTCCCCTGCTGAGTGTTTGTTCTTTGTAAGCAGAAAATTAAAAACATGATCTATCTACAGTCATGGCCAAAAGTTTTGAGAATGATACAAATATTAATTTTTACAAAGTCTACTGCTTCAGTTTTTGTAATGGCAATTTGCATATACTCCAGAATGTTATAAAGAGTGATCAGCTTAACAGCAATTACTTGCAAAGTCAATATTTGCCTAGAAAATGAACTTTATCCCCCAAAACACATTTCAACATCATTGCAGCCCTGCCTTAAAAGGACCACCTAACATCGTTTCAGTGATAGCACCATTAACACAGGTGTGGGTGTTGATGAGGACAGGGCTGGAGATCAATCTGTCATGATTAAGTAAGAATGACACCACTGGACACTTTAAAAGGAGGCTGGTGCTTGCCATCATTGTTTCTCTTCTGTTAACCATGGTTATCTCTAAAGAAACACGTGCAGTCGTCATTGCACTGCACAAAAATGGCCTAACTGGGAAGAGTATTGCAGCTAGAAAGATTGCACCTCAGTCAACAATCTATCGCATCATCAAGAACTTCAAGGAGAGAGGTTCCATTGGTGCCAAAAAGGCTCCAGGGCGCCCAAGAAAGACCAGCAAGCGGCAGGACCGTCTCTTAAAAGTGTTTCAGCTGCGGGATCGGGCTACCAGCAGTGCAGAGCTTGCTGAGGAATGGCAGCAGGCAGGTGTGAGTGCATCTGCACGCACTGTGAGGCGGAGACTCTTGGAGCAAGGCCTGGTCTCAAGGAGGGCAGCAAAGAAGCCACTTCTCTCCAGAAAAAACATCAGGGACAGACTGATATTCTGCAAAAGGTACAGGGAGTGGACTGCTGAGGACTGGGGTAAAGTCATTTTCTCTGATGAATCCCCTTTTCGATTGTTTGGAACATCTGGAAAACAGCTTATTCGGAGGAAAAAGAGGTGAGCGCTACCACCAGTCTTGTCTCATGCCAACTGTAAAGCATCCTGAAACCATTCATGTGTGGGGTTGCTTCTCAGCCAAGGGAATCGGCTCTCTCACAGTCTTGCCTAAAAACACAGCCATGAATAAAGAATGGTACCAGAATGTCCTCCAAGAGCAACTTCTCCCAACCGTCCAAGAGCAGTTTGGCGCTCAACAATGCCTTTTCCAGCATGATGGAGCACCTTTCCATAAAGCAAAGGTGATAACTAAATGGCTCAGGGAACAAAACATAGAGATTTTGGGTCCATGGCCTGGAAACTCCCCAGATCTTAATCCCATTGAGAACTTGTGGTCAATCATCAAGAGACGGGTGGACAAACAAAAACCAACAAATTCAGACAAAATTAAAGCATTGATTCTGCAAGAATGGACTGCTATCAGTCAGGATTTGGTCCAGAAGTTGATTGAGAGCATGCCAGGGAGAATTGCAGAGGTCCTGAAGAAGAAGGGTCAACACTGCAAATATTGACTTGCTGCATTAACTCATTCTAACTGTCAATATAAGCTTCTGTTACTCATAATATGAATGCAATTCTATTTCTGTATGTGATAAAAACATCTGACAAACACACATAAAAACCAGAGGGCAGCAGATCATGTGAAAATATAATATTTGTGTCATTCTCAAAACTTTTGGCCATGACTGTAGTTCTTCCTTTCTAGCAATTAAACATGCTATGTGTTTTTCAGATGTTGTTTATTAAATCAATTTTAACCAGTTTATACCACTGGATTGCTATGTATAGAAGTATTCAAAGGGAGTCTGTCAGCAGTAAATTCATTATAAACCTAATTACAGTACCTTGCAGAGGAGATTTGACAGTTTCCAAATATGCCTCTGTTATTCAGCTTTGGAGCCCCATGTTGATGTAAATTGTTTTATTCATATGCAAAAAAGGGATGATGTTCTAGAGCATCTACAGCTGACACCATTGCCCAGGCAAGCACTTTTCCCCTCATTTGCATATGAATAAAATTGTCATTTATATGAAAATGTGGCTCCAAAGAATCACCTCTACAAGGTACTGTGATGGTTATAATCTATTTACTGCTAACAGACTTCCTTTAAAGGGACTTTTCCACAAAGAACATTATCCACTTGTCCACAAGGTATTCCAATTTCTCATGAAACCAATTCAATGCAAAATTTCAACATGCTTACAAAATCATTTAAAGGCTGCAGTTCACAAAACATAATAATGATGATGATATAGTATAAAAATAATATTACTTTGTGATACAATATCACAAATCAGTATTGTCTTGAAATGCTAACTATCCTTTGAGACATAAATTGACATTTCCAGTCAGTACAAAAGGTAAGGATACATCTGTTGGGTTTCAATGCATCATCACTGGTACTCCCATCAATCACTAGAATTCAGAGATCTCATTCATCCTCACCATGGTCATGCATGGTTGAATGCAAGTTTGAAGCAACGCTCAAGCATGTCTATAGGGCTTACAAATACCACTTAAGGCTACAAACACACCTGCTTTAGTAAAGTGAATACAAAAATTACACAATAGTCACTACTAAAAAGACCCCTAAGGAAGCTTGTGCGAAACACACGTTGCGTGCTGGACAGTCTGGTCAAGGGCGTTGTTATTTATGGCTGGTTGGTAATTGTTTACATCTTTTGTTCCTCCTTATACTGACTTCTTTTGATGTAGGATTATTGTATGTGACTTTTTTGGATATATTGTGTGGATTTATGCCATCATCCACCTTCTGCACAGGGCTCTGTCTCACCTGGAGAAACCAGGGAACACGGTGAGAATAATGTTCTTTGATTTCTCCAGTGCTTTTAACACCATACAGCCCAGGTTACTGAGGGACAAGCTGGGCTTGCTGGAGTGGACCACCACCTCTCCAACTGGATCCTAGACTACCTCACAAATCGACCTCAATACGTGAGAGCCCGAGACTGTGTGTCAGGTACCGTGATCTGTAATACGGGGGCACCTCAGGGTACGGTTCTCGCCCCTTTCCTCTTCACACTGTACACTGCAGATTTTAGGTGCAACTCATCTAGATGCTACCTACAGAAGTATTCTGACGACTCTGCAATAGTAGGCCTCATCACAGACGATGATGACAGGGAGTACAGAGAAATGAACCGGGATTTTGTGGACTGGTGCCAGTGGAACCACCTGAAGATTAACGCGGGGAAGACCAAGGAGATGGTGGTGGACTTCCGTAAATGCAGTTGCCCTCCTAAACCAGTGGACATCCTGGGGACGGGCATCGAGATTGTGAACACCTATAAGTACCTGGGTTTGCTCTTTAATAATAAGCTGGACTGGGCAGATCATATGGAGGTCCTGTATAGGAAGGGCCACAGCAGGCTCTACCTGCTTAGGAAGCTGAGAGCCTTTGGAATCCAGGGGGCACTTCTTAGGACTTTCTTCAACTCAGTAGTGGCATCAGCCATCTTCTTTGGAGTGGCCTGCTGGGGGAGCAGTATATCAACCAGGGACAGAAATAAACTTGACAAGCTGATTAGAAGGGCCAGCTCTGTCCTGGGGAGCCCACTGGACCCAGTGCAGGTGGTGGATGACAAAAGGATACTGTCTGTGGTGAGCTCCATGCAGAAGAAGTCCCATCCCATGCATGAGACTGTGATAGCGCTGGGCAGTACTGTCAGTGACCGACTGCTCCACCCTAAGTGTGAGAAGGAGCGCTATCGGAAGTCTTTCCTCCCCACCGCGGTTAGGCTGTACAACCAGCACCGACCTAAGCGGAGATCATTACACACAAAGAACTGAAATATCTCTCTGCCTGTTAAATCCCCCCCTCCTCTGCTACTTCCTATCTGTCTGTCTACTATCAATGTAATGCCTCTTACCTTGGAACATTCCTGTACATGTTGTATTTGTATTTGCATCTGCTTATCTTTGCTGCTGTAACACACTGAATTTCCCCATTGTGGGACTATTAAAGGACTATTATTATTATTATTTATTTATAGTTATTCCTTTGGGACTATTTATTGATGTATTGTGGGTTTTACCCTTTTGGGGATCTGCACTTTGTTCTTTTTCCTTTTTTGGGACACTATATGTGTTTTTGCATACCAGCATATTGATTGAACTATAATGGTATTTATTTAACATAACTGCAGTATTAGATTTTCCTGTGTACCACGCTGTTCTGTGTGTGTTTATGATTGATTTTAATTGTTTTTAATCATGTTTTCTGCAATTGTATATATTATAGATTTTTGATTACATAATATCATGGATTTGATTGAATAAAGACTAAATTTGGATAATTGTTTTTTGTGTTTGGGGAACATTTATTGGTTTTTGATTATTGTGTTTTGAGGCTCCCTTTAAAAATTTAATATTCCAAGTGATCTGTTTACATTGAGCATATTATGAGACCTGGTATACTTTTGTTATTGATTTAATACTACTAAAAAGAGGGCTAAATGGAAAAAGCCATAATGCTAAAATCAACACCATATGATGTCAAGGGATGTAGGCACTGGCATAGCTTGAAACTCCTCGGCCCCATTGCAAAAATTATTGGCGCCCCCACTTACCATGTGCTAACTGTAATACTAATATCTTCTTGTTGTATGGAAGCCTATGGGCCCACTGGGGCTTCAGGGTACAGTAGTGATTGCTATTTTTGCACTCCCTATAGCTACTCCCCTTCCTTCAAGTCATATTTGAACAGAGTGATGATTAACTCTGTAATAGGAACCAGAGGATTTAGATTCATAAGAAAGCACGCTGCCTCCAATATATGATGCTGTCTCTGGAATAGATTCCTTAAATGTAGCAGGACATAAATCCCTGGGTCAAATTCAGTCCTATGTGAAGTATGTCAAAGACTGTCATAAATTTGTATTCCCAGACTCTCTTGCTTTATCAAACCTTTGGCTTACCCCTGGCAAACTGGATGATATCCTGATTATCCACACAGTCAGAGCAAAAACTAACACAATTTCATCCCACAATAAACCTGACATTGAAGTATTCCCACACAGAAATCAACTTTCTGGACACCACCAGTCAGTCCATTCAGTTCATCGGCTTATACTGTCTTGGGGAGCAGCTATTGCATCATGAGCAATCAGAGGCCTAATCCACAAGTGTGGGAACAGGAGTGATGTCCACTGACTTTTGTGAGTATTCTCTGGGTGAGTGAAATAAGTGACTACTCTCCTGTAGTTTGTGTCCTGATGTTCTATCTGCAATCAAGCAAAGTAAAGTTAACTTCTGGTATTGAGTGTCTGGTGTTTTCTCCTTCTGATATGTCACCAGTCTGCATGATCAGGTAAGATACTATGTTTGGCACACTTCCTCTGAACTGATCCAACTTGGCTAAGGTTGCAAGGATACCGAGACTGACAGGAGTATAACAAATATGGTAGGAAGGAGTTTCTGCCTTTCAGAGTGCCAGGAGAGGAGCAAATGATATAGTGTGCCATCAAGAATGAGAAGATTGGACAAGTATACTGAATAGTTCCATGATATGGAAGAGACCTATGGCCTGACTCCAGAGGAACCATGGAGTAGTGATTCATTACAAGCCAGGAAAGGGCTATTGGTCTTAAGCTGTGACATACTGGTCCCTGATTACGTCCAGCAAAGCCTTCTGGTGGGAAGTTATGGTCACTGGCCCCTATGATCTGACTGTGGGCAAGAATTCACACGTCAGAGTGACCATTCTTGTAGAAACAGGATGACAGGTCATGCTTCTGACATATTGGCTTGCCACGATAGTTGTGGGGGCCCTTAGATTAAAGGGAGAGACTCAGAGGGTTGTGTTGGGGCACCCTAAAGATAAGACATTGCAATGCACTTTGTTGGCAAAGGAGGATCTTCCAGTACGATGAGCCTGCTGTTATGTATGTTAACTCATTGCATGCATGCAGTTATGTTTCAGGCAGATATGTAAATAATTACGTGTGGTTTGATGAAACACTGAGTCTTGCCACAAAATTGGCATAAAAGTGCTACCTCGCTATAAAAAGGCTCAGCAGGTAACGGCCTATTAAAAAAAAAAAATCAGGGGCCCGCTGGGCCCCCTAATGTCCCGGGCCCTGTGGCAGCAGCTCCTGCTGCTACCCCGGTATTTACGCCACTGACCGTAGCTAACCTGTATACACCCAACTCTGGTCAGGTTCCTTTCCTCATCTCCACCCTAGCCACACTTCAGTCTTTCACATGTGGTCACCTTGTTCTATGTAGCGACTTCAATGTAACCATTAACCCTTTACTCAATTCATTCTCTGGAAAAATCAAGATCCCCTACAACGGCATTAACAAACTCTGAAAATCCATGACTCGTACAGCAGACCGGACTATATATTCCTCCCGCACACTCTTTTGCCACAAGTGACGGCAGCCAAGATAGGAAGTGCCATTCTCTTCGACCATTTTCCCGTCACGTGCTCTGTTAAACTCCTACTTCCCAACTCCTGGAGACTTAACAAATCGCTCTTGCTTGATGCTCAATGCATGACTGACCTCCGGCAATCCATCCTCAATGTTGAACAGGACCTGTCTTGACGCCACCTCCTCTCCTGTTCAATGGGAGACCTTGACTTGTGTTCTGCAAGGCATCTTGATAAAACATGGAGCCAGAGTAAGTGGGAGGCAGGTGCAAAAGTAAAATCCCTTCTCCATTCGCTAGAAACTCTGGAGGTACAACATAAACAATCTCTCCAGTGCTCTACCCTTACCACTTTGACAGCGATGCGTCATAAGATCCGGTCTCTACTTGAGCAAAAGCAACAATGCCTTCGCCAACTGGAACAACGCTCTTTTTACAAGTGGGGCATCAAAGCAGGCTGTCTTCTAGCCCATATGGTTTGGGAACGGCACTCGGCTTCCTATATCTATCAAACAACCCTCCTGCAAAATCTCTCACCTCACTCCTGATCTAGCCTTGGCTTTCCATGACTATTACGACGACTCCCTCTACAACCTACCCCAGCCTTATGCCTCGAACCAGAAGCCTGACCCCCGGCTCACCATCTTTCAGTACATGACTAACACTGCTCCTTTCTCCCTTGTTGCGAACGACATGTCCCACTTAGATGCACCGTTCATCCTGCACGAACTGATCCTAGGGATTTCTGGACTCCCATCAGGCAAAAGTCCAGGTCCAGATGGTTTTACGGCCCGATTTTACAAATCCCTTAATTCTGAACTCTCCCCTCTGATGTTGAAATCCTTTAATGAGGTGCCATTCGATGATCCCCCATCATTTCCCCAAAGAGGGCAAAGACCCTCAATTGTGCCCTAGCTGTAGGCCAGTCTCACTAATCAATACACATGCAAAGCTCTATGCTAAATTTATTTATTTTGCTTACTTATATAGCGCCATCATATTCCACAGTGCTTTACAGACATTGTGGTCACTGTCCCATATAGGGCTCACAATCTATATTCCCTATCAGTATGTCTTTAGAGTGTTAACAGACTAGGTGCCCACATAGGTAACTTGATACACCCTGACCAGGTAGGCTTCATCCCGCAGAGGGAGGCTCGAGACAACACCTTGAAGGCCTTCTCTGCTTTCCACCATGCTCAACACTCACAGACGTTAATTGTTACTCTCCCTGGACGCCGAAAAGTCATTTGATAGGTTTAACTGATGTTTCCTTGAGGTGGCCTTAGCTCAAATAGGTGTTGGACTGCTTATGCTATCCTGTATACACGCCTTGTATTCCTCTCAGTAGGCCCAAATACAGGTGAATGGTACAGTCTCCTCTCTCTTGTCTATCCATAATGGTACCTGCCAAGGCTGCCCTCTCTCTCCAATCTTTTATGCTCTTGTCATGGAGCACCTCTTGGTAGCCATCAGGCACAACCCAAACATCCAGGGACTACACAACGGTAATCTTCACTTCAAAATATCTACATTTGCAGACGATGTTCTGCTCTCCATAACCCAACCATTGATGATGCCCCCCTCCCTCCTTTGTGAAATCGCCACATAAAGCTTTTTTAGCAATTATAAAATCAACCATTCGAAAAATACTGTGCTTAATATTTCCCTACCTGTGCCCCTGGTCCACTCACTCTGCTCTGCCTTTCCCTTTTCTTGGTCTCCGAAGGCTAATAAATACCTTGTTGTTCACCTTCCGAGCTCCCTCAGTGATGCTTACTCACTGAATTTCCTCCCTCTCCTACATACCCTCCACTCCAAACTCAATTGCTGGAACACGAAAGGCTTCTCGTGGCTTTGCCACATAAACCTTCTGAAAATGAACGTCCTACCTTGTCTCTTTGACCTCCTAGGTATTTCATTATGAACCTCCATTGGCAGTGAGGCAACCTCTCCCCTCCGCTGTTATACTCTGTTAGTATTTAATTTGCTTTTTATGCTGCGACAGAGCCTTTTGCTCCTTCCCCCCCCCTTTTTTTTTTTCTGTTTTTACTCACCTGCTGTGCTGTTCTCATGTTATTTATCCTACCGCACTACTCTCCCCACTTCACCCCTCACCCTTACATTGTCGTGTTTCAATTTGCATATTGTATTGTGAGTGTGTGAACCCAGAGGGCGCTATTGAGCGACCCAGGGCCAGGCCTGAAAAGGCCCTCAGCCACACCTATGGGTGGGGCACCAACTCCAGACGGAGTGTCTTCAGGAAACCTGCAGGAAGTCGGGGACCCAGTTGGAGACAGACAAGGCAGTCTGTTCCCAGAGGGCTGGGGTCCTGAGAGGACTGACTGAGCCAGGCTGCTTGTTGCCCCAGAGATCAGTCAGGGAGCAAGCAGTAAGGTAGGGCCTATGTGTGGCCTAGGTCGTTTATTATTTTGTGTATGTTACAGTTTCCTAAGCTGAATAAAAGCCATTTTGTTTTGAATTGGCACCGTCTGAACGCTGCTTCTCCGGCGCCCAATACCACAAACATCGCTGTCGGGTCCAGGAGTCTGCCGCCATTGAGATTAATCCCCCCCCAAATTATTACAGTATATACATGTAACAATAAAATCTTTAACGATAAAAAAAAAGAGCTTCTGGAGTTTTTTACCTTCTGGCATGACTATCACCAGTGTGCATGAGAAGTGAGGTATTACATTTGGTGTAGTTGCTCTGAACTGTTACAAGCTCTCCTAATGCCCAGGGCTCTTGGCCAGTACCTGATTGCTCAAACTGTCTGCGCTTGGAAAACAGACACTTTTCTAGATCGCCTTATGCTAGTGAAAACCTGGGCAGTCATCACTTGTGTGCTGGTGTTTTTCCAAGGAAGATGTTCGCTTGCCTTAGATCTTCTTATGCTAGTGAACACCAGGGCAGTCATCCCTTGTAGCCTGGTATTTGTCCAAGGAAGATACTTGGTTGTTTTTAAGACTAAGGCCTAATGAAGTGAAACGCAGCAATAAAGCGCTCCAGAAATAACCACAGTGGAAACACATTGCGTTTTTTACGGCAGCATTTTTCATTGCGTTTTTGCTGTGTTTCTCTGCTCATTTTCTACCCTAATAAAATCTATTGGGAAAACAAAGGCATAATTGTCATTTTTTGCCACGACATTTCCACAGCAGCAAAAACGCTGCGTATTCTCAACGTGGGGCTTAAGCCTTAGGCTAGGGACCCATGTTGTGAAAACACAGCGTTTTGGAAAAAACGCTGAATTTTGTTACCTACAAATTGGATGGGATTCTGGCTAATCCCAATCATACATTGCAGAAAAAAAAATCTGAAGCGCAAAAGCTGCGTTTTTAAAAAAACACTTGCGTTTTTGAAAATCGCAGCAAGTCAGTTATACCTAAGAAAACACTGGTGGTTTCCCTATATGTATAATAGGGGCAGAAAGTCCGCGGAGAAAAACTGCAAACTTTCTGTGAAAAATGCTGCAGAAAAAAACGCAACGTGTTTCCATCACATTTTTTTTTCCACAGCATTTTTTTTTTTTTTGCTGTGGCTCGCTATGTGGGGCCATAGCCTTAGACTGGAACCCCTCGTTGCGAAAATGCCACAACTAAGAAGCGTCTTACAATACCTGCAAAGTGGATGGGATTCTTGATAATCCCGTCCACACATTGCAGAAAAATATGCAGAGCGGAAATGCTGCGATTACAAAAACGATCACATTTTTGTAAATCAAAGCATGTCAATTATATCTACGGAAATGCTGGAGTTTTCTGTATAAGTATAATAGGGGCAGAAAGTCCGAACTTTGTAAACACTGTGTTTCCACCATGGTCTTTTCTGTAGCACTTTTTATCTGAGGCTCGCTATGTGGGGCACCATGTGGCGTAAACTGTGTCGTTTTACAGCCACTGCAAAAAAAACGCTGCAATTTTTCAAAACCGTTTCCAAAACAGTTATACCTACGGAAACACCCGAAGTTTCCCTATAGCTATAATGGAAACGGAGTACTCAGAGGAAACATCTGTGGACTTTCTGTGAAAAGCGCTGTGGGGAAAACCGAGCACTTTTTTGCTGCAAGACGCTACGTGGGGCCTTAGCCTTAAAGTGTTTTTTTTTTTTTTTAATAAGCAGTGTAGAATTGGGAAGCCATGGCAGATTTTTTTTTTTAACAAATCCTAAACTTTCAATTGAAACCTTCAAATAAGATGTACAGTTTACGGAATCATTCTGGATTAAATGCCATGTATTTTATAAGTGATGTCTAGATCTGATGAAGTATGTCCTTTATACCTTCAGCTTTAGCAAATCAAGGTAATATACTTCAAATGTAAGAAATCAAATCTGCACATATAAACTTCTTATTTGGTTTATGGCCTGCCTGGAATGTCATGGGAATATGATGATGTTTTCTGATTCCAGGAAATCATCTTCATGTGTTTCACATGACAGCAATACCATTTCATTTCATTTCTGGTCACTACAACACAAACATCACAAGACCTTTTAATCTTTCCATAACTCCTGGACAAGTGGCACAAGAAATATAGTGCCTTATTGGCAAGTTCACTGATGGTACTCATAAATCTTCAAATCCATTTATCAATCTTGTGGTGTTCATTTTGAAAACAGAATTTGTGGCCATCTAGGTCATTTCATACTTTTACCCATATCCTTGTCTACAGTGTGAAAATTTTACTGGGTTCAGTTTAGCTTCTTATTTTTAAGACTGCATGTATATTCTCTATATTATTTTTAAATTAGGTTCCTGGATTACTATTTATATTTTTGTTTTTTCCATTAAGAATAATATGTAAATTAAAATGCACTTTCATAGCACAGAAAAACGCAGTTAAAGCATTAAGTATTAAACACAGTTAAGTAAATGGTATTTGAAAAAAACTTCTGAAAGGCAGATAAAAAAAACATAAATTCATTTATATAACTATATCTTCTATGAGGAAATTGGGGAAACCTACAAATATAGCAGAGTTAACTCTAGCTTCTGCAATTGGTTAAACTGCTGTAGTGCAATATCTTATCATAGAAGACAAGAATAGTGATGCATGCACCACTGGGAAAATTGTGCCTTGGTCAGTTTTGAACAAGGCACCAGGGGGGTTAATGCCAGGGTCGGACTGGCCCACCGGGGAATCGGTGAATCCAGCGGTGGGCCCCGAGCTCCGACTATTAGTTCGCACGTCATGGGGGCCCCTGACCAGTGGCGTAACGATCGCAGTCGCAGGGTGTGCGACCGCGACCGGGCCGGGCATGGGGCCCGTGGCCAGCTGGAGATGGCCGAGGCCCCGGACCACTATGATAGCGGTCGGGGGAAAGCCTGGTTCCCCGACCGCTATACATACTGTTATTGGAAAGGGACCCTGGCATATTGCAGGCCTCTTTCCAATAGATGGCAGGGCAGGGCACCCAGGGGAGGTGAGTGAAAATAATAAATAGATATTCTTACCTCTCCGGGGCACAGCGTTCTCTCCGGCGCTCCTCCGTCATGTGACTGAGGCCTGTGATTAGGCCCCAGCGGTCACATGGGGCGCGGCCGCTTAATGACGTTATTGCGCCCCCATGTGACCACTGAGGCCCAATCACAGGCCTCAGCAGCGACGTCGGAAAAGGATCTGAAGACGCTGAAGACGGCAGGATGGAGCGAGGATGCCAAGGAAAGGTAAGGTGAGTATTAGAGTTTGTTATTTTTAATCACTTCCCCTGGGCCTCCGATTATTATACTCTGGGGTCCGAGGAGACTCCAGAGTATAGTAATAGCGCTGAAGCGGAGGGGGGCTGTTGGGCGCATAAAATACTGTGTGGGGACCACTGTGGAGCTTATAATACTGTGTGGGGGCCACTGTGGAGCATATAATACTGTGTGGGGGCCACTGTGGAGCATATAATACTGTGTGGGGGCTACTGTGGAGCTTATAATACTGTGTGGGGGCCACTGTGGAGCTTATAATACTGTGTGGGGGCCACTGTGGAGCATAAAATACTGTGTGGGGGCCACTGTGGAGCATAAAATACTGTGTGGGGGCCACTGTGGAGCTTATAATACTGGGTGGGGGCCACTGTGGAGCTTATAATACTGGGTGGGGGCCACTGTGGAGCTTATAATACTGGGTGGGGGCCACTGTGGAGCTTATAATACTGTGTGGGGACCACTGTGGAGCTTATAATACTGTGTGGGGGCCACTGTAGAGCTTATAATACTGGGTGGGGGCCACTGTGGAGCTTATACTCCATACAGTCGCTCCATTTTTTTTTTTTTTTTTTTAATTACGCCGGTGCAGGTGAAAAAAACAAAACAAAGCAAAAAAAAACAACTTTCTTTCCTGTCCGCAGTGTCTCCCAGCACGGTTCGGTACTGCAGTTCTGTTGTTTTCTTCCAGCTGACGTTCCCTCTGCACATGACTACCTGTGACGTCATGTGACCCCTGAGGCCAATCAGCGGTCTAAGGGAAGGGACCTCGGAAGTCACAGTCAGTGAGGACTTCTGGCAAAAAGAAGACAGCGGAGCAGCAGGACCAGACCGTGCTGGGAGGACACCGGAGCACCGGAGACAGGTGAGTATGTTTAGTATGTTTTTTTTTTTTTTTTAGGGGGGGGAGGGGTAGGGGGGATTCACCTCCCCCCGGACTAATTATAAAAAAAAAAATAATTATACTGGAAAACCTCTTTAAAGTGTGGCGCATTAGGGGGACCCTGGGGGGTATAGTAAAGGGGTTGTCCAGGCATAATTTGTTATGGTTTATCCTCAGGATAGGCCATAGATACCTAATCTGTACGTGGCTGGCCCCGGACCGATCAGCTGTACAGAGCCATAAAGCTCTGTCCACTGTATAGGGTCTGGGCACCTTCACTGTATCTCAGCACTTATTGAAGTCAGTAGGAGCTGAGCTGCAGTGAAGGCACCGGGCTGCTATACAGTGGATGGAGCTTTCTGCTTCCGGCCCTGTGTTGTGTACAGAACGGGCTCCGGAAGTGGCTCTGAACAGCTGATGGGACCGTGTGTCAGCCCCCTACTGATCAGGTATTTATGGCCTATCCTAAGCATAGGCCATAAAAAAGATTAACCCTGGACAACCCCTTTAATATGCCCCACACAGTATAATGTTCCCCTACAGGATGTTAGCCCCCATCACTGCTCCCACACAATATAATGACCCCATCACTGTTCCCCATACAGTATGGGGGACCAGTGAAGAGGCCACTATGTGGGGGGACCAGTGAAGTGACCATAGAAAAATTTGGCCCAGACAACCCCTTAAAATAGGTTGTCCATAAACTAGAGCGATCACTGTGGCACCCGCCAGGCAGGTGTAAAAATAAGAAAATGAAAAAAAAAAAGCATACTCACCTGTCCCCAGTACCCCGTTGTTCCCTGCCTGTGTCTGTTCGGTCTCATGGCGGCGCCTCATTTCTGGAAATCCTGTACCTAATTGGTCTTAGCGATCACATGAGGTGCAGGACTCCCAGCAAGGAGTCACCAGCATGAGACTGAATGGACACTGGCAGCGGACAACGGAGCGCCAGAGACAGGTGAGTATGCTTTTTAATTTACTTATTTTTTACTTTACACCTCCCGCCAGCTACATGGGTTGCTCCAATGCCTGGACAACCTCTTTAAAGGATTTATCCATCTTTCTAATATTGATGGCCTGTCCTTAGGATAGGCCATCAATATTAAATCTGCGATGATACAACAGCCAGGACCTCTGCAGATCAGCTTTTCCAGGACAGTGCGGCTACAGGTAAAGGTAACAATTCTAGGAGCCATGCTGTTCACTTGCCATACAAGGTGTAGCAGTAGGTTTAGGTAGTGCAGTGATGCACATGGTATAGTGGGTGAGCAGCATGGCTCCCGGCATGTTATTACCTTTAGCCCCCCTGTCTCTGTACCGCTGATCTGCAGGGGTCCTGATGGTGGACCCCTAGAAACAATTCCACTGGTGGGCCCTAGACATCCCAGTCCGACACTGGTTAATGACCACAATCAGTGTGGGCCCCGAATGCAGCATTGCCGCTGTATAATACAGTGGAGACCCAGCAGGCTATGGTTGCTGCTGATCTCCCTGAGCAGCCGCCATATTTAAATATCTGACATCCGCTGTACTATCATGGAGGACGTTGGGAAACGATTAATCAAGTTTTAGGTTAAACATATTTTTAAAGAATTTTTGGTGAGTTTTTAAAAAAATGTTCATGCTACTACCTATAAAAAAAAATAAAAAATCCTGCAGTTTTGACTCTGGCTATTAAGCCAAATAATATGCTGACAATTACTGCTTTCTGTAGAAGATTTCTATGCTGCCTCACTTATCAATGAGTGATGACTACCATTCAACAAAATTTCTTATTCTTGTATGTGTTACATAAAAATGAGATTTAGGCTGGGGCCCCACGTAGCGTAAATATAGCATATAGGGATGTTTGAAAAGAAAGTCTGCAGAGGAAAACTCTGAAGACTTTCTGTGAAAAGCGCTGTGGCAAAAACCATGATGCGTTTCCACTGTGGTTTTTCCCGCAGCGCTTTTTTCGCTACATGGGGCCTTAGCCTTAAGCATGTAATGTGATTTCTCATGGAACATTACCCTTAAAACTAAATGCAAATAGTGATGCTACTGAAAATGCCTTTTATATTTAGAATAATATTAATAGTACAAATGTTAGGTCTGCACAGGTTTTTCCTGAATATAAACAAAGAAATTCATAAAGGGATCTTGAAAATGACCTGGAATTGAAACACAAAAGTAGATTTGTGCACAGCTTTTCAATATATAATTTATTCCCCTTCCCAATGCAGTCTCTTTCCATTTTTATGTTTGTTGTTTATTTCCAGATTCCAAAAGCCATAGCTTTTTTTATTTTTCTGTTCACAGAGCCATATGAGCGGGACAAACTGTACTTCTTAAGAGCACCGTTTAATATTCCATACAATGTACAGTATGCTGGTTGTGAATGGAGTGGAATTGGAAAAAAAATGGGAAATAATGAGTTTTTTAAAAAAAATTTGCATTACCATAATCTGATACCTGTAACTTTTTTTTTATTTCCATTTATGAAACTGTGCAAGGACAATGTATAGTTTTTATTCATACCATTTTTTGAATGTATGAAGTTTTTTTTTTTAATAATATGGTCATGTTTTGGAAGCAGTGACAAAATATAATAATATTCTAATATATTTATTTTTATTTGTAAAATGGTTAAGGCTAAGGCCCCACGCAGTGAATCACTGTCAAAAATGATGTGGAAAAGACCACGGTGGAAATGCATTGCATTTTTCAGAGAAAGTCTGCGTCATGCCAAATGGGTCACGCCATTTTCTCCATACCTTCCTTACCATGTAAGCAGATCTTACCAGATGAAGGTCTTTTGACCGAAACGTCATACTACTTGGATGTACAACCTCACCTTATCCTATATTCATGAAATGGCGTTGATATGATTTAAGATATATCTTTCTGTTACTGATATATGTGAAAATAAAAAAAAATTCTCCTGATTGCAAGAGTGTGTGCAGCAATTTTCTTTATTCTGGGTTCATAGGATAACATGAAACAAGCTTTATAAATTTTAGATATTTATTAACCTGAGTTGGTCGGTACTAGCCGCTAACGTATACAGAATACACATCAGAGGCTGGTCAAGAAAATACAGGTAAAAACAAGGTATACAGTACAAAAAAATAAAATGGGATTAAAAAGAGAAAAAGAATACCAAACGGATCTGCAGCCTAGTTCGCTGGGGCTTCTGCTGCTAGCCCCAGGGCACTTCCTTAAGTCAACAACACATGTGTCATCTTCCAGGATAAAAAGGTCGCCTCTCTTCCTGTTCTGAGAACATATACCTGTCCTAGGCTCCTCCCTGTGTGATGTCACCAGGAGAAGAGGTCCAGCCCTACATCCTAGGAACAGAACAATATCTTCAACCATAACTCCTCACCGGATGACCGTAGTATCAGGCGAGGAGTATGACGGGGTTCGTGGTGATGTTCCCATCGCGTTGACACCAGGAATTACAGTATTCCAGATCCCCTTGGGTAGGGAGTTCAGTGTCTGCTCCCAACAGTACCGTGTTTGGACTTGAGGTGTCCGTTCAAGTCTTGCGCACCTGAGGAATTTATCGGTGCGACTGTAGGATGCTCCCCTTGGAAAATATCATCACTTTACTATATTTCCTTTTAAGTTCGGCCAGAGTCATTACGTCTACTAGAAGTGTTAGAATCCACATAACTCCAGGATCTCTCCTGCTGAGTTAATGAATTTCACACTTGTATGCAAAGAAGGCTGTGTGTGTGACTGCAGACACTAAGTCTGTGAGAGTCTGGAGACAAAAGGTTGTGATATCAATCAGCCACAAATGGAATCCATATCTAAAATTAATCTCCCTTGGCTGATCTTGTACCACACCATCGTTAAAGGTTTTTGTGACAAATACAACCTTCTCTCTATATGTCTTGTTAGGGCATATGGATGTCATAAATATAGATCCTCTGCTTTGACATGGTAATCAATCATCAGACCAACTAAATCATTCCAGTTTTTTTTAATGTATGAAGGCCTATACTTTCATTTGAATAAATGGCTGTCTGGTGGCCCATGGTGCAGCAGTGTGGAGATGGCATGGTCAGGAGCAGGGCCAAGATGGTGGCCTTACCAGTCGCAATGGTTTTTGGCACCAAATTCTCTTACAGACCTCAAGCTGGCACAGTGATGAGACGGTCACATTAAAGTGATGTCGTTGGCTCTCCTGGGGCACTCCCTGTCACTTTGTCTCCCCTGTGGGGGTGTTTCAGGGTACCATTGATGCTAGGTGCTAATGAAGCAAAGGAGATACGATGGCAGTGAACACAGGCACAGCAGTTGGCTCCTTTCCAGTTACAAAGTAACATAGAATCACAGTTCACTTACAGTAAGTAGGTTCCACATGGATGGCACTTTACATACACGGACAGGAGTGGCTATGGATTTTCACCCATTCCTCAGTCCTTTGATTTTTTTTTTCCGCCATGGTGATCTGGGGTGACCCCTGGGACCTAGTCCTCGTTTTCAACCACTATTGTGGAAAAGCAGGGCACTTCTTGACCATGGATGCCTGAACTTCTGCAACAGTGGGGTTAAGTGGTCTTGTTTCTTCAAGCTTGCATACAGTGCATGCCTGTTTGCACTGACTATCGCTAACTAGCCAAAGGGGAACCCTAACAGCTGAAGGTACTCTGTGAAAAAAACAGTCCTCTCCTAAGGCAACCCTTAAGCTGTCCCCTCCTTTTAGGCAACCCAGAGTGAAAGCCACTCCCGTTTACACAACAATACAGAAATAGCATATTAACTCTTGCATAACCAGTGTAAAGCTGGAAAGTGCAATTACCCAGTATAAAACAGTATAAAGTCTATGTTTTGTTCCATGTTAAGTGTCATTGTTGTGCAGCTTTCCCCTCGGCATTCCCCCCCCCCTGCAGTGTTAAAACCCAGACTTGGTTCAGCCCTGTCCTATCACAGGCCACTGGGCGGGGTTGTAGGGAGATATTATCTCCCCGGCGACGGTTGATGAGTTTAGTTCAGTGCATGCAGCAAACCAGACTAGGTGTGCAGAGCTGACCTGCCACCAGACTCTGGACTGAGGGCCAACCAGTGCTTCTACAGCCCCAGGAGGGACATCATCAGCCCCAGGCTCACCCAAAGACAGCCCAGAGCAAGGGAGTAAAGATTTCCAAGTGGCTGTATTCAGTTGGTGCCGTGCCAGGAGGAGCAGGAGAGGACCCTGACAGGAGAGTCGCATTCGGGCCTGGCATACAGGTAACCAGATCCCTGTCAGGGCTCCCTGTAATTCCATCCCCAGTGTACCTAGCTGGGAGAGGCAGAGAGGAGTAGAGAAAGCCATCCTGTGGAGCCTATACCACCTTTGGGCGCCCTCCTAGAACCAAGGCTGGGGGTTGGACACTGCAGGACTACTACCCCCATCTGGAAGCTGTTGTTAACCCACTGTTCCAGTTGCCTTAATAAACGGCTGTTTGGTTTACCTGCATCGCTGAATCCTGAGTCGTGCCTGCTTTACCATCAAGGCTCTTCCGACCAACACCACATCGGCTCAGGTAGGAGAGGTCCCCTCTTCAACTGGAAGTGCCCCGGGGGAAAGAACTACTACCACCACCGTCTGGTAGTGCTGCAGAACCCCCCTCGACTTTGTCCTAGGAGTGGGACTGGAGCTGTTTGGGAGCGTGCTCGGCCTGCTAGGTGGCACAGCATTCGCCACTACTATTTCCATCTTCCGGTCTCATCCGACTGGGTTGCGGCAATGGTATAGCGTATGTCAAAAATGAAAGTATCCCTTAAATTTTCTGTTTATTTTGCTTGTGTTAAAGCGCTTTTTATTGTTTCTTGTTTATTATTACTATTCGTGTCCTTTGAAGTTCAATTAGTAGCCACTGCAGTGTCCCCCAAAAGGGCCACTGCTAGTAGCAAATTGTTGTATTATTGTGTGACATGATTTATAATAAACATGAAACCCAGAGGCACAATGACAAACACACAAAAACAGTAGCACTCTGGGATGCTGCACCATTAATGTCAGTGTGATGAGGGTCCCACTTCTGATACTGACACCTATCTCCAGAATGATGGTACCCCAATCATTACTCCTCTAACTGCCATATCCAGGCAAAGAGTGAGGTGCCATTTATGATAAATTTTGTGGTTTTGCTATAAATGATAGTAATGCATTACTGTGTTAAATATTCTGTGGCAAACTAATCTTGATCTTTTCAATTGATTTTGTTATACTAATAAGTTACTGTATTATGCTCTAGCAAGTTATCATTGTCAAGGAAAAGTTTGCTCCATCTGTACATAGCAAGGTAAGGGCTATAGAAAATTAGAAAAATTAAAAATTGCCAAATAGGTAAACTCTATCTCAGAAATCTTTCCCACCATCCCTGAATGTGTGTCTGGGATGGACCTGATTTGCCAGAGTTGCTAGGCATTGTCTCTCCTCTGGAATCGATACCCTGTGTCCCCCCCTTTAGATGTTTTTGCCATTTTCAGCTTCTGTCTGCATGATGGCAAATCTAGTAAATCAGGCCATGCCCCTGATGCACTTGCAGGCTGATTTCATATCCTTAGGCTACATGCACAGTTTAGCCAGATTTACCGGTTTAACTTCATGCTGGGAGTTGGACTCTTAGCAGTATAGTTATCTATGATACTAGGATTCCCTGCCTCCCAGTGACCTATTGTCCCATACTGTAATTGGTGCGGGACAGTATGTTGCTGGGAGGTGGGGACTCCTACCATCAAAGATAACTAGGATGTTAGGAGTCCCGCTCCCAGCATGAAGTTCAAGCTGATAAATCTGGCTAACATGGACCGAGTTTCATGGGTGAAATTCGGTCGTGTGCAGCTAGCCTTAAAAAGATGGCTAACTCTGCATTGCTTCATCAGTTTGTGGCCACAACGGTATATTTATGCTCTTATTAAGTGCACCTACAAAGTACCACTACTGGTTTAGGAGGCATTTTGAACATGACAGACTCCCTTTAAGCAACCAAACAGTTCTATGTGCACTCCCAAGCCTTGTCACTAAGTTCTTTTTGGAAAGCAATGGAGATTTCTGAAAGAATTACCCTCTGCAAACCTGCACCCTGTACATATGTAAACTGTAAAAATGACCAAATAGACAGCCATATAAAGAATAAAAACCAGCAGCAGCAATCCAAAATCAATGATAAGCTGTTACAATAAGCAGCAGCCTATCCCCATAACAAAACCTACTATTCTGAAAATAAGGGAAATGCCATTTGCAGGTCCCCTGCTCTTCTCCCTCTACACAGCCCCCATTGGACAAACCATCACTAGATTTGGCTTCCGATACCATCTTTATGTTGATGACACCCAATTATATACGTCATCCCGTGACATCACCCCTGCATTAATACAGAACACCAGTGACTGCCTCTCTGCTGTCTCAAATATCATGTCTTCGCTCTATCTGAAACTGAATCTCTCAAAGACTGAAATACTGCTGTTTCCACCATCTAATAGCTCTGTCCCTGATATCTCCATTGCAGTCTCTGGCCTTACCATAACTCCTAGGCAGTATGCCCGCTGCCTCGGGGTTTTGTTTGACTCAGACCTTTCCTTCACCCCCCATATCCAATCACTGGCATGCTCATGTCATCTCCACCTCAAAAACATCTCCAGAATCCACCCTTTCCTTACCACAAATACACTAAAGACACTTATTGTTGCCCTGATTCACTCTCACCTTGACTACTGTAACTCCTTACTAATCGGTCTTCCCCTTACTAAACTCTCTCCTCTACAATCTATTCTGAATGCAGCGGCCAGGCTCATCTATCAGTCTAGACGCTACAGCGATTCCTCCGGTCTGTGTCAGTCACTACACTGGCTGCCTATTCAATACAGAATACAATATAAACTTATCACCCTCATTCACAAGGCTCTCCATAATGCTGCACCTCCCTACATTTCCTCCCTCATCTCTGTCTATCGCCCAACCCGTACTCTCCGTTCAGTCAATGACCTAAGACTAACATCCTCTATTATCAGAACCTCCCACGCTCGTATACAAGACTTCTCCCGAGTTGCACCACTTCTCTGGAATGCTCTATCCCGGACTATTAGATTAACCCCCAATTTCCACAGCTTCAAGCGTAAACTAAAGACATATCTTTTCAGACAGGCTTATCATAACTCCTAATGTAAACCCTTCCGTAGTTAGAATCCCTAAAACGTACCCTCCTCTGTTGATGCTTCAACATTACCTCACAGAATATGATGCCGTATCAGGTTAACTTTATATGTCCAGGCACCATCTGCATGTTAAAGGACATATACAGCTCATACAGCTTTATATATGTGTAATAACAGTAACCTCTATTACAAAATTGCCTGACCATTGTACAAGCAATGCTACCTCCGATGCTGCCCCTGCTACCTCTTGTGTCACCCCCTCTACCTCATAGATTGTAAGCTCTTGCGAGCAGGGCCCTCAATCCCAGGAATATGTTAGCGCTATATAAATAAAATGTATTATTATTATTATTAAAGATATGAAAAACACACAAAGGTATATAAATCTAGAGTAACCTAGCTGCAGCTACATTTCTTTTCTAACTTTTTCTTTTCAATTTTATTGGTCTTCCAAACAATTTTCATATGTTATCTTTTCTGAAGAATGTTCTTTACAGACATTTTCCCCACAAGTGGTACAATATTACTCAGTTTTCCTCTCTAAGTTTCTTGGACAAATTAAACAACGCTTTCGTTTTCTTTCTCCTGGCCCTGGAATATCCTGAAACTGTACGCCACACCGTTTCATTGCTTCTTTAGTTTGCTTTGGCAAGCATTTCATGTTGCTTGTGAGGCATTACAAGTTCATGGCAAAGGTCCTTCAAGAATATACTGTCCTCAGTACTCTCGATACAGCTCATTACTGTGTTCAGAAGGACATGACATCCTCACATGACATGATCAACCCCCTGGCCCCTCCACCAGCAACCATGACTACAAATAAAGTAACTTGAGACACAAACACTGCTGAGTACATGATAAAAATAGCAGGGGCCTAAAAGGTCCCCGTTCTGTACAGATGTGGTTTTCCCCAACAAGCATTGTTACACCAAAATGCCTATCAAAAAAAAATTATGTGAACAACTGGATATTACCAACAACGACATACTTGAGGAATACCTAGAGATTCAAAATTCTAATTAAAGTAATTTTGCAGATAATAGCAAAAAAGTAAGCACGGGGGCCTAAAAGGCCCCCGATACGCATGCTAGGGTTAATGTTATGTCTTTTGAAGATCATTTTATTTTCAACTTGCTTAACTGTTCACAATAACAGTAATGAACAGAGGTGTCCAAACTTTTGCATGCAACTGTAAGTGATCAATACATAAAATATGCTCAATTTATGATGGAATAGGAAAAATCTATGTTGTGAATGCAGAAAATATGTCACAGGACACTGCACTCGGGAAAAGAAATCCCAACCATGGCACACATTTTGCTTAGAAAGCCATGGTTATTTGCTTAAATGTCAATTCTATGCTGCCACCTTTTTGTACATTATCAATTGTATTTTTTTTTTACTCAAGTGTATTTTTATTCTCTTATCATAAGATTAGTATATAAGGCTCCATTCCAATCATGTGTTTAGAAATCCGTTTAGCAGATCTGTTTAATAGATATAAAAAGGATGCAAAGAACAGATGCAAATGGATGGTATAGAGATCACCATTAAAAAAAATGGATTAGTTTCTGTCCGTTTTTTTAAGAACACAAAATCATAGTATGTCATCAGAAAAAATGGACACAAATGAATATACTTTTTTATATTGATCTATATGTAAACAGATGGCCAAATGTTAAACGGATCTCTTTATGTAAGAAACAATGGACCCTAAATTGTGATTGTCCCTGCAAACAATAGCATGAGCAACTGGTAGAAGTGGCTACAATAAATCTTCATGTAGACTGGCAAGAAAAAAAATGTCAGCTGACAAGTATAGGTAAGGAGAAATATTGGAATTGGGCTAGAAGTTTTAATAAGTGACATTTTCAGCAATGCACAATGAGCTGTCATTGCAGACAGATTGCCTTGGTTGGAAACCCCCTTTAAATATTCACTGACAGTCTTCATAAGTACTATTTAGCTGACAGTCTAGTAAGTTTCTCCTCATTGAGGATACAATGACCTTTAGCAATGAATTTAACAATTGAGTCAGTTTCCCAATATAGCTTAAAATCTAATCTTAGTGTCTGAGCAAGCATTATTATTAAATTTTTCTTTAAATTCCACATAACCCATGTTTAGTCTGCAAAGTACAGTGACTGAATCACTTCAAGCTTCGTTACAGCTTCTAGGTGCTGAGAAAATAACCCCATGCAAGTTTATAATGGACAGTTCCTGACTAAATTTGCCATATTATTCAAGACAGAGACAATAGTTACTTATAGTTGATTATTGTAGTGGAAATGCTGTGGACAATGACAGCCACTGACAAATTGTATTAAGTGGCATTTATCCTGTAAATGACATTTTATTGTGTGTATACATTGGCTAAACTAGATTCACTTAATTGGACTAATTAACCCCTTAAGGACACAGCCCAAAAGTGCGTTAAGGACCAGGCCTCATATTTCAAAACTGACATACGGTATGTGACTTAATATGGCAAGAACTTTTAGATGCTTTAACTTACGCAAGTGATTTTGAGATTTTTTTTTTTGGTGACACATTGTACTTCACCTCAGTGGTAAACACTAATAAATATTTTTGTATTTATTTATTTAAAAAAATAGGAAATTTGATGGAAACTTGGAAAAAACTTGCAATTTTCAAAATGTGAAATGCTCTGCTTTTCAGACAGATAGTCATACCACCCATATACATTAATAAATATTATCTACCATATATCTGCTATATATTGGCGTCATATTTTAATCGTTATTTAGTTTATATTGGATGTTAGAAGGCTTACAAGTGTAACAGCGATTTTCCAGATTTACAAGAAAATTTCTCAAACTAATTTTTTAGGGACCACTTCAGTTCTGAAGGGGATTATAAAGGCCTACATATTAGAAACCCCCCATAATTCATCCCATTTTCAAAACTGCACCCCTCAAATAATTCATAACGGCATTTGGGAAGTTTGTTAACCCTATATGCATTTCACAGGAATAAAAACAATATGGACGTTTGATTTAGACATTTAATTTTTTTTTCACTAATCCCTTAATTTAGCCCTAAAATTAAGGGATTAGGGTTAAAGGAGAAAATACATCTCACAGTTTGTTGTGCAATTTCTCCAGAACACAGAAATACCCCACATGTGGGTGTAAACTGATGTTTGGGCACACGGCAGCGCACAGAAGGGAAGGAGCGACACTTGGCATTTGAAAAGCAGATTTTGCTGGAATAGTTTTCAGGTACCATGTCTCATTTGCAGAGCCCCTAGAGTACTAGTACATTGGGAACCCCCCAAAAATGACCCCATTTTGGAAACTACACCCCTGACAGAATTTATCAAAGGGTATAGTGAGCATTTTGACCCCATATCTGTTTCACATATTTTACTAACATTGGGATGTGCAATTTAAAAATTACTAAAATGCCACTTTATCCTCAAAATTTTCATTTTCATAAGGTTTTAAAGGAGAAAAAGCCGCCCACAGTTTGTTAAATAATTGCTCATGAACGCGGCAAATACCCCATATGTGGTCGTAAACTGCTGTATGGGTACATGGGGTGACTTGGAATGGAAAAAGCGCTATTTGGCTTTTGGAGGGCAGATTTTTCTGGAATAGTTTTCAGGTGCCATGCCACATTTGCAGAGCCCCTCAAGTACCAATACAATGGAAATCCCCAAAAGTGACCCCGTTTTGGAAACTACACCCTTCATAGAACATATCAAGTGGTATAGCGAACATTTTGAGCCTACAGCTGTTTCACAGATTTTATTAACATTGGGACATGAAAATGAAAAATGACTTTTTTTCCAATAAACCGTCAGTTTAGCCCCAAATTTTTCATATTCACAATAGGATAAAGGAGAAAAAGCTCCCCAAAGTAGTTTGTTACACAATTTCTCCTGAACACGGCAATACCCCATATGTGGTTGTAAACTGCTGTATGGGTACATGGCGGGACTCAGAATGGAAAGAGCCCTATTTAGCTTTTGGAGAGCAGATTTTGTTGGAATACAGTAGTTTTCAGGTGCCATGTTGCATTTGCAGAACCCCTAAAGTACCAATAAAATGGAAACCCCCAAATGTGACCCCATTTTAGAAACTACACCCCTCAAGGAATTTCTCAAGTGCCCAAATCATTGTACCCACTTTGTGTCATCAGAGACATGCACTCCTAAAACTATTAAGTGGGCTACCCTGGGTTCAAAAAAGTTGTATTTGTGGATATAAACTGCTGTTTTGGGCACATCCCGGCTCAGAGGGGAAGGAGCGCTATTTTGGTTTTTGGAGCACAGTTTGATTTTTGAGCGTCATGCCACTTTTGTAGAGTCCTTGAATTGCCAGTAAAGTGGAATCCGCAGACATGTGACATGTGACATGTGGGAAAGCGAGCTTTTTTAACCCTTGAGCTTTGCATTAATTTAATTTCCAGAAATTAATGCACAACTGATAATGAAAAGTGAAAATTGCAATTTTTCCATAGATACGCCATTTCAGTGCCCGATATGTTGTCCCCAGCATGTATGAGCAGGTACACACACTCCAAAAACTGTTAAGCGGGTATCACGGGCACAAAAGCATTTGGAGCATTCCTCTCTGATATAAGCCAGGCACAACATATGAAATGACGTATTCCTGGAAAAATTGTCATTTTCTCCTATCATCATCATCTGCATATTAGTTTCTGGAAAGTAAATTAATGCAACACTTGGGGGTTAAAAATCATCACTGTACCCCGGAGTTTTACCTTCAGGGGTGTAGTTTCCAAAATGAAGTCACATGTCAGGGGATTCCACTTTACTGGCATTTCAGAGCTCTGCAAAAGTGTCATGACTTCCAAAAACCAAACCGTCTAAATCTGTGCTCCAAAAACCAAATAGCGCTCCTTCCCTTCTGTGCCCAAACAGCAGTTTATACCCACATATGTCATTAAGTCCGTTATCCTGAGTACACCAGTGTCATACATGTGGGCATACACTGCAGTTTGGGCACACAGCAGAGTGCAGATGTGAAGGAGTGCTATGTAACTTTTGGAGCGCAGATTTAGATGTTTGGTATCTGTTTGCCATGTCATGTTTGCAGAGCCTCCAAGGTACCAGTAAAGTGGAATACCCTAAAGAGTGACCCCATTTTGAAAACTGCACCCCTCAAAGAATTTATCAAGGGGTGCAGTGAGCATTAGTATCCCAGACGTGAATGCACAACGGATGGTGAAAAGTGAATACGTAAGCTGTGCGGAGCGCATTGGGAACACCAAATTCCCTTCTATAGGTGGGGGTCTCTCTCAGATTTAGAGCTCTTCTCTTGTAAGCTCTAAATCTGGGGTGTCCCCTGATATATGCTCGCACAGCTTATACATTCCTTTCCTGCCGCAGCCAGTTTTGTTCTAATGATTTGGCGATTTTTGGGGTTTCTGTCTTCACACAAGCTTTATTTATTTTTTTGGTGATGTAGCTATATGAGGGCTTGTTGTTTGCGGTATGAGTTGTATTTTGTAATTATACCATTTTTGGGTGCCTATAACTTATAGAATAAATTTTATTAACTCTTTCTAGATGGATTAAAAAAAAACAACCAGCAATTCTGGCATAGCTTTTTACCTTTTAATGTTTTTTCCACGCAGCGTACAGCATAAGTAACATGTTACCTTTATTCTGTGGGTCGATACGATTATGGTGGTATCGCATTTATATAGTTTTTTTATGCGTTGCTAATTCTGCAGAACAAAAACCCATTTGGAGACATAAATCATTTATTTTTGCATCACCATCTTCTGAGATGCATAACATTTTTATTTTTCAGTTGACACGATTTGTTGAGCGCTTATTTTTTGTGGGACTCCCATTGCTTTTCATTGGTACTGTTTTGAGGTACATATGACTTTTTGATCACTTTTTACCAAATATGCATTTTTTAATTACATTTTTTTATATATATATATATATATATATATATATATATATATATATACAGTACAGACCAAAAGTTTGGACACACCTTCTCATTCCAAGAGTTTTCTGTATTTTCATGACTATAAAAATTGTAGATTCACACTGAAGGCATCAAAACTATGAATTAACACATGTGGAATTATATACTTAACAAAACAGTGTGAAACAACTGAAAATATGTCTTATATTCTAGGTTCTTCAAAGTAGCCACCTTTTTCTTTGATTACTGCTTTGCACACTCTTGGCATTCTCTTGATGAACTTCAAGAGATAGTCACCTGAAATTGTTTTCCCTTCACAGGTGTGCCCTGTCAGGTTTAATAAGTGGGATTTCTTGCCTTATAAATGGAGTTGGGACCATCAGTTGTGTTGTTCAGAAGTCAGGTGGATACACAGCTGATAGTCCTACTGAATGGAGTGTTAGAATTTGTATTATGGCAAGAAAAAAGCAGTTAAGTAAATAAAAACGAGTGGCCATCATTACTTTAAGAAATGAAGGTCAGTCAGTCCGAAAAATTGGGAAAACTTTGAAAGTGTCCCCAAGTGCAGTGGCCAAAACCATCAAGCGCTACAAAGAAACTGGCTCACATGAGGACTGCCCCAGGAAAGGAAGACCAAGAGTCACCTCTGCTGCGGAGGATAAGTTCATCCGAGTCACCAGCCTCAGAAATCACAGGTTAACAGCAGCTCAGATTAGAGACCAGGTCAATGCCACACAGAGTTCTAGCAGCAGACACATCTCTACAACAACTGTTAAGAGGAGACTGTGTGCAGCAGGCCTTCATGGTAAAATAGCTGCTAGGAAACCACTGCTAAGGACAGGCAACAAGCAGAAGAGACTTGTTTGGGCTAAAGAACACAAGGAATGGACATTAGACCTGTGGAAATCTGTGCTTTGGTCTGATGAGTCCAAATTTGAGATCTATGGTTCCAACCACCGTGTCTTTGTGCGACGCAGAAAAGGTGAACGAATGGACTCTACATGCCTGGTTCCCACCGTGAAGCATGGAGGAGGAGGTGTGATGGTGTGGGGGTGCTTTGCTGGTGACACTGTTGGGGATTTATTCAAAATTGAAGGAATACTGAACCAGCATGGTTACCACAGCATCTTGCAGCGGCATGCTATTTCATCCGGTTTGCGTTTAGTTGGACCATCATTTATTTTTCAACAGGACAATGACCCCAAACACACCTCCAGACTGTGTAAGGGCTATTTGACCAAGAAGGAGAGTGATGGGGTGCTACGCCAGATGACCTGGCCTCCACAGTCACCAGACCTGAACCCAATTGAGATGGTTTGGGGTGAGCTGGACCGCAGAGTGAAGGCAAAAGGGCCAACAAGTGCTAAGCATCTCTGGGAACTCCTTCAAGACTGTTGGAAGACCATTTCAGGTGACTACCTCTTGAAGCTCATCAAGAGAATGCCAAGAGTGTGCAAAGCAGTAATCAAAGAAAAAGGTGGCTACTTTGAAGAACCTAGAATATAAGACATATTTTCAGTTGTTTCACACTTTTTTGTTAAGTATATAATTCCACATGTGCTAATTCATAGTTTTGATGCCTTCAGTGTGAATCTACAATTTTTATAGTCATGAAAATACAGAAAACTCTTGGAATGAGAAGGTGTGTCCAAACTTTTGGTCTGTACTGTATATAATTCATTTTATATAGGAAAAGGGAATTTTTGGGGCTTTATAACTTCATAATTTTTTTTTCACACACTTGCATTTTTTTTTCACTTTTTCATATGTCCCTTTAGGACATCTGAACCAGCAATGCAGTGATCGCTAGTTCAGTACTATAGACTGCAATACACGAGCAACACGTGTATTGCAGTCTATACAGGAAGTCAGCCTATGCAGACACATAGGCTAACTTCCTGAGGTGTCAGCAGGATCAACCAGGTAATCGGGGCTCCAGGCAGCCTGAGGTCACTGACCAGACCCCGGATAATATTAGCACCTGCAGATAATATTAGCACGATCTCGCTGCGGGGGGTGCCCTGGGGGGGGCAACATGGCTGAACCCCTTGGATGCTGCGGTCAAATATGGGCTGCGGTTAAAAGCCCAGATCGGTGCACAGCTCCGACCGGGGGCTAACTGAGGGGGTGATAGCTGTCAGTTACAGCTAACACCCGCACCCAATGCCACCCGGGCGGTATGGGGCAGTGACGTACTATTACGTCCATTTGAACCAAGTACTAGGCACCCATGACGTAATAGTGCGTCACATGTCGCTAAGGGGTTAAGGCTGCCTGCACACGATTGTAGTGGATTTACAGTGAGCAAATACTGATCCGCAATCCACACAAAATCATGTCTCCATTGCATCACAATGTAATCTGCAATAAAGGATCCTATATGATCCCCTACAAAGGTCTGTGCCGCAAATTCGGACAAAAATAGGACACGCTTCATAATTTGCGGTCCTTGAACACGGCACGGACAAATGGCTGCAAAAATTGTGGTTGTGTGTCTGGGCCTGTACTCATCTGCATGAGTGCTGAGAGGTCGTGTGATTGAGGCTTTAGTATGTAACAACATTATATCACAAGGAATATAATCAAACATTTTTAAAGTTATCCAACTTCCAAAAATTATCTGAAAATACATCCACAACAGTGCTAAACGCTAAAGATCTAAATAATGGATATCTTAGACAGCCAGTGGAGTCCTGCATACCATTCAGTAAAAATTGGGACTGTAAATCCGCTTCCCACCTAAGAATATATCCCAGTTTATCGTCAGAGGCCCCACATATCAGTGCAGAGAAAAAAAAGGTAATCCCTTTAGATTTCCCTGCCTAAGCCGTGAAATGAGAGTAGGCCAAGTGAGAGAAAAAAACGGTCTGAGAAGGGAACGTCTGAGAATGTCTCTGACTTGTAAATACTTATAAAAATCTTTGTGTCATAGATGATACATGCTAAAAAGATCCTGGAAGGCCCGCACCCCACAATCATGCAATAAATATTTAATGTGCGTGAGCCCATGAGTGATCCAATTATGCAACTGAAGAGATGGCTTGAAGGCAATAAGATATTGTAGGGGTAAGGCCCTTATAAATTTAGTATGATCCTTCCTATTATTCTTAAGAAGAAAGAGCCATGCGGATCTAGAAGCCACTATTGTTGATAGAGGGTGACCAGTCTGAGGGGTGACTGAGAGGGGGGACCAGAGCACAATCATTGGGACACCCGCTGCCTCTTGTTCAATAGCAAACCATCGGAGAGGTAAGGTGTCCTGCCACCAATATGCAATGTGGGTCAGGAAAGTGGAATAGTAATACTTTTAAACATCAGGAACACCCATGCCAACATCTTTACGTAATCGAGTCATAGTGGAAAAACGGATTCTAGATTTACGCCCATTCCATATTATTTTGGTAAGGAGACCTTGCAATCGAGCAAAATAGGAGGCAGGAAGGGGTATAGTAACTGTTCTAAAAACATACAATATGACCGGCAGCACCAACATCTTGACTACCGCTATGCGGCTCGCCCAGGAGAGGGTTGAGTTATTAAATTTGTCCAACAAGGTGGAGACTTTCGTAAGAAGTGGAACGTAGTTAAAGGAAAACAATGCTGAACTAGGGCTAGTCAAAGAGACCCCGAGATAAGATAAGGGGCCGTCTTGCCATTGATTTGGGAACTTAGTCGAAAGAAAAGCCCGAGTGTCTCCCTCCACACCAACGTTAAGTATCTGAGATTTGGTAGCATTAACCTTATAATAGGACACTGCTCCAAAGTCGCATAGTGTTTTTGGATGGCAGGGACAGAGACAAGCGGGTCAGTGACAGAGAGAATAACATAGTGGAAAATGGGGTACAGGGCGGCACTCGATTCCGAAAGACTCAATTAATTCGGGTGCACGATCACGTCATGCATACAATTCTCACCACCCACCATTGGTTCTTTCCATACTACCGTATGACATCACCTGATTAGCCTACCCGTCTCTGGATCAATGTCTGATGAAGGGACAAGTTCCCGAAACGTTAACGTTGCACCTTGTTTATTCACAAATTGTGAATAAACTCTTTTTCAGAAAAAAAACGGAGTGCTATCACATTTTTTTTCAGAGAGAATAGCATCATCCGCATACAGATCTATTTTATGAGATGTCTTATCTACATTGATACCAGATATGGACGGGTTGATGCGCATGGCTTCTGCCAATGGTTCCAATACCAGAGCAAATGTTATCAGCAACTAGTGATATCCCTGGTGTGTGCCATTTGTGGTATGAAGCCTGTCAGAATGAAAACCAGAAGCCAGCACCCTTGCCGAGGGCGTCGAATAGAGGGCGAATATTGCAGACTTGATATAGCCTTGAATTCCAAATTTATCTGGACAAAGAACCGCAGTGCACTCTGTCAAATGCCTTTTCCACGTCCAAAGCCAAGAGCAGAGTTCTCTGCCCATTGAATGAGGTTTATAAACCTCTGCGTCACATCAAGGGCTTGACGGCCAGCCACAAAGCTCAACTGGTCCTGTAGTACCAGAGTGGGCAAAACAGCATACAGGTTGTCTGCCAAAATTTTCGCATAAATCTTAACCCCTTCCCGACATCCTCCATAATAGTACAGCAGATGTCAGGTATTTAAATATGGCGGCCGCTCAGGAGCTGAGCAGCCACCATAGCCACTGGGTCTCTGCTGTATTAACAAAATACCAAAATTGTGTACCCTGGACGAAGCCTTCCAGAGAAATGTACGTCGTGGTGGAGTGTGGTCAGGTGAGACTTTATGTGGGTTTTTCATGCTGTTATTCCTTTTCAACATTATGGTAGGAATGCTAACATTATGTGCTTCTAGATTGTCATTTTCTCATGTGGGACTGATCCCCTATGTATGTTAATATTGTGAACACTGATAGCAATTACTCATAGTGTTGCCCTTCCTCCCTTGTTTTCATACTTTATGTGATATTACATACCCCCATGGTCCATCTGGCCTTATATCATGTGGTACCTCCATTTATTTAATTATCCCAGCGTTTTCATTTCTATATGTATGGTTTTATACATGTAATAATAAAATGTCATTGTTTTATTTGGTGGTCATGATTTTCTATTTTTGGTTACATTTTTATCAGAGGCGAAACAGCAAGAAAACAATGGATCGACACTTTTGATTTTTTTTTTCCCGCTACGGCATTCAATGTACTATAAAAAATATTTTTAGAGACTTGTAGACCGGGCGTTTTCAGACACAGGGATACCTAATGTGTATGTGTTTCACAGTATTTAAGTGCTTTTATATGTGTTTTAGGAAAAGGGGGTTGGTTAGATTTTTTTTTTTTATATTTTTTATTTTTTTATATTTTTCTTATTTATTTTTTTTCCTTGCATTTGTTAGACCCCCTAAGGGTCTTGAACCCCAGGGGGGGTCTGATCACTAATGCAATGCATTGCAATGCTAAAGCACTGGCTTCTCCAGGACCTGTCTTCAGTGTCTTGTTTTTGAGCCATTTTACGTTATCTTCCACTGTGTTTTGAGTGTGCACAAGCCTGTTATGTGCTTTTGAGAATTCCTCCATTCCTTTCACCGCAATCCCAGCACCAGCGACCAATATGTATGACCCATTAACAGATAATAATATGGCCTTTATGGATGGCCGCCTGGGGCCAGAAGCTACATGCTAACTTAAATATCTCCCTTACTTTAAAAATTGTATAACAACTATAAGTGTTCTGCGGTGGCATTAGAATTTTACATGTAAATACACACACAGCTGCAACTAGTCTTCCCATAAGCAAGGGGGCAGCATCTTAGTGTGAGTGGTGCGTGCCTACACTCAGCATTGTGAGGGAACCTGCTGCTCTTTCACAGTCAAGTCCCTCCTCCTGTACCCTGTGGCCATTAAAAATAAAATGGCCTTTAACTGCACTCATCTGATCCCTGGGTTTGGCAGCATCCCAGGTGCGTGAGGTTCACGTTGCATGCTCATGATAATCAGCCCATTTAAAGGGGCTTGAAAATTTTAGTTGTGAGGTGCCCAAAATCTTAATATAGCCCAAGGTCCATGGTAATCTTAATCCACCCCCATTTATAAAGGATCAAAGTTAAAACCGCACTTCATATAAAACCGTATGTATGCCAAGGCAGTGTTCTCGTGATTGCAGTTTTACTTTATTGCTTTGTCTAAGGCCAAAGGAAGAATAACTCAAGAGAAATTTAGGATACTGAGGATACTGCCTCAGTTTCTTTGTGGAAACTGGAATCTGCATGCCGGATTAACAATGGAGTTTCTTACAGTAACTGATTCATTTGACCAGCCTTGTTCTGAAAATTACTGTCCCTTTCAGATCTATTGACAGTTCTGTTGCTTCAGTATCTTACAAAGTCAGTACAACCTGGATGCAATGCACAAGAGTTTCTCAAAAGGAAAAAAAATAACTTATTGATTATGTACTATATACATAGAAACTCATTTTAATAACAAAAGGCACAAGTCCAGGTCCAGTCTTCTTTATAAAACAAGTTTGTGCAAATAAAACTGCAGGAGAGCAGTCTTTGTCTATGCATGCACTGATACAAAGTGCATGGAGTGAAGGGGTTAGTGATGGATATAGCGATCAGGTTCTTGTTTAAAGTGGTTATCCAGTTTATAAAAAATATTGGTTATATGACATGCTCAGGCAAGCTCAGACACGCCTACTGCCTGCAGCTCTGCCCCTTTGCCTATCACTGTGGCCACCGCAATAGGGAAAAGTAAGAGGAAGTGTGTATAAACTGCCTCTAAGATGTCACATGTGCGGCCACAGCAATAGGCGGTGGGGGGGGGGGGGCGGTCGGAGCTACAGGCAGTAGGTGTGTCTAAGCTCTGTCCCAAGGTGAGGGGACCAAGTGGCTTGGAACAATTCACATGTCACAGTGACGTTTCATTTGCAGACCTCATGCTTACAGGGATGTGGTCACGTGATCTGAAGGTAAATCAGCTTAGCGGTGCCTAATTTTAATGTGATATTTATTAATGATTTGTTTATATTAGGGAATAGCATCATATGACAAATATTTTGAATAACCCCTTTAATAACCCCTTCAATAGTGTCTAAGTGGAAAGAGGATACACAGGGAAGTTGATCTCTTACACCCCATAAAGGGCAGTGATTGTGGAGCACTTCATTGTACTATCTTTGAATGATGATCCTACATAACTGGTACCACTCTGTCTAACCCCATCCTGCTCTCTCCTATACTTTTCATCTGTGTCATATCTTTTGTTATTTGTCATTTTGATGTATGTACAACATGTGATTAATAATAATTTTAATAATAATACATTTTATTTATATAGCGCCAACATATTCCGCAGCACTGTACAATTTGTAGGGTTCAAGTACTGACAAAAAAGATACTTTACAAAGAAATAGTCAATTCACACAATGGGACTGAGGGCCCTGCTTGCAAGAGCTTAAAATCTATGAGGTAGAGGGGGTGACACAAGAGGTAACAGGGTCGGCATCGGAGGTAGCATTACTTATACAATGGTCAGACAATTTTGTAATAGAGGTTACTGTCATTACACATATATAAAGCTGTATGAGCCGTCACCAGTCGTGTCCTTTAGTGTGCAGATGGTTCCGGGACATATAAAGTTAGTCTGAAACGGCATCATATTCTGTGAGGTAATGTGGGAGCGTGAACAGAGGAGAGGGTACATTTTAGGGATTCTAACTACGGAAGGGTTTACATTAAGAATTGTGATAGGCCTGTCTAAAAAGATATGTCTTTAGTTTAATAATAATAATAATAACAATAGTCCTTTAATAGTCCCATAATGGGGAAATTCAGTGAAATTCAGTTTGCGCTTGAAGTTGTAGAAATTGGGGGTTAATCTCATAGTCTGGGATAGAGCATTACAGAGAAGTGGTGCAACTCGGGAGAAGTCTTGTATATGGGAGTGGGAGGTTCTGATAATAGATGCTAGTCTTAGGTCACTGAATGAATGGAGAGAATGGGTTGAGCAATAGACAGAGATGTAGGGAGGTGCAGCATTATGGAGAGCCTTGTGGATGAGGGTGATAAGTTTATATTATATTCTGTATTGAATTGGCAGCCAATGTAGTGACTGACACAGACCGGAAGCATCGCTGTAGCGTCTAGATAGATGAGCCTGGCCGCCGCATTCAGAATAGATTGTAGAGGGGAGAGTTTAGTAAGGGGAAGATCGATTAGTAAGGATTTACAGTAGTCAAGGCGAAAGTGAATCAGGGCAACAATAAGTGTCTTTAGTGTATCTGTGGTAAGGAAAGGGCGTATTCTGGAGATGTTTTTGAGGTGGAGATGACATGACATGATGATGATATGACATGATTATGTTGTTTGTTTACCCACCCACCCTTTTTCTTGGAGGTGGGTTATTTTGGGTTCTGGCCTGTTGTTTTAGATAATTGTACTATGCTAGGTACTATATAAAGCTTAATATACAGTGGGGAAAAAAAGTATTTAGTCACCATTTGTGCAGTTTCTCCCACTTAAAAAGATGAGAGAGGCCTGTAATTGACATCATAGGTAGACCTCAAGTATGAGAAACAAAATGAGAAAACAAATCCAGAAAATCACATTGTCTGATTATTAAAGAATTTATTTGCAAATTATGGTGGAAAATAAGTATTTGGTCAATAACAAAAGTTAATCTTAATATTTTGTTATACATTCTTTGTTGGCAATGACAGAGGTCAAACGTTTTCTGTAAGTCTTCTCAAGGTTGGCACACACTGTTGCTGGTATGTTGGACCATTCCTCCATGCAGATCTCCTCTAGAGCAGTGATGTTTTGGGGCTGTCACTGGGCAACAAGGACTTTCAACTCCCTCCAAAGGTTTTCTATGGGGTTGAGCTCTGGAGACTGGCTAGGCCACTCCAGGACCTTGAAATAATACTTTTGAAGCCACTCCTTCATTGCCCTGGCGGTGTGCTTGGAATCAATGTCATGCTGAGAGACCCAGCCACGTTTCATCTTCAATGCCCTTGCTGATGCAAGGAGGTTTGCACTCAAAATTTCATGATACATGGCCCAATTCATTCTTTCATGTACACGGATCAGTCATCCTGGTCCCTTTGCAGAGAAACAGCCTCAAAGCATGATGTTGCCACCCCCATGCTTCACAGTAAATATGGTGTTCTTTGGATGCAACTCAGCATTCACTCTCCTCCAAACACGACGAGTTGTGTTTCTACCAAACAGTTCTACTTTGGTTTCATCTGACCATGTGACATTCTCCCAATACTCTTCTGGAACATCCAAATTCTCTCTAGCAAACTTCAGATGGGCCTGGATATGTACTAGTTTAAGCAGGGGGGCACGTCTGGCAGTGCAGGATCTGAGTCCCTGGCGGCGTAGTGTGTTACTGATGGTAGCCTTTGTTACGTTAGTCCCAGCTTTCTGCAGGTCATTCACTAGGTCCCCTCGTGTGGTTCTGGGATTTTTGCTCACCATTCTTGTGATCATTTTGACTCCACGGGGTGAGATCTTGCGTCTTGCGTGGAACCCCTAATTGAGGGAGATTATCAGTGATCTTGTATGTCTTCCATTTTCTAATTATTGCTCCCACAGTTGATTTCTTCACACCAAGCTCCTTGCCTATTGCAGATTCAGTCTTCCCAGCGTGGTGCAGGTCTGCAATTTTGTTTCTGGTGTCCTTCCACAGCTCTTTGGTCTTCACCATTGTGGAGTTTGGAGTGACTGTTTGAGGTTGTGGACAGGTATCTTTTATAGTGATAACAATGTCAAACAGGTGCCATTACTACAGGTAATGAGTGGAGGACAGAGGAGCCTCTTAAAGAAGAAGTTACAGGTCTGTGAGAGCCAGAAATCTTGCTTGTTTGTATTTGACCAAATACTTGTTTTCCACCATAATTTGCAAATAAATTCTTTAAAAATCAGAAAATGTGATTTTCTGGATTTGTTTTCTCATTTTGTCTCTCATATTTGAGGTCTACCTATGATGACAATTACAGGCCTCTCTCATATTTTAAGTGGGAGAACTTGTACAATTGGTGGCTGACTAAATACTTTTTCCCCCCCACTGTATTTCAATGGCTAATACCTTTTTTCATGAATGTACCTTTTGTTATTTATGAACTTTATTCATGTTGTTCATTTTTTCCTTTTGTATTTTGAAGTTTAAAACTAATAAAAATACAGTTAAATGAGGATCAGGTTCTAAAGACTGATGGAAAATGGAATGTAGAGGAGTTTGACCATGTAATGTGGTATTCTTGTCTATAAAGATGTGTTTTTATTTGAAACAGTAGATACTGTATTAATCTGACTGACCTGGGTAGCATATTATAAAGAATTTGCATGGCTGGGAAAATTTTAGAGATAGAAGTGGGAGGTTTGGATTGCAGAGGAAGTTAATCTTAGATTGTTTGCAGAATGAAAGACATGGCTAGGGTTGTAGACAGAGATGAATGGGGAGATGTAGGGAGGTGCAGCACCATGTAGGGAGGTGGATGGGCAAAGTGCAAGTATCCTTGTAGCAGTTGAACAGAAAGATGAGCCCGCTACCGCATTTAGGCAAGAGTTTTGTAAGTGGAAGAAAAATTATCAGGGAGTTCTAGTAATCAAGGTGACAATGATTCAGAGCATCGATAATGGTTTTTGATGTCTCCGTAATAAGAAAAGGATGAATTCTAGAGGTGCAGGTGACATCAGTATTGCAGGTGACATGAGTGTCCAAGTGATTGAATATAGAGGGTGAAAGAAATGTCATTGTACCAATATAACACCAAGGCAGGAGCCTTGTAGCTTTGGGCTTCTGGTTTAGACTATAGACTAAGATGGCAATATGAGGTATAGATAGAAGGGGGAAACACAAAAAGTTCAGTTTTGGGAAGATTCGGTTTCAGGTGATACACTGAATGAACAGTTAGACAGGAAGGAAACCAAGAGTATTCTTGAGGCAAATTGAATGGCACACACTGACAAAGTATTGAACACTGCAAAGTGATCCAGACGAATGAGTAGAGAATAGTTGCTATTATATTTGGCTGTAAGGAGATCATTGGAGACTTTTGTGGAGGCAGTTTCTGTCGCGTGCAGAGTGCCAAAACCAGATTGCAAAGGGTCAAGAAGAGAACTAGTAGAGAGGTAGTGGATTAGTTAATAGTAAAGCAAGCATTTCAGCAGATGACAGAAGAAGAGGAGATTAGAGACAGGTTGGTAGTTAGGAGCACAGGAGTGGAGTAATGTCAGCATTTTTAAAAGCGCAAGAAAGAGGAGAGGTTAAATATTTTGGTTAGGTGAGTATTGACAGCCAGTAAGACAGCCAGGGAGAGAGCCTGTATGAGGTGCTAGGGGATAAGGGTGAGAAAAGAAAAGGAGATGAGAGATTTATTTTTCTGTTATTGGGCCAAATAATGAGAGTGAAGAAAATAAAATGTGGGTGTGAAAAAGAGTTGTTTACTTACATAGTACAAACAGGTTCATCTCAATAAATTAGAATATCTTTGAAACATTTATTTCTTACAATATTTAAATTAAAAAAATGACCTCCTATATTTTCTAGATTCTTTACACACAGAGTGTTCTATTTCAAGTGTTTTATTTCTATAAATGTTGATTATGGATTACAGGTAATGAAAACCAAAATCTAAGAAAATTAGAATATTGTAAAAAAGTTCAGTATTGTAAATTCAGTGTGTCACCTGCCAAGATTTCCTAAGCCTTTAAATGGTCCCTCAGTCTGGTTCAGTAGGACACACAATCATGGAAGACGCTGATTAAAAGATATTCTAATTTATTGAGATGTACCTGTACTTAGTCTAGGAAAGAAAGTAGAAGTGGTTATGGTGGCCTGTAAAGTAAATACACATTGTCGAAACATGATTTATTAACAATATACAATTCAAGATTCTATATATTGAAAAGAAATCATGCCCTCTATTTAAGCCATTCAGGACAAGCCTTCTAAAATGATCGATCCAAAATGATTAATTCTGTTTTAATAAGCGGAATCTTTTACGGTCTTGCTGTTGTAGGGGAATGTGTTCTGGGAGTTGGAATCTGAGTTAAGATACTTCATGAAAAGCTTGATAAAAGTTAAAAGGGATTGGTGGAAAGAGGTTCTTCCTCCTGATGGTAGGTGTTGGAAGATGCAATCCCATATATGTTGGAGTACAACAGAAAGTTCCAGAACTTACCATATTCTGTAAAATCTTCAAGCATAGGAGTGAATGAAGTGATGGTCATTTTGTGTACAATATGCTTTGTCTGAGGGAGGCTAGATGGGAGGATTTGAAGATGTAATGTATTCCCTGTGTATTATGGTTAAACATTAGGCACAACCCCAAATTGGTGGCATACCATGTTTGGGAATTTTCAGAAATGTTTCACAAGAAAGTTTGAAGAGGCTGCCAATATCTGCATGAACCAGAGTATTTGAGGTATTTATAACAGTTGAGTGGTGGGATAAATTGCATTATTTTTGAATAGTACAGATATATGCTAATACAAGGCTGCACAATATGTTTATTTATTTTTTTACATTATTTTTGAAATGGTAAATAGCTTTTTTTTAAACTTATTTATTTATTATCCATTTCAAACTTTTTACACTTAAAAAAAATGATTGACTCACAAAGGGATTTACACCTGGGGTAGATTGTTCTGCAGTATGTGGTACAACCCAATTCCAAAAAAGAGGGGGCACAGTGTAAAATGTAAATAAAAAAATAGTGCAATGATTTGGAAATCTCATATAACCATATTTGATTCACACTAGAACAAAGAAGACGTTGAAAGTTAGACATTTTTCCCTTTTGTTTAAAAAAAAAAAAAAAAAATCATTTTGAAATTGATGGCAGCAACACAACTCAAAAAGTTGGGATAGGGTTAACAAAAGACTGAAAAAGTAGGTGTTACTATTGAAAAATAGCTGGAGCAAAGATGGTCAGAGATTCACTAATCTGAAAAGTTGTGTCTAAAAATTGTGGAAAACTTTCAGAAAAATGTTCCTCAATGTGAAATTACAAAGAATTTGAATATCCCACCATCTACAGTACATAATATCAAAAGATTCAGAGAATCTGGAGAAATCCATGTACACAAGAGAAAAGACCAATGGTGAATATTGGATCCTGTGATTATGGGCCCTGCATTGGAAATGCAAATCAATATGTGGGCTCAGGAATACTTCTAGACATAATGTCTGTAAACACAGTTTGCTGTGCAATCCACAAATGCAAGTTAAAGTTGTATCTTACAAAGAAGCCATATATTATCACAATCCAGAAATGTCGTCATTTTCTCTAGGCTAAAGCTCATTTCAAATGGACTAAAGAAAAATGGAAAGTTTTTCTGTGGTCAGATAAATCTAAATTTTTAATTCTTTATGGAAATTTTTAACCCTGTGTCCTGTGGACTCAAGGGGAAAGGGACCATCTAGCTTGTTATCAGTGCACATGTTACAGCCGCACCTGTTCGAACTTCTGCGCCATCCACTCGCATGCTGCGGCACAGGAGGCATGTTCAGTTTTGATTCTTTGCTTAGGGTTCTTCTTGTAGTTTCTGAACACTGTCCTATTGCCTCACCTTGGTAATTGATTTTCCACCACATCCATCTCCTTTACCTTGATTTCCTCCTGCCCCTCTAATAGTTAATTTTAGCTTTACCTATGTGATTGGCAGCCTATCTTTCTATCAGGTCTGGAGCGGGTTCTTCCTTCCTATTTATTGTTTGCTCACATTCACATTGGTGCCTGCTATTGCCTTGTGTGTCCTGGCTATTTTGTCTTTCTGTTTGTTACCTGTATTGATATTCCTGACCTCTGGCTTTAGCTTTGACTACTCTCTTGGATTCAGATTCTGTCCTGCGTTGCTTGACTGTTACCGACCCCTTGTCTAGCTGACCTCCCTTTTGTAGTTATTTGCCTTGTCTGCATTCTTGGTCATCACCTATATATAGGAAGGGTTTTGCCGCCAAGTTGTCGTCTGTCGCCTTGGACAGTTCAAGCAAGTAGACAGGGACAGTGGGGGGGGGTTCAGCTTAGGGCTCACTGTCTTGTCGTGCCCCTCACCCCAGGGTTCACCAGCAGCTACTGGAGATTTGCTCCTCTAACAATTCCCTTACAGCACATTTCAAAAGCCTGTATCTTTGATGACATGGATTTGCATATAGTGTTTGGGGCATGAGCAGCTTACACAATTTGAAAGACACTATCCATGCTGAGCAGTATATAGAGGATTTAGAGGACCAAATACTCCCGCCTAGACAGCATCTGTTTCAGGGAAGGCCTTGCATAATTCAGCATTACTATCTTAAACCACATACTGCATCCATCACAACAGCATGACTTCACATAAGAAGAGTCTGGGTTCTGAACTGCCTGCAGTCTACACTTTCCACCAATAGAAAACATTTGGCGCATTATGAAATAAAAAAAATCATCATAAAGACTCAAGACAGTGGAAAACCTAATCAGACAAGAATGGGACAACATTCCCCTCCCAAAATTCCATTAATTGGTCTTCTCACTTCCCAGACGATTACAGACTGTTGTGAAAAAGAAGAAGGGATGCCACACAATGGTAGACATGGCCCTGTCCCAACACTTTTGAGATATGTTGTTGCCATCAATTTGTAAATCAGTTATTTTGTTCAAATGAAATGGAAAAAAAAAACTTTCATCTTGTGATATGTGTGCTATGTTTTATTGTGAGTAAATATGGTTAGATGAGATTTCCAAATCATTGCATTCTTGTTTTCTTTACATATTATATAGGGTTTCAACTTTTTTGCAATTGAGGTTTTAAATTCTTCACTGTGGGGAATACTTGTGACATTGTAGACCGATGCTTTCTGAGGCAGTGATGAATTTTAGGTAACACAGGTTTAGTACTTAATTGATAAGTGTGTGGTGTCTGTGGTAAAGTCAGTTCTCACAGTAGATTCTTTAGCTCCAGACAGTGAATTTTTTGGACATATTTAGTAGTCAAGTGGACATTTTAGATTTATCTGAGACAATACTTTTTACTCTTGTGAATTGTGGTAGTGATTGTTTGGTGGCCCTGCAGTGGCAGATCATATAATGTAGTAAACTATTATGGTCAGTTGGTTTACTGTATTGAGAAATGTCTAATTGTCCTTTAGATTTTTTGCAAACATCTGTATCCAGAACCAAGATGGATGGTGAAACCTAGCTCACGTTATTGATGTAGGTGTGAAGTTTTATTGGAAGGGGGAGGGGTATGATATAAACATTTATAAAAATATATGGCTTTTTCTTTATTGTAAAGGTATTGTTTGTAAAAGATTGTGAAAATTGTTTTTGCTACCAGCTGTGCAAAATGTCTAGAGACCTCTAGTAGTGTAAATGTTGAGACAGATATTCCCAACCTATTTTTGCAGGCGAACCTTATTTAAAATATAGAAGTGCTTGTTTTGTTTCATTTTTGTTTCATTTTATTTTATATTTTTCAAAATTGAGCTAAATCCAGTGACTAGAACTACAGGAACTATTTTTATGAAAAAGGCTTTCCTTTGTCTTTCTCCTGGGAACAAACTAATATATGGCAATAGATAAACAAAACAGAAGGAAACACTGACAAAAACTATTAGGGTCAACTCATTGCAGCCAAGACTTTGATTTCATTGAAATGGTTACAAACAAACCCTCCTGCTGTTTCAGACTGAAATTAAAAGTCAACCATATGTGAAGATTTGAAAAACTCTCTAGCTGGGCCAATGAGAAACATGACCACTTGCAAGCCATGGCTTAATTACCAAAGACTTTAAGTTTTGACATTTCCATTGCTCCTATTTTTCAGATTATAAGACGTACTCTTTCCCCCCAAAATTTGTGAGGAAAATGTTGGTTGCGTCTTATAGTTCAAATGTGGGTGTTAGGGGGGGCATAGGAGCAGGGTCGCAGCATTTTCCCACTCCTGCCGCCTCCGGCTTCCTGCAGTGGACATTCCTGCAGCGGCAGGAGTGGGGCGATGTGTGAGCTCTGGAATTGGAGGAGTGAGCACCCCAGTGAACCCATCCCGACATCCGCTGTGCTATTACGGCAGATTCCGGGTCTGTAAAGACGATGGCTACCATAGCTACCGGGTCTCCACTCTAATGTAATGATTGCGGGCATTACTACTTCAAAGCCTCAACACTGGCCCCATACCTTTCAAGCTGCAGGCCGGCTCCTGTGCGGCGAGATCGCAGGAGCCGATCTGTTCCTGTGACAGCCGGGAGAATTATGAAGGCTCCCAGGCTTTTCATAGTAATATCACTACTGCAGCTGGTCTATGACCAGTCTCAATAGTAATGTACAGAATACAGTTGTATTGCAGTCTATGGAGCTTACAGTCAAATGATTGCAGGGTCAAGTCCCCTAAGGGGGGGGCTAATAAAATAGTAAAAAAAGAAAAAAAAAAAAAGTTTTAAAAAAAGGAAAAACTAAAAATTCTAAATCACCCCCTTTCCCTAGAATACATATAAAAGTAGAAAATTACTGTGAAACATATACACATTAGGTATCCCTGTGTCCGAGAACGCCCAGTCTACAAACTTATAGAAATATATTTCCTGTACGGTGAACATCGTAGTGGGAAAAAAAAAAATCAAAAGTGCCGAACTGCCGAATTTTTAACTGTTTTGCTTCTGATTTGAATAAAAAGTGATATAAGCAATAGTAATTCCCCAAAATGATATAACTAAAAAAATCATCTGGCCCCGCAAAAAAAGACGCCCTATGCAACAGCGTACAGCTGCAGGGCCACCTGTCAATGTGGCCTTGCAGCTGTTGCAAAACTACAACTCCCATATTAAATATTTTACCATTTTTTGCTTCAAATTTTTTTTTCCTTTCCACTTGATAATATTGGATGATTGCTTGTTCATACCCTTTATTTATCTTGGAAGGGATTAAGTTTCAGAATGTGCTATGGTCACCTATTGAACTTCTTTTCTGATCTTGTTTAAAGGGAACCTGAGTTTTCATGAAATGTTGAAATAGCTACAGGGTATTGCTGGGCAATCTGTTTTCTGGCTGTATAGCCTTCATATGTGGTGTTCTATCAGCTTTTCTGATGCTAATAACCTTATTATGGCTGCAGCATATTTTACTATTCTCTCTGAGGCATGGGACAGGCATGAGATGCCCCCTTCCCCATCCATTATTACTACTATTACTGATTTCTTTACATGTAATTCTGCCAGGAGTAACTGTAAAATAACAAATAGCTGAGAAAAGTGCAAGTGAACAAAATATAGGAGATCTAGGTACAATTGACTGCAAATACATGACACAGAAAAAAAAATATGAGCACAATAGGCAAAGCTGTTGCTGTCTCTGACTGACATCCCATCAGCAATAACACAAGCAGATAGCCAGAAGTACATAGTCAACTCCCCTTCACTGCTAGCATCAGGACCCGGCAAACCTGGGCAAGTGCTGGGGCACACTAATCCTGGGGGACCCACGTGGGTGCCGGGTGCTAATTTTAAATAAAATCTGACATCCACTTGACAACCGTCCCTGTGAACTGTCCCACCTAGAACTGAAGAGACTTCACATTCAAAGTGCAATATTCCACATTTTATTATTCACTAAATCAGTGTATAGAGTAGATGCAAGACAACATATACCAATAACACTGTTAGTATGGCACAAGTGTTGCAAGGTATCGGCAGAATATAACTTGTAGAGTGATTTGTAAACGTTTTCGGTCACAAAGACCTTCCTCAGACTCTACAACAAAAATAAATGTAAATAAGAATAAATACAAACCAATATGTATAAACAAAATATGTAAGGATATATAAACACACACAGAAGTGACAAAAAAAAAAACTAAGAAAATGGTTACGTTCTTCTTGTCAGGGTTTTTTTCTCTGTTGACAGTATAGCAAGGATCAGTTAAGGAAAATAGTCATGCGTGTGGAGGATAGTGTAAATGTATCTTATAAGCATAACATACTGGATTGATAGTGAATCATATATAATTTGGATAATGTGCATCATGTACATAATATACAGTGCCTTGTGAAAGTATTCGGCCCCCTTGAACTTTTCAACCTTTTGCCACAGTTCAGGCTTCAAACATAAGGATATAAAATTTTAATTTTTTGGTGAAGAATCAACAACAAGTGGGACACAATCGTGAAGTGGAACGAAATTTATTGGATATTTTAAACTTTTGTAAAAAATAAAAAACTGAAAAGTGGGGGGTGCCAAATTATTCGGCCCCCTTAAGTTAATACTTTATAGCGCCACCTTTTGCTGCGATTACAGCTGCAAGTCGCTTGGGGTATGTCTCTATCAGTTTTGCACATCGAGAGACTGAGATTCTTGCCCATTGTTCCTTGGAAAACAGCTCGAGCTCAGTGAGGTTGGATGGAGAGCGTTTGTGAACAGCAGTTTTCAGCTCTTTCCACAGATTCTCGATTGGATTCAGGTCTGGACTTTGACTTGGCCATTCTAACACCTGGATACGTTTATTTGTGAACCATTCCATTGTAGATTTTGCTTTATGTTTGGGATAATTGTCTTGTTGGAAGATAAATCTCCATCCCAGTCTCAGGTCTTTTGCAGACTCCAACAGGTTTTCTTCCAGAATGGTCCTGTATTTGGCTCCATCCATCTCCCCTCAATTTTAACCATCTTCCGTGTCCCTGCTGAAGAAAAGCAGGCCCAAACCATGATGCTGCCACCACCATGTTTGACAGTGGGGATGGTGCGTGCAGGGTGATGAGCTGTGTTGCTTTTATGCCAAACATATCGTTTTGCATTGTGGCCAAAAATTTCGATTTTGGTTTCATCTGACCAGAGCACCTTCTTTCACATGTTTGGTGTGTCTCCCAGATGGCTTGTGGCAAACTTTAAACAAGACTTTTTATGGATATCTTTGAGAAATGGCTTTCTTCTTGCCACTCTTTCATAAAGGCCAGATTTGTGCAGTGTATGACTGATTGTTGTCCTATGGACAGACTCTCCCACCTCAGCTGTAGATCTCTGCAGTTCATCCAGAGTGATCATGGGCCTCTTGGCTGCATCTCTGATCATTCTTCTCCTTGTTTGAGATGAAAGTTTAGAGGGACGGCCGGGTTCTTGGTAGATTTGCAGTGGTCTGATACTCCTTCCATTTCAATATGATCGCTTGCACAGTGCTCCTTGGGATGTTTAAAGTTTGGGAAATCTTTTTGTTTCCAAATCCGGCTTTAAACTTTTCCACAACAGTATCATGGACCTGCCTGGTGTGTTCCTTGGTCTTCATGATGCTCTCTGCGCTTTAAACAGAACCCTGAGACTATCACAGAGCAGGTGCATTTATACGGAGACTTGATTACACACAGGTGGATTATATTTATCATCATCAGTCATTTAGGACAACATTGGATCATTCAGAGATCCTCACTGAACTTCTGGAGTGAGTTTGCTGCACTGAAAGTAAAGGGGCCGAATAATATTGCACGCCCCACTTTTCAGTTTTTTATTTTTTACAAAAGTTTAAAATAACCAATAAATTTCGTTCCACTTCACAATTGTGTCCCACTTGGTGTTGATTCTTCACCAAAAAATTAAAATTTTATATCTATAAGTTTGAAGCCTGAAATGTGGCAAGAGGTTGAAAAGTTCAAGGGGGCCGAATACTTTCGCAAGGCACTGTATCACGTCATTGTGAGGGATTAAATTAGTATAAATATACAGTATATGATGTGCATTACATATGCTGTACAGAAGATTTTAGTAATTAGACGAGGCACATATAGAGCAGATAGTTTATATTATATCTAATACAGGAAGATATGTGGGCAGAGATAAAGGTCATATTTGCCCTTAACAATAAGTGCCTGGTGTAATGACAGAGTTCCGCAGTAGATATGCAGATGGGGTATGGATTGTACATAGCAATTTCCACTGCATTGTGAATAATATACTTTCAACAGAAATATGCAGAGCTAGTCCAAGGGTTAATAGTCATATGAAGAATATAGAGATGTGTACAACCTTCTTCCCTCAGTGCTCCTGGAGTATAGGGGAAACAAGGGCATATGCCCTGGTAAGAAATGGCCAGTATATGGCTGTGGCTGCTTATAAAAGATCAGGGATCCTTCTATGGAAGAAGTGCTAAGTGGTAGGTTTCCCTGCTCTTTAAATAGCAAAAGTGGGGGAGACGCTGAAGACACAAGCGTCTCGTTGCGCATGCACCGATGTATTGCATCGCGGACCAGAAGTGCGTGTATATGCGCACTATGGTGCATGTATAGTACGTGTCCTGGAACAAAAAATAATTTTCCTCCAATATAATTGCACAGGTCTACTACTCTGGGGTCAGTGGGAGCATCCTCCAATAATGCCCTGGCAGCTAATATGCCCTTGGGATGCTGTATAGAGGTGTAAAGACTCACAACATCAAACGTGACTAGTATGGCATCAGTAAGCATTCTCCCTAGGTCATGTATCATGGTGAGGAACATTGAAGTGTCTAACAGGAAGGATTTTGTTGTTTTTACTAGTGGTGTTAAGATCTTTTCCACAAAGATCACTAGAGGGCATAGGATTGACTCTGTTGAGGCGACTATCGGTTGTCCTGGGGAGTTTTGTAGTCTCTTGTGTTTCTTAGGTAGAGTGTAAATCATAAGATTTATAGGATGATAGGATTAAAAACACAACCCACAAATCCTCAATAGAGTGGTCTTCTCCGGAGAAACGTGCGGCCACTGGGAGATCTGCTCTGCTGTTATTAATGGTGAATCTGTGTGAGTTCATGCGCTGACTGAGTCTCTGCTCTGTTTCCCCCACATAGAGGCCTGTGGTGGGACATTGCACACACATTATGAGATACACCACATTGGAAGACCTGCAGGAAAATGTCCCCCCTAATTCTGTGCACCTGTTGTGACTTTGGGACAAGTACACTGTCAGTGGTATGGATGTGTCTGCAGGTCTTGCACCTGTTTTGAAGATTTGAGGGTTGTGGTTTTAATGGGACATTTTAAGACGTACGTAGAGGGAGAGAAAGGAATGGGAATATAAGTTAATGCAAAAATTTCAAACTCTGCAATTTGGACTTAATATTCATGCCAGTTTCATGTCACACTATGTATGAACTGTGAGGTTCACAAATCACCACCTGATAGCAAACAGATAACAGCAAGAATTACTGATCCCTCTGTCATGCCCCACAAGTTTCCAGATTATATATTTTTTGACCTGTTGTAAATGACTTCTCTACTTATATTGCATTTTGTTTATTTTAAGGATTCTAAGATCCTTTTAAGGTCCATGTCTTGTGTATAAAAAGTCTGTGAATTTTCAGTTTCTTGTATAACACCATGTCTGAAGAAGAGAGCTAGTACTCTCGAAAGCTACCAACAAATATACTCAGTTAGCCTCTAAAAGGTATCGCCTGATTTCTTCACTCTTCTACAGATCCCTTTTAATAAGGGAGATGGTTGTTTCAACTGGTGGTGAGTTTTTAGGTGGGAGAAATGTACTTTTGTCTTTTAGGCCCAAACCTACTGCTGTAATGGGACAAGTGGTGCTAAGTGTTGATGTCTCCACTAACCTTTGTTTACTAGCAAAATTGACTTTAAGCCTTAATATTCTAAAGAACCTCTGTATGTCGAGATCCAGTTGGAATAACTCAAATCTGTAGGAAGGGCAAAATGATAAGCCCCGTTGTAAAAGTTCCACTTGTGCTCTTGAAGGATATGTTTATGATTAAAGAAGAAGAAGGTGATGTGCCTACCTGTGATCTTGTAGACATGGTTGGATGTTTCCAGGAGTGTTGTATCTGCCTCTTCTCCTTTCTCCTCCACTTTGTTGATAGGACTAGTAGCTTTGTTTATGTGACCTCTCGCTCATGGAGCTGGATCCTGACGATTCAGGTGAGGACTGCCGAATTCGAGCTCCAGGTCTAGTGGAGAAGTAGCCTTCACGCCATCTATAGACGTGCTCAGAATTGTAATCCTCCTGGTCCCTTAGGAATTTCTTCCTTTTTTGTGCTTCTATATCTTTTCTTTGTTTTGTTTTGTCACTTCTGTGTATGTTTATATATCCTTTTATATTTTGTTTATACATATTGGTTTGTATTTATTCTTATTTACATTTATTTTTGTTGTAGAGTCTGAGGAAGGTCTTTGCAACCGAAAACATTTACAAATCACTCTACAAGTTATATTCTGCCGATACCTTGCACCACTTGTGACATACTAACAGTGTTATTGGTATATGTTGTCTTGCATCTACTCTATACACCGTATTGGTGAATAATAAAATGTGGAACATTGCACTGTGAGTGTGAAGTCTCTTCAGTTCTATATACGACGGGTTGGAACCCTACTTCAATACTCCTAATAGAGAACCAACCACACCCTGAACTATCCCACCATCGTAGCTTGCATGCTTTTAGTGTGTAAATACAAAGGGGCACGTTTCCTCTGTACATAGGCCCCGTCTCCTGATCCTGTATACAGGGAAGACTTCAGTCAAAAGTAGGTCCTCTAAGGCTCTGATGCTTGAAGCAGCTTGTGTAGGCAGTCCTCACTGACTAGGAGGGCCAATTTATTGCAGGACAGCCTGTCAGTAATTTTGACTGACAAGTGTTCATCCAGTCAGCACTTCTAGTCAGTGAGGCTGTGTCCACATGTTCTGGTATAAAAAATCACAGCAAAAAATGAATGTGAACATATGGACAAATCTACTGTGTGAAAGCATGTCTGCATGTGTAAAAATAGGCATTTGAAAGTGTGTCTGCATGTGTAAATTCATTTGTGAAAGTGTATTTGTATATAACAGCACAAGAAACTTACCAGAAAGAACATTGCAATAAAACACATGTTTATTAAATTAAAATAATCACATAGACATAGATTTGAAAAAAAGGGGGCCACTGAAACATGACCACAATAAAGTGCATCTTAATAGGAAATGGTGTGTATGATCAAAATATTGAAATGCATATATAAATATATCATGCTTCTAAGGGGAGCTTGACTCACCATGCAAATGCTAGTAAATAAACAGACAAATGGTGCTGTGCAAAAAGCTTTTAAATTATATACAGGTAATAGTACACAGTGATAAAGCAAAAGCACAACAAGTATGGCATTGCAGAGTGGAAGAGCGGCCCTAAAGTCAAAATAGTAAACAAAGCAAGATACTAAAGTAATAAAATATACTACTGACCAGGTAAAAGATGCACACACCCCAATGTACGTTTCACCACACTGGCTTCATCAGGGGAAGTCTCCCCCTGATGAAGTCAGTTCTACAGTACCATCAAAGTGAATGAGTTTTTGTTTCACACCAATATCTCTGGTGAACATGGCAATTATGGCAGCAAGGGTGATAGTGGTGGTGACTTTTTCCATTAATTTGCATTTTATGCATTACTTTGCTATACTTTTTTCAGTTTCCTGAGGAGCTACTCTGAAAGGGTAGAAGACAGAGTAACATGAAAAAAATTAATGTGGCGTTGTGTTTTGTAGCCTGCACCCAGGTCCACTTTAATCATAGGGCAAATGGAACAGCTGTACTGGGCCACCCTAAGCCAAGTCTCGTGACATCACTCTTCTGTCTTTGGCCCCAAGCACTCTAAGATAGAACATACAGCTATAGGGGCCACAGCCAGGGAGCCTCATAGGCCCCATTGCCACACTATTGTCTCCAAACACAAATCTCGTATACTGAATACTTACAGTGCCTTGCAAAAGTATTCATACCCCTTGAACTTTTTCACATTTTGTCACCTTACAACCACAAACTTAAATGTATTTTCTTGAGATTTTAAGTTGTAGACCAACACAAAGTAGCAGATAATTGTGAAGTGGAAGGAAAATGATACATGGTTTTCAAAATGTTAATCAAATAAAAACCTAAAAAGTGTAACATGCAAAAGTATTCAGCCCCCCTTTATCAATACTTTGTACAGCCACCTTTTGCTGCAATTACAGCTGCAAGTCTTTTGAGGTATGTCTCTACCAGATTTGCACATCTAGAGACTGAGATTTTTGCTCATTCTTCATTGCAAAATAGCTCAAGCTCAGCCAGATTGGATAGAGAGCATCTGTGAGCAGCAATTTTCATGTCTTGCCACAGATGCACAATGGATCCGCCTCAAAATCCACCTGCAAAAACTCCTCCCATTCATTTCAATGCGAGTCAGTAGCAGTTTTTTTCCTCTAGCTGATTTTTTCCGCTAGCGGAAAAAAAGCGACATGACCTAACTTCAGGCGGATTCCGCCTTAAAAAACCCATTGAAATCAATTGGAGGCGGAAAAACAGCTAGTGTTTTTTGACGTGGTTTTTGATGTGGTTTTTGACACGGTTTTGGCAAAAACCACCTCAAAAACAGCTAGCGTTTTTTAAAGAGAAGCTTCCAGGTCCATATAGTGGGGTGGAGCAAAAAAAAACGTGGCAAAAACCGCAATGAAAAACGCAACAACAAATGCGACAAAAAACGCATCATGTTAAAAAAATACATCAAAAACCATTTCCTAATTCCTGAAGCAGACTTTTTCAGCTTGCAAAAAACTCCATTTGAACATACCCTTATTCTCCTGTTCGATCCTCCTGATTCTGATCTGCCTTATAAGGTATTGTGGGTTCTGGTTTGACTTCAGTTGGTGAAGCATTAGTTTCTTGTGCCAGTTTTTGTGGCGATAACTTGGGCCGCAAATTCAGCACAAGTCCACCTGGCTTCACAGCTGGCTCTAGTGAAGGCATTTTGAAGTCTGGGATCTATCTCCCAAAGCTGTATAGGATTTAAACAGCTAGTTCTACTGCTTTATGTTGGTAGCCAGTTCCTGCAATTTCTGATATTTGCTCCATACACGCATCATTTTACACATTCAGACAAATCCTACTTTACCCATGCACATACACTTTCACACATACATTTACACATGCAAACACACTCTTAGATGCCTACTTTACACATGCAGACACAAATAAAAAATATGTTTTCACACATATTTTTACACATGCAGACATGCTTTCACACATTAGACGTGTCCATATGTTCACATTCTCCTAAAAATCATGGCAAAATGAGGCATCTTTTGCTACGATTTTTTATACACCAGAACATGTGGACACTGACTAGGAGTGCTGACTAAGAGTACTTTTGACTGAAGTCTTCTCTCCTGTATACTGGATCATGAAGCGCGGTTTATATATGGAGGAGATGGACCCTACTGTACTTACACACGCCGGCACTGGCTAAGACTCAAAATCTCTGCAACCACATGAACAACTGGCAACCACATGATTGCTCGGTACAGAAGAGGCAATGGCAACACCACTGCCTGTGTTCACTACATAGCAGTCATTGAAGGCGATGTAGTTGAAAAGAAAAAATAGACAGCCAGGACTGACCTGCTTCTGCTATATTACAGGAGAAAGAGCCATGTCATACAGTTGTAGGGAACTGCCATTTCTACTAGTATATAATGTATCTGGCTTCTTTGCCCCTGCAGTTTGGCTTCAGAGACCCCAGGCATTTAGTGCAAGTTTTGTTTTGTAAATACAGTGAGTCAGACACATGTGAGGCAGAGCTGCTGGGGGGAGAGATGTGAGCAGAGCTGCTGAGACAGACATGTTATGTCTGGGGGAGTCTAAGAGCCACTTGTTCCTCTTTACTTCACAGTATATAGTTAGGTATGTGTTACCCCCTATATACTCACAGGACCTAGCTAGTAACCGTAGTTAGGGATCCATATATATATATAGTTCAGGGCAGTGATAGGTTAGGCTTCCGAAGGCCAACTAGCTAGTTAGAGGCCCGGTGGCACTAGTAGTTTAGCTGGCAGGTTAAGGACTCAGTGTTAGGGTAGTCAGGCCTGCATCTACTGCCGTCACCGTCGCCCTGTTTGCTGCCTGTGAAGAATCTCACCATCATCATCATCTCCTGATCGGCTGTCTGTCATCTCCTGGAGACATCCGAGGATCCACAGTCATCCACAGGGGCCCCTGCATCTCTTCTGTTGCCTGGAGGTATTGTGCACTGGACTCTTGCTATATATCTATATATATACCCGGGTATATAACCTAAGACGGTTGAGGACTTGCTGGTTGTTGTAGTACTGCTGTGTTCTGAGTATATTTTATGTATGTATTATTACCCTGTTGATTCTTATAAAGCTACTGTTATAACCTTATGTGGTATCTGTATGTATTCTTCAGACTGTGAGATTAGTACAGTGATCCTTGTTAAGGCTACTAACTGTACTTCATGGGTAAGTCCCAGGAAGAGATCCTCCCTGTAATACAGAGGCTCTATCCTGGGTGGAGGCACTGATATATTTCATATATGTTCCCACTCTTCCCTTCAGCGAAGGCTTCAGGTCCCATTATACACACAGGTCAGCGCCAGAGTCTGTTGCGGGAGGGATAATACTCATACCCCCCCCCAAATAGGGCTACATTTGGAGGCACTGCTGAGATTTAGAAGTGGGAATAGTCATTGATATGGAGAAGCGATATAGCTCAGAGGGGAACCTCCCACTAGCTACTACATGGGATTACCGACCTCCTGTTCCTCCCCTGGTTCAGGTAAAGGAAGAACCCCGCTCAGCCAGTTACCCCCCCAGTATGGCCGTCGCTAGCAGTTCCTCTAGTGACAGTGCTATTAGCACTTTAGCCAGGCTGACTGAAATGTTAGCTCAGGGCCTGCAGGCCACTCACTACAAGAAACTAAAAGTATTCTCTGGTAATGTCCCAGTACCACAAGGGGAGGAAAACTTTGAGATATGGAAAGAACATACTCTCCAATGCCTGAAGGAATGGTCTTGCTCTGAAGAAGGCAAGCGGCAGCGTATCAGTGAAAGTTTGCGGTCTCCTGCTGCAGAATTGATCCGCTTGTACAGAGACTCTCATGAAGGAGTGAGTGCATTGGACTATATACAAGTACTGTCTGATCACTTTGAGCCATACTATGACCTTGCCCAGATGGTTACTGATTACCGAATGGTTCGTCAAAAAGAAGGGGAAAATGTCTCTACTTTTATTAACCGTTTACAGCTACTTCTTTCACGTCTGGTGTACCACGCAGCTATATCTACTTCAGAGGTAGACGCTATGAGAACCAGTCAGTTGGTGAGAGGGTTACAACCTCATCATCCTCTTGCTCAAGTACTCAAGGTCTTACTATCTGATAGAGTCTTTCCATTTCCTGACTTAATGAAGTTAGTGAAGAAACAAGAAGCTGACATTAGTTTTAGTACCCCTAAGAAAGTGAAAAGCATCTCTAAAGAAGATGTTGTTCCTAATTCAAACAAGGACAAACCAGCGGAGCGGTCAGAACTTAGACAGTCCGCCACTACACCCACTGCCACTCAATGGAGGAAGGATGCTAGAACCTGTTATAAATGTGGTCAGACGGGCCATACTGCCAGACAGTGTACGGAGGACAGTGAGGGATTGGGACACAGTGCTGTCTTCTCTATTCAGAATCAAAGACACCGAAGGAAGGCGGGCCGAGTAAAGACCAGAGGCGCTATCGCGGGCTCCAGGTCCGTTGTCAAAGTCACTGTCAATGGTCATGCCGCTCCTGCCCTGTTTGATACAGGATCTCAAGTGACCCTGATTTATCGCTCGTTCTACCAAAAGTATCTGAGGGATATACCTCTTCAGTCTACAGGACAAATGAAATTGTGGGGGCTTAATTCAGGATCATATCCTGTAGATGGCAGCCTACAAGTAGTTATAGCTGTCCCTGAATTAGAAGATCAGAGTGTCGCTCCCATGAAGATTACGGCTCTTGTCTGTCCTGATACAGGGGATTCTTGTGCAGCTCCTGTGATACTTGGCACTAATTGTCCCGCAGTGCATTATGCTTTTCAGAAGTTTCTTGGAAGAGATTGGAACCCTGCAGCTCAGCCGGTGAATATATCTTCTGATCTTAGAGAACTCTGTGATGCCCTGTCTACTGGCTATCGACATGGAATGGTATATCATATCGGTGAGAGAACCGTGGAAGTTCCTGCCGGCGGGGAGAGAGTTCTGAGAGTAGCCTCCAGCATTGCTCACGATTTGCTTGAAGGGGGGAGTTATGTCCTTATGGAAACCCCTGAAGAAATGATTAACCAGAATGGCTGGATGGTGATCCCAGAGAGAAAGGACTGGAGAAATAAAGTGGAGTTATCTACCTGTGTGACAGTGAGGAACTGTTCACCGCATCCGATCGTAATTGGACCATACCAGAATGTGGCCCACTGCTACCCTGTGCTTGGAGTAAATCCATACGCTGAAGTGTGCAGGATTCAAATCCGAGATGCAATCCCTAATCTCAATCTTGACTTGAGTGATCCACATTTACCAGAGGCCTGGAATCAGCGACTGACACAGAAGTTGTCTGAATTATCGGAAGTGTTCTCCATGGATGATATGGATGTAGGTTGTGCTAAAAGTGCTCAACACACTTTCCGATTGACCGATTCTACTCCCTTCCGGGAGCGACCACGGAGAGTTGCTCCAAAGGATGTTGATGAGTTAAGACAGACTCTACAGCAAATGAAAGGTCAGGGGATCATTGTGGACAGTAAGAGCCCCTATGCCTCACCTATTGTGGTGGTAAGAAAAAAATCTGGAGCAATTCGCCTATGTGTGGATTACAGAACTCTGAACCGGAGAACCTTACCTGATCAGTATACACTGCCGAGAATTGAAGAAGCTCTGGAAGCTCTGAATGGAAACTGTTGGTTCACAGTGCTGGACCTAAGATCGGGATACTATCAAGTCCCAATGGCACCTGAGGATCAGGAAAAGACAGCCTTCATATGCCCCTTGGGTTTCTTTCAGTTCACTCGTATGCCGCAAGGTACAAAAGGTGCGCCAGCAACGTTCCAAAGGTTGATGGAAAGAGTGTTAGGTGATTTAGTGCCCCGGGAATGCCTTGTATATCTTGATGACATTATTGTGTTTGGAAAGACGCTGGAAGAACATGAAGAACGACTCATGAGAGTACTCCAACGCTTAAAAGAAGAGGGGCTGAAGTTGTCGGCTGACAAATGCAAATTTTGTAGATCTTCGGTCACTTATGTAGGTCATATTGTTTCTGCTGAAGGAGTTGCTACCGATCCTGGTAAGATTGAAGCTGTGGTGAATTGGCCCCGACCGCAAAATATTACGGAGTTGCAATCTTTCTTGGGGTTTTGTGGATTCTATCGACGATTTGTGGAAGGATATTCAAAAATTGCTCGAGCCCTCCTCGACCTGTTGAAGAGTGATGCAGGAGATCCGGGAAAGAAGAAAGGGTCTTCCAAAAGCCTTTTTGGCGATAGGTGGACTGCGGATTGTGAAGAAGCATTTAAGTTGTTGAAGAAGAAATTGACAGAAGCTCCCGTTCTGGCTTATGCTGATGCACAGAAGCCATATGTGCTACATGTAGATGCCAGCTTTGAAGGATTAGGTGGCGTGCTGCACCAAGAATACCCGGCCGGGTTACGGCCCATAGCTTTCATAAGTCGAAGTCTTTCTCCCAGCGAGAAAAATTATCCAGTACATAAATTGGAGTTTTTGGCGCTCAAGTGGGCCATTGTTGATAAATTACATGACTATTTATACGGAGCCACGTTTGAAGTAAGAACAGACAACAATCCACTGACATACGTTTTGTCAACCGCTAAACTCGATGCTACAGGACATCGCTGGTTGGCGGCTTTATCCAACTACCAATTCACACTCAAGTATAAATCGGGGCCTAAGAACATTGGGGCAGATGCTCTATCAAGACGGCCTGGATTACCTAGTCCGGAGGTA